>CM057345.1:209645199-210873468 GCA_030015575.1 Agapanthus africanus | reverse complement strand
CGTGTTGATGCTAGACACGAGTATTTCATGATGTTTTCGGGCGCCGATGTTGGGCACCCCATTTCTACGAGATTTATAGGATTGAGGGCCGGATATAGTGACGGCGCCTGAGTTATCGGGATTTTGGGGTGTTCTTGGTAGATACCCGGGGTTTTCCACGTTGATGATCCATGTAGATGATATTTTATCTCATGCTCAATATTCATTGTTATGCATTGCATCATGTAGTCGTAGTACCTGATAGAGTACCTTGTATGATTATTGCATACCCTGTTCATCATATAGATGTTATTAGATTGCTCATGTTGGAGTATCGCAGTATGAGCATACCTGCGATTACCTTTATATGTTATTTACTATTCACGAGATGGCAACTCACCCCCGTTGTGCCACAGTGGTTGTAGGTCGACCCTTAGAGTAGTTACGGCAGGGCTACCTCTTTGTATCTTTTTGCTACGGATACCACTGCAGTTGGTGTGTGAGTTGTTTTGCCGATAGGTGGGTTGAGGTATCCGTTTATTTTCCATTTTGTACACTCTATTGTATATAGTACTCTCCATCTACTATTTCATGTATTGACTTAGAGACCAGTTATGAGGACGATATATATTATTTTGTACTCTGGATATCGAGCTCGTGTGAGCCGGCTTTATTTATGCAGTTTTATCTTTTATGCTGTTTACGCTTATGTTGCTCATTTCTTCGCTACGGCGTCGTATATTTTTTCTTGTGGTGGATGTTTCCGCCGTTGGGCGTGATTGCTCCCGTTTGGGGATGCTTTATTCTTGTTATCAGTCATTTTACTTATATCATGTTTTGTACCCATTTTCAGGGCTAGTTTTACAAAGGAAGTGCTGCCGAAATTTTTAAGAAAATAACTTAAACTTTAAATATTTTACTCGAGTTTTCTAAATGTTTTAAATCAATGTTTTCTTCACTCACTATTTTAATGGTTTTGATTTCTGGGTTCGGCTTACTTGATTGCGTTGCGCCTGTAGACGTTACGTGGTTAAGAGCCGGTCACGGGCCGAACTTTGGGTCGTGACAGTATTTCATCGCCACTCCTACTTCACCTTTGCTTTTCTCCAATTCAGGAGAAATAGAATAAGGTTTATTCAGTTGTCTTTTATCATCACCTTCTCTCAGGTTGCGAGTACTCCTAGGATTAGGAGAGTACACCTATTATGCTTATTGGATAGTCTTCTTCCAAACCATAGGCTGGTGCCGAACGGTAGGGAAGGAAGAAAACCATTTAGCCTAAGTATGGTGTACAGAAGGTAATCAATAAAGACAAAATAAAAGGATTTGGAGAGATAGCAAAGAAATATACGGTTACAGTCGTGAATCTGATAATGGAAGAGGCATTACTAGGAATACACGGATACCCCTTCGAAACATTCCATGTTTCAGTTTCACTGTACGTTGTTAATAGAAAACTGATTTCCCAATTAGATCCTTACTCTAGGGTATGTATTTACCAGGTATGATTCTCACATCTATATGGTTTTACAGATAATGAGTGGGAGTAAGTTATTTGGAATTAGGTGATCATCCTTATTATATCGAAATTCGTTGTAATTGGTGATATTTGAGGAAATCGCCTGGGTTTTTTTGCTGGACGGCAAATATTTGGTTTTGATATCCGTTGTTGTGCACCAATTTCAAACCGATATATCTGTATGTTTATTTCATAAAGTGAGATATAACCTTTTGAAATTATGTCCATGACATTTATCTATATCAGTTGATGGTTAGGTAAGGAGCATTAAACAGCGATGTAATTCTTCATAACCATAGTACAGTTTTCAACCTGCGACGCACAGGGTTTGAGTTATTCAACTCAGGGGACTTATACAAAGTATTGTATGTTCTCCAGTGTCCATTAGGACAAAGGGGTTGTTCCTCGTACTATATTCTGTTTACTTGTGACTTCTCAAGTTTTAGACAAGTGTTTCGTAGAAATACAAGGCCTAAGTTTTGAGAAGTTATAGGTACAAGAATAAAGTAGAGAACCATGTGTTGCAAGTATCAGGATTCTTCAAGATGATCGAAGATGTAGATACTTGTGTTTAGTATTCAGTTGATAGTAATGGTTTTGAGAACTTGCTTCTCTTTCAGGTTACTCATAATTGGATGCACTCCTAAGTTGAGTAATACTGATCGGACTCTCTCCATTTAGTTGACATGCACTAGAGATGGCTACATGATTTGAATCTGGTTCCAATTAAATCAGTGCCTCTATTTCTATATTATATATAGAATGGATCATATCTTAACGATGTTAAGGTATATGGAGTTGTCCGGCTTATGCTTAAAACCAGACTCTAGATAACTCAAGGCACGTTTCTGTAATGGCAGTTTGTGGGTAATTCCAGGCTATGACGAGGGATAGCTTTCTACCATCTGGAAGATCAATAGTGATATTGTTCTTGACTCGCCACAGTTTTAGTAAAATGGACTTTTTCAGAAAACATGAGTGGGAGTATGGTAGAACTGGAAGTGATTCCAGAACCGCAAACGATTACTAAAAATTTAATAGGACCTAAAGATTCAATCGGGTTTGACATTCCATTAGCCACTCTGCAGATATGGTGGGTAATCTCAGGCACCCGAGAGGTACTCCGGTATCCTCAAGGACGGTAACAGGGAGGTTCTTGTTTACCCAGACTTGACATTACTGTTGTTCTAGACTATGAGACCCGGCAGGAGGATGAGTATAGTGTCATTCTAAACTAGCTTTAGAAGTGCACTTGTATATGACTCTGCCAGAGGGTTGTTGTAGTCAGTGGGAGCAGCGGAAGCTTAGTGGACAAGTAGCTTATGTCTATTTATAGATTAAAGCAGATATAGCGGAGATAGATCATCTATTTTTTGATGTGACAGTCATAGGATTTGACTTCATCAAAATAGGAGATGGATCTGTTAAGAAGGTAGTAGGGTGGTATGTCCTGGTATTTAGATGACATACACTTTGTAGGAAGTGAAATTCCTATACTACGATCGGTGATACTGTGGTTGTCACACAGTGGTTTCTCCACATAGGATTTGGATATTATATCAGGCATTCTGGTTACTAGATCTATGGTTTTAGATCTATATTTAGGTAGTTTCCCAATTCGGGTACTTAGACAACATTTTAAAGGTGTTTTAGAATGGACGACCCGTGGCATGGTGGTGTACCTACAGGTGATGGAGTCACCCTCACTAAATGTGTCTTACAGACTGAAGGGGAGAGGGATGTGCATGATTGGCATATCACTTGCTTAGGCAATTGAGTCAATCATGAGTTGTCGAGTACCACACTAGATGTTGTTTTTGCACTAGATGCAATAAGTTGAGATATTAATCCAATCCTGAAGAAACGTTCGGAAGCGGTTTTAGAACATAAGTGGATGTTCTAGGGATTTGATAACGGAAACCTCCTTCGGGGGACGGTTATCATTCCATGCTTTCAAGGTAAACTGGTTAACAGAGTGACTGTCAGAGTTATAGACTTTCCTCGACGAGGGACAGTAGTTTGGATAGATGGTCCAAACGGATACTGAGGGAGGCATGGCACAGGATACTGATTAAATTCAGTTGACGATTTGAGTTCATTTGTGAACTGGGTCCCATCAGATATCCAGATAAATTCTAAGACAGGTATTGCTCATTTCGGGAGATGGCTTTCTCCGCGAACTTGAGATTAAGAGAGACATAGAAAGAAACATCAGGGCAGATCCACTCACTGAGGTTATTCCTCAAAAGTAATAGTTTCACAAACGAGCTTTGTGAAACTGATTAGTAGAGGAGTTGGGTGTTCGGTATCACACGGGCTGTGAGTATGCGACATTGCAATAATTATCCTTAAGTGCAAGTGGGAGATTGTTGGCTATAGTGCCCTCAAGTCAATTATTGGATCACGGGCACGTGATTGCAATGATTGAGGGAGGACCTATACCGGTAGAACAGTTTTACTCAAGATGATAGTATGTTATCTGGTTTGTCTTTATCATCGTGTAAATACTTCAGGTGATATTACAGATCACTATTACACATTGATAGAGCCCATAGGATTTTTTCTTGACTACCAGCAGTATGATGGCGATCATATACGTGAGAGTTGGGTATTCTATAAGCACATCCTTAAAGTGTCCCTAGTCGTGGGAGTTTCAAGACTGGGCATCGATACTCCATGAGTAGACTAGTGTATACGGATCGAGACCCCGATGAGGGGCAGTGGCTGGTCTCACAGGCTACTGGTGTCAGTTGGTTCACCTAAGATAGTATACAGGTGCTCATTCGGTTATGAGTACACCGGACGGACTCGCAAGGGTACTGCTGGATGGTACTATACCTATTGTCAGGTAGCAGTTCCCAGGTGACATGAGTACAGCTTAGTCCGTTGACTTGCACTGCTATTTTGCATCAAGTGTGTTCCCACTGTTCTTTGATTACTACCCTACCACGGCTCAAAGGAGTCGTGCAAACAGGTAGCAGTTGGGTGCAGTCCCAAAGCACTTGGAGGCAGTGGCGGTTAGACAGGATTCGTCTCTCCCGATATTGGGGGTTGATATAGCGCTGTGTTTGGAGAGCTATTACACAAAGTCCTTGGCCAAGGCAAGTGAGATTTACTGGTAGATATTCCATTAGTTTCTCAAGGTGTTCTGGGCTACACTCTGATACGACTTATACCGCTACTGGGGGTCTGACGTTTACCATCCCCCTAGGCCCGATATGCGATACTTATAGAAGAACAGACCGGACTGTATGAAGATTGTCACAGATAAGCTCAGTAGGGTTTCAGGATGAGTTCGCTCGTCGGCCTCCCTTTCGCTCAATACCTGGGTAACCATTACGTACAGCTAGTGCTACTGACGTGCTTGTGGTTAAACCAACTGCCAGCGTATTGACGAATCTTTAGAGTCTCACACAGAGGGTTTCCCTAGTTCGGGCGAAACGTTGTAGAGGCCGTATTTTATGGCAGGGTTCGATCATATACGTGCACTTGTGCACGGATCATGATCGGACGGACATACTAGTGGGCTTCGGTTTAAGCCGGATCCTAATATTAGATTGTTGGATTACTTTCGTCTCGTAGTATTCATATTCAGTTGGAATACGGATGCGGGTATGTATATACGGATAAGGGGTATTCTTGTAATTCGTTACAAGATAACTTTAGTTGATGCCATTTCTTTTTATTGTATTAAACATTTAGGGTTTTTTGGTTAAATGTTTAATATATAGATTATGTAAAGTGTGAAGGAAAGTTTTGGCTTGTAGGCATTAAACAATAAAGCATGGACCATGCTTTATTGTTTATTCTTTGTTGTGAGATATTTGTGATGGATGAGATATTATTTGTGCTATGATTTTTCTTTTGGATATATCATCACAAATAACACACAACACAACAAAAGCATGAGGCAGCCACTTGATTTTCTTCTCTCTCTCAAGTGTTGCATTTTCTTTTGCAAGCTAAAGTCTTGAGCTTCACACTTTCACCTTGGGCATCATCTTCAACCTCCACTCTATCCCTCTCATGTGTTGAGAATCCTAGAGTGTATTGAGACAATGTAATCACACACTATCTCTACTTCACCTTGGACATGTCGGCTGGCAAACATCATGTCCGGTTTGCTTCGGTTTGAAGCGGGAGCCCGTATTAAGAATCCTCGAGGTGGATCGTCTTCGACGAGGGAGACCGGAGAGCAAGCTTGTTCGGGGACAGCCGTGATGTGCTTGGCGCAGAGATTGAAGACCGAAGGACACGGATCGATCGGTATAATCTCTGAACTCACTTTACAGTTAGCTAGTTAACGGTTAATGGTTCGATCCGGGTAATTGTATGCGGTAGCGCCAAGTTCGAAAAGTTTTTGTTCCGCGTTTGGCTTCGGATTGATGGCCGGGGTGCTGCCATAGCCCTACAGTGTTTGGCCTCGGATTGACGGTCGGGCTCGGCTTAAAGGATTGAGTACGGATTTTCTTAACTTACACTAACCTATCTATTCCTAACAAATTTATGCTTGCATATACAACACATAGGTTAGAATCAAACCATTCCGACCTCTACATTAACTCATCATAATAAGAACACAAAACGCACTGTCTCTCTGTGGACGACCCGTGCTCATCACGGCTAGCTACACGCGACGCCATCCTGATTGCGGTTAACTTTAGAACTTTTAAAATACGACACGCCAAAAGCGTGCCAACAAAATGGCGCTGTTGCCAGGGAGACGGTAACGTTTTTATTCTTGTTATTTCGGGTTAATCTTGTTTATATCACTAACACCATTTTAAAATTAAAAAAATTCAAAAATTAACATTGCTAACATTTTGTTCTCTGGATTTTTGACCTGCAAGCACTCTGGGTCTAATTAAAAAAGTTAAAAAATAACATTGAGATACTAGTAGAACACTTAGACAGCAGAAGAAATTTGGAACCTAAACTCCAAGGGAAAAACGGCGACTTTCCCCAGAAATCCGGCGACACCGGCCCTAGCTCCCCCTTTGGCTCCAAAAAATTTCTCTCTGCTCCAGTGTTCTAATTTTTTCCCAATTTTATTTCTTGATTTTTATAATTTTGAGTGTCCAGGAGTTTGGGCATTCATGTCGCTTTTTTGCACTAATAATCCGTTTTTCGACATTTGTAGATTTTGATGGATTTGCGAACTGCGATCGTGTGGAGCAAAGTGTATATTCAAAGCTAAGGTGATTGTGAAGTATAGTGCCAAAGATCCGGGTAGTTTGACCCGCGCAAGCAAACTTTCCAAGCTATTCGGATTTAATTCAAACGAGGGTTTCTTAACCCGAAAAACTTATCGGTACGTATTTTCCTGACACCTTCTTCTCAAATCCGACGCATCTAATATACTTTCTTTGCAGGATTCTTTGCAAGTTCGCTATCAAATGCTAAAATTAACTAACCTGTATTTGTTGCATTGCCGTGCTTAAACATAAAAATCAATTTTTTTAGGTATTTAACAACCTTTTCATTTATTTGCGCATTGCATCCATTAATACGGACTTAAGGGCAAGCGAACCCACAACATACGGTAAAGGATTTCATCACCTTTTCCGTGGCCTACAAATCACGAAATTGAGCATAACTTTTACCTACAAAAATGTTAAAAGAAACTAGACTTTAAGCCTTTAAAAACTTCGCGCTCGTTAGGAGAAGTTAACTGTGTTTAGAACACCGCTTAACGGTATATCATTTACGGGGTGTCTAGGAAAGTGTTCACGGCGAAACCGCCAAAAGAGAAAGGGTTATCTAATTAAGGACCTTCACGAAAGCGTTGGAAAACCTCCCCTTATCTCTGCACTTACCTGGCCTCGTGATCAGTATATCTTGAGCCCGTTTCTCGATACAGTTTTACTTCGACAATCAAATTCTTGAGCAGATCTAGTTGACCTAGGTGAACCCTAGACCAATTAGGTGTGTGGTATTTATGTCGTGATTATTTTCTTGTATGTATATTTCATTCTTTTGTTGATAACTAAAAAAAATTCACATTCATTTTTCTCTCCTTCTCTTCATATCATGGTGTCACGACCTGAAATTTAGCTCGTGACCGGCACTTGAATCACGCGACGTCTAAAGGCGTAACGTAACTCAAGTAAGCCGAAACCCAGAAATCTAAACCTTTAAGAAAATAAAAGAGGTGAAGTTTTGAAAATAAGGTATGATGAAATCAAAAGTTTTCTTAAGTACGTAAACAATGGAACGTAAAAATACAAGTGGATTTACTAGTTGAAAAACATGTTTCGTCTTTTAAAAATTTGGGCAGCACCTCCTTTGTATTTTTTTGATCCAAAACCACAATACATGATAATATAAAGGCATCCCCAAGCAAGAGCTAGCTCTTCGCCAATCGACGGATCCACAACCACGCAAAGCATAAATATAAGTATACGACGCCCAACAGCGAAGGTCACCACAAAAGATAATGAAATAAGCAAGACATCAAAACCACAAGTAGCGGAATATCCTTCGCTCTAAGTCTCACAACCATAAGTCTCACTAATTCTCATTACTTATACAAATACTAGTTTGATTGATGGAGTTGACTAGATACAACAGGAAATATAAATACAAGAGTGGGCATGATACAAATGTCCCACCTACCAATGCAAAACACCCGAAAGCAACTGTGTGCGAACGATGCCGCTACTGATCCATGCGGTCAATCTGCAAGAACTGTGGCACAATGGGGGTGAGTTGCCGACTCGTTAGTAGAAAAACATCAATAAGTAGAAATCGAGACTCCTGGGTCAACTATATCATGAAGGAAATACTATGAAATCTAGGATGACCGTATCTACATCTGTGCCATCAATATAATCAAGTCTATATGCATGTGAATATCATCCAACAATATAATCAATGTATGAACGCATGTGGATCTCATCCACGTGTTAACCAATGACACAACAACATCATGCATGTAAATATCATAAAAGAATGTGCATGGAAGTATGAGGATATAAATCAACGTGTGTCCCTCTGTAACATTTCAGAAAATATAAAATATTATTTTTGGAATTTAATATTAAATAATATTTTTCCCAAAAACTGCCCGATTTGCGAAATTGGGGTTTCCGAAAAAGGTTATAAATATATACCAATAATTGTGAAATAAATGGAAATTAAAATGATTTATTCATTCAAAAATATATTTAAAGGATTTGGCATTTTTAAAAATTTATTATATGCAGTTTGGATAAAAAAACCGATTAGTGCACTGCTAATCGCAATTAAGCCAAATCCATGTTTCTACAGTTTTCCATGTCTAGTGCACCATGTCATGTTACATTTGGTTATGTGTTGTTTCATTTGTGTTTTTAATGGGTATTATGTGATTAGGTTTTGAAATTTAAAAGAGAAAAGAAAAAGAAATGGAAAGCGTTAAAAAGGTGAATGATTGGAGAGAGAGTGTGTGAGAATAAGTGAGAGAGGGGGGCTGCTGCCATATCTTTACCCCATCATTTTCTCCTCCATCTTCATCTTCCTCTAAACTCACATCCCTCCACTTCAAAACCTAGATCCTGTTAGTTATATGTATGCCCTAGAGGCCATTACTGTACATGAGATGTATATTGTAGTGGATGCTGCGACATATATAGGTAGGACTTTCTTGCTCGACATGATAGTACGCTATCTGGTTGCTCTTTATCTTAACATGTATACTTGCTGTCTCACTATTACATGTTGATAAAGACCTTAGGATGTGTACTTGAATTGCAGGACTATGATGTTGATCATACAAGTGGGGCCTGGGTAGTCCATGAGTACATCATTCAATGTTCCTAGTCGTGGGAATATCGAGACGGGGCATCGATATTCCAGAGTAGACTAGCGTATATCTTCTCGACCCATGTGATGGGCGATGGATGATCCCATATCCATTGGTGTTTGACATCAGAGATGGTATGCGGGTGCTCAGTGGAGACTGGGTACACTGAGCGGACTCGCCGAGAACACCCAGTTGGTATTATACCTCACATCAGATGGCAGTTCTCTGGTGACACTGGTACAGCTTAGTCTGTTGACCCGAGATCGTCATAGAGTCTTGTGTGTCTCCCACTGTGCTTTGATTTCCACCCTACCACGGCTCTACTGAGTCGTGCAAACATGTGGTTTCTGGGTACAGTCCCGATTCACATAGAGGTAATGAGCGATAGGAGGGGATTCGTCTCTCCCGGTATTGGGGGTTGATGTTGCGCTATGCTCGACTGGCCATAACTGGAAATCCTTGGCCAGGGTTGCAGTGATTTACTGGTAAGTGTTATCAGTAGTTTTACGCTAGTTGTGGACCTTACATCGGCATGACTTATCAAGCTACTGGGGTCTGACGTTTACCATCCCAAGGCGAGATATGTGACATATCAGACGAAAAGACCAGACTGTGCGGTAAGTGTTACTGATTAGATTCACAGGAGTGTGAGCAGGCTTGCTCGTTGATCTTCTGATCGCTCAATACCCGGGTGGCCGTTACATTTAGCAGACCACTTTGCGGCTTGTGGGTGTTTGATATGATCATCACCTACTGCCGGCGTATTGACGAGTCTTTAGAGCCCTACAAAGGGGTTTCCTGGCTCAAGCGAAACGGAGTAGGAGCGCATATGTGATATGTTGGGACCGAGATTGATACGATATGAGATACCGTATTCTATTCTCGCGATTTGTGACATTGATCGGTTGTATGTGATATAGCCGGCTTATCGGATCAAGTTTTGATTTGATAAGTTGTTACTTTTGATATTAGTCGGTTATAGCCGGATTATTAAATCAAGAGTTGATTTTATAATTTAATGTATAATTATATATTTGATATATTACATTACATTAACTAGTTTTAGCTCACTTAAGATTTATTTTCTCACTAGTTTGTGCATAAGTGTATATGTGATATATATTTGTGTACATATGTTTGTGTCATACTTGATGATACACACAAGATTGGTGTATGAGACTTATACCAAGATTAGGTTTATGATTAGGGTTATTGTTTTATCTTAAGATTTAACAAAAGAGTTGAACTTAGTCAAAGTTATCAAGCTTGAAGAAGCTTGGAGAAATTTTGACAAAGTCCACTCTTTTGTCATTTCTCTTAATATTCTTTAACCTAACCCTTAACCTCATACCTTGATCAATTCTCTACATGAGTTAAGCATGATAGCTTAACTCACCCATGGTTACATTATTGAGATATTAATTCATATGATGATTTTATTCTTTCTTCTTCTTCTTCATCAAGCTCCATGAAAAGCTTGCTAGCTCTAATGGTGCCATGAGAAAAAATGTGAGAAAATAAATTCTAAAGTGAGCCCACTTCCTACTTCTTCATCCTCTACTACTTGCCATGTAGTATAGGGTGTTCTCTTCACAAAGTTCATGACCAAGTGAAGGAATAGCTTGAGTTTGGGTCTCCTCGACGTAGATCATCTTCGGCCTCGAAGTCAACGACCTAGCCCGCTCATTTCTCCGAAGAAACCATCGCTAGAGTCCGGGATCCCGATGATCGCAGCGAAGGGACGTCAAAACGGAGCTTTAGAAGTGAAGGACCGGATCTACAAAGGTTGTAATCCCTTTTCACTTAGTGTTAAAGAGTTTAACTGTTAGTTATATGTATGCCCTAGAGGCCATTACTGTACATAGGATGTATATTGTAGTGGATGCTGGGACATATATAGGTAAGACTTTCTTGCTCGACATGATAGTACGCTATCTGGTTGCTCTTTATCTTAACATGTATACTTGCAGTCTCTCTATTACATGTTGATAAAGCCCTTAGGATGTGTGCTCGACTTCCAGGACTATGATGCAGATCATACTAGTGGGGCCTGGGTAGTCAATGAGTACATCCTTCAATATTCCTAGTCGTGGGAATATCGAAACGGGGCATCGATATTCCAGAGTAGACTAGCATATATCTTCTCGATCCATGTGATGGGCGATGGATGATCCCATATCCATTGGTGTTTGACATCAGAGATGGTATGCGGGTGCTCAGTGATGACTGGGTACACTGAACGGACTCGCCGAGAACTCCCAGATGGTATTATACCTCAAGTCAGATGGCAGTTCTCTGGTGACACTGGTACAGCTTAGTCTGTTGACCCGAGATCGTCATAGAGTCTTGTGCGTCTCCCACTATGCTTTGATTTCCACCGAACCACGGCTCTACTGAGCCGTGTAAATAGGTGGTTTTTGGGTATAGTCCGGATTCACATGGAGGCAACGAGCGATAGGGGGGATTCGTCTCTCCCGGTATTGGGGGTTGATGTTGCGCTATGCTCGACTGGCCATAACTGGAAATCCCTGGCCAGGGTTACTGTGATTTACTGGTAAGTGTTATCAGTAGTTCCACGCTTGTTATGGACCTTACATCGGCATGACTTATCAAGCTACTGGGGTCTGACGTTTACTACGCCTAGGCGAGATATGCGACATATCAGACGAACAGATCGGACTGTGCGGTAAGTGTTACTGGTTGGATTCACAGGAGTGTGAGCAGGCTTGCTCGTTGATCTTCTGATTGCTCAATACCCGGGTGGCCGTTACGTTTAGCAGACCGCTTGCGGCTTTTGGGTGATTGATATGATCACCACCTACTGCCGGCGTATTGACGAGTCTTTACAGTCCTACACAGGGGTTTCCTGGCTCAAGCGAAAAGAAATAGGAGCGCATATGAGATATGTGCGGGACCAAGAATAATACCAGTATGTGATACTGTATTTTATTCTCGCGATTTGTATCATTGGACGGTTATATGAGATATAGCCGGATTACCGAATCAAGTGTTGATTCGATACATTGATACACTAGATATTAGTCGGTTATATGTAATATGACCGGATCTTTAAATCAAGTGTTGATTTAATGATTTAATGTATAATTATATATTTGATATATTACTTTACATTAACTAGTATTTGTTCACTTAAGAATGATTTTCTCACTTGATGTGCACAAGTTGTATATATGATATATGTTTGTGCACTAGTTTGTATCATGATTGATGATACATGCAAACTTGGGTTTGTTTATGACTTACACCATGTTTAGAATAATGGTTAGGGTTTTATTTGTTTTATTTATTTTGGCAAAAATAAAATGGTGGCTTTCTTTGTTTTATGCTTGAAGCTTCATGAAGTTTTTTAGCATCTTTGAAAAGTCTAACCATTTTGTTTTGTTCTTTGACCTAACCATCAACCTAAACTCTAGTTTAGTCTCTACAATGGTTTACTCACCCATGGTTGCAACATGATAGACTTCACTTGATTATTCTTTTTAGATTATTCATTTATTCATATTCTCTTCTTCTTCTTCTTCAAGAAGAAGAAAGCTTGCATGAAATTTATAAGTGAAGATCAAGAGTGAGAAATCAAAATCTAAAGTGAACCCACTTCCTATTTCTTCATCCTCTACCACTTGCCATATTGTATAGGGTGTTCTCTTCATAAAGTTCTTGACCAAGTGAAGGAATAGCTTGAGTTTAATTCTCCCCGACGTAGATCATCTTCGGCCTCGAAGTCATCGACCTAGCCCGCTTTTTTCTCCGATGAAACCAACGCTAGGGTTCGGGATCCCGATGATCGCAGCGAAGGGACGTCAACACGAAGCTTTAGAAGTGGTGGACTGGATCTACAAAGGTTGTATTCCCATTCACTTAGTAGCAAAGTAGTTTGCTTGCTTGTAGTTTCGCCTTACCTCTAGTTAACGATCTTGCATAGGGTTGTTCGGCATATAAAATTTTTGATTTTGGCATGGTTGATGCCTTGTGGAACCTCATGAGTGTGCCTAGGAATCCTACAGTGGTATCAGAGCCTAGCTATTGCTTTAGGCGAAGTGTAGACGAAGTTAGAAACCCGATCGAACCCCGAAACCCTAAACTACACCCCTCTCTGTACATTTTCTAAAAATGTGATTTTTTATGAATTAAAAATGCTCAGAAAAACAAGCAGGAAAAACTAAGAATTAATGTTAAGTACGGTCCACTAAGTCAATTATTTGACCGCGGAACCGCGGCTAAACCAAGAGTTTGGCGGCGTCCGCGGCCAAAATTGTGACTTAATCTCTGGAATTTCATGTAATTATACTTAGGTCCTTTCTTGTTAATTTTTTCTGGGAATTTTTTAATTCCACTCAAGTGTTGAGTTTTCTATGGTTGTATTGGGGACTCGATGATTCGATCGGATTATTTAACCTTGTTTATTCTTTCCGGGTAATTTTAGAACGTGTTAAAATGTTCGACCGGATATCAACATCTCACCTTTTCCCCTGCCAGAAAATTTCCAAGTGATGGATTTTTCCGTAGTTTAAGAACATTCTAAGTAGTGCAAGTAACGCGATGGACCCTCTAGAAGACAACAAACCTTAAATCGATTATGTGACCGTCTTGAACTGCCTTTTGAACCATGGGGTTTGGGGCAGTACGGCGTGCCACATGTGAGGCGTTGGCTTGACCCTTCTACGGCTGGACCGTTGGTACTTTGGCATGAAATGGATGTTTTTAAACTCCCCTCAAGTGTTGAGCTTTTCGAGAAAACTTGGGTGTTTGATTATTCGATCGGAAATTTTAACATTGTCTATTTATCTGGAATGTGATACAATATTTGGAATCCACAAGTAGTTATGAGATAACTAATTTGAATGTTATAAATCTAGCAGTTTAGTCTCACTTGAACGGTTGCCACGGGATTTTGATGTGATCAAAAGTCCGTCGCAATCACGTAGCGTACGCGGATACTCGCCGGGTAAACTTAATAGATAGCTACACCCCATAGCCCCGACCAAGTGACTGTAGGAGAACCCCGTCGCCAAAAGCATTCGTTCGGGTGCTCGCGGCAGCGGTGTTCCGCCTTAGTGCACTTCGTCAACGGTATCGGGAGTGCGGCCGTCTACTAAAGTTTGCGACGAGCATTCGTTCAAGATGTCGGGAATATTGTTGAATTGCCTGACTTGATATTGAAAAGTGTTTTCGATAATGAGACTAAAATGCGGGGTTTATAATTGTTAGGCATGCGATGTCTGAGAAGGTTGCGGATTCCAACTGTTGTAGTTTTACACTTTCTTTTCTGCGACCGTAAGTGTAATATGTGATATCGCCGGTTTCGTTGCTATATGTCAATGACAATTGGGATAGGCATATTTACTTGTGTTGATGATATGTGATGTTATGTGTTGCTGGAAATGTTATATTGGATCCTCGTGTTTGAATAGCCGGGGGTTTTTATGTGAGATGAGTGTTTTTCATTTTCATTCATGTAAAATTCATTGTATGTAATATTCTTTTATTGGGGCACTTCCGGGTAGAGGATGATGTCACCATTGTATATTATTTACTTTTCCGCATTAGGATAGACCCAAGGCGGGGAGCACAAGTAACCGGGTTCTAGGGTCTAGTGGGAGACCATCTCGAGGAGTCGAGTCCGGGAATCAATAAATGACGGGTAGAACTTTACTAGTGCTTATGATTTGTTGACCATAGTTAAGGTCATAAGTGTTAGGGGTAATGTCACGACCCGAAAGTACGGAACGTGACCGGTACTTAGATTACGAAGCGTCTAGAGGCGCCACGTGACCTAAGTAAGCCGAAGCCCAGAGATCTAAACCATAAAAGAAGAAAAAGAAGAAAAAGAAGAAAAGAAAAGAAAACAAGTAAAAAAAACATCAGCAAATTTTACCAAAAATTTCGGCAGAGTCTCCTCTGTAAAAACTGGCCCCCAAACGGGTACAACAAGTATAATATGAATAAACAATAAAAAGCATCCCCAAACGGGTGCTAGCATCAACGCCAACAGGCGGAAACAACCACAACAAGCACAATAATATACAACGCCAGAGGGCGAGGCTCAAAACTCAAAAGAAAACAAAACCCCCAGATCAGAATAATACAGGCGCGACTCTAAGGTCGAAGTAAAAGACTGGTCCAATAACTTATCAAGTAATACAAATATGGTTGATGGAGCTTACTAGATACAAATGAATGAATAAAAGTACAATGGTGCTTCGGATACAAGTGAACCAACCTACCGTGCCAATCGCCCTGAAGAAAAGATGTGCCAACAAGCTGCCACGGGAAACCTGTACATCGAACCTGTAAAGAATTTGGCACAACGGGGGTGAGTTGCCAACTCGTGAGTAGAAGACATCTACGAAAAGAAATCGAATGCACGACGCTATCCTAGGTCATAATAATACACTACTATATCCCAAACATCTAGTAATAGCAGGGTAATACTACGTGTAAGTGCAAATACTCCGTGTCGTGTCAGTGCCTCATATAGTACTAAGTCATATGAAATGAAATGCATGCACCATGAATGTAAAGTCACAAATCCTGAAATCCAGAAATATATGTATGAAAACTTTTAACCGTTATCATAGTAAAGTGTGTATAAGCATCTGAAATCTCAACAATGAAATCCATGGAAATCCGTGTCAAGCATCGACACAACACATGTAACCTCAAGTATCAATATGTCGGGCTCCGTCAGTCCGGATCGGCCCATATCATCAAATCCCATGACAACGGTCGGTATCCTCCGGATATCCGCCGCGCCAGACATCACCGGTAGGTAGCCTTCCCCTGCCAGGCTCATCGTCTACAACTCGATCTTCTTGCCCCGGGGTACCATACCGGGCCCACCATGTACCCGAGACGGTTCATCCACTCCTCGAATCGGGTCTCGAAATCCATCAAAAAACATGAAATACTCATGGTGGACGACACATACATCACGAGAAAACCGCATCTTATTTTTAAAAAAAAGAGAAGAGGAGAGAGAGAGAAGTTTTTATATATTTTTGCGGTTTTCCCCAAAAATCCAGAAATCTCATAGAAATCCAAATCTCAAAATCATGAGTACTATATGATAAGTGTCGGCATATGCCCATAATACTGCATGATAACACGAAAATAAGAATGCATGAATGTCTAAGTAATGAATGTCATGTCTTATACTTAACATCAGAGAGTGATCACAATACTACATCGGTTTAGTTGTTAACTGATTCTATCAATAAAAGATAATATGATCTAAAGTGTACGTGACATAGCAATTACCGATGATGATGTGTGTGAGCCGGCAAATAAGTGTGCATGGAATATGCGCATCATCGGTAATGGTGCTGGTGTCCTAACAGGTAAGGTTTATACTATTTATAGCAACATGTGTATGAACATGCAACATTATGATTACAGTGTGAAAGTAAAGACGAATGTATATTACCTACTCATTTAATATGTTAATACTACTACCACTATATGACTCGAACCTAACCTAGTGTCTATTTAACCTCCTAAGGAAAACTAAACCTAAGAACTAGTCAATAGAAATAAGAGTCTACCTAAGGTCTGAATCAATATCTCTAATAGTCGGCGATCCCGCCTCAACAGCGTCATGTACGTAGTACGGCTTCCTTGAATCAAGAGTGCGGATCAATCATCAAATCTAAGTCTCGTACGGTAAAATCCATCGTACGGCATCCCAATGTCGGGGTACGGTCAAGTATCTCCTAAGTGTCTCCTCATTCGTATAATGTCGTATGTATCATATTGTGATTAAGTCATACTCATATGATATCGGCATCAGGTCACACCAATATAATGTCGAAATCAAGTTATACATATATCATATCGTAATCAGTCACAAGTTACAGTCCGAGTACTATTCTAGCGTCCCATGTACATCAATATCACCACCACTCTTTGTAATTTATATATTCAAGTTCATTATCTCATTCCCTAATGATCCGCTAACACTTTATTACGACTGTATAGCCAAAAATCACGGCATCAAGCCCAGATATACTATTTCATCATACCTCGGATATCATATCACATCACTGAATCACCTATATGTGTTGTATATATATGTATATACCTATACCTAGTTCTATATATATACACATACACGTACCCCATGTCGATTTTCAGTGTGTGCGCTGGTGTGTTTCTATCTGAAACCTACGAACCTCTTCCAAGGTACTCATCCTCTGATATAGTTTTCCTAAATCGGTCTAGTCCAGCCTAGGGTCAATACTAGGTTCCTACTAGGGTCACGTCTGGTTTCCTAATGTCAATAAGTACTATTCCTATTCTACGTTGCGGGGGTGCTAAACGCCATCCACCCGACTTCCCCCCGTAGATATGCATCTACTCACCTGGTCCATGTCTGCCGAAGACAGTGTCGCCATCCTCCTCTTCATCGCCCGCAGTCCACGTGAGGGTACCTAGACGTAAACATATAAATAGCATCGTAAACCGAATCACATACAAAAGTCAAACGATACGAAGAGCAAGCACAGGTTAAAACCTATGTCCCGTCCACGCAAAAGAACCAAATACCGCTCGATATCGGCGTACAAACTCCGATGGATCGAGATAACATCATCAAACAACTTGTAGTTTTAAAACACATTACTTATATTGTAAAACATGATCAAATTCATCGAAACACTAAAATCGATCAAATCGTCCGTTTTCGAAAAACCCGAAAATGCCAATTTACCGTTTTTCATCGAAACTTGACATTTAAATGAAACCAATGGTCATAAAACTCATTAAATAGCATTACTAGACTATACAAACCATTACTATATTTTTATTACACAATTTTGCATTTATTTGAAATTTCTAATTTGCAACTTTTAACAATTTTAACATTTTCCAAGCAAAATACCACAATTCCACCTCAAAACATGATTTTGCATAAATTAATCACTTAAACCAAAATTTATGATGATAATGATGTAATGAAACTATAATTATATTTTTAATCACATTTATTTAGAAATTCCTAAAATCTAGTTTACAAAATAATAGCATTTTATTACTATTTTTCCAATTATCAAAATAATCTAGTGATCAAACTAGGTTTTTCATTCAATTAATATGCTAATATTCTCACTAAAATTACCATATAATGATAACACCCTTAATAAGAATTTTATTTTACCCACAACACATTTTAGAAAAAATCTAGTTAGCTAAATAGTTTAAATTAAACAATTTCGATCAACAATTTATTATACCACAACCATGCAAGAATTTTCCACTCTAAAAGATGTTAAACTAGCTATTATAACCCTAATTAATTAACAAAAACCACCTCTTGAATTTTCAAACCCTAACTTGAATTTTAGAATTTGCAACAAGAATTAATCTAATTAATCTAATTATGCTTTAAAAGAAATATCTAATAGAAATAAAACAAAAGAGAAGGATTTATACCTCCACAACCTCATGTCCAAACTTGAAAATGAGCCTCAAAAATACATGCTTTCCCACTCCAAAAATCCATGTAGAGAAGAGTAGAGAATAAAGGGTATGAAATAATTAGGTTTTTGTGGAATTTAAATTGGATTTTTGTAGTATTTTTGATGATTTTTGAATAAAAATGAGGTGGAAAATGGGGGGGGGGCAGCCATGGTGATGGGGAGGCCGGCCACAATAAGGGGAAGAGGGAGAAACACATGAGAAATGGTGTAGAAACTTCTCCAAAATGTCATCATCTTAATGTCTTTTCATGCTTTAATCATTTTCTTTTAATTCTTTTCTAAAATAACTCAAGAAAGATCTAGAAACAAGGAAAAATTTGCAAATAAATTTTACATGATACACACTAAATTCTAATATGCCATGGTTCATTTTTACAAATTAAAACCATTTAAATTTGTAATTTACACTAATTTAGTGTAAAAATAAAGCTTATGTTAATATTTAAAATAATTAATTTAGGAAAAATATTTTATTAAACCAAAAATTTATAAGTGGCTAAATAAACACTATTTACTAGTAATTTCATAATTAAAATAGATATTTTTAAATTTATAGTGAAAAGCAATCACGGTTTGGTTTTACGAAAAATACATTTTACTTTACCGAAAATCCTAAAATTCACTTAAACACTTTTATTCATTTAATTATTTATTTAATTATTTTTAAAATGTTACAATCTTCCCCCCTTTAAGAAATTCGGTCCCCGAATTTAAATTAACACTCCCCTTCCAAATACTAAAACATTTAGCAAAATACTCAAATCGTCGGGGCTCCGAAATCATTAATACATAACGAAAATCAACTCCGTCAAGCATGACGCAATCATCGGAGTTATGGCGATAATGAAATATCATAACCCAATGTGAAAACCATCATAATATACATCAATCTATAACTTATATATAGTTCGCATCCTAGTAAAATCGCCGAATCATCATAATAAAGCAGCATACAAAAACCCCTTCTTGAAAATCGCCGTGCAATGCACGTGTCACGGTCTAAGTAGCGGACGTTTAATTTTTTTTAAAAATATAGCTACATATATATCTTTTATTTAACATACACGTCCCGCCTGGTTACTAACTCAAATAATAATGATCATGAAAACATACTGCTCAAACTAAAATCAATCCCAATCACATCAATAAAATGTCATGTGCGTCCGGTGCGCACTGAAATCGATACCAAATGCAGAAACCATGAATACCCTCAAAACAAAACTAAGTGCAACAGGTGTGCACCAAAAATATCTGTCAAGTGCAACGGGCGTGCACGACTCACTATCAGGTGCATCTAATCTACACAAAACCCCGATTTAGTGCATCTGGTGTGCACAAAATCGCATCAAGTGCGCCAAGTATGCGCAAGAATCCTAATCAGGTGCACATGGAGCACGAAAACATACATTGAATATCAAAATCGAAATCACAGCACAAAAATACATGAAAATTAGGTCGAAACATATGTCAAAATCACGTGTAACCTCTATGCACGAAATCAAATCAAAAATCTCAAAAAAATATATAAAACCAAATCAAGTGTACTGGGTGCATACTAAACCACATCAATACAACTGACATAAGAAACACAGATAGAATGAAGGTACACACAGGAAATACCAATCGTAGAACAAGTCCTCAAAATACAAAAATCCAATCAATGAAAATAGGAAATTCAAATCACTAAATCACAATCGTAAATACTATCGTCAATGTGCGCCTCTTTCCTCTGATGTCGACCGCTTCGAATTCGTTCTTTCATAGGTGTGCTGACTGCGCTACCAACGGCAATACTCATGTCTAGAGTCTCCCACATAGTCGATCCCTTCACTTGATATCCGGACTACATTAAACTTCTCGATCGATCCATCAAAATCCCATAATTCCCCGAGAGCTCAACACTCAAGCACAGTTTAAAAATATCCGGTACATACCACAGCATCGATGATCCAGCTGTAGTAGGGCAAACCCAAGCCTCACTAATGGCACAGCGGAACTGCCGTAAACCCTAAGGTTCAAGGGCGTTCTCGTGGTCATTATGTCGAGTTAGGGTTTCATTCTTCTAGAGGGTCCATCGAAATACCTGCATGTTCTTCTGAATACTTTAAACTTAGGAAATGGTTTTCTGATAATCGTTCGAACCCTTTAACTTCATCCGGACGGCATGTGAATACCCTTCGTCCGCACGCTAAGCAATGCTTCAGTCCTCAAGAATAACCAATACTCTAATGGTTACTGCATTCGAGCCGCATCTCCCTCTGCCCGTGGTAACAGAAACCACCATCCGACATTGACGAAGATAGATCAAAGGAACGAATGAAATACGGTGCAAACAATGTAAATCCTAGGGCTCCTTAAGCAGAGTAGCGTATCGTAAGTATGCCGCGGACCATACCCACGGTACGTTACTCTACCTAACTCGCCTACTCCATCAACCAAGGGTCACATAAACTTATACAAGGTTAAACCTAGCGCTCTGATACCAACTTTGTCACGACCCGAAAGTACGGAACGTGACCGGCACTTAGATTACGAAGCGTCTAGAGGCGCCACGTGACCTAAGTAAGCCGAAGCCCAGAGATCTAAACCATAAAAGAAGAAAAAGAAGAAAAGAAAAGAAAACAAGTAAAAAAAACATCAGCAAATTTTACCAAAAATTTCGGCAGAGTCTCCTCTGTAAAAACTGGCCCCCAAACGGGTACAACAAGTATAATATGAATAAATAATAAAAAGCATCCCCAAACGGGTGCTAGCATCAACGCCAACAGGCGGAAACAACCACAACAAGCACAATAATATACAACGCCAGAGGGCGAGGCTCAAAACTCAAAAGAAAACAAAACCCCCAGATCAGAATAATACAGGCGCGACTCTAAGGTCGAAGTAAAAGACTGGTCCAATAACTTATCAAGTAATACAAATATGGTTGATGGAGCTTACTAGATACAAATGAATGAATAAAAGTACAATGGTGCTTCGGATACAAGTGAACCAACCTACCGTGCCAATCGCCCTGAAGAAAAGATGTGCCAACAAGCTGCCACGGGAAACCTGTACATCGAACCTGTAAAGAATTTGGCACAACGGGGGTGAGTTGCCAACTCGTGAGTAGAAGACATCTACGAAAAGAAATCGAATGCACGACGCTATCCTAGGTCATAATAATACACTACTATATCCCAAACATCTAGTAATAGCAGGGTAATACTACGTGTAAGTGCAAATACTCCGTGTCGTGTCAGTGCCTCATATAGTACTAAGTCATATGAAATGAAATGCATACACCATGAATGTAAAGTCACAAATCCTGAAATCCAGATATATATGTATGAAAACCTTTAGCCGTTATCATAGTAAAGTGTGTATAAGCATCTGAAATCTCAACAATGAAATCCATGGAAATCCGTGTCAAGCATCGACACAACACATGTAACCTCAAGTATCAATATGTCGGGCTCCGTCAGTCCGGATCGGCCCATATCATCAAATCCCACGACAACGGTCGGTATCCTCCGGATATCCGTCGCGCCAGACATCACCGGTAGGTAGCCTTCCCCTGCCAGGCTCATCGTCTACAACATCTTCTTGCCCCGGGGTACCATACCGGGCCCACCATATACCCGAGACGGTTCATCCACTCCTCGAATCGGGTCTCGAAGTCCATCGGAAAACATGAAATACTTATGGTGGACGACACATACATCACGAGAAAACCGCATCTTATTTTAAAAAAAAGAGAAGTGGAGAGAGAGAGAAGTTTTTATATATTTTTGCGGTTTTCCCCAAAAATCCAGAAATCTCATAGAAATCCAAATCTCAAAATCATGAGTACTATATGATAAGTGTCGGCATATGCCCAAAATATTGCATGATAACACGAAAAGATGAATGCATGAATGTCTAAGTAATGAATGTCATGTCTTATACTTAACATCAGAGAGTGATCACAATACTACATCGGTTTAGTTGTTAACTGATTCTATCAGTAAAAGATAATATGATCTAAAGTGTACGTGACATAGCAATTACCGATGATGATGTGTGTGAGCCGGCAAATAAGTGTGCGTGGAATATGCGCATCATCGGTAATGGTGCTGGTGTCCTAACAGGTAAGGTTTATACTATTTATAGCAACATGTGTATGAACATGCAACATTATGATTACAGTGTGAAAGTAAAGACGAATGTATATTACCTACTCATTTAATATACTAATACTACTACCACTATATGACTCGAACCTAACCTAGTGTCCATCTAACCTCCTAAGGAAAACTAAACCTAAGAACTAGTCAATAGAAATAAGAGTCTACTTAAGGTCTGAATCAATATCTCTAATAGTCGGCGATCCCGCCTCAACAGCGTCACGTACGTAGTACGGCTTCCTTGAATCAAGAGTGCGGATCAATCATCAAATCTAAGCCTCGTACGGTAAAATCCATCGTACGGCATCCCAATGTCGGGGTACGGTCAAGTATCTCCTAGGTGTCTCCTCATTCGTATAATGTCGTATGTATCATATTGTGATTAAGTCATACTCATATGATATCGGCATCAGGTCACACCAATATAATGTCGAAATCAAGTTATACATATATCATATCGTAATCAGTCACAAGTTACAGTCCGAGTACTATTCTAGCGTCCCATGTACATCAATATCACCACCACTCTTTGTAATTTATATATTCAAGTTCATTATCTCATTCCCTAATGATCCGCTAACACTTTATTACGACTGTATACCAAAAATCACGGCATCAAGCCCAGTTATACTATTTCATCATACCTCGGATATCATATCACATCACTGAATCACCTATATGTGTTGTATATATATGTATATACCTATACCTAGTTCTATATATATACACATACACGTACCCCATGTCGATTTTCAGTGTGTGCGCTGGTGTGTTTCTATCTGAAAACTACGAACCTCTTCCAAGGTACTCATCCTCTGATATAGTTTTCCTAAATCGGTCTAGTCCAGCCTAGGGTCAATACTAGGGTCCTACTAGGGTCACGTCTGGTTTCCTAATGTCAATAAGTACTATTCCTATTCTACGTTGCGGGGGTGCTAAACGCCATCCACCCGACTTCCCCCCGTAGATATGCATCTACTCACCTGGTCCATGTCTGCCGAAGACAGTGTCGCCATCCTCCTCTTCATCGCCCGCAGTCCACGTGAGGGTACCTAGACGCAAACATATAAATAGCATCGTAAACCGAATCACATACAAAAGTCAAACGATACGAAGAGCAAGCACAGGTTAAAACCTATGTCCCGTCCACGCAAAAGAACCAAATACCGCTCGATATCGGCGTACAAACTCCGATGGATCGAGATAACATCATCAAACAACTTGTAGTTTTAAAACACATTACTTATATTGTAAAACATGATCAAATTCATCGAAACACTAAAATCGATCAAATCGTCCGTTTTCGAAAAACCCGAAAATGCCAATTTACCGTTTTTCATCGAAACTTGACATTTAAATGAAACCAATGGTCATAAAACTCATTAAATAGCATTACTAGACTATACAAACCATTACTATATTTTTATTACACAATTTTGCATTTATTTGAAATTTCTAGTTTGCAACTTTTAACAATTTTAACATTTTCCAAGCAAAATACCACAATTCCACCTCAAAACATGATTTTGCATAAATTAATCACTTAAACCAAAATTTATGATGATAATGATGTAATGATACTATAATTATATTTTTAATCACATTTATTTAGAAATTCCTAAAATCTAGTTTACAAAATAATAGCATTTTATTACTATTTTTCCAATTATCAAAATAATCTAGTGATCAAACTAGGTTTTTCATTCAATTAATATGCTAATATTCTCACTAAAATTACCATATAATGATAACACCCTTAATAAGAATTTTATTTTACCCACAACACATTTTAGAAAAAATCTAGTTAGCTAAATAGTTTAAATTAAACAATTTCGATCAACAATTTATTATACCACCACCATGCAAGAATTTTCCACTCTAAAAGATGTTAAACTAGCTATTATAACCCTAATTAATTAACAAAAACCACCTCTTGAATTTTCAAACCCTAACTTGAATTTTAGAATTTGCAACAAGAATTAATCTAATTAATCTAATTATGCTTTAAATGAAATATCTAATAGAAATAAAACAAAAGAGAAGGATTTATACCTCCACAACCTCATGTCCAAACTTGAAAATGAGCCTCAAAAATACATGCTTTCCCACTCCAAAAATCCATGTAGAGAAGAGTAGAGAATAAAGGGTATGAAATAATTAGGTTTTTGTGGAATTTAAATTGGATTTTTGTAGTATTTTTGATGATTTTTGAATAAAAATGAGGTGGAAAATGGGGGGGACAGCCATGGTGATGGGGAGGCCGGCCACAATAAGGTGAAGAGGGAGAAACACATGAGAAATGGTGTAGAAACTTCTCCAAAATGTCATCATCTTAATGTCTTTTCATGCTTTATTCATTTTCTTTTAATTCTTTTCTAAAATAACTCAAGAAAGATCTAGAAACAAGGAAAAATTTGCAAATAAATTTTGCATGATACACACTAAATTCTAATATGCCATGGTTCATTTTTACAAATTAAAACCATTTAAATTTGTAATTTACACTAATTTAGTGTAAAAATAAAGCTTATGTTAATATTTAAAATAATTAATTTAGGAAAAATATTTTATTAAACCAAAAATTTATAAGTGGCTAAATAAACACTATTTACTAGTAATTTCATAATTAAAATAGATATTTTTAAATTTATAGTGAAAAGCAATCACGGTTTGGTTTTACGAAAAATACATTTTACTTTACCGAAAATCCTAAAATTCACTTAAACACTTTTATTCATTTAATTATTTATTTAATTATTTTTAAAATGTTACAATCTTCCCCCCTTTAAGAAATTCGGTCCCCGAATTTAAATTAACACTCCCCTTCCGAATACTAAAACATTTAGCAAAATACTCAAATCGTCGGGGCTCCGAAATCATTAATACATAACGAAAATCAACTCCGTCAAGCATGACGCAATCATCGGAGCTATGGCGATAATGAAATATCATAACCCAATGTGAAAACCATCATAATATACATCAATCTATAACTTATATATAGTTCGCATCCTAGTAAAATCGCCGAATCATCATAATAAAGCAGCATACAAAAACCCCTTCTTGAAAATCGCCGTGCAATGCACGTGTCACGGTCTAAGTAGCGGACGTTTAATTTTTTTTTAAAATATAGCTACATATATATCTTTTATTTAACATACACGTCCCGCCTGGTTACTAACTCAAATAATAATGATCATGAAAACATACTGCTCAAACTAAAATCAATCCCAATCACATCAATAAAATGTCATGTGCGTCCGGTGCGCACTGAAATCGAAACCAAATGCAGAAACCATGAATACCCACAAAACAAAACTAAGTGCAACAGGTGTGCACCAAAAATATCTGTCAAGTGCAACGGGCGTGCACGACTCACTATCAGGTGCATCTAATCTGCACAAAACCCCGATTTAGTGCATCTGGTGTGCACAAAATCGCATCAAGTGCGCCAAGTATGCGCAAGAATCCTAATCAGGTGCACATGGAGCACGAAAACATACATTGAATATCAAAATCGAAATCACAGCACAAAAATACATGAAAATTAGGTCGAAACATATGTCAAAATCACGTGTAACCCCTATGCACGAAATCAAATCAAAAATCTCAAAAAAATATATAAAACCAAATCAAGTGTACTGGGTGCGTACTAAACCACATCAATACAACTGACATAAGAAACACAGATAGAATGAAGGTACACACAGGAAATACCAATCGTAGAACAAGTCCTCAAAATACAAAAATCCAATCAACGAAAATAGGAAATTCAAATCACTAAATCACAATCGTAAATACTATCGTCAATGTGCGCCTCTTTCCTCTGATGTCGACCGCTTCGAACTCGTTCTTTCATAGGTGTGCTGACTGCGCTACCAACGGCAATACTCATGTCTAGAGTCTCCCACATAGTCGATCCCTTCACTTGATATCCGGACTACATTAAACTTCTCGATCGATCCATCAAAATCCCATAATTTCCCGAGAGCTCAACACTCAAGTACAGTTTAAAAATATCCGGTACATACCCCAGCATCGATGATCCAGCTGTAGAAGGGCAAACCCAAGCCTCACTAATGGCACAGCGGAACTGCCGTAAACCCTAAGGTTCAAGGGCGTTCTCATGGTCATTATGTCGAGTTAGGGTTTCATTCTTCTAGAGGGTCCATCGAAATACCTGCATGTTCTTCCGAATACTTTAAACTTAGGAAATGGTTTTCTGATAATCGTTCGAACCCTTTAACTTCATCCGGACGGCATGTGAATACCCTTCGTCCGCACGCTAAGCAATGCTTCAGTCCTCAAGAATAACCAATACTCTAATGGTTACTGCATTCGAGCCGCATCTCCCTCTGCCCGTGGTAACAGAAACCACCATCCGACATTGACGAAGATAGATCAAAGGAACGAATGAAATACGGTGCAAACAATGTAAATCCTATGGCTCCTTAAGCAGAGTAGCGTATCGTAAGTATGCCGCGGACCATACCCACGGTACGTTACTCTACCTAACTCGCCTACTCCATCAACCAAGGGTCACCTAGACTTATACAAGGTTAAACCTAGCGCTTTGATACCAACTTTGTCACGACCCGAAAGTACGGAACATGACCGGCACTTAGATTACGAAGCGTCTAGAGGCGCCACGTGACCTAAGTAAGCCGAAGCCCAGAGATCTAAACCATAAAAGAAGAAAAAGAAGAAAAGAAAAGAAAACAAGTAAAAAAAACATCAGCAAATTTTACCAAAAATTTCGGCAGAGTCTCCTCTGTAAAAACTGGCCCCCAAACGGGTACAACAAGTATAATATGAATAAACAATAAAAAGCATCCCCAAACGGGTGCTAGCATCAACGCCAACAGGCGGAAACAACCACAACAAGCACAATAATATACAACGCCAGAGGGCGAGGCTCAAAACTCAAAAGAAAATAAAACCCCCAGATCAGAATAATACAGGTGCGACTCTAAGGTCGAAGTAAAAGACTGGTCCAATAACTTATCAAGTAATACAAATATGGTTGATGGAGCTTACTAGATACAAATGAATGAATAAAAGTACAATGGTGCTTCGGATACAAGTGAACCAACCTACCGTGCCAATCGCCCTGAAGAAAAGATGTGCCAACAAGCTGCCACGGGAAACCTGTACATCGAACCTGTAAAGAATTTGGCACAACGGGGGTGAGTTGCCAACTCGTGAGTAGAAGACATCTACGAAAAGAAATCGAATGCACGACGCTATCCTAGGTCATAATAATACACTACTATATCCCAAACATCTAGTAATAGCAGGGTAATACTACGTGTAAGTGCAAATACTCCGTGTCGTGTCAGTGCCTCATATAGTACTAAGTCATATGAAATGAAATGCATGCACCATGAATGTAAAGTCACAAATCCTGAAATCCAGATATATATGTATGAAAACCTTTAGCCGTTATCATAATAAAGTATGTATAAGCATCTGAAATCTCAACAATGAAATCCATGGAAATCCGTGTCAAGCATCGACACAACACATGTAACCTCAAGTATCAATATGTCGGGCTCCGTCAGTCCGGATCGGCCCATATCATCAAATCCCAGGACAACGGTCGGTATCCTCCGGATATCCGCCGCGCCAGATATCACCGGTAGGTAGCCTTCCCCTGCCAGGCTCATCGTCTACAACTCAATCTTCTTGCCCCGGGGTACCATACCGGGCCCACCATGTACCCGAGACGGTTCATCCACTCCTCGAATCGGGTCTCGAAATCCATCAGAAAACATGAAATTCTCATGGTGGACGACACATACATCACGAGAAAACCGCATCTTATTTTAAAAAAAAGAGAAGAGGAGAGAGAGAGAAGTTTTTATATATTTTTGCGGTTTTCCCCAAAAATCCATAAATCTCATAGAAATCCAAATCTCAAAATCATGAGTACTATATGATAAGTGTCGGCATATGCCCATAATACTGCATGATAACACGAAAATATGAATGCATGAATGTCTAAGTAATGAATGTCATGTCTTATACTTAACATCAGAGAGTGATCACAATACTACATCGGTTTAGTTGTTAACTGATTCTATCAATAAAAGATAATATGATCTAAAGTGTACGTGACATAGCAATTACCGATGATGATGTGTGTGAGCCGGCAAATAAGTGTGCGTGGAATATGCGCATCATCGGTAATGGTGCTGGTGTCCTAACAGGTAAGGTTTATACTATTTATAGCAACATGTGTATGAACATGCAACATTATGATTACAGTGTGAAAGTAAAGACGAATGTATATTACCTACTCATTTAATATACTAATACTACTACCACTATATGACTCGAACCTAACCTAGTGTCTATTTAACCTCCTAAGGAAAACTAAACCTAAGAACTAGTCAATAGAAATAAGAGTCTACCTAAGGTCTGAATCAATATCTCTAATAGTCGGCGATCCCGCCTCAACAGCGTCACGTACGTAGTACGGCTTCCTTGAATCAAGAGTGCGGATCAATCATCAAATCTAAGCCTCGTACGGTAAAATCCATCGTACGGCATCCCAATGTCGGGGTACGGTCAAGTATCTCCTAGGTGTCTCCTCATTCGTATAATGTCGTATGTATCATATTGTGATTAAGTCATACTCATATGATATCGGCATCAGGTCACACCAATATAATGTCGAAATCAAGTTATACATATATCATATCGTAATCAGTCACAAGTTACAGTCCGAGTACTATTCTAGCGTCCCATGTACATCAATATCACCACCACTCTTTGTAATTTATATATTCAAGTTCATTATCTCATTCCCTAATGATCCGCTAACACTTTATTACGACTGTATACCAAAAATCACGGCATCAAGCCCAGTTATACTATTTCATCATACCTCGGATATCATATCACATCACTGAATCACCTATATGTGTTGTATATATATGAATATACCTATACCTAGTTCTATATATATACACATACACGTACCCCATGTCGATTTTCAGTGTGTGCGCTGGTGTGTTTCTATCTGAAACCTACGAACCTCTTCCAAGGTACTCATCCTCTGATATAGTTTTCCTAAATCGGTCTAGTCTAGCCTAGGGTCAATACTAGGGTCCTACTAGGGTCACGTCTGGTTTCCTAATGTCAATTAGTACTATTCCTATTCTACGTTGCGGGGGTGCTAAACGCCATCCACCCGACTTCCCCCCGTAGATATGCATCTACTCACCTGGTCCATGTCTGCCGAAGACAGTGTCGCCATCCTCCTCTTCATCGCCCGCAGTCCACGTGAGGGTACCTAGACGCAAACATATAAATAGCATCGTAAACCGAATCACATACAAAAGTCAAACGATACGAAGAGCAAGCACATGTTAAAACCTATGTCCCGTCCATGCAAAAGAACCAAATACTGCTCGATATCGGCGTACAAACTCCGATGGATCGAGATAACATCATCAAACAACTTGTAGTTTTAAAACACATTACTTATATTGTAAAACATGATCAAATTCATCGAAACACTAAAATCGATCAAATCGTCCGTTTTCGAAAAACCCGAAAATGCCAATTTACCGTTTTTCATCGAAACTTGACATTTAAATGAAACCAATGGTCATAAAACTCATTAAATAGCATTACTAGACTATAAAAACCATTATTATATTTTTATTACACAATTTTGCATTTATTTGAAATTTCTAGTTTGCAACTTTTAACAATTTTAACATTTTCCAAGCAAAATACCACAATTCCACCTCAAAACATGATTTTGCATAAATTAATCACTTAAACCAAAATTTATGATGATAATGATGTAATGAAACTATAATTATATTTTTAATCACATTTATTTAGAAATTCCTAAAATCTAGTTTACAAAATAATAGCATTTTATTACTATTTTTCCAATTATCAAAATAATCTAGTGATCAAACTAGGTTTTTCATTCAATTAATATGCTAATATTCTCACTAAAATTACCATATAATGATAACACCCTTAATAAGAATTTTATTTTACCCACAACACATTTTAGAAAAAATCTAGTTAGCTAAATAGTTTAAATTAAACAATTTCGATCAACAATTTATTATACCACCACCATGCAAGAATTTTCCACTCTAAAAGATGTTAAACTAGCTATTATAACCCTAATTAATTAACAAAAACCACCTCTTGAATTTTCAAACCCTAACTTGAATTTTAGAATTTGCAACAAGAATTAATCTAATTAATCTAATTATGCTTTAAAAGATATATCTAATAGAAATAAAACAAAAGAGAAGGATTTATAGCTCCACAACCTCATGTCCAAACTTGAAAATGAGCCTCAAAAATACATGCTTTCCCACTCCAAAAATCCATGTAGAGAAGAGTAGAGAATAAAGGGTATGAAATAATTAGGTTTTTGTGGAATTTAAATTGGATTTTTGTAGTATTTTTGATGATTTTTGAATAAAAATGAGGTGGAAAATGGGGGGGGGGGCAGCCATGGTGATGGGGAGGCCGGCCACAATAAGGGGAAGAGGGAGAAACACATGAGAAATGGTGTTGAAACTTCTCCAAAATGTCATCATCTTAATATCTTTTCATGCTTTATTCATTTTCTTTTAATTCTTTTCTAAAATAACTCAAGAAAGATCTAGAAACAAGGAAAAATTTGCAAATAAATTTTGCATGATACACACTAAATTCTAATATGCCATGGTTCATTTTTACAAATTAAAACCATTTAAATTTGTAATTTACACTAATTTAGTGTAAAAATAAAGCTTATGTTAATATTTAAAATAATTAATTTAGGAAAAATATTTTATTAAACCAAAAATTTATAAGTGGCTAAATAAACACTATTTACTAGTAATTTCATAATTAAAATAGATATTTTTAAATTTATAGTGAAAAACAATCACGGTTTGGTTTTACGAAAAATACATTTTACTTTACCGAAAATCCTAAAATTCACTTAAACACTTTTATTCATTTAATTATTTTTAAAATGTTACAGGTAAAAACCTTTATCGGGAGTTTCAAGTGTTGAAATTTGCAATGAGATTGCATACCTTCTATATGATAGTTGGATCCTGATACCCACTGGGAGTAATTGTTACTCCTGGGATAGTTTTGCACTTTACAGTTAGACGATCAAGTAGGTGTCTAGAAAGGTGTCAACGGGGTTACGCCCCAGGGAAAACGAGGTTTATTTTAATTAGGTCCGTGCGAAAGCACGGGAAACCTCCCTCAAAGTACCGGCACTGGCCTGGCTGAAAGATTGGCGAATTTGTAGAGTGTAATTAAACCCGACTAGTCTTTCCTTTTAGGGTTTGAAGGATGACTTGATAAAAACAGTAGGAGCCATCCTGATTAGATAAAATATATAACCAATCTAATCTTATAAGAGCGCACGCAGAGTGTTTTCTTCTCTCTCTCTCTCTCCAGGTAGCGACCATGTCACGCCTTAATCAAGATAATAATATGGATGTATTGACCGAACCCGCTAGTTATACTGAGCTGGGGAACGTTGGTCCCGCTCCAACTTATAATTGTTATAAGACCGAGCAGGAAATAGGGGAATACCAGGATTCCCATGCCGCCCAAACGAAACAAGTGCATAAGATGCATCTCCTTCGGGTGCGTTCATTACAAAGAACTGTTTCTCTGTATCCTCTACGTCCTGGGTATTAGATACCGGATCAGAATCCCGCATATGTAATCTGTTACATAGGGCTACAGAAAGGTAGAGAACTGAGAACGGGTGATAAGTTTCATGAGACAGAAAACGGTGCAAGTGTTGCAGCCAAGTCTATTGGTCACTATCACCCAGTATTACCAAAATACACTGATTCTGAACGAATGTTATTAGATACCGAACCTGATATACAACATCATATCAGTCTCTTTATTTACTAAAGAAGGATATAATTTTGTATTGTTGGATAATGTTTTGCACATATCCTATATCAAGAGTTGATCAGTTCAGGCACGTTATCTAAAAGCATATACATTCTAAATCAGACCACAGTTCTTAACGTATAGAACACACACAAGAGGAAGAGTTCAGAATTGAACGATTCCTTTTTGAGGTATTGTAGACTAAGTCATATCAATGTGACCCGACTAGCTAAAGTTACATTTAGATGCATATTTAAATCAGTTTGAATTTACATCTTGTGAAACTTGCCAGTCATGTCACAAAGATATGATGACCATAGCTCTGTTTACTCGAAACAGAGAAAGAGTTAGTGAACTCTTGGGACTGATACATAGTGATTTATAAAGGTCCCCAGTCTACATATGCCAGGACTGGTTCTTTGTACTTCCTTACATTCATTGATGATCTCTCAAGATTCGGACACATGTTCATGTTGAAACACATGTCTGAAGCTTTTAAGAAATTCAAAGAATATAAGTTAGAAGTAGAGAACCAAAAACGGGTATAAGTATTATGTCCTTTGATGTGATCAGGGAGGAGAATACTTGAGCACGGGATTCCTGGACTATTCTAAAGGAGAATGAGATTCTCTCTCAGAATTACTCCTCTGTATACACCACAGCACGTCGGTGTATCAGGGCGGAGCAATCACACCCTATATGATATGGTGCGCTCTATGATGAGTACTGCTGAGTTACATGTTTCCTTTTAGGGGTTATGCACTTAAGAAGCTGCATACCTATTGAATTAGGTTCGAATCAGATCACCGCCTACCACTCCATATGAGATATGGTATGGGAAGAGCCCATCTCTTAACTAAATTAAGATTTGGGATTGTCCGGCCTATGTTAAAAGAAAAATCCGGACAAGATCGAGGCAAGGTCAGTTCTGTAGAACTGGAAGGAGTTCCAGTTATACAAACTACAGCTGATGATTTGATGGAACCAAAGGATTCAATAGTCTCCGACGAACCTCAGCCTCTCCACCGATCTAGCAGGGTTCCTCATCTGCCTGAGAGATACTTTGGTTTCTCGATGACAGTGGGAGCGAGGATTGCATCATGAGATGATGACCCAACTAGTTTCGAGCAGGCCATCAAGAGTAAGGACTCTATAAGAATGGCTGGATGCTTAGCGATCTGAGATGGAATCTATGTACACCAACAAAGTATGGACTTTTGATGCTGTATCTGAAGGGTTAAATCCCCATCAGAAGCAAGTATATCTTAAGAAGATTACTTGGTGTAGATGGAAAAGTTGAGACTTTCAAAGTTAGACTTGTTAAAGGTTTTCGTCATCGACCAGGCGTGGATAATGATGAAACCTTTTCCAGTGGCTATGCTTAAGTCCATCCGGATCCTATTTACCATGGCTACATACCTTGACTACGATATCTGGCGGTTGGGTGTCATGAATCCTTTTTTAAATACTGATTTAGAAGAGAACGTCTATAAGTACACAGCCATAGGGCTTCGTAAACAGTGGGAGCAGCGGAAATGTGTGCAAGATGCTTTACAGAATAAAGCAGGCATCGCGGAGTTGGAACATCTGTTTTGATGTGGTAGTCAAAGAGTTTGACATCATCAAAATGGTAGATGAACCTTGTATATACAAAAAATTAGTAGAGAGTAAGGTGGTGATCCTCGTAGAGTACGTGGATAACATACTCTTGATAGGGAAGGAGTTTCCTATGCTACGCTTGGTCAATCTCCTCTTAGCACATGGATTCTCCATATAGGATCAAAATGATACCTCCTAAATCCTGGGTTTTGGATCTATGAGATAGATCTAAATGGATGTTAGGATTCTCACAAGTTGTAGTAAGATGATATCAATGGATCCTGGGGAGAATCACTGGAAAAGTTCCAGGGTGATAAGGTCGACTGAATGTCAGTCGCAGACATTGTCTTTACCCTCAGTGGAGGAACGGTATGTTGGAAGAGTTCCAAGCGAGATACCGTGGAAAACTAGACGATAAAGGCTGGTGACATCGCTATCAAAGACACTACCAAAGAGGCAGTTTTGGGTGTATATTAGTTCATGAGATGAACTAGGTTCCTACCATTGTGTGACAATGGAAGTGTGGCTTTGGCCCAGGAACCCCGGTCCCATCAGTGACCCAGACATATTCTGAGGCAGCATCACCTGATCATGGAGATAGTTGATCTCCAGGGTGATCGAGGTTAGGAGAGTAGACTCAGAGGACAACACGGCGGATCCACTCACAAAGGCCTTTTCCCAGAGAGAGACTTATATGGGATGGTTGAGTATGTGATACTGCAACCACTGCTACAGATGGCCCTAGTGCAAGTGGGAGATTGTTAGTTATATGTATGCCCTAGAGGCCATTACTGTACATAGGATGTATATTGTAGTGGATGCTGGTGTAGGGTTACTAGGCACACTCAAGAGGTTCCATAAGGCATCAACCATGCCAAATTAAACAATTTAGGTGCCGAGAAACCCTAATATAGATCGTTAACTAGAGGATAGGCGAAACAACAAGCAAGCAAACAACTTTGCTAATAAGTGAAAGGGATTACAACCTTTGTAGATCTGGTCCACCACTTCTTTAGCTCCGAGATGACGTCCCTCTGCTGCGATCATCGGGATCCCGGACTCTAGTGTCGATTTCATCGGAGAAATGAGCGGGCTATGTCGTTGACTTCGGTGCCGAAGATGATCTACGTAGAGGCAACTCAAACTCAAGCTCCATCTTCACTTGGTCATGAACCTTGTGAAGAAAACACCCTATACAACATGGCAAGTGGTAGAGGATGAAGAAATAGGAAGTGGGTTCACTTTGGATTTGGATTTCTCACTTGATTTCATCACTTAGAATTTTCTAGTAAGCTTTTCTTTTCTTCATGAAGAAGAAGAAGAAAAAAGAAAAAGAATTATCACAAAAAGAAAATTCAAGTGATATCTATCATATTGCAACCATGGGTGAGGTAAACTCATGTAGAGAATAAAATAGGGTTTAGGTAAATGGTAATAAAACAAAATGGTAAGACTTTTTCAAAGATGCTAGAAAACAACATGAAGCTTCTAGTAAAGAAAAGAAAGAAAGCCACCATTTTATTTTAACTAAATAAATAAAATAAATAAAGAAATAAATAATACCTTAACCATTAACCTAAACTATGGTTTAAAGCATGCACACCCAAGTTTGCATGTATCATCAAACATGACACAAACAAGTGCACAAATATATATCATATATACAATATGCACAATCTAGTGAGAAAATAATATTAAGTGAACCAATACTAGTTAATGTAAAGTAATATATCAAATATATAATTATACATTAAATCATTAAATCAACACTTGATTTAATGATCCGGTCATATTACATATAACCGACTAATATCAAATGTATCAATGTATCGAATCAACACTTGATTCGGAAACCCGGCTATATCACATATAACTGACCGATGATACAAATCGCGAGAATGGAATACAGTATCACATACTGGTATTATTCTCGGTCTCGCAAATATCTCATATGCGCTCCTATTTCGTTTCGCTTGAGCCAGGAAACCTCTGTGTAGGACACTAAAGACTCGTCAATACACCGGCAGCAGGTGATGATCATATCAAACACCCACAAGCCGCAAGCGGTCTGCCAAACGTAACGGCCACCCGGGTATTGAGCGATAAAAAGATCAACGAGCAAGACCGCTCACACTCCTGTGAATCCAACCAGTAACACTTACCATACAGTCCGGTCTGTTCGTCTGATATGTCGCATATCTCGTCTAGGGGTGGTAAAAGTCAAACCCCATTAGCTCGATAAGTCGTGTCAATATGAGGTCTATAACAGTTCGAGAAACTACTGGTAACACTTACCAGTAAATCTCAGCAACCCTGGCCAGGGATTTTCGGTTATAGCCAATCGAACACAGCGCAACATCAACTCCCTATACCGGGAGAGACGAATCCCCTCCTATCGCTCATTGCCTCCATGTGATTCGAGACTGTACCAAAAAACCACCGTTTTGCATGCCCTCTTGGACGTAGTAAGGTGGAAATCAAAGCACAGTAGGAATCACACAAGACTCTATGACGATCTCGGGTCTACAGACTAACCTGTACCAGTGTCACCAGAGAACTGCCATTTGACGTAAGGTATAATACCATCTGGGAGTTCTCGGCGAGTCCGTCGAGTGTACCCAGTCTCCACTGAGCACCCGTATATCATCTCTGATATCAAACACCAATGGATATGGATCATCCATATCCCATCTATATGGGTCGAGAAGATATACGCTAGTCTACTCTGGTATATCGATGCCCCGTCTCGATACAACCACGACTAGGGACCTTGAAGAATGTACTTATGGACTACCATGTCCCCACTAGTATGATCCGCATTATAGTCCAGGTAGTCAAGTACACATCCTAAGGGCTTTACCAACTATAGGGTTCCTAGGCACACTAATGAGGTCTCACAAGGCATCAACCATGCCAAATTCAAAAATTACAAGTGCCTACAAACCCTTATACGATCGTTGACTATAATTTAGGTGAAACTACGAGCTAGTTAACAACTTAACTAGGAGTAAACGAAAATACAACCTTTGTAGATCCGGTCCTCTACCTCCATAGGTCCGTGACGGTGTACCCTCGCTGCGATCATCAGATCCTGGGCTCTAGCGTCGGCTTCATCGGAGAAATGGGCGGGCTAGGTCGTCGACTTCGATGCCGAAGATGATCTACATCGAGGCAACACAAGATCAAGCTCCAACTTCACTAAGCCATGAAACTTGTGAAGAAAACACCCTATACTACTTGGCAAGTGGTAGAGGATGAAGAAATAGGAAGTGGCTTCACTTTAGAATTGGATTTCTCACTCTTTATCTCAAGTTGCCATTGATGGAGGCAAGCTTTCTTCATTGTTGAAGATGAAGAAGAAGAAGAAAGAATATGATAAGTATATCTCTCAAAATAGAAAATAAATGAATACTTATCATATAGCAACCATAGTTAGGTGTAGAGAATAAATCATGGTTAGTTTGAATGGTTAGGGTTAAGCATGAAGACAAAATGGTCACTTAGTCAAAGCTTCATGAAGCTTCAACAACAAACAAAATAAGCGACCATTTTCTTTTCTTTTGCCAAAATGAAATAAATAAATAAATGAATAAATAAATAAAATGAAAACCCTAACCATTACACAACCATGGTTTAATCTTTACACATACTCAAGTTAGCATGTATCATCAAACATGATACAAACTAGTGTACAAAAGTATATCACATATACAATGAGCACAACAAGTGAGAAAATTCATTTAAAGTGAACCAATACTAGTTAATGCAAAGTAATATATCAAATATACAATTATACATTAAATCATTAAATCAACACTTGATTCAATGATCCGGTCATGTAGCATATAACCGACTAGTATCCAATGTATCGACTTATCGAATCAATCCTCGATTCGATAACTAGGTTATATCGCATACAACCAATCGATACATTCATCGCGAGAATAGAATACGGTATCACATACACGCATTATTCTCGGTCCTGCACATATCTCATATGCGCTCCAATTTCGTTTCTCTTGAGCCAGGAAACCTCTGTGTAGGACTCAAAAGACTCGTCAATACGCCGGCAGCAGGTGATGATCATATCAAACACCCACAAGCCGCAAGCGGTCTGCCAAACGTAACAGCCACCCGAGTATTGAGCGATCATAAGATCGACGAGCAAGCCCGCTCACACTCCTTTGAATCCAACCAGTAACACTTACCGTACAGTCCGGTCTCGTCGTCTGATATGTCGCATATCTCGCCTAGGGGTGGTAAACGTCAGACCCCAATAGCTCGATAAGTCGTGTCGATATGAGGTCTATAACAGTTCGAGAAACTACAGGTAACACTTACCAGTAAATCTCAGCAACCCTGGCCAGGGATTTCCGGTTATAGCCAATCGAACACAGCGCAACATCAACTCCCTATACCGGGAGAGACGAATCCCCTCCTATCGCTCATTGCCTCCATGTGACTGGGGACTGTACCCAAAAACCACCGTTTTGCACGCCCTCTTGGACGTGGTAAGGTGGAAATCAAAGCACAGTGGGAATCATACAAGACTCTATGACGATCTCCGGTCTACAGACTAACCTGTACCACTGTCACCAGAGAACTGCCATCTAACGTAAGGTATAATACCATCTGGGAGTTCTCGGCGAGTCCGCCCAGTGTACCCAGTCTCCACTGAACACCCGTATATCATCTCTGATGTCAAACACTAATGGATATGGGATCATCCATCGCCCATCTGTATGGGTCGAGAAGGTATTCTACACTGGTATATCGATGCCCCGTCTCGATACACCCATGACTAGGGACCTTGAAGGATGTACTTATAGACTACCATGTCCCCACTAGTATGATCTGCATCATAGTCCAGGCAGTCAAGTACACATCCTAAGCGCTTTACCAACATGTAACAGAGAGACAATCGCTATACACGTTAAGGTAAAGAGTAACCAGATAGCATACTATCATGTCGAGCAAGAAAGACCTCCCTATATATGTCCCAGCATCCACTACAATATACATCCTATGTATAGTAATGGCCTCTAGGGCATACATATAACTAACAATCTCCCACTTGCACTAGGGCCATCTGTAGCAGTGGTTGTAGAATCTCATACTCAACCATCCTATAAAATTCTCTCTCTTGGAATAGGCCTTCGTGAGTGGATCCGCCGTGTTATCCTCTGAGTCTTCTCTCCTAACCTCGATCACCTTAGAGATCAACTATCTCCATGATCAGGAGATGCTGCCTCAGAATACGTCTGGGTCACTGATGGGACCGGGGTTCCTGGCATAAGCCACAACTCCATTGTCACACAATGGGAGGAACAAAGTTCTTCTCATGAACAAATATACACCCAGACTTTCTCTTTGGTAGCATCTTAAGTAGCGATGTATCCAGCCTTTATCGTCTAGTTTGCCACGGTATCTAGCTTGGAACCCTTCCAATATACCGTCCCTTTACTGAGGGTAAAGACAATGCCTGTGACTGACATTCAGTCGTCTTTATCACCCTGGAACCCTTCCAGTGATTCTCCCCAGGATCAGTTGATACCATCTCAGTACAGCTAGTGAGTGTCCTAATATCCAATTAGATCTATCTCATAGATCCAAAATCCAGGATTTAGTAGGTATCATTTTGATCCTAAATGGAGAATCATTGTGATAAGCGGAAATTGACCGAGCGTAGCCTAGGAAACTCCTTCCCTATCAATAGTATGTCATCCACGTACTCTACGAGGATCACCACCATACTCCTTACTACCTTTTTGTATATACAAGGTTCATCTACCATTTTGATGAAGTCAAACTCTTTGACTACTACATCAAAACAGACGTTCCAACTCCGCGATGCCTGCTTTAATCTGTAAAGCAACTTGCACACGTTTCCGCAGCTCCCACTGTTTACGAAGCCCTCTGGCTGTGTACTTATAGACGTTCTCTTCTAAATCAGTATTTAGAAAAGCAGTCATGACACCCAACCACCAGATATCGTAGTCATGGTACGTAGCCGTGGCAAGTAGGATATGGATGGACTTAAGCATAGCTACTGGAAAAAGGTTTCATCATTATCCACGCCTGGTCGATGACGAAAACCTTTAACAAGTCTATCTTTGAAAGTCTCAACTTTTCCATCTACACCAAGTAATCTTCTCAAGATATACTTTCTCCTGATGGGGATTTAACCCTTCAGATAAAGCAACTAAAGTCCATACTTTGTTGGTGTATAAGGATTCCATCTCAGATCACTAAGCATCCAGCCATTCTTATAGAGTCCCACTCCTGATGGCCTGCTCGAAACTAGTTGGGTCATCATCTCATGATGCAATCCTCGCTCCCACTATCATAGAGAAACCGAAGTAACTCTCAGGTGGGTGAGGAACCCTACTAGATCGGCGGAGAGGCTGAGATTCGTTGGTAACTATTGAATCCTTTGGTTCTTTCAAATCATCTGCTGTAGTTTGTATAGCTGGAACCTTTCCAGTTCTACATTACAGACCTTGCCTCGAGCTTGTCCGGATTTTGCTTTCAGACATAGGCCGGTCAACCACAAATCTTAACTAACTTAAGACATGGGCTCTTCCCATACCATATCTCATATGGAGTGGTAGGCAACTGATTTGAGTTGAACCCTATTCAATAGGTATGCAGCTTCTCAAGTGCATAACTCCCAAAAGGAAATAGGTAACTCAGTAGTACTCATCATACAGCGCACCATATCGAATAGGGTGCAATGGCTCCACCCCGATATATCATCGTGCCATGGTGTATATGGAGGAGTAATGCTGAGAGAGAATCTCATTCTCCTTTAGAAAAGTCCAAGAATTCCGTGCTCAAGTATTCTCCTCCTTGATCTCATCAAAGGACATAATACCTATACCCGTATTGGTTCTCTACTTCTAACTTATATTCTGTGAATATCTCAAAAGGTTCGGACTTGTGTTTCAACAGGAACATATGTCTTAATCTTGAGAGATTATCAGAGAATGTAATGAAGTACAAAGAACCGGTCTTGGCATGTGTAGACAGGGGACCTACATACATCAACATGTATCATCCCAAGAGTTCACTAACTCTTTCTCTGTTTCCAGTAAACAGAGCTATGGTCATCTTATCTCTGTCACATGACTGGCAAGTTTCATAAGATGTAAATTCAAACTGATTTAAATATGCATCTAAATGTAACTTTAGCTAGTCGGGTTGCATTGATATGGCCTAGTCTACAATACCTCAAGAAGGATTCGTTCATTTCTAAACTCTTCCTCTTATATGTGTTCCATATTCTTAAAAACTGTAGTTTGATTTAGAACATCAATGCTTTTAGATAACATGCCTGAACCGATCAACTTTTGATATAGGAAATGTTCAAAACATTATCCAACATTACAAAATTTTATCATTTCTTTACTAATAAAGAGACTGATATGATTTTGTATATCAGGTTCGGTATCTAATAGCATTTGTTCAGAATCAATGTACTGATAATACAGGGTGACAGTGACCAACAGACTTGGCTGCAACACTTGCCCGGTTTTCTGTCTCATGAAACTTATCACCCGTTCTCAGTTCTTTACCCATCTGTAGCCCATGTAACAGATTACATATCTGGTATCCTGTTCTGGTATCACATACCTAGGACGTAAAGAATATTGAGAAACAGTTCTGTGTAACGAACACACCCGAAGATGATGCATCATATGCACTTTCCTTGTTTGGGTGGCACGGGAAATCTGGTATTCCCCAATTTCCTGCTCTGTCTTATAACAATTATAAGTTGGAGCGGGACCAACGTTCCCCAGCTCAGTATAACAAGCGGGTTCGATCAAAAATCCGTATTATTATCTTGATTAAGGCGTGATATGGTCGCTACCAGGAGAGAGAGAGAAGAAAACACTTAGCGTGCGCTCTTGCAAGAATAGATTGGTTATTATTTTATCTAATCAGGATGGTTCCCACTGTTTTTATCAAATCTTCCTTCAAACCCTAAAAGGAAAGACTAGCCGGGATTAATTACACGCTACAAGTTCGCCAATCTTTCAGCCAGGCCAGTGTCGGTACTTTGAGGGAGGTGCCCCGTGCTTTCGCATGGACCTAATTAATGTAAACCTCATTTTCCCAGAGGCGTAACCTCGTTAACACCTTTCTAGACACCTACTTGATCAGCTAATTGTAATGTGTAAAACTCTCCCAGGAGTAACAATTACTCGCAGTGCGTATCGGAATCCAACTATCTCATAGAAGGAATGCAATCTCATTACAAATTTCAACACTTGAAATTCCCGATAATATTTTGCCCCTAACGTGCTATGACCTTGACGAAAGCCAACAAACCATAGCCCGCTAGTCAAGTTCAACCCGTCATTTCTTGATTGAATTAAACCCACCCGCACGACCCTTGACGAAAGCCAACAAAGCCGCACGACTACCCTAATCCAATCGCATCGTATGCAGCAGATAAGCAGTAGATATCTACCGCATACTATATCTTGACGAAAGCCAACAAATGTAGCACGAATACTATATACAACTTATCTGAAATGACGGAGGGCTACGACAGGTTTTTCTGAAAACCTATTGCGTAATGAACTTGATATCGTTGTAGGATCGAATGAATTTTGAAATGGAGTGTTTTTGAGGCTTTTCTAGTTTTGCTAAAGGAGTCACTCTCGGTGAAGGGATCGTCGGTCCTTTCCTCGTCGAATGAGGTGCGGGATATATATCATATATATCACTATGCAAAGCAGAAACTATAGAAGCAATCAAAAAGACAAACCGAGGGTTGTAGCATTTGCCAGTTATTGCTAAAGGAGTCACTCCCGGTGATGGGATCTCGGTCCTTTCCTTATCGAATAAGGTGCAGGATATATCATATATACCACTGTGCAAAGCAAGAACTGCAGCTACCTGTTTTATTTTTGAAATTCGATTCTACAACATCTTTACGTTTCTTTTATTTCATTAATCTCATTAATGAAGTTCCATCATTTAAGTACCTAAACATCACAGATAAATACGACGTACACTTATGCCATCCGCATTCGCCTCGATGTCCCCTCGTGCACCGTTAGGTTAGGTAACTAACGACAGAGCGGGGCAGGTCTTGCGCGGGTGTAAAACATAAGTAACGTCTATATAATATATCATATATACTATATACAGTATCTATCACAGAACATCAAATGATCACATCACAGATATCGCAGCAGAAGAATCATATGAAATATTGGATATACTAGGACGTCCCTGTTTTCAATACGAGCCAGTATAAAACACGGATTCCACGGTCGCGATGAATAGCCAAACCCACACCCCTAGACCCCTACGAGAGCGGCAAGCAACCCTACCAATTCTAGAGTTAGGAGACCCGGACTCGACTCCTCGAGTTGGTCTCCCACTGGACTCCAGAACCCGGTTACTTGTGCTCCCCTCCTTGGGTCAATCCTAGTGCGGAAAATTAAATAATATACAAAAGGTGACATCTTCCGCTACCTGGAAGTGCCCCAATAAAAGAATATTACATACAAGTTTTTTACATGAATGAAAATGAAAAACACTCATCCCACATAAAAACCCCCGGCTATTCAAACACGACGATCAATATAACATATCCAGCAACACATAACATCACATGTCATCAACGTAAGTAAATATGCGCATCCCAATTGTTGTTGACATATAGCAACGAAACCGGCGATATCACATATTACACTTACGGTCACAGAAAAGAAAGTGTAAAACTACAACAGTTGGAATCCGCAAACTGCATAGACATCACATGCCTAATCAAATGAATTCCTTAGACATCACATGCCTAACTCTTATAAACCCCGCATTTTAGTCTCATTATCGAAAACACTTTTCAATATCAAGTCGGGCAATTCAACAAGATTCCCGACATCCTGATCGAATGCTCGTCGCAAACTTCAATAGACGGCCACACCCCCAATGTCGTCGACGAAGTGCACCAAGGCGGAACACCGCTGCCGTGAGCACCCGAACGGATGCTTTCGGCGACGGGGTTCTCCTACAGTCACTTGGTCGGGGCTATGGGGTGTAGCTGTCTATTAAGTTTACCCGGCGAGTATCCGCGTACGCTACGTGATTGCGACGGACTTTTGATCACATCAAAATTCCGTGGCAACCGATCAAGTGAGACTAAACTGCTATGTTTATAACATTCAAATCAGTTATCTCATAACTACATGCGGATTCCAAATATTATATCACATTCCAGCTAAATAGAAGATGTTAAACTTTCCGATCGAACATTCAAACACCCAAGTTTTCCCGAAACAGCTCAACACATGAAATAGGTTTAAGAACATTCACTTCATGCCACAGTAGCAACGGTCCAGCCGTAGAAGGGTCAAGCCAACGCCTCACATGTGGCACGCCGTACTGCCCCAAACCCGAAGGTTCAAAGGGCAGTTCAAGACGGTCACATAATCGAGTTAAGGTTTGTTGTTTTCTAGAGGGTCCATCGTGTTACTTGCACTACTTAGAACGTTATTAAACCACGGAAAGATCCAGCACTTGGAAATTTCCCGACAGGGGAAAAAGTGGGTATTTATATCCGGTCGAACTTTTTAACGTATTCTAAAATTACCCGGAAATTGCATATAGACAAAGTCTGATAATCCGATTGAATCTACGAACTCCCAATACAACCCAGAAAACTCAACTCTTGAGTAAATATTAAAAATTCCCAGAAAACTCAGCACTTCAAGAAACAAATTACTGTGCGAAATTGGAAGGCTGACGTCATCATATGGCCGCGGAACCGCCGCAGAAGCCAGGCTTCTGCCGCGGTTCCGCCGCGGTTTAGACGTATCGTTTGGTAATTGTTGCACCGTAATTCTTAGAACTTCCTGCTGAATGTTTTAAGAATTTTTAATCTGGAAAAAACCCAGATTTTAAAAAATGTCCAGAGAGCATTTTGGATTAGGGTTTCGATGTTCGTTCGGATTTCAAACATCGTCTACACTTCGCCTAAGGCTCTAACTAGGCTCTGATACCACTGTAGGGTTCCTAGGCACACTAATGAGGTCTCACAAGGCATCAACCATGCCAAATTCAAAAATTACAAGTGCCTACAAACCCTTATGCGATCGTTGACTAGAATTTAGGCGAAACTATGAGCTAGTTAACAACTTAACTAGGAGTAAACGAAAATACAACCTTTGTAGATCCGGTCCTCCACCTCCATAGCTCCGTGACGGTGTACCCTCGCTGTGATCATCGGATCCCGGGCTCTAGCGTCGGCTTCATCGGAGAAATGGGCGGGCTAGGTCGTCGACTTCGATGCCGAAGATAATCTACGTCGAGGCAACACAAGATCAAGCTCCAACTTCACTAAGCCATGAAACTTGTGAAGAAAATACCCTATACTACTTGGCAAGTGGTAGAGGATGAAGAAATAGGAAGTGGGTTCACTTTAGAATTGGATTTCTCACTCTTTATCTCAAGTTGCCATTGATGGAGGCAAGCTTTCTTCATTGTTGAAGATGAAGAAGAAGAAGAAAGAATATGATAAGTATATCTCTCAAAATAGAAAATAAATGAATACTTATCATATAGCAACCATAGTTAGGTGTAGAGAATAAATCATGGTTAGTTTGAATGGTTAGGATTAAGCATGAAGACAAAATGATCACTTAGTCAAAGCTTCATGAAGCTTCAACAACAAACAAAATAAGCCGCCATTTTCTTTTCTTTTGCCAAAAAGAAAGAAATAAATAAATGAATAAATAAATAAAATGAAAACCCTAACCATTACATAACCATGGTTTAATCTTTACACATACTCAAGTTAGCATGTATCATCAAACATGATACAAACTAGTGTACAAAAGTATATCACATATACAATGAGCACAACAAGTGAGAAAATCCATTTAAAGTGAACCAATACAAGTTAATGCAAAGTAATATATCGAATATACAATTATACATTAAATCATTAAATCAACACTTGATTCAATGATCCAGTCATGTAGCATATAACCGACTAGTATCCAATGTATCGACTTATCGAATCAATCCTCGATTCGATAACTAGGTTATATCGCATACAACCAATCGATACATTCATCGCGAGAATAGAATACGGTATCACATACACGCATTATTCTCGGTCCCGCACATATCTCATATGCGCTCCAATTTCGTTTCTCTTGAGCCAGGAAATCTCTGTGTAGGACTCTAAAGACTCGTCAATACGCCGGCAGCAGGTGATGATCATATCAAACACCCACAAGCCGCAAGCGGTCTGCCAAACGTAACGGCCACCCGGGTATTGAGCGATCAGAAGATCGACGAGCAAGCCCACTCACACTCCTTTGAATCCAACCAGTAACACTTACCGTACAGCCCTGTCTCGTCGTCTGATATGTCGCATATCTCGCCTAGGGGTGGTAAACGTCAGACCCCAATAGCTCGATAAGTCGTGTCGATATGAGGTCTATAACAGTTCGAGAAACTACAGGTAACACTTACCAGTAAATCTCAGCAACCCAGGCCAGGGATTTCCGGTTATAGCCAATCGAACACAGCGCAACATCAACTCCCTATACCGGGAGAGACGAATCCCCTCCTATCGCTCATTGCCTCCATGTGACTCGGGACTATACCCAAAAACCACCGTTTTGCACGCCCTCTTGGACGTGGTAAGGTGGAAATCAAAGCACAGTGGGAATCACACAAGACTCTATGACGATCTCGGGTCTACAGACTAACCTGTAACAGTGTCACCAGAGAACTGCCATCTGACGTAAGGTATAATACTATCTAGGAGTTCTCGGCTAGTCCGTCCAGTGTACCCAGTCTCCACTGAGCACCCGTATATCATCTCTAATGTCAAACACCAATGGATATGGGATCATCCATCGCCCATCTGTATGGGTCGAGAAGGTATACGCTAGTCTACAATGGTATATCGATGCCCCGTCTCGATACACCCACGACTAGGGACCTTGAAGGATGTACTTATAGACTACCATGTCCCCACTAGTATGATCCGCATCATAGTCCAGGCAGTCAAGTACACATCCTAAGGGCTTTACCAACATGTAACAGAGAGACAATCAGTATACACGTTAAGGTAAAGAGTAACCAGATAGCATACTATCATGTCGAGCAAGAAAGTCCTCCCTATATATGTCCCAGCATCCACTACAATATACATCCTATGTATAGTAATGGTCTCTAGGGCATACATATAACTAACAACCAACATGTAACAGAGAGACAATCAGTGTACACGTTAAGATAAAGAGCAACCAGATAGCATACTATCATGTCGAGCAAGAAAGTCCTCCCTATATATGTCCCAGCATCCACTACAATATACATCCAATGTACAGTAATGGCCTCTAGGGCATACATATAACTAACAGCTGGGACATATATAGGTAGGACTTTCTTGCTCGACATGATAGTACGCTATCTGGTTGCTCTTTATCTTAACATATATACTTGCAGTCTCTCTATTACATGTTGATAAAGCTTTTAGGATGTATGCTCGACTTCTAGGACTATGATGCAGATCATACTAGTGGGGCCTGGGTAGTCAATGAGTACATCCTTCAATGTTCCTAGTCGTGGGAATATCGAAATGGGGCATCGATATTCCCGAGTAGACTAGCGTATATCTTCTCGATCCATGTGATGGGAGATGGATGATCCCATATCCATTGGTGTTTGACATCAGAGATGGTATGCGGGTGTTCAGTGGTGACTGGGTACACTGAACGGACTCGCCGAGAACTCCCAGATAGTATTATACCTCACGTCAGATGGCAGTGTAAGTGCACGGCGGCGCCCCGGCCGTCAAACCGACGGCCAAATGCGGAAACGGTGATAAATTTTAATTTTGCGAACTTAGCAAACCGGCACCACCGCGCACTAAACCCCGGATCGGGCCATTAAACTAGATCTAGCTAACAACAAGACGGGTTAGAGATATACCGAGTGATCCGAGTCCTCCGGTCTTCTCGTCGTCGTCGCGATCTCTCGCGGAAACTCCGGTCGTCGCCTCTTCGCCGGAAGGGCACCACATCGCCTGCATCTTTTACGGGCTCCCACCTCAATACCGAGGCAACTCGGGCACGAAGCTGGAAAGTCGACGTGCCCAAGATGTGCTGTAGAATGTAGTGTAGAATGCGCTTTGTCTCAATGGGGTTTGTAGTTGCCTTGATGGAGGAATCAACAAGATATGAACTTGGGAATTTTGGTGGCAAGCTAAAATGAGATAGATGTTTAATTTTGCCACACCAAAAATGAAATCAACCCCACTCCAATTCCATGAAGTGGCCGGCCATATATGTGTGAGAATGGTGGAGGAAAACAAAAACATAAGAGGGAGGTGAGTGTAGGAGATGAGAAGAGGTGACCACACCAAAACACCATCATAACAAACTTACATCCAAACCATACCCTTTCTTATCTCAATTAATGCAAGTAATGGTGCAACAAAAGAAAAGATGGAAAAGGAATCTAAAGATGCTATCATAATCACCCATCTCACAAATAAACCCTCCACAAAATGTTATTTGCAAACTTGCAAATAACCCCCTCCATCGGAAAAGTCCGGCCGGGAAAGAACAAAGGAAAACCGGCCGGAACGGAATGCAAACTGGCAACTCCAGAAAACTGGTCCCGTAATAAATTACAGGAAAACCCCATACTGTGCATACACACCCGCATCTGTATTCCGTCCGGATACAAATGCAATGAGAAAAAATCTACACGGTACGAAACTAGGATCCGGCTTAAACCAAAGCCGACTAGTAATGTCCGTTCGATCCTGATCCGTGCAATACCGCACGTATCCGATCGAACCTTGCCATATATCTATACAGCCTCTAGTACTAACCGTCCGATCCTGATCCGTGCAATACCGCACGTATCTGATCGGACCCTTCCATATCTCCATACGGCGTCTACAGCGTTTCGCCCGAAAGCTGAGTAACTGAATGTGTGGTGGACTCTAAAGTCTCGTCAATACTATGGCTGTGGATTTAACCACTAGCACGTTAGAGGTATAAGCCAATACATAACGGGCCACCAGCTATTGACCAAAAGGGACGTCGATGAGCGAACTCATCCTGACACCCTACTGAGCCTGTCAGTGACAATATCCGTACAGTCCGGTCCGTTCGTCTACGAGCATCGCATGGCGGGCCTAGGGGGTTGGTAAAAGTCAGACCCCCAAAAGCGGTACAAGTCGTGTCGGAGTGTAGCCCAGAACACCCTGAGATACTACTGGAATACCTACCAGTAAATCTCCTGCCTTGGCCAAGGACTTCGTGTAATGGCTCTCCCAGACACAGCGCGACCTCACCCCCAATACCGGGAGAGACGAACCCCTGAAGATCCGCTCACTGCCTCCATGTGGCTCGCGACTGTACCCAACTAAAACCTGTTTGCACGACTCCTTTGAGCCGTGGTAGGGTAGTAATCAAAGCACAGTGGGAACTCACACGAGACAAATGACGATCCCCAGGTCGATGAACTAACCTGTACACATGTCACCTGGGAACTGCTATCTGACGTCAGGTATAAGACCAACTAGCATGTTCCCGGCGAGTCCTGTCCGGTGTACTCATAACCCAATGAGCACCTGTATACATCTTAGGTGAACCAACTGACACCAGTGGCTTGTGAGACCGGCCACCGCCCCTCGTCGGGGTCTCGACTGTATACACTAGTCTACTCTGGAGAATCGATGCCCTGTCTCGAAACTCCCACGACTAGGGACCTTTTAAGGATGTGCTTATAGACTCCAGCTTTCACTTATATGATCGCCCTCATACTGCTGGCAGTCAAGCAAGAATCCTAGGGGCTCTATCAACGTGCAATAGCAACCTGTCAGGTCACCTAAAGCAGTACACGATGATAAAGGTAAACCAGATAGCATACTATCAACTCGAGTAAGACTGTCGTACCGGGATAGGTCCTCCCTCAATCATTGCAATCATGTGCCTGTGATCCAATAATTGACTCTGAGGGCATTATCTCCAACAATCTCCCACTTGCACTCAAGGCTATTTATTGCGATGTCGCATACTCATAGCCAGTGTGATACCGAACACCCAACTCCTCTACTAGTCAGTCTCACAAAGCTCGTTTGCGAGACTATTGCGTTCGAGGAAAAGCCTCAGTGAGTGGATCCGCCTAGATGTTTCTTTCTATGTCTCTCTCTATATCTCAAGTTCGTGGAGAAAACCATCTCCCGAAATGAGCAATACCTGTCTTAGAATGTCTGGATGTCTGATGGGACCTAGCTCATAAATGAACTCTAAATCCAAACTTCTCAGACTGTATCGTCAACTGAACTTAATCAGTATCCTGCGCCATGCCTCCCTCAGTATTGCCTTGGATCACCTGTCCAGAATACTGTCCCTCGTCAGAAGGAAAACTATAACTCTGACAACCTCCTTGTCGTCCATGTCACCTTGGAAGCCTGGAATGATAACTGTCTCCCAAATGAGGCTGTCGTTATCATATCCCTAGAACATCCACTTATGTTCTAAAACTGCTTCCGACTGTTTCTCCAGGATTGGATCAATGTCAACTTATTGCATCTAGTGCAAGAACAACGTCTGGTGTGGTACTTGACATCTCATGATTGACTCAATTGCCTAAGCAAGTGATCTGCCAATCATGCACATCCCTCTATACTTTAGTCTATAAGACACCTTTAGAGAGGGTGACTCCATTACCTGCAGGTACACTACCGTGCCAGGAGTCGTCCATTCTAAATACTCTTAGAATGCTGTCAAAGTACCCTGATTGGGAAACCACCCAAATCTAGATCTAAAACCATAGATCTAGTAACCAGTATGTCTGATATTGTGTCCAAGTCTCTTGTGGAGAAAACACTGTGTGACGACCAAAGTATAACCGATCGTAGTATAGGAATATCACTTCCTACTACCTTCTCAACAGATCCATCCCCTATTCTGATGACGTCAAACTTATGACTGTCACATCAGAAATAGATGATCTATCTCCGCTATATCTGTTTTAGTCTATAAATAGACATAAGCCTGATGTCCACCAATGCTTCCGCTGCTCCCACTGACTACGACAACCCTCTGGCAGAGTCATATAGACGTGCACTTCTAAAGCTAGTTTAGAACGACGCTATACTCATCCTCCCACCGGGTCTCGCAGCCTGGAACAACAGCAATGGCAAGTGTGGGTAAACAAGAACTTCCCTGTCACCGTCCTTGAGGCTACCGGAGTACCTCTCGGGTGCCTGAAGTTACCCACCGTATCTGCGGAGTGGCCAATGGAATGTCAGATCAGATTGAATCTTTAGGTTCCTTATCAAATCTTCAGTAATCGTTTGCGGTTCTGGAATCACTTCCAGTTCTACCATACTCCCACTACTGTTTTCTGAAAAAATCCATTTTTATTAAAACTGTGGCGAGTCAAGAACAATATCACTATTGATCTTTCTTATGGTAGAAAGTCAACCCTCGTCATAGCCTGGGTCAACCCACAAACAGCCATTACAGAAACGTGCCTTGAGTTATCCAGAGTCTGGTTTTAATCATAAGCCGGACAACTCCCCGTACCTTAACAATGTTAAGATATGAACTGTACTATATCCAATATAGAACCAGAGGCACTGATTTAATTGAACCAGATTCAAATCATGCAGCTGTCTCCAGTGTATGTCAACTAAATGGAGAGAGGCCGATCAGCGTTACTCAACTTAGGAATGCTTCCAATTATGAGTAACCTGAAAGAGAAGCAATTTCTCTTTGTCATTACTATCAACCGAATACCATACACAAGTATCTACATCTTCGATCACTTTGAAGAATCCCGATACTTGTTACACCTGGTTCTCTACTCTATTCAAATACCTATAACTCCTCAAAACCTAGACCCTGTGTTTCTACGAAACACATGTCTAAGAACTAGAGAAGTTAAAAGTAAACAGAATATAGTATGAGGACCAACCCCTCTGTCCTAATGGACACTGGACAACATACAATACTCTGTATAAGTCAGCCGAGTCTAATAACTCTTTCTCTGTGTGTCGTAGGTTGAAAACTGTACTTATGGTTAAGAAGAATTACACTGCTGTTTAATGCTCCTTACCTAACCATCCACTGATATAGGTAAATGTCATCGACATAATATCAAAAGGTATATCTCACTCTATGAAAATAGACGTACAGATATATCAATTTGAAATTGGTGCACAACAGCGGATATTCAAAACCAAATATTTGCCGACTGGCAAACATCCCAGGTGATCTCCTCAAATATCACCGATTACAACGAACCCCGATATAATGAGGATGATCACCCAATTCCCAATAACTTACTCCCACTCATCATCTGTAAAACCATACAGATGTGAGAATCAAACCTGGTAAATACATACCCTGGAGCAAATGTCTAATCGGGAAATCAGTTTTCTTTTAACAGTACACAGTGAAACTGAAACATTGAAATGTTTCGATGGGGTATCTGGGTATTCCTAGTAATGCCTCTACCATTATCCAGATTCACAACTATAACCGTATAATTCTTTGCCACCTCTCCAAATCCCTTTATATGTCTTTAGTCATTACCTTCTGCACACCCCTTAGGCCAAATGGTTTTCTTCCTTCCCTACCGTTCGGCACCAGCCTATGGTTTGGAAGAAGACTATCTAATAAGCATAATGGGTGTACTGTCCTAGTCCTAGGAGCACTCGCAATGCGAGAGAAGGTGAAGATAAAAGACAACCGAATAAACCTTATTCCTATTTCTCCTGAACCAGAATCCATCCCCGAACTGGAACAAGTTCCTTTCGAGTTCGTATATAACCATACGATGGAGTATCCAAATAAACTGTGGATCTTCGTAGTGATACGGAGTGTCCTGGAGAAATACAAAGGTGATTTAGGATTGGCGAAGGAATACTTGGCTTGGTCGTGAATCAGCAGTCGCAATTTACTTTGCCCTCTTACTAATCCCTTGCTTTGTCTTAATCTTAATACCTTCTGCACACCATCGTTATGCTAATTGGTTTTCCTCATTCCCTACCGGTCGGCACCAGCCTAAGGTTTGGAAGAAGACTATCCAATTTGCATAATAGGTGTACTATCTCCTAAACCAAGGAGTACTCACAACTTGAGAGAAGGTAAAAGGGAAAAGACAACTGAATAATCCTATCCGTTTTCTCCAGAACTGGAAACCATCCTCGAATTCCTTCGAGTTCGTATCTAACCATACGATGGTTTTGTCCAATGGAAGTGGACGTTCGTAGTAATACGGGGTGTCCTGGAGAAAAGGGTAAAAGTAGGAGTGGCAATGAGGTCTGCAACTCTGACAATCCAAAAGCCAGTGTAAAGAAGGTTCGGTCAACTTGGTCACTGAGTCATAGTCTTAGGGTCGGGTCAATGGTCGCTGCCAAAGAGAGAGAGAAAAGAAACACTCAGCGTGCACTCTAACCTAGATCAGAATGGTTACCAATTTATCTAATCTGGAAACCTCCCACTGTACCTCAAACTCTCCTCCAAACCTGAAAGAAGAATTAGTCGGGGTCACCCGAGGAGTAAACCAACTCATCAGTGGGAATCGGGATCCAACTCTCATCGCATGATAACGTGACGGAATCCACTCACGCTATCACACTCCAGAAGGTATGCGCATATCTGGCAAGTTTCAGTTCTTTTGAAACTCCCGATGTGATTTTTACCCCATGCTCTTATGACCTTGACTTTGGCCAACAAATCATAAGTCACATGTCAAGTTCTACCCGTCATTCTCCAGGTTAATTTGAATCCACCCGTACCTACCCTTGACTTTGGCCAACAAGGCAGTATGACTGTTCCAAACCAACGCATCTATCTATGCTGCATATGAATAACCAACAGCTACCAAACACTGTGCCTTGACTTTGGCCAACAAACACAGCTTGAATACTATTGACTATCCATATGAAACGACGGAGGGCTACGAATGGTTTCTGGCGAAAACCTTAAACGTAATGAACTTGATATCATTGAAGGAACTGATAGCTTTTTTAGAAAAGTATAGTGACGAAAACCTTTGCTAAAGAGGTCACTCCCGGTGAAGGGATCTCGGCTCTTTCCCCGTAGAATGAGGTGCAGGATATTCCAACTGAATACCACGATGCAAAGCAAAAGTAATCGGCTATAGTGAAATTAATGCCCTGACGCAAACTTCTGTCCAAGGGGTCACTCCCGGTGAAGGGATCTCGGCCCTTGCCTCGTCGACTGAGGAGCAGGATATTCCAAATGAATACCACGATGCAAAACAAAAGTGAACGTCCTTGCAATAACAGCTTTTTGAAAAGTGTTCCAACAACATCAGAATAGGTTTGTTTTAACTTGCATTGATCCGAATCAATGCAGTCCCATCAATTGATCACACCACAAAGAACGAAAATATACTGATGTACGTATATGCCATCCGCATTCGCCACTGGGTCCCGTCATCACCCGTTAGGTTAGCTAACTAACGGCAGAGCGGGGACTGGACTAGTGCGGATGAAAAACATATACAACATCTACTAATATATATACCAATATATTATATTTCGCTCAAGGCGTGAATAAAATGCAACATCACAGAAATGTACAGCATCACAGAACAATACAGATATCTGGGATCCCCGGGTTTCACAGAGCCACTACTGAAACCCGACGTTCCCCTGGTCGTGTGGATAGCCTGTGCAATGAAATCCTAGACCCCTACGGGCGCGGCAAGTTACCCGCCAAAACCTGAAGCGAGGCAGCCCCCTTCAGCACCGTGAATGGACCACCCAGCACTTCACGGAATCCGGTAACTTGGGCACCCCTACTGGGTCAACCTGTACCCCCTACGAGTGCGGCGAATAGCCCGCCAATTCTAGAGCGAAGCCCCCTCCGTCCCAATGCCATGAGATGCGGGCTTGTTGCCCTCCAGAACCCGGCTATCCGCGCACCCCACCGCGGGGCAATCCTAGTACAGAAAGTAAATATACATACAACGGGTAAATCGACCGCAACCTGGTCGTGCCCCAAAATAATAATACAAACAGGCAGTGACGGCAGTCCACATGTCGGACGCTCGCCCCGCAATATCAAATGTACATAATACAACAAAACTGTACTAGCATTGCATCCAGGCTATCCCCACGACCGATCCGCAACATCACAGCAAAAACATAGAACATCAACGTGAAAGTCACGTTCGCAAATCCGTCTAACCGTGCTATAGCAGTTAGACAGGATTTACCGATCGAGTGACATTCACGGTCGCAGATATAATGTAAATACTGTGAAATAATGTGTTTAAAATATCCGATCGATCAAAAATTAACAAGTGGGCCCCCAAGCAATACTGTAGCACTCACAGAAATTCTGGACCCAATTTTAATATTCCAAAACCCCTATTTTTAGCCCACAAGCCCACTGCAAAAAAATGATGACATGATCCCTCATTAATGCGGCGGATCCGCGGCCTCCAGAGTGGTAATGGCCGCGGTTCCGCGGTCGTACGGAGGGATCGTGTTGTCGAATTTTTCCAGTGTTCTTAGAACTCCCTGCACATCATTCTTTGACAACCTGAAAAAATTTTCGAGACCAAAAAATTTCAACAGAAAACTGATGTGAACAAAAATGCAAGTTTTGGAATTTTGGTCGATCGGAAATGTAAACACATCAAACAAAGCTAGACGAAGTTAATGGCGAGGCTCTGATACCACTGTAAGTGCACGGCGGCGCCCTGGCCGTCAAACCGACGGCCAAATGCAGAAACGGTGATAAATTTTAATTTTGCGAACTTAGCAAACCGGCACCACTGCGCACTATACCCCGGATCGGGCCATTAAACTAGATCTAGCTAACAACAAGACGGGTTAGAGATATACCGAGTGATCCGAGTCCTCCGGTCTTCTCGTCGTCGTCGCGATCTCTCGCGGAAACTCCGGTCGTCGCCTCTTCGCCGGAAGGGCACCACATCGCCTGCATCTTTTACGGGCTCCCACCTCAATACCGAGGCAACTCGGGCACGAAGCTGGCAAGTCGACGTGCCCAAGATGTGCTGTAGAATGTAGTGTAGAATGCGCTTTGTCTCAATGGGGTTTGTAGTTGCCTTGATGGAGGAATCAACAAGATATGAACTTGGGAATTTTGGTGGCAAGCTAAAATGAGATAGATGTTTAATTTTGCCACACCAAAAATGAAATCAACCCCACTCCAATTCCATGAAGTGGCCGGCCATATATGTGTGAGAATGGTGGAGGAAAACAAAAACATAAGAGGGAGGTGAGTGTAGGAGATGAGAAGAGGTGACCACACCAAAACACCATCATAACAAACTTACATCCAAACCATACCCTTTCTTATCTCAATTAATGCAAGTAATGGTGCAACAAAAGAAAAGATGGAAAAGGAATCTAAAGATGCTATCATAATCACCCATCTCACAAATAAACCCTCCACAAAATGTTATTTGCAAACTTGCAAATAACCCCCTCCATCGGAAAAGTCCGGCCGGGAAAGAACAAAGGAAAACCGGCCGGAACGGAATGCAAACTGGCAACTCCAGAAAACTGGTCCCGTAATAAATTACAGGAAAACCCCATACTGTGCATACACACCCGCATCTGTATTCCGTCCGGATACAAATGCAATGAGATAAAATCTACACAGTACGAAACGAGGATCCGGCTTAAACCAAAGCCGGCTAGTAATGTCCGTTCGATCCTGATCCGTGCAATACCGCACGTATCCGATCGAACCTTGCCATATATCTATACGGCCTCTAGTACTAACCGTCCGATCCTGATCCGTGCAATACCGCACGTATCTGATTTGACCCTGCCATATCTCCATACGGCGTCTACAGCGTTTCGCCCGAAAGCTGAGTAACTGAATGTGTGGTGGACTCTAAAGACTCGTCAATACTATGGCTGTGGATTTAACCACTAGCACGTCAGAGGTATAAGCCAATACATAACGGGCCACCAGCTATCATTTCTTCGGCCTCGAAGTCAATGACCTAGCCCGATCATTTCTCCGACGAAACCATCGCTAGAGTCCGGAATGTAGGGTTCCTAGGCACACTAGAGAGGTCTCACAAGCTATCGACCATGGCAATTTCAAATTTTAACGTGCCGAGAAACCCGACTACGGATCGTTTGCTAGAAATCTAGGCGAAAAAGCTAACTTAGTTAACACTTAACTAATGGGAAAACGGAAATACAACCTTTGTAGATCCGGTCCTCCACCTCCACGGCTCCGAGATGAGGTCCTCTCCGCTGTCCAAAAAGAATCCGGGCTCTAGCGTCGACTTCATCGGAGAATAAGCGAGCTAGGTCGTCGATGTCCATACCGAAGATGATCTACGTCGAGGCATCGCTAAATCAAGCTCCACCTTCATCAAGTCTTGAAAACTTGTGAAGGAAACACACTCTACTACTTGGTAAGAGGTAGAGGATGAAGAAATAGGAAGTGGGTAGACTTTAGTTTTGGATTTCTCACTCTTTTCCAACAATCACCATTGATGGAGCTTGGTTTTCTTCAAAGAAGAATGAAGAAGAAGAAGAGCAAGAAGAAGATAAGTATTATGATAAGAATAAAGGAATAAAATAAAAAACCGTTCTTATCATAATTCTCACCATGGTTAGGTGTAGAGAATTAACTTGAGTTAATTGAATTGGTTAGGGTTAAGCATGAGACAAAATGGTGACTAAGTCAAAAGTTCATGAAACTTCATGAAAGAAAACAAAAGAAGCCACCATTCTATTTTATGCAATTTATTTTCCAAAAATAAAAACAAATGAATAAATGAATAATCAAATAAAAACCCTAACCATTTCTTTAACCAAGATTTAATTCTTTACACAAACCCTAATTTGCATGTATCATCAAATATGATACAAACAAGTGCACAAAATCATATCGCATATGCAATGCGCACAACCGAGCGAGAAAATCCATTTAAAGTGAACCGATACTAGTTAATGCAAAGTAATATATCAAATATATAATTATGCATTAAATCATTAAATCAACACTTGATTCAATGATCCGGTCATGTCGCACATAACCGACTGGTATCATTAGTAACAACTTATCGAATCAACACTTGATCCGATAACCCGGCTATATCATATATAACCGATCAATGTCACATCGCGAGAATCGAATACAGTATCACATACTGGTATTATTCTCGGTCCCGCACATATCTCATATGCGCTCCTATTTCGTTTCGCTTGAGCCAGGAAACCTCTGTGTAGGACTCTAAAGACTCGTCAATACGCCGACTGTTGGAGTTAGTGCCCTCAGAGTCAATTATTGGATCACAGGCACGTGATTACAATGATTGAGGGAGGACCTATCCCGGTAGGACAGTCTTACTCGAGATGATAGTATGCTATCTGGTTTATCTTTATCATCGTGTACTGCTTTAGGTGACCTGACATGTCGCTATTACACGTTGATAGAGCCCCTAGGATTCTTGCTTCACTGCCAGCAGTATGATGGCGATCATATATGTGGGAGCTGGTAGTCTATAAGCACATCCTTAAAAGGTCCCTAGTCGTAGGAGTTTCGAGACAGGGCATCGATACTCCATTAGTAGACTAGTGTATACAGTCGAGACCCCGACGAGGGGCGGTGGCCGGTCTCACAAGCCACCGGTGTCTGTTGGTTCACCTAAGATGTATACAGGTGCTCATTGGGTTATGAGTACACCGGACAGGACTCGCCGGGAACCTGCTAGTTGGGCTTATACCTGATGTCAGATAGCAGTTCCCTGGTGACATGTGTACAGGTTAGTTCATCGACCTGAGGATCGTCATTTGTCTCGTGTGAGTTCCCACTGTGCTTTGATTACTACCCTACCACGGCTCAAAGGAGTTCGTATCTCCCGGTACAGTCCCGAGCCACATGGAGGCAGTGAGCGGATCTGCAGGGGTTCGTCTCTCCCGGTATTGGGGGTGAGGTCGCGCTGTGTCCAGGAGAGCCATTACGCAAAGCCCTCGGCCGAGGCAGGAGATTTACTGGTAGGTATTCCAGTAGTATCTCAGGGCGTTCTGGGCTACGCTCCGACACGACTTGTACCGCTTTTGGGGGTCTGACTTTTACCAACCCCCTAGGCCCGCCATGCGATACTCATAGACGAACGGACCGGACTGTACGGATATTGTCACTGACAGGCTCAGTAGGGTGTCGGGGTGAGCTTCCTCATCGACGTCCCTTTTGGTCAATAGCTGGTGGCCCGTCACGTATTGGCTTATACCTCTGACGTGCTAGTGGTTAAATCCACAGCCATAGTATTGACGAGTCTTTAGAGTCCACCACACTTTCAGTTACTCAGTTTTCGGGCGAAACGCTGTAGAGGCCGTATGGAGATATGGCAGGGTCCAATCAGATACGTGCGGTATTGCACGGATCAGGATCGGACAGTTTTGTACTAGTGGCCGTATAGTTATATGGCAGGGTTTGATCTGATACATGCGGTATTGCACGGATCAGGATCGAACGGTTTTTACTAGCCGGCTTTGGCTTAAGCCGGTCCTAGTTTAGTACAGTGTAGATTTTGTCTCATTGCATTTGTATCCGGTCGGAATACAGATGCGGGTGTGTATGCACAGTATTGGGGTTTTCCTGTAATTTATTATGGGACCAGTTTTCTGGAGTTGCCAGTTTGCATTCCGTTCCGGCCGGTTTTCCTTTGTTCTTTCCCGGCCGGACTTTTCTGATGGAGGGGGTTATTTGCAGTTTTGCAAATAACACTTTGGTGGAGGTTTTATTAGTAAGTTGATTTATTATGATAACCTTTTTAGATACCATTCTTTTCATGCTTTTTGGTGATTAGAAGTGGATTAGAGTTGATGTGATTTGGTTATGATGATGTTTTGCTTGTGGTTACCCTCCACCTTTTCCTACACTCACCTTCCTTCTAAGGTGATGGTTTGATATTCTTTTCTTCTCTAGCTCCACCATTTTTATGCTTACTAGATGATAAGTTTTTTGAAGAGAGAAAAAAAGAAAGAGAGAAAAAAGAAAGAGAGAAGAAGAAGAAGAAGAGAGCTTGAGTTTCATTTCTTGATCTCATTCATGCTAGAAAAATGCAAGCACCATTTTTCTAATCTCTTTTCCTCCATCATCCACAAATGGCAACAAACCCAAGTGAGACAATCTACTACACATTCTACAGCACATCTTGAGCATGTCGAGTTGCCGGCTTCATGCGCGAGTTGCCTCGGTATTGAGGCGGGAGCCCATAAAAGAAGAAGGCGATGTGGTGCCCTTTCCGGTGAGGAGGCGACGATGTGGAGGCAACACTTTCCGCGGGAGATCGGGACGATGACGAGAAGACCGGAGGACTCGGATCACTCGGTATACTTCTCACCCCCTCTCTAGTTAGCTAGCATTAGGTTAATGGTAAACGATCCGGGTTTTCTTTGTCCGCGGTAGCGCCGGTTTCCGAGTAAGGAAAAAATTTTGATTCCGCAATTTGGCCTCGAGTAAGACGGCCGGGGCGCTGCCGTGGCGCAACATGGTATCAGAGCCACGCCATTAACCTTACCTAGCTTCGTTTGATGTGTTTGCGTTTCCGATCGACCGAAATTTCCAAAAACCGTATTTTATTGCACATCAGTTTCTGTCGAAATTTTTTGGAGTCTAAAAATTTTTCAGGTGGTCTCAGAATTATGTGCAGGGAGATCTAAGACTACTGCAAAAATTTGATACAGTGATCGTTTCTTTCGACCGCGGAAGGGCGGCGTAAACCCCTCATTTGCCGCGCTTCCGCCGCGGGAACAGGAGATCACTTCATCATTTTTTTTTCAGTGGACTTGTGGGCTTAAAATATGGGTTTTGGGATATTAAAATTGGGCCCAGGTTTTCTGTGAATGCTACAGTTTTGATTGGGGCCCACTTGTTAATTTTTGGTCAATCGAAAAATTTTAAACACATTATTTCACAGTATTTACATTATATCTGCGACCGTGAATGTCACTCGATCGGTAAATCCGGTCTAACTGCTATAGCCCGGTTAGACGGATTTGCGAACGTGACTTTCACGTTGATGTTCTATGTTTATGCTGTGATGTTGCGGATCGGTCGTGGGGGATAGCCTGGATGCAATGCTAGTGCAGTTTTGTTGTATTATGTACATTTGATATTGCGGGGCGAGCGTCCGACATGTGGACTGCCGTCACTGCCTGTTTGTATTATTCTTTTGGGGCACGACCTGGTTGCGGTCGATGTACCCGGTGTATGTATATTTTACTTTCTGTACTAGGATTACCCCGCGGAGGGGTGCACGGATAGCCGGGTTCTGGAGGGCAACAAGCCCGCATCTCATGGCATTGAGACGGAGGGGGCTTCACTCTGGGATTGGCGGGCTATTCACCGCACTCGTAGGGGGTACAGGTTGACCCAGGTGGGGTGCCCAAGTTACCGGATTCCGTGAAGTGTTGGGTGGTCCATTCACGGCGGTGAAGGGGGCTGCCTCGCTTCAGGTTTTGGCGGGTGACTTGCCGCGCCCGTAGGGGTCTAGGATTTCATTGCACAGGCTATCCACACGACCAGGGGAACGTCGGGTTTCAGCAGCGGCTCTGTGAAACCCGGAGTTTCCAGATATCTGTATTGTTCTGTGATGCTGTACATTTCTGTGATGTTGCATTTTATTCACGCCTTGAGCGAAATACTATATATTGGTATATATATTAGTAGATGTTGTATATGTTTTACATCCGCGCTAGTCCAGTCCCCGCTCTGCCGTTAGTTAGCTAACCTAACGGGTGATGACGGGACCCAGTGGCGAATGCGGATGGCATATACGTACGTCAGTATATTTTCGTTCTTTGTGGTGTGATCAATTGATGGGACTGCGTTGATTCGGATCAATGCAAGATAAACAAACCTAATCTGATGTTGTTGGAACATTTTTCAAAAAGCTGTTATTGCAAGGACGTTCACTTTTGTTTTGCATCGTGGTATTCATTTGGAATATCCTGCTCCTCAGTCGACGAGGCAAGGGCCGAGATCCCTTCACCGGGAGTGACCCCTTGGACAGAAGTTTGCGTCAGGGCATTAACTTCACTATAGCCGATTACTTTTGCTTTGCATCGTGGTATTCAGTTGGAATATCCTGCACCTCATTTTACGGGGAAAGAGCCGAGATCCCTTCACCGGGAGTGACCTCTTTAGTAAAGGTTTTCGTCACTATATTTTATAAAAGGCTATGCAGTTCCTTCAACGATATCAAGTTCATTACGTTAAAAGTTTTTCGCCAAAAACTAGACGTAGCCCTCCGTCATTTCTTACAAATATTACTTAGTATTCGTGCTGCGTTTGTTGACTGTGTCAAGGCGTAGTGTGCGGTAGCTAAGTAGTGTTTGTTTGCAGCATATAAATGGGATTGGTTAGGACAGTCGTGCGGCCTTGTTGACTGTGTCAAGGGCTCTTACGGGTGGGTTTAATGCAATCCAGGATAATGACGGGTTGAACTTGACTAGGACTCTTTGATTTGTTGACTGTGTCAAGGTCACTTGAGTCCTAGGGGTAAAACTTTCATCGGGAGTTTCAAAAGAACTGAAACTTGCCAGGCATGCGCATACCTTCTGGAGTGTGGTGACTTGAGTGGATTCCGTCAAGTTATCATGCGATGATAGTTGGATCCCGATTTCCACTGATGAGTTGGTTTACTCCTCGGGTGATCCCGACTAATTCTTCTTTTAGGTTTGGAGGAGAATTTGAGGTACAGTGGGAGGTTTCCTGATTAGACAAAGTGATAACCATTCTGATCTAGGCTAGAGTGCACGCTGAGTGTTTCTTTTCTCTCTTTCTGGCAGCGACCATTGACCTGACCCTGGACTATGACTCAGTGACCAAGTTGACCGAACCTTCTTAACACTGGCTTTTGGATTGTCAGAGTTGCAGACCTCATTGCCACTCCTACTTTTACCCTTTTCTCCAGGACACCCCGTATTACTGCGAACGTCCACATCCATTGGACAAAACCATCGTATGGTTATATACGAACTCGAAGGACTTCGAGGATGGTTTCTGGTTCTGGAGAAAACGGATAGGACTATTCAGTTGTCTTTTCTTTTCACCTTCTCACAGGTTGCGTGTGCTCCTTGGCTTAGGAGTAGTACACCTATTACGCAAATTGGATAGTCTTCTTCCAAACCTTAGGCTGGTGCCGAACGGTGGGGAATGAAGAAAACCAATTAGCATAACGATGGTGTGCAGAAGGTATTAAGATTAAGACAAAGCAAGGGATTAGTAGGAGGGCAAAGTAAATTGCAAATGATATTCACGACCAAACCAAGTATTTCTTCGCCAATCCTAAATCACCTTTGTATTTCTCCAGGACACTCCGTATCACTACGAAGATCCACAGTTTATTGGATACTCCATCGTATGGTTATATACGAACTCGAAAGGAACTAGTTCCAGTTCGGGGATGGATTCTGGTTCAGGAGAAATAGGAATAAAGTACATTCAGGTGTCTTTTATCTTCACCTTCTCTCGCTTTGCGAGTGCTCCTAGGATTAGGACAGTACACCTTTTATGCTTATTGGATAGTCTTCTTCCAAACCATAGGCTGGTGCCGAACGGTAGGGAAGGAAGAAAACCAATTGGCCTAAAGGGGTGTGCAGAAGGTAATGACTAAAGACAAATAAAGGGATTTGGAGAGGTGGCAAAGAATTATACGGTTACAGTTGTGAATCTGGACAATGGAAGAGACATTACTAGGAATACCACGATACCCCAACGAAATATTTCAATGTTTCAGTTTCGCTGTGTACTGTTAATGGAAAACTGATTTCCCAGTTAGACACTTGCTCCAGGGTATGTATTTACCAGGTTGGATTCTCACATCTGTATGGTTTTACAGATGCTGAGTGGGAGTAAGTTATTGGGAATTGGGTGATCATCCTCATTATATCGGGATTTGTTGTAATCGGTGATATTTGAGGAAGTCACCTGGGTTGTTTGCCGGTCGGCAAATATTTGGTTTTGAATATCCGCGGTTATGCACCAATTTCAAATTGATATATCTGTACGTCTATTTTCATAGAGTGAGATATACCTTTTGATATTATGTCTACGACATTTACCTATATCAGTGGATGGTTAGGTAAGGAGCATTAAACAGCGGTGTAATTCTTCTTAACCATAAGTACAGTTTTCAACCTACGACACACAGTGAAAGAGTTGTTAGACTCAGCGGACTTATACAGAGCTTTGTATGTTGTCCGGGGTCCATTAGGACAGAGGGGTTGGTCCTCATACTATATTCTGTTTACTTTTAACTTCTTTAGTTCTTAGATATGTGTTTCGTGGAAACACAGGGTCTAAGTCTTGAGGAGTTATAGGTATTTGAATAGAGTAGAGAACCAGGTGTAGCAAGTATCGGGATTCTTCAAAGTGATCGAAGATGTAGATACTTGTGTATGGTATTCAGTTGATAGTGATGATAAAGAGAACTTACTTCTCTTTCAGGTTACTCATAATTGGAAGCATTCCTAAGTTGAGTAACGCTGATCGGCCTCCTTCCATTTAGTTTACATGCACTGGAGATAGCTGCATGATTTGAATCTGGTTCAATTGAATCAGTGCCTCTGTTTCTATATTGGATATAGAACAGTTCATATCTTAGCGTTGTTAAGATACGGGGAGTTGTCCGGCTTATGCTTAAAACCAGACACTGGACAACTCAAGGCACGTTTCTGTAATGGCTGTTTGTGGGTTGACCCAGGCTATGACGAGGGTTGACTTTCTACCATCTGGCAGATCAATAGAAATATTGTTCTAGACTCGCCACAGTTTTAATAAAAATGGATTTTTCAGAAAAAGTAGTGGGAGTATGGTAGAACTGGAAGTGATTCCAGAACCACAAACGATTACTGAAGATTTGATAAGGAACCTAAAGATTCAATCTGGATTGACATTCCATTGGCTACTCCGCAGATACGGTGGGTAACTTCAGGCACCCGAGAGGTACTCCGGTAGCCTCAAGGACGGTGACAGGGAAGTTCTTGTTTACCCACACTTGCCATTGCTGATTGTTCCAGGCTGCGAGACCCGGCGGAAGAATGAGTATAGCGTCGTTCTAAACTAGCTTTGGAAGTGCACGTCTATATGACTCTGCCAGAGGGTTGTCGTAGTCAGTGGGAGCAGCGGAAGCATTGGTGGACATCAGGCTTATGTCTATTTATAGACTAAAGCAGATGTAGCGGAGATAGATCATCTATTTCTGATGTGACAGTCATAGGTTTGACGTCATCAGAATAGGGGATGGATCTGTTGAGAAGGTAGTAGGAAGTGAGATTCCTATACTACGATCGGTTATACTTTGGTCGTCACACAGTGTTTTCTCCACAAGGGACTTGGATATTATATCAGACATACTGGTCACTAGATCTATGGTTTTAGATCTAGATTTGGGTGGTTTCCTAATCTGGGTAACTTGACAGCATTCTATGAGTATTTAGAATGGACGACTCCTGACACGGTAGTGCACCTGCAGTTGATGGAGTCACCCTCTCTAAAGGTGTCTTATAGACTAAAGGGGAGAGGGGTACTCATGATTGGCAGATCACTTGCTTAGGCAATTGAGTCAATCATGAGATGTCAAGTACCACACCAGATGTTGTTCTTGCACTAGATGCAATAAGTTGATATTGATCCAATCCTGGAGAAACAGTCGGAAGCAGTTTTAGAACATAAGTGAATGTTCTAGGGATGTGATAACGGCTGCCTCCTTTAGGAGACAGTTATCACTCCAGGCTTCCAAAGTGACATGGACGACAAAGAGGTTGTCAGAGTTATAGTTCTCCCTCTGATGAGGGACTGTATTTTGGACAGGTGGTCCAAGGCAATACTGAGGGAGGCATGGCGCAGGATACTGATTGAGTTCAGTTGCTGATACAGTCTAAGAAGTTTGGATTTGGAGTTCATTTATGAGCTAGGTCCCATCAGATATCCAGACATTCTAAGACAGGTATTGCTCATTTCGGGAGATGGCTTTCTCCGCGAACTTGAGATATAGAGAGACATAGAAAGAAACATCACAGCGGATCCACTCACTGAGGCTATTCCTCGAAGGCAATAGTTTCGCAAACGAGCTTTGTGAGACTGACTAGTAGAGGAGTTGGGTGTTCGGTATCACACGGGCTGTGAGTATGCGGCATCGCAATAATTAGCCTTGAGTGCAAGTGGGAGATTGTTGGAGTAAGTGCCCTCAGAGTCAATTATTGGATCACAGGCACGTGATTACAATGATTGAGGGAGGACCTATCCCGGTAGGACAGTCTTACTCGAGATGATAGTATGCTATCTGGTTTATCTTTATCATCGTGTACTGCTTTAGGTGACCTGACATGTCGCTATTACACGTTGATAGAGCCCCTAGGATTCTTGCTTCACTGCCAGCAGTATGATGGCGATCATATACGTGGGAGCTGGTAGTCTATAAGCACATCCTTAAAAGGTCCCTAGTCGTAGGAGTTTCGAGACAGGGCATCGATACTCCATTAGTAGACTAGTGTATACAGTCGAGACCCCGACGAGGGGCGGTGGCCGGTCTCACAAGCCACCGGTGTCTGTTGGTTCACCTAAGATGTATACAGGTGCTCATTGGGTTATGAGTACACCGGACAGGACTCGCCGGGAACCTGCTAGTTGGGCTTATACCTGATGTCAGATAGCAGTTCCCTGGTGACATGTGTACAGGTTAGTTCATCGACCTGAGGATCGTCATTTGTCTCGTGTGAGTTCCCACTGTGCTTTGATTACTACCCTACCACGGCTCAAAGGAGTTCGTATCTCCCGGTACAGTCCCGAGCCACATGGAGGCAGTGAGCGGATCTGCAGGGGTTCGTCTCTCCCGGTATTGGGGGTGAGGTCGCGCTGTTTCCAGGAGAGCCATTACGCAAAGCCCTCGGCCGAGGCAGGAGATTTACTGGTAGGTATTCCAGTAGTATCTCAGGGCGTTCTGGGCTACGCTCCGACACGACTTGTACCGCTTTTGGGGGTCTGACTTTTACCAACCCCCTAGGCCCGCCATGCGATACTCATAGACGAACGGACCGGACTGTACGGATATTGTCACTGACAGGCTCAGTAGGGTGTCGGGGTGAGCTTCCTCATCGACGTCCCTTTTGGTCAATAGCTGGTGGCCCGTCACGTATTGGCTTATACCTCTGACGTGCTAGTGGTTAAATCCACAGCCATAGTATTGACGAGTCTTTAGAGTCCACCACACTTTCAGTTACTCAGTTTTCGGGCGAAACGCTGTAGAGGCCGTATGGAGATATGGCAGGGTCCAATCAGATACGTGCGGTATTGCACGGATCAGGATCGGATAGTTTTGTACTAGTGGCCGTATAGTTATATGGCAGGGTTTGATCTGATACATGCGGTATTGCACGGATCAGGATCGAACGGTTTTTACTAGCCGGCTTTGGCTTAAGCCGGTCCTAGTTTAGTACAGTGTAGATTTTGTCTCATTGCATTTGTATCCGGTCGGAATACAGATGCGGGTGTGTATGCACAGTATTGGGGTTTTCCTGTAATTTATTACGGGACCAGTTTTCTGGAGTTGCCAGTTTGCATTCCGTTCCGGCCGGTTTTCCTTTGTTCTTTCCCGGCCGGACTTTTCTGATGGAGGGGGTTATTTGCAGTTTTGCAAATAACACTTTGGTGGAGGTTTTATTAGTAAGTTGATTTATTATGATAACCTTTTTAGATACCATTCTTTTCATGCTTTTTGGTGATTAGAAGTGGATTAGAGTTGATGTGATTTGGTTATGATGATGTTTTGCTTGTGGTTACCCTCCACCTTTTCCTACACTCACCTTCCTTCTAAGGTGATGGTTTGATATTCTTTTCTTCTCTAGCTCCACCATTTTTATGCTTACTAGATGATAAGTTTTTTGAAGAGAGAAAAAAAGAAAGAGAGAAAAAAGAAAGAGAGAAGAAGAAGAAGAAGAGAGCTTGAGTTTCATTTCTTGATCTCATTCATGCTAGAAAAATGCAAGCACCATTTTTCTAATCTCTTTTCCTCCATCATCCACAAATGGCAACAAACCCAAGTGAGACAATCTACTACACATTCTACAGCACATCTTGAGCATGTCGAGTTGCCGGCTTCATGCGCGAGTTGCCTCGGTATTGAGGCGGGAGCCCGTAAAAGAAGAAGGCGATGTGGTGCCCTTTCCGGTGAGGAGGCGACGATATGGAGGCAACACTTTCCGCGGGAGATCGGGACGATGACGAGAAGACCGGAGGACTCGGATCACTCGGTATACTTCTCACCCCCTCTCTAGTTAGCTAGCATTAGGTTAATGGTAAACGATCCGGGTTTTCTTTGTCCGCGGTAGCGCCGGTTTCCGAGTAAGGAAAAAATTTTGATTCCGCAATTTGGCCTCGAGTAAGACGGCCGGGGCGCTGCCGTGGCGCAACACCGACAGCAGGCGATGATCATATCAAACACCCACAAGCCGCAAGCGGTCTGCTAAACGTAACGGCCATCCGGGTATTGAGTGATCTGAAGATCGACGAGCAAGCCCGCTCACACTCCAGTGAATCCAACCAGTAACACTACCGTACAGTCCGGTCTGATCGTCTGATATGTCGCATATCTTGCCTAGGGGTGGTATACGTCAGACCCCAATAGCTCGATAAGTCGTGTCGATATGAGGTCTATAACAATTCGAGAAACTACTGGTAACACTTACCAGTAAATCTCAGCAACCCTGGCCAGGGATTTCCTGTTATAGCCAATCGAACACAGCGCAACATCTACCCCCTATACCGGGAGAGACGAATCCCCTCCTATCGCTCATTGCCTCCATGTGACTCGGGACTGTACCCAAAAACCACCATTTTGCACGCCCTCTTAGACGTGGTAAGAGGGAAATCAAAGCACAGTAGGAACCACACAAGACTCTATGACGATCTCGGGTCAACAGACTACTCTGTCCTAGTGTCACCAGAGAACTGCCATCTGACGTGAGGTATAATACCATCTAGGAGTTCTCGGCGAGTCCGTCCAGTGTACCCAGTCTCTACTGAGCACACGTATATCATCTCTGATGTCAAACACCAATGGATATGGGATCATCCATCGCCCATCTGTATGGGTCGAGAAGGTATACGCTAGTCTACTCTGGTATATCGATGCCCCATCTCGATACACCCACGACTAGGGACTTTGAAGGATGTACTTATGGACTACCATGTCCCCACTAGTATGATCCGCATCATAGTCCAGGTAGTCAAGTACAGATCCTAAGGGCTTTACCAACATGTAACAGAGAGACAAACAGTGTACACGTTAAGGTAAAGATCAACCAGATAGCATACTATCATGTCGAGCAAGAAAGTCCTCCCTATATATGTCCCAGCATCCACTACAATATACATCCTATGTACAGTAATGGCCTCTAGGGCATACATATAACTAACAATCTCCCACTTGCACTAGGGCCATCTGTAGCAGTGGTTGTAGTATCTCATACTCAACCATCCCATAAAAGTCTCTCTCTGGGAACAGGCCTTTGTGAGTGGATCCGCTGTGTTGTCCTCTGAGTCTACTCTCCTAACCTCGATCTCCCTGGAGATCAATCATCTCCATGATCATGTGATACTGCCTTAGAATATGTCTGGATCACTGATGGGACCTGCGTTCCTTGGCATAAGCCACAACTCCATTGTCACACAATGGGAGGAACATAGTTCATCTTATGAACCAATATACACCCAAACAGCCTCTTTGGTAGCATCTTAAGTAGCGATGTATCCAACCTTTATCGTCTAGTATGCCACGGTATCTAGCTTGGAACTCTTCCAACATACCGTCCCTTTACTGAGGGTAAAGACAATGCCTGCGACTGACATTCAGTCGTCTTTATCACCCTGGAACTCTTCCAGTGATTCTCCCCAGGATCGATTGATATCATCTCACTACTACTAGTGAGAATCCCAACATCCAATTAAATCTATCTCATAGATCCAAAACTCTGGATTTTAGGAGGTATCATTTTGATCCTATATGGAGAATCATAGTGATAAACGGAGATTGAACGAGCGTAGCATAGGAAACTTCTTTCCCTATCAAGAGTATGTCATCCACGTACTCTACGAGGATCGTCACCATACTCCCTACTACCTTTTTGTTTATACAAGGTTCATCTACCATTTTGATGATGTCAACTTCTTTGACTAATCCATCAAAACAGATGTTCCAACTCCGCGATGCCTGCTTTATCCTATAATACATCTTGTACACGTTTCCGCTGCTCCCACTGTCTACGAAGCCCTCTGGCTGTGTACTTATAGACGCACTCTTCTAAAACATCATTTAGAAAAGCAGTCATGACACCCAACCACCAGATATCGTAGTCATGGTATGTAGCCGTGACAAGTAGGATCTGGATGGACTTAAGCATAGATCCTTGAAAAGGTTTCATCATGATCCATATCTGGTCAATGATGCAAAACTTTACCAAGTCTAGCTTTGAAAGTCTTAACTTTTCCATCTACACCAAGTAATCTTCTCAAGATATACTTGCTCCTGATGGGGATTTAACCCTTCAGATATAGCAACCAAAGTCCATACTTTGTCGGTGTATAAGGATTCCATCTCAGATCACTAAGCATCCAGCCATTCTTATAGAGTCTTACTCCTGATGGCCAGCTCGAAACTAGTTGGGTCATCATCTCATGATGCAATCCTCGCTCCCACTGTCATAGAGAAACCGAAGTATCTCTCAGGTGGGTGAGGAACCCTACTAGATCGGCGGAGAGGCTGAGGTTCGTTGGTAACTATTGAATCATTTGGTTTTACCAAATCATCTGCTGTAGTTTGTATAGCTGGAACCTTTCCAGTTCTACATTACAGACCTTGCCTCGAGCTTATCCGGATTTTGCTTTTAAACATAGGCCGGACAACCCCAAATCTTAACTAGCTTAAGACATGGGCTCTTCCCTTTCCATATCACATATGAAATGGTAGGCAACTGATTTGATTGGAACCTATTCAATAGGTATGCAGCTTCTCAAGCGCATAACTCCCAAAAGGAAAAAGGTAACTCAGTAGTACTCATCATAGAGCACACCTTATCATATAGGGCGTGATTGCTCCGCCCCGATATAACATCGTGCTATGGTGTATCCGGAGGAGTAATGCTGAGAGAGAATCTCATTCTACTTTAGAATAGTCCAGTATTTCCGTGCTCAAGTATTCTCCTCCTTGATCTTATCAAAGGACATAATACTTATACCCATTTTGGTTCTCTACTTCTAACTTATATTCTGTGAATATCTCAAAAGGTTCGGACTAGTGTTTCAACAGGAACATAGGTCTGAAACTCGAAAGATCATCAGAGAATGTAATGAAGTATAAAGAATCAATCCTGGCATTTGCAGACTGGGGACCTACATACATCAACATGTATCATCCCAAGAGTTCATCTACTCTTTCTCTGTTTCCAATAAACGGAGCTATGGTCATCTTATCTTTGTGACATGACTGGCGAGTTTCACAAGATGTAAATTCAAACTGATTTAAATATACATCTATATGTAACTTCAGCCAGTCGGGTCGCATTGATATGACCTAGTCTACAATACCTCAGGAAGGATTCGTTCATTTCTGAACTCTTCCTCTTGTGTGTGTTCTGTATACTAAAGAACTGTAGTTTGATTTAGAACGTCAATGCTTTTAGATAACGTGCCTGAACCGATCAACTTTTGATATAGGAAATGTTCAAAACATTATCCAACTATACAAAATTTTATCATTTCTTTACTAATAAAGAGATAGATATGATTTTGTACATCAGGTTCGGTATCTAATAACATTTGTTCAGAATCAATGTATTCGTAATACAGGGTGACAGTGACCAACAGACTTGGCTGCAACACTTGCCCCGTTTTCTGCCTCATGAAACTTATCACCCGTTCTCAGTTCTCTACCTTTCTGTAGCCCTATGTAACATATTACATATCTGGGATCCTGATCTGGTATCACATACCCAGGACGTAAAGGATACTGAGAAACAGTTCTGTATAATGAACACACCCGAAGATGATGCATCAGCATGCATTCTCTTCGTTTGGGCGGCACGGGAAATCTGGTATTCCCCAATTTCCTTCTCTGTCTTATAACAATTATAAGTTGGAGCGGGACCAACGTTCTCCAGCTCAGTATAACAAGCGGGTTCGGTCAATAATCCGTATTATTATCTTGATTAAGGCGTGATATGGTCGCTACCAGGAGAGAGAGAGAAGAAAACACTCAGCGTGCGCTCTTGCAAGAATAGATTGGTTATTATTTTATCTAATCAGGATGGCTCCCACTGCTTTTTATCAAATCTTCCTTCAAACCCTAAAAGGAATGACTAGCCGGGATTAATTACACACTACAAGTTCGCCAATCTTTCAGCCAGGCCAGTGTCGGTACTTTGAGGGAGGTCCCCCGTGCTTTCGCACGAACCTAATTAATGTAAACCTCGTTTTCCCAGAGGCGTAACCTCGTTAACACCTTTCTAGACACCTACTTGATCGGCTAATTGTAATGTATAAAACTCTCCCAGGAGTAACTCTTACTCGCAGCGGGTATCGGGATCCAACTATCTCATAGAAGGTATGCAATCTCATTGCAAATTTCAACACTTGAAATTCCCGATAATATTTTGCCCCTAGCGTCCTATGACCTTGACAGAGGTCAACAAACCATAGGCTGCTAGTCAAGTTCAACCCGTCATTTCCTGATTGAAGTAAACCCACCCGCACGACCCTTGACAGAGGTCAACAAGGTCGCACGACTACCCTAAATCAATCACATCATATGCTTATGCAGATAAGCACTAATCAGCTATCGCACACTACGCCTTGACAGAGGTCAACAAACGTAGCACGAATACTAACTACTACTTATCTGAAATGACGGAGGGCTACGACAGGTTTTTCTGAAAACCTATTGCGTAATGAACTTGATATCGTTGTAGAATCAAATGATTTTAAAAAATGGAGTGCTTTTGAGGCTTTTCCAGTTTTGCTAAAGGAGTCACTCCCGGTGAAGGGATCGTCGGTCCTTTCCTCGTCGAATGAGGTGCGGGATATATCATATATATCACTGTGCAAAGCAAAAACTCTTAAAAGCAATCTAAAGACAAACCAAGTGTGTAGCATCTGCCAGTTATTGCTAAAGGAGTCACTCCCGGTGAAGGGATCTCGGTCCTTTCCTCATCGAATAAGGTGCAGGATATATCACATATACCGCTGTGCAAAGCAAGAACTGTAGCTACCTGTTTTAATTTTGAAATTCGATTCTACAACATCTTAGGTTTCTTTTATTTCATTAATCACATTAATGAAGTCCCATCATTTAAGTACCTAAACATCACAGATAAATACGACGTACACTTATGCCATCCGCATTCGCCTCGATGTCCCCTCGTGCACCGTTAGGTTAGGTAACTAACGGCAGAGCGGGACAGGGCTAGCGCGGGTGTAAAACATAAGTAACGCTTATATAATATATCATATATACTATATATTGTATCTATCACAGAACATCACATGATCACATCACAGATATCGCAGCAGAACAATCATATGAAATATTGGATATACTAGGACGTCCGTGTTTTCAATACGAGCCAGTATAAAACACGGATTCCACGGTCGTGATGAATAGCCAAACCCACACCCCTAGACCCCTACGAGAGCGGCAAGCAACCCTACCAATTCTAGAGTTAGGAGACCCGGACTCGACTCCTCGAGTTGGTCTCCCACTGGACTCCAGAACCCGGTTACTTGTGCCCTCCTCCTTGGGTCTATCCTAGTGCAGAAAAGTAAATAATATACAAAAGGTGACAACTTCCGCAACCTGGAAGTGCCCCAATAAAAGAATATTACATACAAGTTTTTACATGAATGAAAATGAAAAAACACTCATCTCACATAAAAACCCCCGGCTATTCAAACAAGACGATCCAATATAACATATCCAGCAACACATAACATCACATGTCATCAACGTAAGTAAATATGCGCATCCCAATTTTCGTTGACATATAGCAACGAAACCGGCGATATCACATATTACACTTACGGTCACAGAAAAGAAAGTGTAAAACAACAACAGTTGGAATCCGCAACCACCTCAGACATCGCATGCCTGACCAAATGAATTTCTTAGACATCGCATGCCTAACAATTATAAACCCCGCATTTTAGTCTCTTTATCGAAAACACTTTTCAATACCAAGTCGGGTAATTCAACAAGATTCCCGACATCCTGATCGAATGCTCGTCGCAAACTTCAGTAGACAGCCGCACCCCCGATACCGTCGACGAAGTGCACCAAGGCGGAACACCGCTACCGCGAGCACCCGAACGGATGTTTTCGGCGACGGGGTTCTCCTACAGTCACTTAGTCGGGGCTATGGAGTGAGGCTGTCTATTAAGTTTACCCGGCGAGTGTCCGCGTACGCTACGTGATTGCGACGGACTTTTGATCACATCAAAATTCCGTGGCAACCGATCAAGTGAGACTAAACTGCTATGTTTATATTATTCATTTAGTTATCACATAACTACTTGTGAATTCCAATTATTGTATCCCATTCCGGATAAATAGAAAATGTCAAACTTTCCGATCGAACAATCGAACACACAAGTTTTCCCGATACAGATCAACACATGAAATAAGTCTAACAACATTCAGTTCGTGCCTCAGTACCAACGGTCCAGCCGTAGAAGGGTCAAGCCAACGCCTCACATGTGGCACGCCGTACTGCCCCAAACCTGAAGGTTCAAAGGGCAGTTCAAGACGGTCACATAATCGAGTTAAGGTTTGTTGTCTTCTAGAGGGACCATCGCGTTACTTGCACTGCTTAGAACGTCGTTAAACTACGGAAAAATCCAACACTTGGAAATTTCCTGACAGGGGAAAAAATGGGTATTTATATCCGGTCCAACTTTTTAACATATTCTAAAATTTATCCGGAAAGCCACACAGACAAAATTTGATAATCCGAACGAAACACCGAATCCCCAAAACAACTGCAGAAAATTCAACTCTTGAATAATTTTTTAAAAATACCCAGAGAACTCAGCACAGCAAACTAATAATTACTGTGCAAATTTTGGTCAACGATGCAACAGTGTTGCCGCGGAACCGCCGCACCACGTGGGCTAAGGCCACGGTTCCGCGGCTGTTTGATGGAATTACGTCCAAAATTTTTCACCGTAATTCTTAGAAAACCCTGCTTATTTTTCTGCATATTTTTAATACTGAAAAATCCCTGTTTTTGGAAAAAGTACAGAGAGCACATTTGAGTTGGGGTTTCGGGTTCGTTCGGGTTTCAAACTTCGTCTGGACTTCGCCTAAGGCTCTAGCTAGGCTCTGATACCACTGTAGGGTTCCTAGGCACACTAGAGAGGTCTCATAAGCCATCGACCATGGCAATTTCAAATTTTAACGTGCCGAGAAACCCGACTACGGATCGTTTGCTAGAAATCTAGGCGAAAAAGCTAACTTAGTTAACACTTAACTAATAGGAAAATGGAAATACAACCTTTGCAGATCCGGTCCTCCACCTCCATGGCTCCGAGATGAGGTCCTCTCCGCTGTCCAAAAAGAATCCGGGCTCTAGCGTCAACTTCATCGGAGAATAAGCGAGCTAGGTCGTCGATGTCCATGCCGAAGATGATCTACGTCGAGGCATCGCTAAATCAAGCTCCACCTTCATCAAGTCTTGAAAACTTGTGAAGGAAACACACTCTACTACTTGGCAAGAGGTAGAGGATGAAGAAATAGGAAGTGGGTGGACTTTAGTTTTGGATTTCTCACTCTTTTCCAACAATCACCATTGATGGAGCTTGGTTTTCTTCAAAGAAGAATGAAGAAGAAGAAGAGCAAGAAGAAGATAAGTATTATGATAAGAATAAAAGAATAAAATAAAAAACCATTCTTATCATAATTCTCACCATGGTTAGGTGTAGAGAATTAACTTGAGTTAATTGAATTGGTTAGGGTTAAGCATGAGACAAAATGGTGACTAAGTCAAAAGTTCATGAAGCTTCATGAAAGAAAACAAAAGAAGCCACCATTCTATTTTATGCAATTTATTTTCCAAAAATAAAAACAAATGAATAAATGAATAATCAAATAAAAACCCTAACCATTTCTTTAACCAAGATTTAATTCTTTACACAAACCCTAATTTGCATGTATCATCAAATATGATACAAACAAGTGCACAAAATCATATCGCATATGCAATGCGCACAACCGAGCGAGAAAATCCATTTAAAGTGAACCGATACTAGTTAATGCAAAGTAATATATCAAATATATAATTATGCATTAAATCATTAAATCAACACTTGATTCAATGATCCGGTCATGTCGCACATAACCGACTGGTATCATTAGTAACAACTTATCGAATCAACACTTGATCCGATAACCCGGCTATATCACATATAACCGATCAATGTCACATCGCGAGAATCGAATACAGTATCACATACTGGTATTATTCTCGGTCCCGCACATATCTCATATGCGCTCCTATTTCGTTTCGCTTGAGCCAGGAAACCTCTGTGTAGGACTCTAAAGACTCGTCAATACGCCGGCAGCAGGCGATGATCATATCAAACACCCACAAGCCGCAAGCGGTCTGCTAAACGTAACGGCCACCCGGGTATTGAGCGATCTGAAGATCGACGAGCAAGCCCGCTCACACTCCAGTGAATCCAACCAGTAACACTACCGTACAGTCCGGTCTGATCGTCTGATATGTCGCATATCTTGCCTAGAGGTGGTATACGTCAGACCCCAATAGCTCGATAAGTCGTGTCGATATGAGGTCTATAACAATTCAAGAAACTACTGGTAACACTTACCAGTAAATCTCAGTAACCCTGGCCAGGGATTTCCTGTTATAGCCAATCGAACACAACGCAACATCTACCCCCTATACCGGGAGGGACGAATCCCCTCCTATCGCTCATTGCCTCCATGTGACTCGGGACTGTACCCAAAAACCACCGTTTTGCACGCCCTCTTGGACGTGGTAAGATGGAAATCAAAGCACAGTGGGAACCACACAAGACTCTATGACGATCTCGGGTCAACAGACTACTCTGTCCCAGTGTCACCAGAGAACTGCCATCTGACGTGAGGTATAATACCATCTAGGAGTTCTCGGCGAGTCCGTCCAGTGTACCCAGTCTCTACCGAGCACCTGTATATCATCTCTGATGTCAAACACCAATGGATATGGGATCATCCATCGCCCATCTGTATGGGTCGAGAAGGTATACGCTAGTCTACTCTGGTATATCGATGCCCCATCTCGATACACCCACGACTAGGGACTTTGAAGGATGTACTTATGGACTACCATGTCCCCACTAGTATGATCCGCATCATAGTCCAGGTAGTCAAGTACAGATCCTAAGGGCTTTACCAACATGTAACAGAGAGACAAACAGTGTACACGTTAAGGTAAAGATCAACCAGATAGCATACTATCATGTCGAGCAAGAAAGTCTTCCCTATATATGTCCCAGCATCCACTACAATATACATCCTATGTACAGTAATGGCCTCTAGGGCATACATATAACTAACACGGAATCCCGATGATCGCAGCGGAGGGACGTCAACACGGAGCTAAAGAAATGGTGGAGCGGATCTACAAAGGTTGTAGTCCCTTTCACTTAGCAATAAAGTTGTTTACTTGCTTGCTTTTCGCCTAATCTCTAGTTAACGATCTTGCATAGGATTCTTAGGCACATGAAAAATTTGATTTTGGCATGGTTGATGCCTTGTGGAACCTCTTGAGTGTGCCTAGTAACCCTACAGTGGTATCAGAGCCTAGCTAGAGCCTTAGGCGAAGTGTAGATGATATTAGAAATCCGATCGAGTCACGAAACCCTAACCAAAACCCTTATCTGTACATTTTTTCAAACTGTGGATTTTTGTGAATTAAAAATGCTCAGAAAATTAAGCAGGAAAATATAAGAATTACTGTGAAGTACGGACCCCTAACTCAAAAATTTGACCGCGGAACCGCGGCCAAACCAAGGGTTTGGCGGCGGTTCCGCGGCCCAAATTGTGAATTAGTCTCTCAAACTTCACATATTTATTCTTAGGTCCTTTCTTGTCATTTTTTTATGGGAATTTTTTAATTCCACTCAAGTGTTGAGTTTTCTAGGGTTTTATTGGGGACTCATTAATTCGATCGGATAATTTAACTTCGTTTATGTTTATCCGGATATTTTAGAAACTGTTAAAAAGTTCGACCGGATATAAATACCCATTTTTTCCCCTGCCGGGAAATTTCCAAGTGTTGGATTTTTCCGTAGTTGAAGAACGTTCTAAGTAGTGCAAGTAACGCGATGGACCCTCTAGAAGACAACAAACCTTAACTCGATTATGTGACCGTATTGAACTGCCCTTTGAACCTTCGGGTTTGGGGCAGTACGGCGTGCCACATGTGAGGCGTTGGCTTGACCCTTCTACGGCTGGACCGTTGGTACTATGACATGAAGTGAATGTTTTTTAAACTTATTTCAAGAGTTGAGCTGTTTCGGGAAATATTGGGTGTTTGATTGTTCGATCGGAAAGTTTAACATTTTCTATTTTATCTGGAATGTGATACAATATTTGGAATCCACAAGTAGTTATGAGATAACTGATTTGGATGTTATAAACATAGCAGTTTAGTCTCACTTGATCGGTTGCCACGGAATTTTGATGTGATCAAAAGTCCGTCGCAATCACGTAGCATACGCGGATACTTGCCGGGTAAACTTAATGGATAGCCACGCCCCATAGCCCCGACCAAGTGACTGTAGGAGAACCCCGTCGCCAAAAAGCATCCGTTCGGGTGCTCGCGACAGCGGTGTTCCGCCTTAGTGCACTTCGTCGACGATATCGGGGGTGTGGCCGTCTACTAAAGTTTGCGACGAGCATTCGATCAAAATATCGGGAATCTTGTTGAATTGCCCGACTTGATATTGAAAAGTGTTTTCGATAATGAGACTAAAATGCGGGGTTTATAATTATTAGGTTGATGTCTAAGGAATTCAGATGGTTAGGCATGCGATGTCTAAAGAGTTTGCGGATTCCAACTGTTGTAGTTTTATACTTTCTTTTCTGGGACCGTAAGTGTAATATGTGATATCGCCGGTTTCGTTGCTATATGTCAACGACAATTGGGATGCGCACATTTACTTACGTTGATGACATGTGATGTTATGTGTTGCTGGATATGTGATATTGGATCGTCGCGTTTTGAATTGCCGGGGGTTTTATGTGAGATGAGAGTTTTTTTCATTCATGTAAAATTAATTGTATGTAATATTCTTTTATTGGGACACTTCCAGGTTGCGGAAGATGTCACCATTGTATATTATTTACTTTTCCGCACTAGGATAGACCCATGGAGGAGAGCATAAGTAACCGGGTTCTGGAGTCCAGTGGGAGACCAACTCGAGGAGTCGAGTCCGGGTCTCCTAACTCTAGAATTAGTATGGTTGCTTGCCGCTCTCGTAGGGGTCTAGGGGTGTGGGTTTGGCTATTCATCGCGACCGTGGAATCCGTGTTTTATACAGGCTCGTATTGAAAACACGGACGTCCTAGTATATCCAATATTTCATATGTTTGTAAGTCCATGCTACCTCTCCCGATACTTTCGGGAAAGCGGAATTTGGTAAAAAACAATTTTCTTAAAGATGGTAACATGGACCTATAACCCGGATCTTGGTTAAACATCTATCTAACACCTAACTATGAGTTTCTAGCTACTCGGTTAGGGGTTTATACCTTGCTTGTCTTGAACTCCTTCGTCTTCAAGCTCCGGTGGTGGTCCGATTTGCTTTTTCTCGTCGTCTCCGTACGCCGAAGATAGATCTACCTGAAAGCTCCAACCTTTAGCTCCTTCTTCGTTCTTTGAAGAAACTAGTTCACTTGGTTTGCTGAACCTAATGAACTAGAATGAGTAGAGAAGAAATAGAATGGGATTTTATCTATGGTTCTTGATTCTCAACTCATGAGACAAGAGAACCATAGAATCAAGAGAGGGAGGAAGAGGTTGAGGGTGAGAGCAAGAGGAGAGCTCAAGAACAAGAGAGAGAATGAGCAAGAAAGAATGAGCAAGTATTTTGTCTCTCACCCTCTCATAATCCAAAGCAATGATAACTCATCATACTAACAAAAGTCTTATGTGATGGTTGAAGTAACCATAACCATATCATTTCATACACTCATTTTGCACAAATGAGCAAGCAAACAAAAGTCTTTGCCATGAAATGATGGCTATGGTTATCATGATGGTCAACTAGTCAAGCCTAGTCAACCGGTCAACAAAGTCAACAAGTCAACAAAAGTCAACAAGTCAACAAAGTCAACAAGTCAACAACCATGTCACCATAATACTTAATTAATATAATAGTTAATCACATATCATATTCTCATTAGGGTTGAGTAAAAAGTCAAATAGTCAACGGTCAACTGTCAACAACCCTAATGAGAATCCGCTGTTTCTGCCTCCCTGTCAACTGTGCATACACACCCGCATCCGCGTTCCGAGGAACACGAATGCAAACTGGATAAATCCAATCCCATAAGGTACACTAGGATCTGGCTTAAACCAAAGCCCGCTAGTGTAAACTGTCCGGACACTGTACGTGCACAAGTGCACGGATGTGACCGAACCCTGTCGCAAAACCATGCGACCTGTCGCAATACAATGCGACCTCTACTCTTTTGCCTAAAGGAGAAAAGCTTTCTGTGTGGGACTCTAAAGACTCGACACTACGCTGGCAGTGGGTTTAACCACAGACCGCAAGCGGCACTAGCTGTGCGTAACGGTCCCCAGGTAATGCCGACAAGAAGACCGACGAGGCGAAACCCATCTGAACTCCTACTGAGCCTGAGTGTGACATTCTCCGTACAGTCCGATCTGTTCGTCTGATACATCGCATGGCGGGCCTAGGGGGTGGTAAACGTCAGTCCCCCAATAGCGGTACAAGTCGTGCCGGAGCGAAGCCCAAAACACCCTGAGATAACACTGGAAACCTACCAGTATATCTCGTTTGCCCTGGCCAGGGACTACTCGTGTAATGGCTCTCCTAGACATAGCGCGATGTCAACCCCCAATACCGGGAGAGACGAATCCTGTCTAACCGTCACTGCCTCCAAGTGCTTCGGGACTGCACCCAACCACTACCTGTTTGCACGACTCCTTTGAGCCGTGGTAGGGTAGTGATCAAAGTGCAGTGGGAACACACTTGAGGCGAAGTGACAGTGTCAAGTCAGCGGACTAAGCTGTACTCATGTCACCTGGGAACTGATAACTGACGATAGGTATAATACTAACTAGTCAGTTCCCGACGAGTCCTGTCCAGTGTACCCGTAACCTAACGAGCACCCGCATACTATCTCAAGTACGACGTACTGACGGCTGTGGGACAGACCGTCTCCCACACTGGGATGAGAAGCGCATGCGCTGGTCTACTCCGGAGTATCGATGCCCTGTCTCGATAGTCCTGCGACCAGGGACCTGCATAAGGATGTGCTTATAGATTACCCAGCCCCACTAGTGTGACGGCCATCACATCGCTGGTAATCAAGCAAAGATCCTAAGGGCTCTACTAATGTGTATAGGCGATATAAAAAAATAAACACATGTACACATTGAAGTAGAAACAAACCAAGTAGCATACTACTATTTTGAGCAAGATTGTATATACAAGGTGAATATCCCAAGCATCCATTAAGTAATATACAAACTAGTATGATACAGTAATGGCCTCTAGGGCATATACACTAACAATCTCCCACTTGCACTAAGGCCATGTACTGGCGTATCGAAGACCTATCATCTCGATCAGCCGCTCGAACTGAGTCTGGGGCAGGGCCTTGGTGAATGGATCTGCAGTGTTATCTTCTGAAGCGACTCTCCGAACCTCGATCTCCTGGCGATCCACGATCTCCCTGATCAGGTGATACCGCCTCAAGATGTGCCTGGATTTCTGATGGGACCTGGGTTCCTTCGCTAAAGCTATAGCCCCGTTGTTGTCGCAATACAGAGGTATTGGATCAACAATGGATGGAACCACCTGAAGTTCTTTCAAGAACTTCCTCATCCAGACAGCTTCTTTTGCGGCATCAGATGCAACGATGTATTCCGCTTCCATCGTCGAGTCTGCAACGGTTTCTTGTTTGGAACTCTTCCAACACACCGCCCCTCCATTGAGGGTAAAGACAAAACCCGACATGGACTTGGAATCATCCTTGTCACTCTGGAAGCTGGAGTCAGCAAAGGCCTCGATCTGGAGGTCTTTTCCGCCATACACCAAGAACATTTCCTTAGTCCTTCTCAGGTACTTGAGAATGTTCTTTACCGCTATCCAGTGTTTCTCCCCAGGGTTTGACTGATACCGGCTTACCACACTCAGTGCATAAGCTACATCCGGTCTGGTACACAACATCGCATACATTATAGAGCCTACCGCAGAAGCGTAGGGTATAATAGACATGCGATCCCTCTCCAAATCAGTCTTGGGAGACATCTCTTTTGAGAGGGTGATCCCGTGACAAGCCGGTAGGTTACCGCGCTTAGAATCTTCCATACTGAATCTCTTCAGTATGGTGTCGATGTACCTGGACAGTGAAAGTCCTAATATCCTCTTGGATCTGTCACGGTAGATCCGGATACCCAGAATGTACGAGGCATCACCCAGGTCTTTCATGGAGAACCTGTGTGACAAGAACCCCTTGACAGATTGTAGCATAGGAATGTCATTTCCTATTAAGAGAATGTCATCCACGTATAAAACGAGGAATACTACAGTTCTCGCTACAAATCTACTATAGATGCATGGTTCATCTGGATTTTTGATAAAGCCAAATTCTTTGACCGTCTCATCAAAGCAGATGTTCCAACTCCGCGATGCCTGCTTTAGTCCATAGATGGACTTAAGCAACTTGCACACCTTTCCGCTGCTCCCACTCTGAATGAAACCCTCTGGTTGGTCCATATAGACACACTCCTCTAAATTTCCATTTAGAAAAGAGGTCTTTACGACCATTTGCCAGATCTCATAATCGTGGAAGGCAGCAATGGCAAGAAGGATCCGAATGGATTTCAGCATGGCTACTGGAGAAAAGGTTTCGTCATAGTCCAAGCCAGGTCTTTGACGGAAACCCTTTGCTACCAGCCTAGCTTTATAGGTCTCAACCTGTCCATCTACACCAATCTTCCTTTTGAAGATCCACTTGCATCCTACGGGTTTTACCCCGTCTGGAGCAATGTCCAACGTCCATACCTTGTTGGTGTACATGGACTCCATTTCGGTCCGCATTGCATCCAGCCATTTCACTGAGTCAACGCTCTGAACGGCCTGCTGGAAGCTAGTAGGCTCATCATAATCTATGATGCAATCCTCTCTATCCCCGTCTATGAGAAAACCGCAGTATCTCTCGGGCGGATGAGACTGCCTACTACTCCTGCGGAGCGGCGTAGGAATGTCCTATTCTGTTGAACCCTCTGGTTCCACTAACCTTTCAGTAATAGTCTGTGGTTCTGGAATTTCTTCCAGTTCTACTGCGCTCCCACTATTTTCCTTTTCCAAGAACTGGTGTTCTAGAAAGTGGGCATTACGAGAAACAAGGACTTTTTGTTCCTCTGCGTAGTAGAAAAGATACCCCCTGGTGTTCTTTGGGTATCCCACAAACTTGCACAGTACTGAGCGTGCCTCGAGTTTGTCCGCATGCTGCTTTTTGACAAAAGCTGGACATCCCCAGATCTTCAGATATTGAAGATAGGGTTTCTTCCCACTCCACATTTCATATGGGGTGGTAGGCACAGTCTTAGTCGGAACTCGGTTCAAAAGGTATGCAGCTGATTCTAGCGCATACCCCCAGAATGATCGCGGTAACTCAGCGTTACTCATCATGGACCGCACCATATCCAATAGGGTGCGGTTCCATCTCTCCGATACACCGTTATGTTGCGGGGTGTATGGAGGAGTAAGCTGAGAGAGAATTCCGTTCTCTTTTAAATAGTCCAGGAACTCGGCACTTAAGTATTCTCCACCTCGATCCGATCTTAGAATCTTAATACTTTTGCCGGTCTGTTTCTCTACTTCATTCTTATACTCCTGGAATTTTCCAAAGGCCTCGGACTTATGTTTCATTAAGAAGACATAACCGTACCTTGAGAAGTCATCCGTAAAAGTAATGAAGTAAGAATGTCCGCTTCGGGCATGTGTAGACATTGGACCGCACACGTCACTGTGTACGAGTCCCAAGAGCTCGCTCGCTCTTACTCCATGTCCAGTAAACGGAGTCTTTGTCATCTTTCCTTTGAGACAAGATTGACAAGTGGCATACGATTGATATTCGAACGCATTCAAATATCCTTCTGTATGTAACTTAGTCAACCTTCTCTCATTGATGTGACCCAATCTACAATGCCATAAGAAAGTCTGATTTATTTCTGGAGACTTTCTTTTGTGTGTATTCTGGACGTTGAAAATCTGTGGTTGGTTTAACACGTATATACCATTACTCAATGTACCTGACCCAATCAAAACTTGATTAAGGTGAATGTTTACAACATTACTTACAAACGCAAATTCATAACCTTCTTTAGAAACTAAAGATACAGAAATGATATTACAAGTTGCGTTGGGTACAAAAAAGCAATTACGCAAAACCAAAACATGTCCATCTGACATTCCCAGGTGATAGTCCCCCACGGCTTTAGCATCCATGCTAGCTCCGTTCGCAACTCTGAGGGTCATGTCACCTGCCTTCAAAACCCTACGGTTTCTCAACGCCTGCAAAGAATTACAGATATGAGATCCTGATCCGGTATCCAATACCCAGGAAGTAGAGTTTATTGAAAGACAGTTTTCAATAACATACACACCTGAAGCTGAAGCTGCAACCTGCTTCAATTCCTGTGTTCTGGCCTTCCAGGCCCTGCAATCATTCTTCCAGTGTCCTTTCTTATGACAATAGAAGCATTCTTACTTATCCACAAGCTTCCCCGCTATCTTTGTTGCTTTACCTTTTCCCTTCGTATCCACTTTACTAACACCGCCCCTTGGTTTGGCGGGGGCCTTCTTCTTCTTTCCCTTGGCTTTCGCCTTGGACCTAGAAGAAGATGATCCTCCTACAAACAAAGTGGATGTATCCCTACCTTTCTGTAGGGTGCCCTCTGCGCTCCTCAGCATGTTGAGGAGCTCTGAAAGTTCAACCTCTTTTTCTTGTAAGTTGAAGTTCAGTATAAACTGGGCGTAAGTGGAAGGAAGGGACTGGAGAACTATATCCGTATATAGCTCACTCTCCAATGTGATCCCTAGGTCAGCGAGCTCCTCAATGTAGCCGATCATCTTTAGCACGTGCTCGGCTACTGATGATCCGACGGCCATTCTTGTCGAAAATAACTTTTTCGACGCTTCGTATCTTGCGATACGAGATTGCTCTCCATACAGTTCTTTTGTATGAAGCAATATGGACTCCATGTCCATATTCTCGTGCCTCCTCTGATGTTCGTTGTCCATCGAGGCAAGCAGGAGGCATTTGGCCTTCGCGCTATCAATCTCCCAAGTCTTGCGGATTTCCTTATCCGCGACGCTGGAAGTTGGACCAGGGACAGGGGGAGCTTTGGTGGTAAGAAGATACCCCAGCTTGTCGTAAGTGATTGCTATCTTGACATTCCTGAGCCAATCTTTGTAGTTTGGCCCTGTCAGTTTGTTTTTATCTAGGAGTAACTTAAGTCCAGTCATGTCGATTGGTCGCTGCAATTAGGAGAGAGAAGAAGAAACACTCAGCATGATGCTCTTGCAAGTTTAGAGTGGTTTTTAGTTTGTCTAAACAGGATGGCTCCCACTGTTTCTCGAATCCCTCCTCAAACCATAAAGGAAGAATTAGTCAGGATCAATCCCACCGTACAATACTTGCTTAACCGTTCAGCCAGGCCGGTGTCGGTACTTCGAGGGAGGTTTTCCAACGCTTTCGCGAAGTTCCTTAATTAAAGAACCTCTTTTCCCTGGGGGCGTAGCCCCACTAATACCTTTCTAGGCACCTACTAGGTTTATAGCATTGATCGTTAAGTGAGAAATTTCCCGAGGAGTAGCATATACTCACAGTAGGATCGGGATCCAAATATCATTGCGTGACGAAACTGAAGGAATCCTACCAGAATCATCACACTCCAAATGGTATGCAAATCTAGCAAGTTTCAGTATTTATGAAACTCCCGATGTGGATTTTTGCCCCATGCTCTTATGACCTTGGCGTGAGGTCAAAATGTCATAAGTCACATGTCAAGTTCGTCCCATCATTATCCAGGTTAATTTGAACCCACCCGTACATACCCTTGACGTAGGCCAAAATGGCAGTACGACTGTCTCAAACCAACGCATTCTATCTATGCAACAGATAAATATCCGGCAGCTACCAATCACTATGCCTTGGCGTGAGGTCAAAATACATAGCTTGAATACTACCGAATATTTAACTGAAATGATGGAGGGCTACGGATGGTTTTGGCAAAACCGTGAACGTAGTGAACTTGATTTGGTCGATGGAACGAGATAGCTTTTAAATGGAGTGGCTCAAACTCCGTATTTTAAAAGTTTGTTTTGAAAAGAACCGAGTGGTTTTTCGAAAGTGTTCCAACGACTTTAACTTGGTTTATTATCTTGCATTAGTTCTTTTAATGCGTGATATTCTTGAATTAGTTCTTTTAATGCGTCCCATCATTTAATCCTACCATTGCAGAAAACAACCAAAATATGACGTACGCTTATGCCATTCGCATTCGCCACGGGGCCCCGTCATTACCCGTTAGGTTACTTAACTAACGACAGAGCGGGGGCTGGGCTAGCGCGTCTGCAAAACATAAGCAACGCCTAAATAATATCATATATAGATATACTGCAATGATAAACATTTCAGATCACAGATGAATACATTGGATATACTAGGAATCTGTAATTCGTACGAGCCTGTAACGAAAGAAAAATTACACGGTCGCGGTGAATAGCCAAATACCCCACCCAAGACCCCTACGGGTGCGGCAAACTACCCGCCAAGTACCCGAAGCGTAGTAACCTCCCTTATCTCCATGAGTAGGCCATTCGACACTTCGGCATACCCGGTAGTTTGTGCACCCCTTCCATGGGTCTATCCTAGGAGCAAAAATAGTAAAAAGAAATTATACAATGACGGCTACAACCCCGACCCGGTTGTGCGGCCATACAAATAATTATTACATCAATTTACAAATTTACATGAATTGAAAGAAAAGAAAACTCTTGTCTCACAACCCCCAGCTATTCACCCACGACAATCCAACATATTCATATACACATTCCAGCACATTACAGATCACAGATTTGTATAACCCCCACTAATCGACATATAGCGATTAGTAGACGTTCAATACAAATATCACATTACAGAAAACCCGTTAGCTCAAGTCTTTTAGAAGTTCGATCAAAAATACGGATTTTCGGGACCCCAAAATAAAATTTTCGTTCTGGAAAATCTGGGTTGAAAATATATGTACCAAAATTCCCAAAATACCCCCAGAAGAACACTGTAGCAAAGAATCACCAGAGAGGCGCCAAGGAGGCCGCGGAACCGCGGCAATAGCAAGCTATTGCCACGTTTCCGCGGTCGTTAAGGGGATTCATTTGGTGATTTTTCTACAGTGGCTTCTAAAAACCCTGAGCCGATTTTAGGTGTTAAAATAATCAATTTTTGAACAGTAAAAAAATCGACAGAAACTCGAATTTTCGGGGTTCGTTTTCGGGACATTTTCTTTGATCGATCTTCTAGTTACTTGCTAACATGTTAGATAGAGTTTAACTAGGCTCTGATACCACTGTAAGTCCATGCTACCTCTCCCGGTACTTTCGGGAAAGCGGAATTTGGTAAAAAAACAATTTTCTTAAAGATGGTAACATGGACCTATAACCCGGATCTTGGTTAAACATCTATCTAACACCTAACTATGAGTTTCTAGCTACTCGGTTAGGGGTTTATACCTTGCTTGTCTTGAACTCCTTCGTCTTCAAGCTCCGGTGGTGGTCCGATTGGCTTCTTCTCGTCGTCTCCGTACGCCGAAGATAGATCCACCTGAAAGCTCCAACCTTTAGCTCCTTCTTCGTTCTTTGAAGAAACTAGTTCACTTGGTTTGCTGAACCTAGTGAACTAGAATGAGTAGAGAAGAAATAGAATGGGATTTTATCTATGGTTCTTGATTCTCAACTTATGAGACAAGAGAACCATAGAATCAAGAGAGGGAGGAAGAGGTTGAGGGTGAGAGCAAGAGGAGAGCTCAAGAACAAGAGAGAGAATGAGCAAGAAAGAATGAGCAAGTATTTTGTCTCTCACCCTCTCATAATCCAAAGCAATGATAACTCATCATACTAACAAAAGTCTTATGTGATGGTTGAAGTAACCATAACCATATCATTTCATACACTCATTTTGCACAAATGAGCAAGCAAACAAAAGTCTTTGCCATGAAATGATGGCTATGGTTATCATGATGGTCAACTAGTCAAGCCTAGTCAACCGGTCAACAAAGTCAACAAGTCAACAAAAGTCAACAAGTCAACAAAGTCAACAAGTCAACAACCATGTCACCATAATACTTAATTAATATAATAGTTAATCACATATCATATTCTCATTAGGGTTGAGTAAAAAGTCAAATAGTCAACGGTCAACTGTCAACAACCCTAATGAGAATCCGCTGCCTCTGCCTCCCTGTCAACTGTGCATACACACCCGCATCCGCGTTCCGAGGAACACGAATGCAAACTGGATAAATCCAATCCCATAAGGTACACTAGGATCTGGCTTAAACCAAAGCCCGCTAGTGTAAACTGTCCGGACACTGTACGTGCACAAGTGCATGGATGTGACCGAACCCTGTCGCAAAACCATGCGACCTGTCGCAATACTATGCGACCTCTACTCTTTTGCCTAAAGGCGAAAAGCTTTCTGTGTGGGACTCTAAAGACTCGACACTACGCTGGCAGTGGGTTTAACCACAGACCGCAAGCGGCACTAGCTGTGCATAACGGTCCCTAGGTAATGCCGACAAGAAGACCGACGAGGCGAAACCCATCTGAACTCCTACTGAGCCTGAGTGTGACATTCTCCGTACAGTCCGGTCTGTTCGTCTGATACATCGCATGGCGGGCCTAGGGGGTGGTAAACGTCAGTCCCCCAATAGCGGTACAAGTCGTGCCGGAGCGAAGCCCAAAACACCCTGAGATAACACTGGAAACCTACCAGTATATCTCGTTTGCCCTGGCCAGGGACTACTCGTGTAATGGCTCTGCTAGACACAGCGCGATGTCAACCCCCAATACCGGGAGAGACGAATCCTGTCTAACCGTCACTGCCTCCAAGTGCTTCGGGACTGCACCCAACCACTACCTGTTTGCACGACTCCTTTGAGTCGTGCTAGGGTAGTGATCAAAGTGCAGTGGGAACACACTTGAGGCGAAGTGACAGTGTCAAGTCAGCGGACTAAGCTGTACTCATGTCACCTGGGAACTGATAACTGACGATAGGTATAATACCAACTAGTCAGTTCCCGACGAGTCCTGTCCAGTGTACCCGTAACCTAATGAGCACCCGCATACTATCTCAAGTACGACGTACTGACGGCTGTGGGACAGACCGTCTCCCACACTGGGATGAGAAGCGCATGCGCTGGTCTATTCCGGAGTATCGATGCCCTGTCTCGATAGTCCTGCGACCAGGGACCTGCATAAGGATGTGCTTATAGATTACCCAGCCCCACTAGTGTGACGGCCATCACATCGCTGGTAATCAAGCAAAGATCCTAAGGGCTCTACTAATGTGTATAGGCGATATACAAAAATAAACACATGTACACATTGAAGTAGAAACAAACCAAGTAGCATACTACTATTTTGAGCAAGATTGTATATACAAGGTGAATATCCCAAGCATCCATTAAGTAATATACAAACTAGTATGATACAGTAATGGCCTCTAGGGCATATACACTAACAATGTTTCTTCTGCTGCGATATCTGTGATGTGATCATTTGATGTTCTGTGATAAATACTGTATATAGTATATATGATATATTATATAGGAGTTACTTATGTTTTACACCCGAGCTAGCCCTGCCCCGCTCTGCCGTTAGTTACCTAACCTAACGGTGCACGAGGGGACATCGAGGCGAATGCGGATGGCATAAGTGTACGTCGTATTTATCTGTGATGTTTAGGTGATTTAAATGATGGGACTTCATTAATATGATTAATAAAATAAAAGAAACCTAAAAGATGTTGTGGAATCGAATTTTCAAAAACAAGTAGCTACAGTTCTTGCTTTGCATCGCGGTGTTCCTTGTAGAATATTCTTCACCTTATCCGGTATGGAAATGGGCCGAGATCCCTTCACCGGGAGTAACCCCTTTAGCAATAACTGGCAGATGCTACAACCCTCAGTTTGTATTTTGATTGCTCCTATAGTTCTTTCTTTGCACAGCGGTATATATGATATATCCTGCAGCTTATTTGATGAGGAAAGGGCCGACGATCCCTTCACCGGGAGTGACCCCTTTAGCAAAACTAGAAAAGCCTAAAAACACTCCATTTAAAAATCATTTGATTCTACAACGATATCAAGTTCATTACGCAATAGGTTTTAAGAAAAACCTGACGTAGCCCTCCGTCATTTCAGATAAGTTGTATATAGTATTCGTGCTACATTTGTTGGCTTTCGTCAAGGTGTAGTGTGCGGTAGCTATATGCTGCTTATCTGCTGCATACGATGCGATTGGATTAGGGTAATCGTACGGCTTTGTTGGCTTTCGTCAAGGGTCGTGCGGGTGGGTTTAATTCAGTCAAGAAATGTACGGGTTGAACTTGACTAGCGGGCTATGGTTTGTTGGCTTTCGTCAAGGTCATAGCACGTTAGGGGCAAAATATTATCGGGAATTTCAAGTGTTGAAATTTGCAATGAGATTGCATACCTTCTATGACATAGTTGGATCGCGATACCCGCTGTGAGTAAGAGTTACTCCTAGGAGAGTTTTACACATTACAATTAGCCGATCAAGTAGGTGTCTAGAAAGGTGTCTACGGGGTTACGACTCTGGGAAAACGAGGTTTACTTTAATTAGGTCCGTGTGAAAGCACGGGGGGTCTCCCTCAAAGTACCGACACTGGCCTGGCTGAAAGATTGGCGAACTTGTAGCGTGTAATTAATCCCGGCTAGTCTTTCTTTTTAGGGTTTGAAGGAAGATTTGATAAAAACAGTGGGAGCCATCCTGATTAGATAAAATAATAACCAATCTGATCTTGCAAGAGCGCACACAGAGTGTTTTCTTCTCTCTCTCTCTCCAGGTAGCGACCATGTCACACCTTAATCAAGATAATAATATGGATACATTGACCGAACCCGCTTGTTATACTGAGCTGGGGAACGTTGGTCCCACTCCAACTTATAATTGTTATAAGACAGAGCAGGAAATTGGGGAATACCAGATTTCCCGTGCCGCCCAAACGAAGAAAGTGCATACCGATGCATCATCTTCGGGTGTGTTCATTACAGAGAACTGTTTCTCAATGTCTTTTACGTCCTGGGTATATGATACCGGATCAGGATCCCACATATGTAATACAATACATGGGCTACAGAAAGGTAGAGAACTGAGAACGGGTGATAAGTTTCATGAGGCAGAAAACGGTGCAAGTGTTGCAGCCAAGTCTGTTGGTCACTGTCACCCTGTATTACCAAAATACAATGATTATGAACAAATGTTATTAGATACCGAACCTGATATACAAAATCATATCAGTCTCTTTATTAGTAAAGAAAGGATATAATTTTGTATTGTTGGATAATGTTTTGAACATTTCCTATATCAAGAGTTGATCGGTTCAGGCACGTTATCTAAAAGCATTAATGTTCTAAATCAAACTACAGTTCTTAGTATACAGAACACACACAAGAAGAAGAGTTCAGAAATGAACGAATCCCTCTTAAGGCATTGTAGACTAGGTCATATCAATGCGACCCGACTGGCTGAAATTATATTTAGATGTATATTCAAATTAGTTTGAATTTACATCTTGTGAAACTTGCCAGTCATGTCACAAAGATTATATGACCATAGCTCTGTTTATTAGAAACAGAGAAAGAGTTAGTAAACTCTTGGGACTGATACATGATGATGTATGTAAGGTCCCTTGTCTACACATGCAAGGACCAGTTCTTTGTACTTCATTACATTCTCTGATAATCTCTCAAGATTCAGACATATGTTCCTGTTGAAACACAAGTCCGAAGCTTTTGAGATATTCACAGAATATAATTTAGAAGTAGAAAACCAAAAATTGGTATAAGTATTATGTCCTTTGATGTGATCAAGGAGGAGAATACTTAAGCACGGGATTCGTGGACTATTCTAAGAATGAGATTTTCTTTCAGCATTATTCCTCCGCTTACACCACAGCACTTCGGTGTATCGGGGCGGATCAATCACACCCTATATGATATGGTGCGCTCTATGATGAGTATAATGAGTTTCCTATTTCCTTTTGGGAGTTATGCACTTATGAAGTTGCATACCTATTGAATAGGGTTCCGATCAAATCAGTTGCCTACCATTTCATATGAGATATGGAAAGGGAAGAGCCCATATCTTAAGTTTGTTAAGATTTGGGGTTGTCCGGCCTATGTCTAAAAAGCATAATCAGGACAAGCTCGAGGTAAAGTCAGTTCTGTGGAAGTTTGTTGGATATCCCAAGCATTCTCAAGGGAATATCTTCTACCTAACCGAGGAACAAAAATGTTTTGTTTCTCAGCATGCCACCTTTGTGAAAGGGAATTTCTTATGAAGAAATAAGTAGACATGAGGTAGAACTGGAAAGAGTTCCAGCTATACAAACTGCAGCTGCTGATTTGGTAGAACCAAAGGATTCAATAGCTACCAACGAACCTCAGCCTCTCCATCGATCTAGTCGGGTTCCTCACCCACCTGAGAGATACTTCGGTTTCTCTATGACAGTGGGAGCGAGGATTGCATCATGGGATGATGACCTAACTAGTTTCGAGCTGGCCATCAGGAGTGGGACTCTATAAGAATGGCTGGATGCTTAGCGATCTGAGATGGAATCTGATTAGTCGAAAATATTTTATATTTTAGCCGGCAATTTCCTCATCATTTGCACTCATTTAGAAGTGTACGGTATTCATATTTCACATATTAGCAAAACTGTCGCAAAATATCAGATTGCATGTATTAGACTCTTAAACCGACACTATAAAGGAAATTGACTGCATTTCATGGCATCGCATCTTCGCTATTTTGCGCAACACTTGTTTTGAGATCTGTGCAGGAAAATCCAGAAGTAAAGCCAAAAACTTACAGGTGCTGATCAAACATTACGCCAACTCAATAATTTCAGTTCTGGTACCAATTAAAAAGGAAAAACAAAAATCAACATATCAAATAAAGGCCCAAGTATCAACCCAAGACCACACCAGAAGAACCAAGCCATAAGGACTCAACATGGCCACGGAACCGCGGCCTAAGCCTGCTTGTGCCGCGGTTCCACGGTCAACTTGTCACATCCCCACTGCATCTTTGCACCACAATGCTTATCTCAGGGTCCAGACTCCAGAAAGACACTCCAAGTTCTAGAAGACTCCAGAGGTTTCTGCCAGATCAGCAAACTAGGGTTTTCTAAGCTTAATTAATCCTAGCTTAAACCCTAAGCTAACTCCTAACAAACTCTTTCTAGAAACTCCCCAACAAACTTTTGGAGGGAATTGTAATTTCAAACCTAGACCTAGGGTTTGGGAAGTCTATAAATAGAAGCCTAAACCTAGGGTTAAAGGGAGACTTGATACTTGGATCCATTATCCAAGACTTAGATACTTCTTCATTTTATCCCCTTCATCTTCTTCTTCCACAAGTCTAGTGACAAGGCTTGTGTGAAACCCTAACCCTAATTCCAACTCCAAAAGCCAAGATCCCGAGTACCCATCAAGCAAGAAGCCTTGCAACCTTTTTTGAGCCGAGCCGATCTTCAACAGAGCAAGTGGTCCAAACGATCCGCGACTCACGGAGCCGAGCGACGCCAAATCGACAATTTAGTTCTTCCTCTTGTAGTTCTTGAGCGACTGTAATCAAATTGTTGATATAAATAAAAGGTGATTTTCTTTTATCTTGTTTTCTTTAAATTCTTGCATCATGATTCAATCTAAATTTCTAGTTGTAATTCTTGTTGTGATGCTTGAGTAATACTCCGCTCGTGAAGGAGCCGAGACGATCAATAGAATGATGATGTAATATATCTGAAAACGGTTCTTGATTCCTACAAGTTTTGTAAACCCTAGCAAGTTCAAGAACCGACAACCCATTTCGTTACGATGCTTTCTTGAATGATGTCGCTCGAAATTGGGGAGTTACGATCGTTTCTTGAAATTGCTAGAGGCTAGAATGTGAATGATATCGACAAAAGAACAAGGGATAAGATGAAACCCTAGTTTCACGAGAAAGCCCTAACTCTCGTCGATCATCATCGATCTAGTATCGATCCTTTGAAGGACAAGAACACGAAATCTTTAGATTACATCACGTCTATAGATCCGATCGATTCCTACGAGCCTCATTTAGATTCTTGACATTTTGGTTGGAAATATTATCGAAACCCAATTCTTGATTGTTTATCAGTTTCTTGATTCTTGATTAAACATCATGACACCTGAATCAATTGATAAATTCTTGAATCATGTTTTCTTTTCTTGTCAATTAACTTTTCAATTCAAACGAAGCAAATATAAAAATGAATCGCACAATCCCTATGGACGATCCGCACTCACTTACAATCTACATCCGACACCGTAGTTGATTGCGGTCAAATAATTTTTGGTTGTGATTTCTTTACAATTTCTCATTATACACAATCCGAAATCGTTTTCAATCAAATGGCGCCGTTGCCGGGGACTATTTGATTTGATTTACACAACAAGAATTCTTTACAATCAAATGGCGCCGTTGCCGGGGATCGCGCGCTAATTCGTTTCATATTATAGTTTGAATTGAAAGATTTATTTCATTGTGATTTTTGAGATCAAAATTCGTGCAAACCCTAAACAATTTGTTGTGTTTCATTGCGAGGAAATCTGGAGCTTGTTGGAAATTGATAAAAAAATTTGGAAAATTCCAGAGGGCTGAGGAAGTATACAGTAGCTTTTTAGTGAAATTTGGTGCATTGATCCCTTGAAAGGACCGTGGAAGGGCGGCAGTAGGAGCCTATTGCAGCGGAACCGCGGCATCTTGGGGGGATCTCTGAAAACTTTTTGCTTCAGGTGACTTCTTACCTTCTCTTCTCTCCTCTTTTTAGCTCCAACTAATACTTTGCTGCAGGATTCTTTGCAAATAATCGCAGCTCGCAAATTGCAAAGTTAAATTTGTGCGTGATTTTGTTTCTTGGTTGTTTGCATTCAAAATACGGATATTAAGGGGCACGGTCAAATCCAAATTAGGTGGGGATTTCATTACCCTTCCTAGGCCCCGAAAACCACCAAACTTGCATCCGCATTGACCCATATTAACTAAAAGAAATCTAGAGATGACACTAAGGACTGTCGCGCTCAATTAGGATAGAAGAAGGCCGTGGGTAATTCATTGTTTATCCGCGTTTTCTTGTGGTGCCTAAGGCGAGTGTGTCTAAGGCTAGTGGTTATTAATTAGGCCCACTACTTATGTAGTGGAGTACCTTCCCACTTACCTGGCACTTATCCGGCCACAGGGGGACAAAGAGGCAGTGGAGGATTCTATCCTGCGACTTGTCTTTTGGCAGTTAGGAGCGGTCTAGAGCCGGACCTAGCTGACCACTAGATTCTAGGGTTTTTGTGCTGCATTTGTTGTGTCGCATCATTTTTTCAAAAATCCGTCCCTTTTTCAAAGCAAACACCGCATTCATTTACCCCTAATTATAAGCCAACGCTGCCACTTGTACTAACCCTTTTTAGTACAAGATAGGCTGGACACGGGATTTTAGTGCCCGTTTAGTCCGCGTACCTTTTATCGACTCCGAAGTCGATATTTCTCCATTTACCTTTTCTTTACCTACTACCACACCCACACCGATGGATCCGAATCCATCAAACTTCTTTAACCCTAATCTGCCGCCGTCCGTTGGTGTGCAGAATCCATCCCGCATCTCTCTCCAGGAGAGGTGCTACCCTATTCGAGGTCCTCTTTCAACCTGCTTATCCACACCACCAGCCAATGGGGATAACTTTGAGATTAAGCCCCAGTATATCAACCTTTTACCCAAATTCCACGGACTCGAGACTGAGGACGCTTACTTTTCATTACCAAATTTGAAAACGTATGCGCAATGATGGGTACGTCACAACTTTCAGTAGATGCGATGCGTCTACGACTTCTTCCATTTACCTTGTGCGATATAGCCGAGAAGTGGCTATATAACAGTACCGCACACTCTATTTCGAATTGGGAAGAATTCGTCGCTGCATTCCTTAAGAAATTTTACCCAATACAAAAGACAGCTCGAATCCGTAGCGAACTGAATCAATTTGCCCAGCTCCCTACTGAACCATTCTCTAAATGCTTTGAACGTTTCAAGGATCTATTGGTTCAATGTCCTCATCACGGCATCCCGAGATGGGAGCTTTGCCGAATCATATATGAGGGCAGTAACCCTAACACTAAACAGAGCCTTGAAAACATGTGTCAAGGTACCTTCATGACCAAGGATGATGGGGAAGCTAGGCGATATTTAGAAGAGTTCGCTGAAAAGTCTTTACAGTGGGAAAGTCCATCATTTAAGTGTGGCAACTGTTGGATATATGTATGCCCTAAAGGCCATTATATGATAGTGGATGTATCTATACATGTATATATATATTCAGTATGCATTCTTGCTCGACATGATAGTATGCTATCTGGTTATTCTTTATCTGACATGTTGATTTGATCATGCTTTTATTCATTCATACATGCTGATAAAGCCCTGAGGATATCGGCTTGACTACTCTGATTATGATGGAGATCATACTAGTGGGACATCTGTAGTCTATAAGCATATCCTGGAACGTCCCTAGTCGTAGGTATATCGAGACGGGGCATTGATATACCAGAGTAGACTAGCGTATATGATACTAGACCCATACGATGGGCGATGGATGTTCCCACATTCATCGATGTTTGACATCAAGATCATATACGGGTGCTCAGTGGTGACTGGGTACACTGGACGGACTCACCGAGAACTCCTATATGGAATTATATCTATCGTCGGATAGCAGTTCTCAGGTGACACTGGTACAGGTTAGTCTGTAGACCCGAGATCGTCATAGTGTCTTGTGTGTTCTCCCACTGTACTTTGATTACCACCCTACCACGGCTCTACTGATCGTGCAAACAGGTGGCCGTTGGGTACAGTCCCGAGACACACGAAGGCAATGAGTGATAGGAGGGGTTTCGTCTCTCCCGGTATTGGGAGTTGATGCTGTACTGTGCCCAACTGGTTATATCAGTAAGTCCCTGGCCAGGGCTGCTGAGAATTGCTGATAAATGTTATCAGTAGTTTCTCGATCTGTTATAGACTATTCACCGGCACGACTTATTGAGTTATTAGGGTCGACGTGACCATCCCTAGGCTCGATATGCAGCATATCTGACGAAGAGACCGGACTGTACGGTAGTGTTTCCAGTTGGCTCGACGGGAGTTGTAGCAGGTTCGCTTGTTGTCTTCTGATCGCTCAATACCCGGGTGGCCGTTACGTTTAGCTAACCGCTTGCGGCTTGAGGGTACCTGATATGATCATCACCCTCTGCCTGCGTATTGACGAGTCTTAGAGTCCCATAATGGAGTTACCCAGTCCAGACGAAACGTTGTGGTGCGCGTATAAGATATGCGCATGCACCCGATTAAATTGCGCGTATAGAATACCGAACATTGATCGGGCGGCTTGCTTTTGGTGGGGTCATATGTGATATGGCCGGATTGATGAATCAAGTGTTGATTTATCATTTAACCATTAGTTTTCTCACTTAAAACCTTTCTAGTATTTGATGGATGTATGCATGCATGCATGTGTTTCTTTCTTTCATTCTAGTTTCATGCACATATGGATGTGCATACATGCATACATACATACACCCATCCATCATGATTGTTAGCACATGGAAATGGTGGCAATATAAGACTCACACCATAGATTATGTGATGGATTTTTATTTAATTTTGGATTTAAAACAAATTGAAAAGGAAAGGATAATTCTTACCAGTTTCTACATTCTTCTTTTAACCTAACCTAGCTCACCCACCTCTAACCTTGGGTTATCCTTCTCTTTATCATTTAAAACTCAAGTTAAATAAACTCTCCATCACTTAACCATGGTTGGACATGAGAAGAAATAAAATATATAAAGATATATTTCATTTCTTTTCTATGGTCATCATATTAACCCTTGTTAAAAGACATCCATCTTCATCCTCCTTCTTCCTTTTGCTCTCTAGTTTTTTCTAGTGAGTAATACACACTTAAAGAAAGGTTTTTGAAGTGAGAACCTTAACCACAACTTCATTCTACACAAGCTTAGCCGTCTTGTTTAGAGTGTTCTCTTCGGTTTTACGAAGTTGCGAGCTTGGACGGAGAACTCCGTGGTTGATCGTCGTGGACGTTAGAGAACTTAAAGAGGACCTTCATCCAACACCCAAGACACCAAGGAGTCCAGCGAAAGGGAGCTACAAAGGTTGTAGTCTCGAAACCCTAGTTTGATTCGCTTTTTCATTCGAAACCCTAATTTCCTAGGATCGATTCCATTATATGTTCGTTTAGCACTATAAAAAATTTAAACTTTGGGACATGTGATGCTTCAAAACTCATCATAGGGTGCTAGGCAAGGCTTTCATTGGTATCAGAGCCGACCTAGAATATTAGGCGATGCTTTTACGAAGTAAAAATCCCGATCGGACAAAAAATACGATTTTTTGGACCCTCTCTGGACAAATTTTAAAATCTGACATTTTTCAGAATTAAAAATACTTAAAAAAATACAGCAGGGAAAACTAAGAATAATGGTGAAATACGATGAACTGTACTATTCATATGGCCGCGGAACCGCGGCAATTCCTTGCTTAGGCCGCTGATCCGCGGCCGTACAGTGACATCATGCTATGAAATTTGCACCATAATTCCTAGGTCTGCTAGTATACTGTTTTAGGTATGTTTAATCTGAATATAGTCCTGTATTTTCTGGAGATGGTTTTGGACGCGTTGTTTTGATCGGTATTTTCATTTCGTAGCTTTTCCGGGTAAATTAGAAAGTATTGAAGTGTTTGAACGAATATCATTTGCTCACTATTCATGGGGTTTAAATGCTTTGGAGATACGTGCAAGTTTTTTTTTGTGGTGGTCCCTCAAGAAGACAACAAACCTTAACTCGATTATATGACCGTCTTGAACTGCCCTTTGAACCTTAGGGTTTGGGGCAGTACGGCGTGCCATATGTGAGGCGTTTGCTTAACCCTTCTACGGCTGGACCGCTATTACTGTGTCACACTCCAGGTGTTTGAACTCTGCTCAAGTGTTGGGCTTTAGTGAATCCTGGGTATTTGATCGTTCGTTCGAAAACTTCAATACTGTCTGTTTATCCGGAATGTGATGCAATGTGTGGAATTCATATTACTAGAAATGAAATATGGAATATGTGATATTTCGCATTTGTGATGTCTAAAGCGAATGTGGATTCCAGATATTGCAGTTTTACACTTTCTTTTCTGTGACCGTAAGTGTAGTATGTACGATATCGCCGGTTTCGTTGCTATACATCAACGACAATTGGGGTATGCATACTTACTTACGTTGATGATATGAGATATTATGTGTCGCTGAGATATGATGTGCAGGATTGTTGCGATTGAATAGCCGGGGTTTTTTATGTGAGATGAGAGTTTTATATTTTCATTCATGTAAATTCAAATATAATGTAATATTCTTTTATTTGGGGCACTTCCGGGTTGAGGTTGTGTTACCAGTGTTGTATATTATTTACTTTTCCGCATTAGGATGGACCCAAGGAGGGGAGCACAGGTGACCGGGTTCTGGGGTTCAGTGGGAGGCCATCTCGAGGAGTCGAGACCGGGTCCCCTAAACTCCAGAATTGGTAGGGTCACTTGCCGCTCTCGTAGGGGTCCAAGGTGTGGGCTAGACTATTCATCGCGACTGTGGAATCCGTATTTTCTATTCTGGCTAAATACTAAATACGGATGTCCTAGTATATCCCACGTTATATCTATGTTTCTGCTGCCTGTGTTCTGTGATATCTGAGACGAATGACATATTATATATATGATATATAGTAGACGTTGCTTATGTTTTACACCCGCGCTAGTCCCGTCCCGGTATGCCGTTAGTTAAGTAACCTAACGGTGCATAACGGAACATTGCGGCGAATGCGGATGGCATAAGCGTACGTGTTATTTTCGTTTCTTTTCTGTGATTGGCTTAAGGACTTAAATGATAGGATTACATTAATGTGATTAATGTAAAGAAAATAAACCTAAAAAGATGTTGTAGAATCGGATTTGAAAACCACTCGGCTATTTATGAAAAAGCTATATTTCAAAACTGCGGAGCTTAAGCCACTCCTTTTGAAAACCATTTGATTCTACAACGATATCAAGCTCAAAGCGTTAAAGATTTTCTTAAAAATCATCCGCAACCCTCCGTCATTTTAGGAAGTAGAGTACTTAGTATTCGTGCTATGTTTGTTGACTATAGTTAAGGCGTAGTGTACGGTAGCTAAGTGATGTCTTCCTACAATGCATATGATGCAGATTAATTTGGACATTCTTATGACTTTGTTGACCATAGTTAAGGGTCATATGAGTGGGTCTAATTAATCAAGAAATGACGGGTAGAGCTTGACTGGTACTTATGATTTGTTGACCTTAGTTAAGGTCATAGGTACTAGGGGTAAAAACCACATCGGGAATTTCAAGAGTTGAAATTTGCAATGAGATTGCATACCTTCTATGTGATGGTTGGATCCCGATCCCACTATGGGCAATAGTTGCTCCTAGGAGAGTTTTACAGTTTACAATTAACTAACTCATTAGGTGTCTAGAAAGGTGTTAACGGGGCTCCGCCTCTGGGAAAACGAGGTTTACTCTAATTAGGTCCGTGCGAAAGCACGGGGAACCTCCCTCAAAGTACCGACACTGGCCTGGCTGAACGGTTAGCGAAGTTGTAGACTGTAATTAATCCTGGCTAGTTTTTCTTTTTAAGGTTTGAAAGAAAAACTCGATAAAAGCAGTGGGAAACATCGATTAGACAAGATAATAAGCAATCTAATCTATGCAAGAGCTTTCGCTGAGTGTATTCTTTTCTCTCTCTTAATGGTAGATACCAATGACTGGACTTAAGCTTCTACTAGATAAAAACAAACTGAATGGGACCAACTATAAAGACTGGCTGAGGAATCTGAAAATCGCCTTGACTTATGATAAAGTATCATATGTCCTCACGGCTTCAGCCCCGCCCGTCCCAGGTCCAAAATCCTCAGTTGCGGACATTGAAGTCCGCAAGACATGGGACGCTGACTGTGCCACGGCCAAATGCCTCGCGCTTGCATCGATGGATAACACACATCAAAAGCAGCACGAGGACATAGACATTCACGGTATATTGCTCCATACAAAGGAGTTGTATGGAGAGCAATCCCGCGTATTACGATACGAAGCATCAAAGAAACTGTTTCAGATGCGAATGGCCCCTGGCACACCAGTAGGAGACCATGTTTTGAAGATGATAGCTCTTATAGAAGAGCTTGAGGACCTTGGATGGACAATGGACAATGAACAATATATAGATATTATTCTGCAGTCCCTCCCCTCCACCTTTGCTCAGTTCATAGTGAACTTCAACATGCACGGCATGGAGAAGGAACTCCCTGAACCCCTTAACATGTTAAGGAGTGCAGAGAGCACTATGAAGTCAGCAAGAACTCCCGTTATGACTATTGGACATTCTTCCTCTTCTCGCCCAAAAGCTAAGGCCAAGGGAAAGAAAAAGAAGAAACCCACTAATCCTAAGGGCGGAGTTCAAAAGGTGAAGGGAAAGGGAAAGTCCAAGGCTGGAGACCTGGGGAAGGGCGAATGTTTTCATTGCCACAAGACAGGACATTGGAAGCGCAACTGCACGGAGTACTTAAGTCTCAAGAAGAAGCATGGTGATGCTTCTGCTTCAGGTGCGTTTATAACAGAAAACTGTTTTTCAATAAACTCTGCTTCCTGGGTATTGGATACCGGTTCAGGTTCTCACATTTGCAATTCTATGCAGGGGCTGAGAAATAACAAGGTTTTGAAGACAGGTGACCATACTCTCCGCGTTGGAAATGGTTCCAATGTACATACAGTCGCAGTGGGAGAGTATCACTTGGGGTTGCCATCTGGATGTATTTTGATTTTGAATCCATGTTATTTTGTACCAAGTATGCTATGTAATATAATATCCGTTTCTTTGTTGGACAATGAAGGATATAATTTTGTGTTGCAGAACAATGTTATGAACATTCACCTAAATTAAATGTTGGTTGGGTATGGTACGCTTAATAACGGAATATATGTCCTAAATCAACACACAGTTTTCAGTATACAACACACTAATAAAAGAAAACATTCAGAATTAAATGAAGCTTTTCTTTGGCATTGTAGACTTGGTCATATTAACGAAACAAGACTAAACAAGTTACACAAAGATGGATATTTAAACTCTTTTGAATATAAATCTTATGCGACTTGCCAGTCTTGTATCAAGGGTAAAATGACCAAAACTCCGTTTACCGGACACGGAGAAAGAGCTACTCAGCTCCTAGGCCTCATACATAGTGATGTATGTGGGCCAATGTCTACACAGGCTAGTGGCGGTTTTTCATACTTCATTACATTCACTGACGATTTCTCAAGATTCGGTCATGTATTTTTATTAAAGCACAAGTCCGAAGCTTTCGATAAATTCATTGAATATAAACAAGAAGTAGAAAAACAAACCGGCTTGAGTATCAAGATGCTTCGATCAGATCGAGGTGGTGAGTATCTCAGTACAGAATTTGCAAACTTCTTAAAAGAGAATGGGATTCTCTCTCAGCTCACTCCTCCTTACACACCACAGCACAACGGTGTGTCAGAACGACGGAATAGGACCCTATTAGATATGGTCCGGTCCATGATGAGTGACGCTGAGTTACCCGTCTCATTTTGGGGGCATGCATTGGAGACTGCAGCGTTTCTGCTAAACAGGGTTCCAACCAAAGCTGTATCTACCACGCCATATGAGATATGGAATGGGAAGAGACCATCTCTTAAAAGAATTAAGATTTGGGGTTGCCCGGCCTATGTTAAAAAGCAGAATCCGGACAAACTCGAGACACGGTCAGTCATGTGTAACTTTGTAGGATATCCAAAGAATTCTTATGGATATCTATTCTACCACAAAGAGGAACAAAAAGTGTTTGTTTCTCAGTATGCCACATTCTGAGAAAAAGAGTTTTTCTGTAGCGTTTTGAAAATTGTTTCGGTGAAATTTCGAAAAAACGGTAAAATAAGGGGGTTTTCTGTAAAAAGTCAAAATGCAAATATTTTTATTATAAAATTAAATATACATATTCTAGCTATGTAATTGCTAGTATTTGGTATTTATTGAGCCACTGGTGAAATTTCAAATTTTCTGAAAAAAAATTTGTTTTATTATTATTTTAAGCCGTCACTAATACATTTAATTAGGGAAAATTACAAATTGGAATGAGTTGAAAAAAATTTTGTGCATCATAAAACATTAAATAAAATTTTATCATGTGGTTTTTGAAATGAAATCGTTTGCTAAAACGGTTTAGAAAATATCGAAGAAAAAGGCTTTTTTTCGGTGAAATTAGTGTTAATGGGAATTGGGGTAATACATTCATCTTTTTCCCTAACCCACACACCCACACCTCACCCTCTCTCCCCCGCCCCACATGGCCGGCCCCACTTTGACAGCCCTTCCTCCCTCTCTCTCTCCAATCACCTCTCTTTTGAAAAGAAAAGAAAAGAAAAGAAAAGAAAGTCAAAGGGTGTAAACTTTGTCTTTTCCTCCCCACTTTCTCCATCTCACTCTCTCTCCTCCCCCCCTCAATTTTCTGGCCGAGCCCTATTCCTCCCTTAACAGAAGCCGCCCCCCCCTTCTCATCTCATTTCTCTCCAAAATTCCAAGAAAAATCAAGTAAAACCTCACAATTTTCCAAATACAAACCTTACCCATTTTTACTTAGCTATTCTTGTATGGATCTTGATGTAGGGAAGCATGTTTGGAAGGCTAGATTTGTGCTAGATCTCAAGATAATTGTGGGGTAAATTCTTAACCTTATGGCTAATTGTTGTTTAATTATGATAAGCTATCTTATTCAAGTGTTGATTTGGGTGTAATTGCTAGTTTAGGATATTTTAGAAAAGGGTTTGATTTTGGGATTAGGGTTTGTAAAATTCAAGTGAGGGTTTCTAGCATTAGATTATGGTTCTAGTGAGTGATTAACATGTTAATTCTATGCAAAACTAAACCTTGTTGCTTATTACTAGATTGTTAAATTTAAATTGTCCTAATTATGATTGTTTTGCAAACTAGATTTCTGTAATTAATTTTAAGAGTGAGATTAAAATCTAGATAATGGTTGTGTGGCTTAGTTAATATGTTTTAATGAGAATTACGGCCACTAGAATTGTTAAAATATTTAAGTTGATTAAAACACCAAGTTTTGAGCTAAAATGGAAAATTGTGCTAATTTTATTAACTAGGTTTTGTAAATATATATATTTTGTGGAGAATAAATTATTAGAATGGTTTATATAACTTGGTTATGATATTGAGTAGATATTGCGGGCGCTAGATTTGTTTAAAAATCGAGTTTTGTAGTAAAACGGGTAATTTGGCTTGCTAGATTTTCGGAAAAATAGCTTTTAAAGTGAGTTTGAGGTTTTTGGGAATTTTAAGCTATTTTATATTATAATTAGTGCTTGTGATTGTGTAAAAGAGTGTGTTTGGGTTTTTCTCGATGGTTTGGCGTTTGTACGCCGACGTCGAGGGTTTTTGGGTTGATTTGTGAAAGCAACCATAGGTTTTGACCTATGTGGGATTCGTGTGTCTTTTTGATCATGAGTCGAATTTATTGTGATACGGTGTGTTATGATATGTAGATACCCCATGTGGACTTCGAGACGATAAGCAAGCGCGTGGCGACATCGGCACCGGCGAGCAAGGACCAGGTGAGTAGATTTATATCTACGGGGAGAAGTCGGGTGGATGGCGTATAGCACCCCCGCAGTCCGTGGTGGTGTATACGGATGCGTATACACACCAACAATTATTATATGTTATTTGGGATTAATAACGATGTTTAGGATGGATATTGGTGTGTTGGATTATTTTAGTGTTGCGAACCCTAGGGTAATGTTGCACTACACATACATACTTGCATACATTCCTATTTATATGTGCTCATGGGATTCTTTATAGTTATGTGTTCACATGGGTATGGGACTATGTGTTCACATACGGATTTGAGGATGATACTTGGGATTGAGCTGAGTCGATGAGATTTGTTTTGTGGTTGTGATATCGGTGATATGGCAGGATTCGTGCTTGAGGTACGTCCTGGTGTTATAGCGGATCTTGGGGCGGCGATACGGGTGAATAGTGTTATAAATAAAATGGTCGACATATGATCGTGATATGAGGCATGATATGCTAGGATATTGATATTAGGCCGTATCGGGCGATGTATACCCCTTGATGATGATATGTGCTGACGATATCGGTTTGTACGAGATTGTCGATCAGTAGTCAGACCATGAGTATATTGAGGATATTAGTATTGTACTAGACATAGGTCAGTACCCTAGACTATGATCTTGGATAAAGAGGATACCAGAGGAATAGTGTGAGGAATATGATATTGACCCGTACCCAGATTTGGGGATGCCGTACGACGGATTTACGTACGAGCTATATCTTGATGATTGATCCGCACTCTTGACTTGGGATGTCTGATTATAGATATGGTATCGGATATGATATTATTGAGGCGGGATCACCGACTAATATATATACAGGTATGTATATGGATCGACTCAGATGTTAGGCGGTTTCCTTACCTGTAGTCCAGCTTGTTAGTTTAGCCCTTTAGTTTAGTTTAGTTGTTAGATTAGATTCGATTCTTACCTATTTCAAAAACTAACGAATCGTGGGTATTTTAAAAGACAGCCCAAGGGATCCTACGGATATTTCAAAAGACGTATCTTTTCATAAAAACATCGTAGCCCCTATTTTCAAAACCCCATGATTCGTGTTATTTCAAAAGGCACCATTTGTAGGAGTTATATTAGATTAATGCAGATTAGTTATAGTTGCGTCTAGTATTCAGCTCCGGCTCATTATTGTGGTTCGCTTCGCATCGCATGCTTATATTATGTTTCATACTCCATTATTGATATCATGCTGTTAGGACACCAGCACCATTACCGATGATGCGTATGTACCACGTACACTTAATTGCCGGCTCACACACATCTTCATCAGTAATTGCCATGTCACGTATACCTTAGAAAATATTATTGCTTGGCATAGCCTGTTAGCTAATAGTTTAGACATGATATTAGTGTACTTGCCTTATATGTTAGTTTAGACATTGTAGTTATTACCTGCTACTTCATGCATACTGTTATTCATTGTTATGCCGCATTCATGGATTCTCATGCATATATTCACTATTTTACGTGTTATTGAGGTTTTGGATTCGGATTTCCATGAGATTTTCTGGATTTGGGGGAAAACCGCAAAAACATAAATAAACCTTTTCTCTCTTTTAAAATAAAAAGTGCGGTTTTCCCATGATGTATGAGTCGTCCACCATGAGTTTACTGATGGATTTCGAGACCCGATTCGAGGATACGGATGAACCGTTTCGAGTACATGGTGGACCCGGTAAGGTACCCTGGGACAAGAAGCGCGTGATGATGACGATGTGAGCCTGGCAGGGGAGCACTACCTACCGGTGATTTTACCCGACGCGTCGGATATCTGGAGGATACCGTCGTGGTCTTGATATGGATGGTAGGGGCCGGTCTGGACTGACGGTGCCCTAGATATTGTGATTGAGATATTGAGATTTCGAGATATTGAGGTACAGAGACTGTGATACAGAGATATCGAGATATTGGGATTACGTTTTGTGCCGATGCTAGGCACTGTTTTATGCTGATTTCATTATGATACCTCATTTTAAAAATACAAAGGAAATCTCACTAAATTATGAAAACAGTTTCTTCATTTACATGTATTCTGTTTTCATGCATTCATACCTCATTCATATGATATATTGCTACCTGAAGCACTGACACGGGCACATGGAATTACACTTGGGTTAGATATTTGCCCTAACCATTGTTATGGGTTGCTGGTTATATATTTGAGGATATATTATGATCATTGACCTAGGATTGCGTTATTTATGCGATTTCTTTTCGTAGATGTTTTTCTATTCACGAGTTGGCAACTCACCCCCATTGTGCCCCAGTTTCTTGCAGGATTGCCGTACAGGTTTCATTACGGCTTTACGGGCATAGTTTCCTTCGGGTGATTTGCTAATAGGTGGGTTTACTTGTATCGTACCCCCATTATTTATCTTGTATATCATTATTCCGTTGTATCTAGAAGTTCCATCAACCAAACATGTATTTAGTTTTGAGATAGAGACCAGTGATGTTATTCTTTCGACCTTAGAGTCGCGAGTTATATTTCTGTGGTTTTCTTGTGGTTTTGTGTTTCCGTTTGAGTTTTGATCCTCGCCCTTGGCGTTGTATATTATATTGCTTGTGTGGTTGTGACCGTCGATTGACGAAGAGCTAGCTCCCGCTTGGGGATGCCTTTTTATTGATTTCGTATACTATTCATGTTGTATCCCGTTTGGGGGCCAGTATTTTCAAAGGAGACTCTGCCGAATTTTTCAGGAAATATTTGATGTTTTTAAAAACGCATAATTCGGCTTATGCTATTAAAACTACTTGATTTAAATTGGTTTTCCTTCACTCTACTACTTTTCTTGGTTTGGATTTCTGGGTTTTCGATTTACTTAGATTACGTACTCCTCGAGACGTTTCGTAGTTTAAGTGCCGGTCATGTTCCATACTTTCGGGACGTGACAAAGTTGGTATCAGAGCGTTAGGTTTTACCTTCGGAGCATAGGATGACCCTTGGTTGATGGAATAGGTGACTAAAGTAGAGTGACGTACCGTGGGTATGTTCCGCGGCATACTTACGACACGCCACTCCACTTAAGGAGCCTTAGGATGTACATTTCTTTGCTCAGTATTATATTCATTCCGATCTAGCCGCATCAGTACCAGTTATGGTTTTGCTGCCACGATTACGGGCAGGGAGAGCTACAGCTAGAGTTGCGGTCAGCACGAGCTCATCACGAACGAGGACTGACCAAGGTGAAATTCCGGCGACACACGATTGCGGAGATGTGTCTTTTTACTGTGTTTCCGCGCCACGAGCATTTGGCGGATAGCCTTTATGAGATTTCTCGGACGTGCCGATCAGTATCAGAGGATTGGGCCAATGACAGAGGTCATCAGATAGATTGACTCCAGCTAGAGACGACTTCACGTGGAGACGTTGGGAGTCGACAGAGACGATCAAATGTCAGAAACCTATTATTCTAAGTTTAAAGTAGTCGGAAAGACATGCAGGCAATTCTATGGTCCCTCTAGAAGAATGAAACCCTAACTCGACTTAATGACCGTGTGAAACCCTTTGAACCTTCGGGTTTGCGGCAGTTCTACGGCGCCATTAGCGAGGCTTGGGTTTGCCCTTCTACGGCTGGACCACTGATGCTGTGGTATGTACTCGATACTATTAAACTGTGCCCAGGATGTTGAGCTCTTGGGGGATTATGAGGTTTTGACGACTCGATCGGATGGCTCGACTTAATTCGGATGCTAGGTGGTGAGATGCATTTGGGGAGACTCCAGGTACGAGGATAGCCGTTGGAGCTCAGTCCATGCAGCCGCGATGAGACGAGTCCGAAGCAGTCGACATTAGAGAAAAGTGGAGTAAGAGATTCGTACAAGATCTGGATATGATGACGTTCCACTCCGCCGACATCAGAGTGCGATGCACATGCCGAGGCATTGTACATGGATATACCTTCCAGAAGCAGTCGTGATGAGTATGCAGCCGTTCCGGGGCGTAAAGGGCGATGACTTCCGGGCAGTTAGGCAGAGACGAGACTTGGATGAGACCTTGAGCAGGAATCCTTTCAGGCCACTGACACAATGATATTTGCACCCAGGATCAGATGTGTCACGTGCATTCAGAGAGCCAGAGGCCAACGCCAGCGATATGCTGCCTTGACAGGGCCGATGAGCCGATGGATCGTGAGATTGGTAATCCACGGAGAAGACTTAGACCCAGGAGTGGTCATGTTACGCACACCAGCAGGCCAGAGTTCATGATCATCGACGAGGCGTCCCACTAGTGACCGCGACAGTTGGCCCGAGATTCTTAGAGGATGCACTTGAGCGGTACTATTCCGCCATTATTGGTTTCGATGTTTTGGGTGATTTATTCTTATGATTTGATTTTGATGATTGAGGATTTACGATCTTTGCACAGTGTTGCCCTTGATATAGTTTTCATGCTTTGGTTTCACATGTTTGTGATTTTACGGTTTTAGACATTTGAGTTGATTTTGTGCGTATGCACGCACACGATTTGGTTTTTGCACTCGGTATAGTTCATATATGCTTGCAGTGCAGTGTTACGTATGTTGTGCATTTAGATGCCCTGGACTTCGATTTCGATGGTGATGTTCGATACTTGTTTTGTGCACCTTGTGCACCTGATTGGATTTTGCGTATATTCGGCACTTGATATTGGATTTCATGATTTTGTGCACGATGGATGCACCTGATTTGGATTTTCGCGCATGTTGGGCGCATGTTTTGAAGTGTGATTTTGGTGCACACCAGATGCACTAAATCGAGATTTTTCGTGCATGTCAGATGCACCTGATTTTGCTGTCAGGCACACATATTGCCTATGACAGATGTTTCGTGCACACCCGATGCACTTAGATGTTGTTTCTGTGCATATGTATGGCACATATTTGAATTTTGATTTCCGTGCACACCAGACGCACGTAGTATTCATACGCGTATTTCGGGATTGATTTTTCTTATAGAGCAGTACGTTTTATGATATTTGCTATGTGTCTTCGTACTGGGCAGGAATAGACAGAGGACAGTACCTGAATATATTTGGCATTCATTTCCTTCAGTTATTTACATATATAGATTTGATATTTACGTGTATAATTTTGAGTTATATCATATTGGTTTTGTATTGGATTTGACATTTGTGTCTTTACCATGACTCCGATGATTGCGGGATGCTCGACGGAGTTTTGATTTGAGTTATAGGCTCATTACTCATGCGCATGCATTGCGCTATGGTGCGTATTATGTACTTATGGTTTCGGAGCCCCGACGACTTGATGATTTTGCTTAGATGTTTTTGTATTTGGGGGGAGTTTTACTTTAAATTCGGGGACCGAATTTTTTTAAGGGGGGAAGATTGTACCGTTTTGAAAATCGTTTCGGTGAAATTTCGAAAAAACGGTAAAATAAGGGGGTTTTCTGTAAAAAATCAAAATGCAAATATTTTTATTATAAAATTAAATATACATATTCTAGCTATGTAATTGCTAGTATTTGATGTTTATTGAGCCACTGGTGAAATTTCAAATTTTCTGAAAAAAAATTTGTTTTATTATTATTTTAAGCCGTCACTAATACATTTAATTAGGGAAAATTACAAATCGGAATGAGTTGAAAAAAATTTTGTGCATCATAAAACATTAAATAAAATTTTATCTTGTGATTTTTGAAATGAAATCGTTTGCTAAAACGGTTTAGAAAATATCGAAGAAAAAGGCTTTTTTTCGGTGAAATTAGTGTTAATGGGAATTGGGGTAATACATTCATCTTTTTTCCTAACCCACACACCCACACCTCATCCTCTCTCCCCCTCCCCACATGGCCGGCCCTACTTTGACAGCCCTCCCTCCCCCTCTCTCTCCAATCACCTCTCTTTTGAAAAGAAAAGAAAAGAAAAGAAAAGAAAAGAAAGTCAAAGGGTGTAAACTTTGTCTTTTCCTCCCCACTTTCTCCATCTCACTCTCTCTCCTCCCCCCCTCAATTTTTTGGCCGAGCCCCATTCCTCCCTTAACAGCAGCAGCCCCCCCTTCTCATCTCATTTCTCTCCAAAATTCCAAGAAAAATCAAGTAAAACCTCACAATTTTCCAAATACAAACCTTACCCATTTTTACTTAGCTATTCTTGTATGGATCTTGATGTAGGGAAGCATGTTTGGAAGGCTAGATTTGTGCTAGATCTCAAGATATTTGTTGGGTAAATTCTTAACCTTATGGCTAATTGTTGTTTAATTATGATAAGCTATCTTATTCAAGTGTTGATTTGGGTGTAATTGCTAGTTTAGGATATTTTAGAAAAGGGTTTGATTTTGGGATTAGGGTTTGTAAAATTCAAGTGAGGGTTTCTAGCATTAGATTATGGTTCTAGTGAGTGATTAACATGTTAATTCTATGCAAAACTAAACCTTGTTGCTTATTACTAGATTGTTAAATTTAAATTGTCCTAATTATGATTGTTTTGCAAACTAGATTTTTGTAATTTATTTTAAGAGTGAGATTAAAATCTAGATAATGGTTGTGTGGCTTATTTAATATGTTTTAATGAGAATTACGGCCACTAGAATTGTTAAAATATTTAAGTTAATTAAAACACCAAGTTTTGAGCTAAAATGGAAAATTGTGCTAATTTTGTTAACTAGGTTTTGTAAATATATATATTTTGTGGAGAATAAATTATTAGAATGGTTTATATAACTTGGTTATGATATTGAGTGGATATTGCGGCCGCTAGATTTATTTAAAAATCGGGTTTTGTACTAAAACGGGTAATTTGGCTTGCTAGATTTTCGGAAAAATAGCTTTTAAAGTGAGTTTGAGGTTTTTGAGAATTTTAAGATATTTTATATTATAATTAGTGCTTGTGATTGTGTAAACGAGTGTGTTTGGGTTTTTCTCGATGGTTTGGCATTTGTACGCCGACGTCGAGGGTTTTTGGGTTGATTTGTAAAAGCAACCATAGGTTTTGACCTATGTGGGATTCGTGTGTCTTTTTGGTCATGAGTCGAATTTTAATGCGATACGGTGTGTTATGATATGTAGATACCCCATGTAGACTTCGAGACGATAAGCAAGCGCGTGGCGACGTTGGCACCGGCGAGCAAGGACCAGGTGAGTAGATTTATATCTACGGGGAGAAGTCGGGGGATGGCGTATAGCACCCCCGCAGTCCGTGGTGGTGTATACGGATGCGTATACACACCAACAATTATTATATGTTATTTGGGATTAATAACGATGTTTAGGATGGATATTGGTGTGTTGGATTATTTTAGTGTTGCGAACCCTAGGGTAGTGTTGCACTACACATACATACTTGCATACATTCCTATTTATTTGTGCTCATGGGATTCTTTATAGTTATGTGTTCACATGGGTATGGGACTATGTGTTCACATACGGATTTGAGGATGATACTTGGGATTGAGCTGAGTCGATGAGATTTGTTTTGTGGTTGTGATATCGGTGATATGGCAGGATTCGTACTTGAAGTATGTCCTGGTGTTATAGCGGATCTTGGGGCGGCGATACGGGTGAATAGTGTTATAAATAAAATGGTCGACATATGATCGTGATATGAGGCATGATATGCTAGGATATTGATATTAGGCCGTATCGGGCGATGTATACCCCTTGATGATGATATGTGCTGACGATATCGGTTTGTATGAGATTGTCGATCAGTAGTCAGACCATGAGTATATTGAGGATATTAGTATTGTACTAGACATAGGTCAGTACCCTAGACTATGATCTTGGATAAAGAGGATACCAGAGGAATAGTGTGAGGAATATGATATTGACCCGTACCCAGATTTGGGGATGCCGTACGACGGATTTACGTACGAGCTATATCTTGATGATTGATCCGCACTCTTGACTTGGGATGTCTGATTATAGATATGGTATCGGATATGATATTATTGAGGCGGGATCACCGACTAATATATATATAGGTATGTATATGGATCGACTCAGATGTTAGGCGGTTTCCTTACCTGTAGTCCAGCTTGTTAGCTTAGCCCTTTAGTTTAGTTTAGTTGTTAGATTAGATTCGATTCTTACCTATTTCAAAAACTAACGAATCGTGGGTATTTTAAAAGACAGCCCAAGGGATCCTACGGATATTTCAAAAGACGTATCTTTTCATAAAAACATCGTAGCCCCTATTTTCAAAACCCCATGATTCGTGTTATTTCAAAAGGCACCATTTGTAGGACTTATATTAGATTAATGCAGATTAGTTATAGTTGCATCTAGTATTCAGCTCCCGCTCATTATTGAGGTTCGCTTCGCATCGCATGCTTATATTATGTTTCATACTCCATTATTGATATCATGCTGTTAGGACACCAGCACCATTACCGATGATGCGTATGTACCATGTACACTTACTTGCCGGCTCACACACATCTTCATCGGTAATTGCCATGTCACGTACACCTTAGAAAATATTATTGCTTGACATATCCTGTTAGCTAATAGTTTAGACATGATATTAGTGTACTTGCCTCATATGTTAGTTTAGACATTGTAGTTATTACCTGCTACTTCATGCATACCGTTATTCATTGTTATGCCGCATTCATGGATTCTCATGTATATATTCACTATTTTACGTGTTATTGAGGTTTTGGATTCGGATTTCCATGAGATTTTCTGGATTTGGGGGAAAACCGCAAAAACATAAATAAACCTTTTCTCTCTTTTAAAATAAAAAGTGCGGTTTTCCCATGATGTATGAGTCGTCCACCATGAGTTTGCTGCTGGATTTCGAGACCCGATTCGAGGAGACGGATGAACCGTTTCGGGTACATGGTGGACCCGGTAAGGTATCCCGGGGCAAGAAGCGCGTGATGATGACGATGTGAGCCTGGCAGGGGAGCACTACCTACCGGTGATTTTACCCGACGCGTCGGATATCCGGAGGATACCGTCGTGGTCTTGAGATGGATGGTAGGGGCCGGTCTGGACTGACGGTGCCCTAGATATTGTGATTGAGACATTGAGATTTCGAGATATTGAGGTACAGAGACTGTGATACAGAGATATCGAGATATTGGGATTACGTTTTGTGCCGATGCTAGGCACTGTTTTATGCTGATTTCATTATGATACCTCATTTTAAAAATACAAAGGAAATCTCACTAAATTATGAAAACAGTTTCTTCATTTACATGTATTCTGTTTTCATGCATTCATACCTCATTCATATGATATATTGCTACCTGAGGCACTGACACGGGCACATGGAATTACACTTGGGTTAGATATTTGCCGTAACCATTGTTATGGGTTGCTGGTTATATATTTGAGGATATATTATTATCATTGACCTAGGATTGCGTTATTTATGCGATTTCTTTTCGTAGATGTTTTTCTATTCACGAGTTGGCAACTCACCCCCGTTGTGCCCCAGTTTCTTGCAGGATTGCCGTACAGGTTTCATTACGGCTTTGCGGGCATAGTTTCCTTCGGATGATTTGCTAATAGGTGGGTTTACTTGTATCGTACCCCCATTATTTATCTTGTATATCATTATTCCGTTGTATCTAAAAGTTCCATCAACCAAACATGTATTTAGTTTTGAGATAGAGACCAGTGATGTTATTCTTTCGACCTTAGAGTCGCGCGTTATATTTCTTTGGTTTTCTTGTGGTTTTGAGTTTCCTTTTGAGTTTTGATCCTCGTCCTTGGCGTTGTATATTATATTGCTTGTGTGGTTGTGACCGTCGATTGACGAAGAGCTAGCTCCCGCTTGGGGATGCCTTTTTATTGATTTCGTATACTATTCATGTTGTATCCCGTTTGGGGGCCAGTATTTACAAAGGAGACTCTACCGAATTTTTCAGGAAATATTTGATGTTTTTAAAAACGCATAATTCGGCTTATGCTATTAAAACTACTTGATTTAAATTGGTTTTCCTTCACTCTACTACTTTTCTTCGTTTGGATTTCTGGGTTTTCGGTTTACTTAGATTACATACGCCTCGAGGCGTTTCGTAGTTTAAGTGCCGGTCATGTTCCGTACTTTCGGGACGTGACAAAGTTGGTATCAGAGCGTTAGGTTTTACCTTCGGAGCGTAGGATGACCCTTGGTTGATGGAATAGGTGACTAAAGTAGAGTGACGTACCGTGGGTATGTTCCGCGGCATACTTACGACACGCCACTCCACTTAAGGAGCCTTAGGATGTACATTTCTTTGCTCAGTATTATATTCATTCCGATCTAGCCGCATCTGTACCAGTTATGGTTTTGCTGCCACGATTACGGGCAGGGAGAGCTACAGCTAGAGTTGCGGTCAGCACGAGCTCGTCACGAACGAGGACTGACCAGGGTGAAATTCCGGCGACACACGATTGCAGAGATGTGTCTTTTTACTGTGTTTCCGCGCCACGAGCGTTTGGCGGATCGCCTTTATGAGATTTCTCGGACGTGCCGATCAGTATCAGAGGATTGGGCCACTGACAGAGGTCATCAGATAGATTGACTCCAGCTAGAGACGACTTCACATGGAGACGTTGGGAGTCGACAGAGACGATCGAATGTCAGAAACCTATTATTCCAAGTTTAAAGTAGTCGGAAAGACATGCAAGCAATTCTATGGTCCCTCTAGAAGAATGAAACCCTAACTCGACTTAATGACCGTGTGAAACCCTTTGAACCTTCGGGTTTGCGGCAGTTCTACGGCGCCATTAGCGAGGCTTGGGTTTGCCCTTCTACGGCTGGACCACCGATGCTGTGGTATGTACTCGATACTATTAAACTGTGCCCAGGATGTTGAGCTCTTGGGGGATTATGAGGTTTTGACGACTCGATCGGATGGCTTGACTTAATTCGGATGCTAGGCGGTGAGATCCATTTGGGGAGACTCCAGGTACGAGGATAGCCGGTGGAGCTCAGTCCATGCAGCCGCGATGAGACGAGTCCGAAGCAGTCGACATTAGAGAAAAGTGGAGTAAGAGGTTCGTACAAGATCTGGATATGATGACGTTCCACTCCGCCGACATCAGAGTGCGATGCACATGCCGAGGCATTGTACTTGGATATACCTTCCAGAAGCAGTCGTGATGAGTATGCAGCCGTTCCGGGGCAAGAAGCAGATGTAGTAAAGGGCGATGACTTCCGGGCAGTTAGGCAGAGACGAGACTTGGATGAGACCTTGAGCAGGAATCCTTTCAGGCCACTGACGCAATGATATTTGCACCCAGGATCAGATGTGTCACGTGCATTCAGAGAGCCAGAGGCCGACGCCAGCGATATGCTGCCTTGACAGGGCCGATGAGCCGATGGATCGTGAGATTGGTAATCCACGGAGAAGACTTGGACCCAGGAGTGGTCATGTTACGCACACCAGCAGGCCAGAGTTCATGATCATCGACGAGGCGTCCCATTAGTGACCGCGACAGTTGGCCCGAGATTCTTAGAGGATGCACTTGAGCGGTACTATTCCGCCATTATTGGTTTCGATGTTTTGGGTGATTTATTCTTATGATTTGATTTTGATGATTGAGGATTTACGATCTTTGCACAGTGTTGCCCTTGATATAGTTTTCGTGCTTTGGTTTCACATGTTTGTGATTTTACGGTTTTAGACATTTGAGTTGATTTTGTGCGTATGCACGCACACGATTTGGTTTTTGCACTCGGTATAGTTCATATATGCTTGCAGTGCAGTGTTACGTATGTTGTGCATTTAGATGCCCTGGACTTCGATTTCGATGGTGATGTTCGATACTTGTTTTGTGCACCTTGTGCACCTGATTGGATTTTGCGTATATTCGGCACTTGATATTGGATTTCATGATTTCGTGCACGATGGATGCACCTGATTTGGATTTTCGCGCATGTTGGGCGCATGTTTTGAAGTGTGATTTTGGTGCACACCAGATGCACTAAATCGAGATTTTTCGTGCATGTCAGATGCACCTGATTTTGCTGTCAGGCACACATATTGCATACGACAGATGTTTCGTGCACACCCGATGCACTTAGATGTTGTTTCTGTGCATATGTATGGCACATATTTGAATTTTGATTTCCGTGCGCACCAGACGCACGTAGTATTCATACGCGTATTTCGGGATTGATTTTTCTTATAGAGCAGTACGTTTTATGATATTTGCTATGTGTCTTCGTACTGGGCAGGACTAGTCAGAGGACAGTACCTGAATATATTTGGCATTCATTTCCTTCAGTTATTTACATATATAGATTTGATATTTACGTGTATAATTTTGAGTTATATCATATTGGTTTTGTATTGGATTTGACATTTGTGTCTTTACCATGACTCCGATGATTACGGGATGCTTGACGGAGTTTTGATTTGAGTTAAAGGCTCATTGCTCATGCGCATGCATTGCGCTATGGTGCGTATTATGTACTTATGGTTTCGGAGCCCCGACGACTTGATGATTTTGCTTAGATGTTTTTGTATTTGGGGGGAGTTTTACTTTAAATTCGGGGACCGAATTTTTTTAAGGGGGGAAAATTGTAGCGTTTTGAAAATCGTTTCGGTGAAATTTCGAAAAAACGGTAAAATAAGGGGGTTTTCTGTAAAAAGTCAAAATGCAAATATCTTTATTATAAAATTAAGTATACATATTCTAGCTATGTAATTGCTAGTATTTGGTGTTTATTGAGCCACTGGTGAAATTTCAAATTTTCTGAAAAAAAATTTGTTTTATTATTATTTTAAGCCGTCACAAATACATTTAATTAGGGAAAATTACAAATTGGAATGAGTTGAAAAAAAATTTGTGCATCATAAAACATTAAATAAAATTTTATCATGTGGTTTTTGAAATGAAATCGTTTGCTAAAACGGTTTAGAAAATATCGAAGAAAAAGGCTTTTTTTCGGTGAAATTAGTGTTAATGGGAATTGGGGTAATACATTCATCTTTTTCCCTAACCCACACACCCACACCTCACCCTCTCTCCCCCTCCCCACATGGCCGGCCCCACTTTGACAGTCCTCCCTCCCTCTCTCTCTCCAATCACCTCTCTTTTGAAAAGAAAAGAAAAGAAAGTCAAAGGAAACTTTGTCTTTTCCTCCCCACTTTCTCCATCTCACTCTCTCTCCTCCCCCCCTCAATTTTCTGGCCGAGCCCCATTCCTCCCTTAACAGCAGCAGCCCCCCTTCTCATCTCATTTCTCTCCAAAATTCCAAGAAAAATCAAGTAAAACCTTACAATTTTCCAAATACAAACCTTACCCATTTTTACTTAGCTATTCTTGTATGGATCTTGATGTAGGGAAGCATGTTTGGAAGGCTAGATTTGTGCTAGATCTCAAGATAATTGTGGGGTAAATTCTTAACCTTATGGCTAATTGTTGTTTAATTATGATAAGCTATCTTATTCAAGTGTTGATTTGGGTGTAATTTCTAGTTTAGGATATTTTAGAAAAGGGTTTGATTTTGGGATTAGGGTTTGTAAAATTCAAGTGAGGGCTTCTAGCATTAGATTATGGTTCTAGTGAGTGATTAACATGTTAATTCTATGCAAAACTAAACCTTGTTGCTTATTACTAGATTGTTAAATTTAAATTGTCCTAATTATGATTGTTTTGCAAACTAGAATTTTGTAATTAATTTTAAGAGTGAGATTAAAATCTAGATAATGGTTGTGTGGCTTAGTTAATATGTTTTAATGAGAATTACGGCCACTAGAATTGTTAAAATATTTAAGTTGATTAAAACACCAAGTTTTGAGCTAAAATGGAAAATTGTGCTAATTTTGTTAACTAGGTTTTGTAAATATATATATTTTGTGGAGAATAAATTATTAGAATGGTTTATATAACTTGGTTATGATATTGAGTGGATATTGCGGCCGCTAGATTTGTTTAAAAATCGAGTTTTGTACTAAAACGGGTAATTTGGCTTGCTAGATTTTCGGAAAAATAGTTTTTAAATTGAGTTTGAGGTTTTTGGGAATTTTAAGCTATTTTATATTATAATTAGTGCTTGTGATTGTGTAAACGAGTGTGTTTGGGTTTTTCTCGATGGTTTGGCGTTTGTACGCCGACGTCGAGGGTTTTTGGGTTGATTTGTGAAAGCAACCATAGGTTTTGACCTATGTGGGATTCATGTGTCTTTTTGGTCATGAGTCGAATTTTAATGTGATACGGTGTGTTATGATATGTAGATACCCCATGTGGGCTTCGAGACGATAAGCAAGCGCGTGGCGACGTCGGCACCGGCGAGCAAGGACCGGGTGAGTAGATTTATATCTACGGGGAGAAGTCGGGTGGATGGCGTATAGCACCCCCACAGTCCGTGGTGGTGTATACGGATGCGTATACACACCAACAATTATTATATGTTATTTGGGATTAATAACGATGTTTAGGATGGATATTGGTGTGTTGGATTATTTTAGTGTTGCGAACCCTAGGGTAGTGTTGCACTACACATACATACTTGCATACATTCTTATTTATATGTGCTCATGGAATTCTTTATAGTTATGTGTTCACATGGGTATGGGACTATGTGTTCACATACGGATTTGAGGATGATACTTGGGATTGAGCTGAGTCGATGAGATTTGTTTTGTGGTTGTGATATCGGTGATATGGCAGGATTCGTACTTGAGGTACGTCCTGGTGTTATAGCGGATCTTGAGGCGGCGATACGGGTGAATAGTGTTATAAATAAAATGGTCGACATATGATCGTGATATGAGGCATGATATGCTAGGATATTGATATTAGGCCGTATCGGGCGATGTATACCCCTTGATGATGATATGTGCTGACGATATCAGTTTGTACGAGATTGTCGATCAGTAGTCAGACCATGAGTATATTGAGGATATTAGTATTGTACTAGACATAGGTCAGTACCCTAGACTATGATCTTGGATAAAGAGGATACCAGAGGAATAGTGTGAGGAATATGATATTGACCCGTACCCAGATTTGGGGATGCCGTACGACGGATTTACGTACGAGCTATATCTTGATGATTGATCCGCACTCTTGACTTGGGATGTCTGATTATAGATATGGTATCGGATATGATATTATTGAGGCGGGATCACCGACTAATATATATACAGGTATGTATATGGATCGACTCAGATGTTAGGCGGTTTCCTTACCTGTAGTCCAGCTTGTTAGCTTAGCCCTTTAGTTTAGTTTAGTTGTTAGATTAGATTCGATTCTTACCTATTTCAAAAACTAACAAATCGTGGGTATTTTAAAAGACAGCCCAAGGGATCCTACGGATATTTCAAAAGACGTATCTTTTCATACAAACATCGTAGCCCCTATTTTCAAAACCCCATGATTCGTGTTATTTCAAAAGGCACCATTTGTAGGACTTATATTAGATTAATGCAGATTAGTTATAGTTGCGTCTAGTATTCAGCTCCCGCTCATTATTGTGGTTCGCTTCGCATCGCATGCTTATATTATGTTTCATACTCCATTATTGATATCATGCTGTTAGGACACCAGCACCATTACCGATGATGCGTATGTACCACGTACACTTACTTGCCGGCTCACACACATCTTCATCGGTAATTGCCATGTCACGTACACCTTAGAAAATATTATTGCTTGACATAGCCTGTTAGCTAATAGTTTAGACATGATATTAGTGTACTTGCCTCATATGTTAGTTTAGACATTGTAGTTATTACCTGCTACTTCATGCATACTGTTATTCATTGTTATGCCGCATTCATGGATTCTCATGCATATATTCACTATTTTACGTGTTATTGAGGTTTTGGATTCGGATTTCCATGAGATTTTCTGGATTTGGGGGAAAACCGCAAAAACATAAATAAACCTTTTCTCTCTTTTAAAATAAAAAGTGCGGTTTTCCCATGATGTATGAGTCGTCCACCATGAGTTTGCTGATGGATTTCGAGACCCGATTCGAGGAGACGGATGAACCGTTTCGGGTACATGGTGGACCCGGTAAGGTACCCCGGGGCAAGAAGCGTGTGATGATGACGATGTGAGCCTGGCAGGGGAGCACTACCTACCGGTGATTTTACCCGACGTGTCGGATATCCGGAGGATACCATCGTGGTCTTGAGATAGATGGTAGGGGCCAGTCTGGACTGACGGTGCCCTAGATATTGTGATTGAGACATTGAGATTTCTAGATATTGAGGTACAGAGACTGTGATACAGAGATATCGAGATATTGGGATTACGTTTTGTGCCGATGCTAGGCACTGTTTTATGCTGATTTCATTATGATACCTCATTTTAAAAATACAAAGGAAATCTCACTAAATTATGAAAACAGTTTCTTCATTTACGTGTATTCTGTTTTCATGCATTCATACCTCATTCATATGATATATTGCTACCTGAGGCACTGACACGGGCACATGGAATTACACTTGGGTTAGATATTTGCCCTAACCATTGTTATGGGTTGCAGGTTATATATTTGAGGATATATTATGATCATTGACCTAGGATTGCGTTATTTATGCGATTTATTTTCGTAGATGTTTTTCTATTCACGAGTTGGCAACTCACCCCCGTTGTGCCCCAGTTTCTTGCAGGATTGCCGTACAGGTTTCATTACGGCTTTGCGGGCATAGTTTCCTTCGGGTGATTTGCTAATAGGTGGGTTTACTTGTATCGTACCCCCATTATTTATCTTGTATATTATTATTCCATTGTATCTAGAAGTTCCATCAACCAAACATGTATTTATTTTTGAGATAGAGACCGGTGATGTTATTCTTTCGACCTTAGAGTCGCGCGTTATATTTCTGTGGTTTTCTTGTGGTTTTAAGTTTCCTTTTGAGTTTTGATCCTCGCCCTTGGTGTTGTATATTATATTGCTTGTGTGGTTGTGACCGTCGATTGACGAAGCGCTAGCTCCCGCTTGGGGATGCCTTTTTATTGATTTCGTATACTATTCATGTTGTATCCCGTTTTGGGGGCCAGTATTTACAAAGGAGACTCTGCCGAATTTTTCAGGAAATATTTGATGTTTTTAAAAACGCATAATTCAGCTTATGCTATTAGAACTACTTGATTTAAATTGGTTTTCCTTCACTCTACTACTTTTCTTGGTTTGGATTTCTGGGTTTTCGGTTTACTTAGATTACATACGCCTCGAGACGTTTCGTAGTTTAAGTGCCGGTCATGTTCCGTACTTTCGGGACGTGACATTTTCACAGATAAAGATGATGGCTAGGTGGTAGATCTAGAAGAGGTTCTAGAGACACAAACTACAAATGACGATTTGGTTGAACCGGCTGTTGCAGCAGAAACTGAAGAACCTCGGCCACTCCGTAGGTCTGGTAGGACTTCTCGCCCACCGGAGAGGTACTACGGTTTCCTCATTGATGGTAACGGAGAAGATTGCATCATGGATGATGATGATCCTACCAGTTTTCAGCAAGCTATCTCGAGTAAAGACTCTGTGAAGTGGCTGGATGCCATGAGATCCGAAATGGAGTCTATGTACACCAACAAAGTATGGACTTTGGACGTTGTACCCCCTGGGGTAAAACTTGTGGGGTGCAAATGGATCTTTAAAAGAAAGATTGGTGTAGATGGGCAGGTGGAGACCTATAAGGCAAGACTTGTAGCGAAGGGTTTTCGTCAAAGACCAGGTTTGGACTATGACGAGACTTTTTCTCTCGTAGCCATGCTTAAATCCATTCGGATCCTACTTGCTATTACTGCTCACTACGACTATGAAATCTGGCAGATGGACGTTAAAACCGCATTTCTAAATGGAAATTTAGAAGAATGCGTTTATATGGATCAGCCAGAGGGCTTCATTGACAGTGGGAGCAGCGGGAAAGCATGTAAATTGCTTAAATCCATATATGGGTTAAAGCAGGCATCACGGAGTTGGAACATCTGTTTCGATGATGTCATCAAAGAGTTTGATTTCATCAAAAATCCGGATGAACCTTGTGTTTATAAGAAGGCTGTAGGGAGAGCTGTCACATTCCTCGTATTGTACGTGGACGACATTCTTCTGATAGGAAATGATATTCCTATGCTACAGTCGGTCAAATCTTTCTTATCACTGAGGTTCTCCATGAAGGACCTGGGTGATGCCACATACATTCTGGGCATAAGGATCTATAGGGATAGATCCAAAAGTTTATTGGGATTGTCCTAAACCAGGTACATTGACACCATCCTAAAAAGGTTTAGTATGGAAGACTCCAAACGGGGTGCCTTACCCGCTTGCCATGGGGTCACTCTCTCCAAGGATTCTTGTCCAAAGACCGATGAAGAGAGAGCTCGCATGAGTATTATACCCTATGCTTCGGCAGTAGGATCTATAATGTATGCGATGTTATGTACACGCCCAGATGTAGCTTATGCACTTAGTGTAGTAAGCAGGTATCAATCCAACCCAGGGGAGAATTACTGGACAGCTGTGAAGAACATTCTTAAGTACTTGCGAAGGACTAAAGAATTGTTCTTGGTGTATGGTAATGGAGATCTCCAAATGGAGGCCTTTACCGATTCGAGCTTCAAGAGTGATAAGGACGACAGCAAATCTATCTCTGGGTTTGTATTTACCCTCAATGGAGGGGCGGTGAGTTGGAAGAGTTCCAAACAAGATACCGTTGCAGACTCTACGATGGAAGCTGAGTACATTGCTGCAAATGATGCCGCCAAGGAAGCCGTCTGGATGAAGAAGTTCGACTCGGAGCTAGGAGTAGTTCCAACCATTATTGATCCAATACCTTTGTATTGTGACAATAATGGGGCTATGGCGTTAGCCAAGGAGCCCAGATCCCATCAGCGGTCCAGACATATCCTGAGGCGCTTTCATTTGATCCGGGAGATTGTAGATCGCCGCGAGATCGAGATTAGGAGGGTAGACACAAAGAATAACGCCGCGGATCCATTCACCAAGGCCCTCCCTCAGCCGCAGCATGAGCGACTTTTTGAGATGTTGGGTATGAGATACGCCAATAACTGGCCTTAGTGCAAGTGGGAGATTGTTGGATATATGTATGCCCTAGAGGCCATTATATGATAGTGGATGTATCTATACATGTATATATATATTCAGTATGCATTCTTGCTCGACATGATAGTATGCTATCTGGTTATTCTTTATCTGACATGTTGATTTGATCATGCTTTTATTCATTCATACATGCTGATAAAGCCCTGAGGATATCGGCTTGACTACTCTGATTATGATGGAGATCATACTAGTGGGACATCTGTAGTCTATAAGCATATCCTGGAACGTCCCTAGTCGTAGGTATATCGAGACGGGGCATTGATATACCAGAGTAGACTAGCGTATATGATACTAGACCCATACGATGGGCGATGGATGTTCCCACATTCATCGATGTTTGACATCAAGATCATATACGGGTGCTCAGTGGTGACTGGGTACACTGGACGGACTCACCGAGAACTCCTATATGGAATTATATCTATCGTCGGATAGCAGTTCTCAGGTGACACTGGTACAGGTTAGTCTGTAGACCCGAGATCGTCATAGAGTCTTGTGTGTTCTCCCACTGTACTTTGATTACCACCCTACCACGGCTCTACTGAGTCGTGCAAACAGGTGGCCGTTGGGTAAAGTCCCGAGACACACGAAGGCAATGAGCGATAGGAGGGGTTTCGTCTCTCCCGGTATTGGGAGTTGATGTTGTACTGTGCCCGACTGGTTATATCAGTAAGTCCCTGGCCAGGGCTGCTGAGAATTGCTGATAAGTGTTATCAGTAGTTTCTCGATCTGTTATAGACTATTCACCGGCACGACTTATTGAGTTATTAGGGTCGATGTGACCATCCCTAGGCTCGATATGCGGCATATCTGACGAAGAGACCGGACTGTACGGTAGTGTTGCCAGTTGGCTCGACGGGAGTTGTAGCAGGTTCGCTTGTTGTCTTCTGATCGCTCAATACCCGGGTGGCCGTTACGTTTAGCTGACCGCTTGCGGCTTGAGGGTACCTGATATGATCATCACCCTCTGCCGGCGTATTGACGAGTCTTAGAGTCCCACAAAGGAGTTACCCAGTCCAGACGAAACGTTGTGGTGCGCGTATGCGATATGCGCATGCACCCGATTAAATTGCGCGTATAGGATATCGAACATTGATCGGGCGGCTTGCTTTTGGTGGGGTCATATGTGATATGGCCGGATTGATGAATCAAGTGTTGATTTATCATTTAACCATTAGTTTTCTCACTTAAAACCTTTCTAGTATTTGATGGATGTATGCATGCATGCATGTGTTTCTTTCTTTCATTCTAGTTTCATGCACATATGGATGTGCATACATCCATACATACATACACCCATCCATCATGGTTGTTAGCACATGGAAATGGTGGCAATATAAGACACACACCATAGATTATGTGATGGATTTTTATTTAATTTTGGATTTAAAACAAATTGAAAAGGAAAGGATAATTCTTACCAGTTTCTACATTCTTCTTTTAACCTAACCTAGCTCACCTACCTCTAACCTTGGGTTATCCTTCTCTTTATCATTTAAAACTCAAGTTAAATAAACTCTCCATCACTTAACCATGGTTGGACATGAGAAGAAATAAAATATATAAAGATATATTTCATTTCTTTTCTATGGTCATCATATTAACCCTTGTTAAAAGAAAGCCTCCATCTTCATCCTCCTTCTTCCTTTTGCTCTCTAGTTTTTTCTAGTGAGTAATACACACTTAAAGAAAGGTTTTTGAAGTGAGAACCTTAAACACAACTTCATTCTACACAAGCCTAGCCGTCTTGTTTAGAGTGTTCTCTTAAGTTTTACGAAGTTGCGAGCTTGGACGGAGAACTCCATGGTGGATCGTCGTGGACGTTAGAGAACTTCAAGAGGACCTTCATCCAACACCCAAGACACCAAGGAGTCCAGCGAAAGGGAGCTACAAAGGTTGTAGTCTCGAAACCCTAGTTTGATTCGCTTTTTCATTCGAAACCCTAATTTCCTAGGATCGATTCCATTATATGTTCGTTTAGCACCATAAAAAATTTAAACTTTGGGACATGTGATGCTTCAAAACTCATCATATGGTGCTAGGCAAACCTTTCAGCAACAACCAATCAGATGTTTCCATAGGACTTAGAGCTGACATTTCAGCTATACACAAGAAACTCGAGACTATGGAAAACAAATTTTTAGCCGCCTCCCTTAATCAAATGTCACTTTCCAAAACTGTATGTGGCTGCTGTTCTGATCCGTCTCACTTGACGAAAGAATGTCCGTTTCAAGGTCGTGAGCATACCAATGCCGCATTTTAACGACCTAGAAACGATCCTTTTTCTTCCACATATAATCAGGGTTGGAGGAATCACCCTAATTTTTCTTGGAACCAATCACAATCACAAAACACGGTTCCAAACCAAAACAATTTTCAAAGGGCTCTCCCTCCACCACAACAGCAACCACAACTTCAATTAAGTCAGCACCCCTTTCAAGCACATAATTTTCAAAATCAGGTCAACACACCTGCACTATCTAGTCCTTTACAGTTGACCGGAACTGATGAATCCTCTTCTTTTGCACAATACATGAATTTGGTCTTAACAAATATCATGCAAGTTTCGGCTGAAATGAAGTCATCTGTCGATAAAATTGAGAAAAACTCTGCGTCCCAAAACGAGAGTATTAAATTGATGGAAGAAGAAATTGAACGATTAAAAGCCGAAATTAGTGCAAGAGAGAAAGGGAAACTTCCAGCTCAACCCTTACCCAATCCTGGTTATTCGCATCATGTGAATGCAATCACCACGTTGAGATCTGGAAGAGTGCTTGACAATCATGTTGGGGAAGAAGTTGATGATACTGAAAATCATATCAACACCCCGGCTGAGACCTTTCCTCACACACACACTTCTAGTTCTGACCCCAGTTCTTCTACCCCACCACCTTCTTCCGAGCCTATTCTCCATTTCCCAAAAGGCTCGCCACTACAGCCCACCTCTTTTACCCCTCCACGGACGATCCCCACTTCTATTCTGGGATCGGTTCCACACACACTTCCTTCTCCTATGATGGACCCAGCGCTTATTGCTAAAGCACCTTATCCTAATCGGTTAAGGGCTAACACACCAAGTCCACATATGGAGAAGATCACTGAGATGTTTAAACAGGTTAACATAAATATCCCCCTTCTAGATGCTATCCAACAAGTCCCTGCATATGCGAAAGTTCTTAAAGACTTTTGCACTAGAAAGAGGAAGAAACAAATGCCCAAGAACATATTCATGGAAAAAACAGTAGACACAGCTTTCCCCCTGCAATTACCAAGGAAACGTAAGGATCCTGGGTATCCTACGATTTCCATCTCTATTGGGGAGAAACACATTAACCGTGCTCTACTAGATCTTGGGGCAAGTGTTAACCTGCTTCCTTTCTCAGTTTATGAACAGTTAGGGATCGGAGAGTTAAAACCATCTCCTTGCACTCTCCAGATGGCTGACCGATCAATCACCAGACCTAGGGGTGAACTAGAGGATGTGTTAATAAAAATCGGGGAATTTATCTTCCCTGTGGACTTTATTGTAATTGATACACAGCCTTTAGCGAACTCACGGAATCAAATTCCGGTGATTTTAGGTCGCCCCTTTTTGGCCACTTCCAACGCTATCATCAATTGTCGTAACGATTCTATGACCCTATCCTTCGGGAAGAGGACAATTGAGATGAACATTTACAAGTTAGGAAGTGTACCCTCCGAACCTACTGCTCAGGTCTGTTCTGTCGACTTAATGGATGTCGACAGCAGCGTATTTGATGACCCTCATAATACTGATCTTGACTCTTTTCATACGTTATTGTTTGACCCAGCTTTGTATCATACACATACGGACTCATCCACTGAGATGTCCGGGTCAACAATTAACACTGATTATGAACTGCTTTTAGAGTCTGAAGATCATCCCGCAATTTGTGATGACATTATTCTTCGGGGTATAGATGAAACTTTTGAGGAGATCTTCGCTGATGAACTCGCATTTCTGAATAACACGGGTGTTGAGATGAATCAGGTTCCACTCACTAAAATTGAACCTCCACCCCTTTTTCTAACTTGTAAAAAGAATGCGAGTAATCCATCACATACACTGCATCGTCTCTCCAAAATGAGACGCACACACATTCTATTCCACCACTTACCCTTTCCCCACTTCTTCTTCCACCAACCCGAGCACTGCATTGAGAAATTTTTTGAATGGTTGGTGTTAACCTTCGGTCTTTGCAAAGCTTGGCATCGACCAATGAATTTTGACCCCCACTTGTGATTTTCAAAGATTAACATTGCATAACTCAAGTTTGGGGGGGTATATTTTTTTCCGGCTCCTAAAAAGAAAATTTTTACAAAGTGATGAGCCAAAAATAAGTTTGGGGGAGGATCTTCACTTAAATATTTTGCCCCCACTAATAAATTCCTCCCAAGCTTACAGGTTTTTTCGAGATTTAGCGGAAGGCAACAGTGAGGACACTGTTGAAAACAAGTTTGGGGGAGGTTTGTGCTTATTTTCACATCATTTGCATCATACTTTGCATAAGCACAAAACATTTTTTTGAAAACCTATAAAAATTTAAAAATTTTCGAAAAAATAAAAAATAATTTTGTACATAAATAAGATAATAAAAGTTTAGATAGTGAAAAATTACATCCATGAGATTAGAAAAATTTAAGAAAACTAAGAAAATTAGAAGTTTTCTTTGTTGGAGATAGTGCCCTCAGAGTCAATTATTAGGTCACAGGTACGTGATTGTAATGATTGAGGGAGGACCTATCCCAGTAGGACAGTCTTACTCGAGATGATAGTATGCTATCTGGTTTACCTTTATCATCGTGTACTGCTTTAGGTGACATGACACGTCGCTATTACACGTTGATAGAGCCCCTAGGATTCTTGCTTGACCACCAGCAGTATGAGGGCGATCATATAAGTGGGAGCTGGGGGTCTACAAGCATATCCTTAAAAGGTCCCTAGTCGTGGGAGTTTCGAGACCGGGCATCGATACTCCATTAGTAGACTAGTGTATACAGTCGAGACCCCGACGAGGGGCGGTGGCCGGTCTCACAAGCCACTGGTGTCAGTTGGATCACCTAAGATGTATACAGGTGCTCATTGGGTTATGAGTACACCGGACAGGACTCGCCGGGAACATGCTAGTTGGTCATATACCAGACGTCAGATGGCAGTTCCCTGGTGACATGTGTGCAGGTTAGTTCATCGACCTGGGGATCGTCATTTGTCTCGTGTGAGTTCCCACTGTACTTTGATTACTACCCTACCACGGCTCAAAGGAGTCGTGCAAACAGGTTTTAGTTGGGTACAGTCCCGAGCCACATGGAGGCAGTGAGCGTATCTTCAGGGGTTCGTCTCTCCCGGTATTGGGGGTGAGGTCGTGCTGTGTCTAGGAGAGCCATTACACAAAGTCCTTGGCCAAGGCAAGGAGATTTACTGGTAGGTATTCCAGTAGTATCTCAGGGTGTTCTGGGCTACACTCCGACACGACTTGTACCGCTTTTGGGGTCTGACTTTTACCAACCCCCTAGGCCCGCCATGCGATGCTCATAGACGAACGGACCGGACTGCACGGATATTGTCACTGACAGGCTCAGTAGGGTGTCAGGATGAGTTCGCTCATCGACGTCCCTTTTAGTCAATAGCTGGTGGCCCGTTACGTATTGGCTTATACCTCTGACGTGCTAGTGGTTAAATCCACAGCCATAGTATTGACGAGTCTTTAGAGTCCACCACACTTTCAGTTACTCAAGTTTCGGGCGAAACGCTGTAGAGGCCGTATGGAGATATGGCAGGGTCCGATCAGATACGTGCGGTATTGCACGGATCAGGATCGGACGGTTTGTACTAGTAGCCGTATAGGTTTATGGCAGGGTTCGATCAGATACGTGCGGTATTGCACGGATCAGGATCGAACGGATAATACTAGCCGGCTTTGGTTTAAGCCGGTCCTAGTTTAGTACTGTGTAGATTTTGTCTCATTGCATTTGTATCCGGACGGAATACAGATGCGGGTGTGTATGCACAGTATCGGGGTTTTCCTGTAATTTATTACGGGACCAGTTTTCTGGAGTTGCCAGTTTGCATTCCGTTCCGGCCGGTTTTCCTTTGTTCTTTCCCGGCCGGACTTTTCCGATGGAGGGGGTAATTTGCAGTTTTGCAAATTACATTTGTGGAAGGGTTTTCTTGTAAAAGATTGATATGATAGCTTTCATATTTTTTTCCACCATGCTTTTGCATTTATTGTGATAAAGTGTGAGTATGGTGTGATTTGAAATGAAGTATGGTGTATGTTTCTTTGACCTTGGATGTGGTCACCATTTTTTTGATCCTACACTCACCTCCCTTAAGGTTTTGTATTTTTTGTTCCCTCCACCATTTCTATATGGATGATGGCCGGCCAACATTTTGGAGAGGAGAGAAAAATGAGAGTTCTCATTTTGGTGAAAGAATTTAATCATCCATCTCATTCCATTTGCTAGAAAATTGAAAGCACCAATTTTCTTTAGACCATTCCTCCATCAAGGCAACTATAAACCCCATTGAGACAAAGCGTATTCTACACTACACTTCCTACAGCAAATCTTGGACGCGTCGATTCGCCAGCTTCGCGCCCGAGTTGCCTCGGTATTGAGGTGGGAGCCCGTAAAAGCTACAGGCGATGTGGTGCCCTTTCCGACGAGGAGGAGACGGACGGAGATCCCGCGAGGAGATCGGAGTGGAGATGAAGACCGGAGGACTCGGATCAGTCGGTACATCTCTAACCCGTATTCTAGTTAGCTTAGACTTGTTAATGGTTACGATCCGGTTAAAGTGCGCGGTGGTGCCGGTTTGCAAAGTCCGCAAAATTTAAGTTATTCACCGCTTCCGCATTCCGGCGTCGGATTGACGGCCGGGGCGCCGCCATGCACTTACAGTGGTATCAGAGCCTCACCATTAACTTAGTCTAACTTTATGTAATGTGTTTGCATTTCCGATCGATCAAAAAGTTCCAAAACTGCATTTTAGTTCGCATCAGTTTCTGTTGAAAATTTTTGGCCTCGAAAAATTTTTCAGGTTATAAAATATTGATGTACTGGAAAATCTAAGAGTTCTGTAAAAATTTGACGAAGTAACTCCACAGTTGGAGCGCGGAACCGCCGCGAAAACCACCTTTGTGCGGCCCTTCCGCCGCGCACTATTCACATCACTTCACCATTTTTTTACAGAGGCCTTCTGGGCTTAAAATATGGGCTTTGGAATATTAAAGTTGGGCCAATTGTTTCTGTGAGTGCTACAGTTTTCTTTGGGGCCCACTTGTTAATTGTTTGATCAATCGGAAATTTTTTAAACACATTTTTCACAGTATTTACATTATATCTGCGACCGTGAATGTCACTCGATCGGTAAATCCGGTCTAACTGCTATAGCCCGGTTAGACGGATTTGCGAACGTGACTTTCACGTTGATGTTCTATGTATTTGCTGTGATGTTGCGGATCGGTCGTGGGGGATAGCCTGGATGCAATGCTAGTACAGTTTTGTTGTATTATGTACATTTGATATTGCGGGGCGAGCGTCCGACATGTGGACTGCCGTCACTGCCTGACTGTATTATTATTTTGGGGCACGACCTGGTTGCGGTCGATGTACCCGGTGTATGTATATTTTACTTTCTGTACTAGGATTGCCCCGCGGAGGGGTGCACGGATAGCCAGGTTCTGGAGGGCAACAAACCCGCATCTCATGGCATTGAGACGGAGGGGGCTTCACTCTAGGATTGGCGGGCTATTCGCCGCACTCGTAGGGGGTACAGGTTGACCCAGGAGGGGTGCCCAAGTTGCCGGATTCAGTGAAGTGCTGGGTGGTCCATTCACGGCGCTGAAGGGGGCTGCCTCGCTTCAGGTTTTGGCGGGTGACTTGCCGCACCCGTAGGGGTCTAGGATTTCATTGCACAGGCTATCCACACGACCAGGGGAACGTCGGGTTTCAGTAGTGGCTCTGTGAAACCCGGGGATCCCAGATATCTGTATTGTTTCTGTGATGCTGTTCATTCTCTGTGATGTTGCATTCTATTCACGCCTTGAGCGAAATATAATATATTGGTATATATATTAGTAGATGTTGTATATGTTTTGCATCCGCGCTAGTCCAGTCCCCGCTCTGTCGTTAGTAAGCTAACCTAACGGGTAATGACGGGACCCAGTGGCGAATGCGGATGGCATATACGTACATCAGTATATTTTCGTTCTTTGTGGTGTGATCAATTGATGGGACTGCATTGATTCGGATCAATGCAAAGTTAAAAACAAACCTAATCTGATGTTGTTAGAACACTTTTCAAAAAGCTGTTATTGCAAGGACGTTTACTTTTGTTTTGCATCGTGGTATTCATTGGAATATCCTGCTCCTCAGTCGACGAGGCAAGGGCCGAGATCCCTTCACCGGGAGTGACCCCTTGGACAGAAGTTTGCGTCAGGGCATTAACTTCACTATAGCCGATTACTTTTGCTTTGCACCGTGGTATTCATTTGGAATATCCTGCACCTCATTCTACGGGGAAAGAGCCGAGATCCCTTCACAGGGAGTGACCTCTTTAGCAACGGTTTTCGTCACTATATTTTTTAAAAGCTATCCGTTCCTTCGACGATATCAAGTTCATTACGTTAAAGGTTTTCGCCAGAAACCATTCGTAGCCCTCCGTCGTTTCATATGGGTGGTCAATAGTATTCAAGCTGTGTATGTTGGCCAAAGTCAAGGCACAGTGATTGGTAGCTATTGGGGTATTCATATGCAGCATAGATAGATGCGTTGGTTTGGGACAGTCGTGCTGCCATTTTGGCCAAAGTCAAGGGTATGTACGGGTGGACTCAAATTAACCTGGAGAATGACGGGTAGAACTTGACATGTGACTTATGATATGTTGGCCAAAGTCAAGGTCATAAGAGCATGGGGCAGAAATCACATCGGGAGTTTCAAAAGTACTGAAACTTGCCAGATATGCGCATACCTTCTGGAGTGTGATACCGTGAGCGGATTCCGTCACGTTATCGTGCGATGAGAGTTGGATCTCAATTCCCACTGATGAGTTGGTTTACTCCTCGGGTGACCCCGACTAATTCTTCTTTCAGGTTTGGAGGAGAATTCGAGGTACAGTGGGAGGATTCCAGATTAGATATATTGGTAACCATTCTGATCTAGGTTAGAGTGCACGCTGAGTGTTTCTTTTCTCTCTCTCTCTGGCAGCGACCATTGACCCGACCCTAGACTATGACTCAGTGACCAAGTTGACCGAACCTACTTAACACTGGCTTTTGGATTGTCAGAGTTGCAGACCTCATTGCCACTCCTACTTATACCCTTTTCTCCAGGACACCCCGTGTTACTACGAACGTCCACTTCCATTGGACAAAACCATCGTATGGTTAGATACGAACTCGAAGGAATTTATTCGAGGATGGTTTCCGGTTCTGGAGAAAACGGATAGGATTATTCAGTTGTCTTTTCCTTTTACCTTCTCTCAGGTTGCGAGTACTCCTTGGTTTAGGAGATAGTACACCTATTACGCAAATTGGATAGTCTTCTTCCAAACCTTAGGCTGGTGCCGACCGGTAGGGAATGAAGAAAACCAATTAGCCTAACGATGGTGTGCAGAAGGTATTAAGTTCAGACAAAGCAAGGGATTAGTAAGAGGGCAAAGTAAATTGCAACAGATATTCACGACCAAACCAAATATTTCGTTACCACTCCCACATCACCTTTGTATTTCTCCAGGACACTCCGTATCACTACGAAGATCCACAGTTTATTGGATATTCCATCGTATGGTTATATACGAACTCGAAAGGAACTTGTTCCAGTTCGGGGATGGATCCTGGTTCAGGAGAAATAGGAATAAAGTACATTCAGGTGTCTTTTATCTTCACCCTCTCTCATTGCGAGTGTTCCTAGGATTGGGACAGTACACCCATTATGCTTATTGGATAGTCTTCTTCCAAACCATAGGCTGGTGCCGAACGGTAGGGAAGGAAGAAAACCATTTGGCCTAAAGGGGTGTGCAGAAGGTAAAGACTAAAGACAAATGAAGAGATTTGATGAGGTGGCAAAGAATTATACGGTTACAGTCGTGAATTTGGGAGAGGCATTACTAGGAATACCAGGATACCCCATCGAAACATTTCGATGTTTCAGTTTCACTGTGTAATGTTAAAAGAAAACTGATTTCCTGATTAGACGCTTACTCCAGGGTATGTATTTACCAGGTACGATTCTCACATCTGTATGGTTTTACAGATGATGAGTGGGAGTAACTTATTGGGAATTAGGTGATCATCCTCATTATATCGGGATTCGTTGTAATCGGTGATATTTGAGGAAATCACCTGGGCTGTTTGCCGGTCGGCAAATATTTGGTTTTGAATATCCGCTGTTATGCACCAATTTCAAATTGATATATCTGTACGTCTATTTTCATGGAGTGAGATATACCTTTTGATATTATGTCTACGACATTTACCTATATCAGTGGATGGTTAGGTAAGGAGCATTAAACAGCGGTGTAATTCTTCTTAACCATAAGTACAGTTTTTCAAACTACAACACACAGTGAAAGAGTTGTTAGACTCAGCGGACTTATACAGAGTATTGTATGTTGTCCAGTGTCCATTAGGACAGAGGGGTTGGTCCTCATACTATATTCTGTTTACTTTTAACTTCTCTAGTTCTTAGACATGTGTTTCGTAGAAACACAGGGTCTAAGTTTTGAGGAGTTATAGGTATTTGAATAGAGTAGAGAACCAGGTGTAGCAAGTATCGGGATTCTTCAAAGTGATCGAAGATGTAGATACTTGTATATGGTATTCAGTTGATGGTAATGACTAAGAGATCTTGCTTCTCTTTCAGGTTACTCATAATTGGAAGCACTCCTAAGTTGAGTAACGCTGATCGGCCTCCTTCAATTTAGTTGACATGCGCTGGGGACAGCTGCATGATTTGGATCTGGTTCAATTAAATCAGTGCCTCTGTTTCTATATTGGATATAGAACAGTTCATATCTTAACATTGTTAAGGTACGGGGAGTTGTCCGGTTTATGCTTAAAACCAGACACTGGACAACTCAAGGCACGTTTCTGTAATGGCTGTTTGTGGGTTGACCCAGGCTATGACGCGGGTTGATTTTCTACCATCTGGATGAACAATAGCAATATTGTTCTAGACTCGCCACTGTTTTATTAAAAATGGATTTTTTCAGAAAATAGTAGTGGGAGTATGGTAGAACTGGAAGTAATTCCAGAACCACAAACGATTACTGAAGATTTGATAAGGAACCTAAAGATTCAATCTGGATTGACAATTCCATTGGCCACTCCGCAGATAAGGTGGGTAACTTCAGGCACCCGAGAGGTACTACGGTAGCCTCAAGGACGGTGACAGGGAAGTTCTTGTTTACCCACAATTACCATTGCTGTTGTTCCAGGCTGCGAGACCCGGCAGGAGGATGAGTATAGCGTCGTTCTAAACTTGCTTTAGAAGTGTACGTCTATATGACTCTGCCAGAGGGTTGTCGTAGTCAGTGGAGCAGCGGAAGCATTGGTGGACCGGTTGCTTATGTCTATTTATAGACTAGAGCAGATGTAGCGGAGATAGATCACCTATTTCTGACGTGACAGTCATGGGTTTGACTTCATCAGAATAGGGGATGGATCTGTTGAGAAGGTAGTAGGGTGTGATATCCTGGTATTTGGATGATATACACAGAGTAGGAAAAGAAACTCCTACACTACGATCGGTTATACTTTGGTCGTCACACAGTTGTTTCTCCACAAAGGAAATGGATTTTATATCAGACATACTGGTTACTAGATCTATGGTTTTAGATCTAGATTTGGGTGGTTTCCCAATCAGGGTACTTGACAGCATTCTAAAAGTATTTAGGATGGACGACTCCTGGCACGGTAGTGTACCTGCAGGTAATGGAGTCACCCTCTCCAAAGGTGTCTTACAGACTAAAGGGGAGAGGGACGGGCATGATTGGCAGATCACTTGCTCAGGCAATTGAGTCAATCGTGAGATGTCAAGTACCACACCAGATGTTGTTCTTGCACTAGATGCAATAAGTTGACATTGATCCAATCCTGGAGAAACAGTCGGAAGCAGTTTTAGAACATAAGTGGATGTTCTAGGGAAATGATAACGACAGCCTCATTTGGGAGACAGTTATCATTCCAGGCTTCCAAGGTGACATGGACGACAAGGAGGTTGTCAGAGTTATAGTTTTCCTTCTGATGAGGGGCAGTATTTTGGACAGGTGGTCCAAGGCAATACTGAGGGAGGCATGGCGCGCAGGATACTGATTAAGTTCAGTTGACGATACAGTCTAAGAAGTTTGGATTTGGAGTTCATTTATGAGCTAGGTCCCATCAGACATCCAGACACGTTCTAAGACATGTATTGCTCATTTCGGGAGATGGTTTTCTCCGCGAACTTGAGATATAGAGAGACATAGGAAGAAACAACTAAGCGGATCCACTCACTGAGGCTATTCCTCGAACGCAATAGTTCCGCAAACGAGCTTTGTGAGACTGACTAGTAGAGGAGTTGGATGTTCGGTATCACACGGGCTGTGAGTATGCGACATCGCAATAATTAGCCTTGAGTGCAAGTGGGAGATTGTTGGAGATAGTGCCCTCAGAGTCAATTATTAGGTCACAGGTACGTGATTGTAATGATTGAGGGAGGACCTATCCCAGTAGGACAGTCTTACTCGAGATGATAGTATGCTATCTGGTTTACCTTTATCATCGTGTACTGCTTTAGGTGACATGACACGTCGCTATTACACGTTGATAGAGCCCCTAGGATTCTTGCTTGACCACCAGCAGTATGAGGGCGATCATATAAGTGGGAGCTGGGGGTCTACAAGCATATCCTTAAAAGGTCCCTAGTCGTGGGAGTTTCGAGACCGGGCATCGATACTCTATTAGTAGACTAGTGTATACAGTCGAGACCCCGACGAGGGGCGGTGGCCGGTCTCACAAGCCACTGGTGTCAGTTGGATCACCTAAGATGTATACAGGTGCTCATTGGGTTATGAGTACACCGGACAGGACTCGCCGGGAACATGCTAGTTGGTCATATACCAGACGTCAGATGGCAGTTCCCTGGTGACATGTGTGCAGGTTAGTTCATCGACCTGGGGATCGTCATTTGTCTCGTGTGAGTTCCCACTGTACTTTGATTACTACCCTACCACGGCTCAAAGGAGTCGTGCAAACAGGTTTTAGTTGGGTACAGTCCCGAGCCACATGGAGGCAGTGAGCGTATCTTCAGGGGTTCGTCTCTCCCGGTATTGGGGGTGAGGTCGTGCTGTGTCTAGGAGAGCCATTACACAAAGTCCTTGGCCAAGGCAAGGAGATTTACTGGTAGGTATTCCAGTAGTATCTCAGGGTGTTCTGGGCTACACTCCGACACGACTTGTACCGCTTTTGGGGTCTGACTTTTACCAACCCCCTAGGCCCGCCATGCGATGCTCATAGACGAACGGACCGGACTGCACGGATATTGTCACTGACAGGCTCAGTAGGGTGTCAGGATGAGTTCGCTCATCGACGTCCCTTTTAGTCAATAGCTGGTGGCCCGTTACGTATTGGCTTATACCTCTGACGTGCTAGTGGTTAAATCCACAGCCATAGTATTGACGAGTCTTTAGAGTCCACCACACTTTCAGTTACTCAAGTTTCGGGCGAAACGCTGTAGAGGCCGTATGGAGATATGGCAGGGTCCGATCAGATACGTGCGGTATTGCACGGATCAGGATCGGACGGTTTGTACTAGTAGCCGTATAGGTTTATGGCAGGGTTCGATCAGATACGTGCGGTATTGCACGGATCAGGATCGAACGGATAATACTAGCCGGCTTTGGTTTAAGCCGGTCCTAGTTTAGTACTGTGTAGATTTTGTCTCATTGCATTTGTATCCGGACGGAATACAGATGCGGGTGTGTATGCACAGTATCGGGGTTTTCCTGTAATTTATTACGGGACCAGTTTTCTGGAGTTGCCAGTTTGCATTCCGTTCCGGCCGGTTTTCCTTTGTTCTTTCCCGGCCGGACTTTTCCGATGGAGGGGGTAATTTGCAGTTTTGCAAATTACATTTGTGGAAGGGTTTTCTTGTAAAAGATTGATATGATAGCTTTCATATTTTTTTCCACCATGCTTTTGCATTTATTGTGATAAAGTGTGAGTATGGTGTGATTTGAAATGAAGTATGGTGTATGTTTCTTTGACCTTGGATGTGGTCACCATTTTTTTGATCCAACACTCACCTCCCTTAAGGTTTTGTATTTTTTGTTCCCTCCACCATTTCTATATGGATGATGGCCGGCCAACATTTTGGAGAGGAGAGAAAAATGAGAGTTCTCATTTTGGTGAAAGAATTTAATCATCCATCTCATTCCATTTGCTAGAAAATTGAAAGCACCAATTTTCTTTAGACCATTCCTCCATCAAGGCAACTATAAACCCCATTGAGACAAAGCGTATTCTACACTACACTTCCTACAGCAAATCTTGGACGCGTCGATTCGCCAGCTTCGCGCCCGAGTTGCCTCGGTATTGAGGTGGGAGCCCGTAAAAGCTACAGGCGATGTGGTGCCCTTTCCGACGAGGAGGAGACGGACGGAGATCCCGCGAGGAGATCGGAGTGGAGATGAAGACCGGAGGACTCGGATCAGTCGGTACATCTCTAACCCGTATTCTAGTTAGCTTAGACTTGTTAATGGTTACGATCCGGTTAAAGTGCGCGGTGGTGCCGGTTTGCAAAGTCCGCAAAATTTAAGTTATTCACCGCTTCCGCATTCCGGCGTCGGATTGACGGCCGGGGCGCCGCCGTGCACTTACATTCTTATACGAACTAGTAATAAGTAGTTATGAGCCGTTGTCCCAAGGGTTAGTAAGATGAAAGACGTCACTAATCTGAGGATAAAAATAAGTCTGAAAAATAGTTTCTATTCTGGAAGCCAAACATTTTGAATGTTGATACCCTGCTATTCGCACTTACACACGTCTTGAAACCTGGGATAGTAGAGGATACCTTGAAATGCTCTTGTCTTAAAGCCGATGTATGAAGGAAATAGAAAAAAAAATGAATAAAAATATAAAGTGGTGAGAAAAATGGACACTGGTTTTGTTATCATCGAAGGCAATAAAAAATTATATAGCGAGGGTGCTTCTTCACCTAGTGCCCTAAGGCCAACTGGTCTGGGAGTCACTGCTATGCCTGAGGTGGTGCAAGACGAGGAAAATACACTAAGTAAGCAAGCACAGGAGTAATCGGTCGGTTAGTACTTCAAGAAGTATTAACGGTCGCATGAAAGTGTGTGAGCAATCTCATCTAAATATTCATTAATTAAAAAGTACTGAGGCTGATGGGCAAGAGTATGATAGCTTGAATTGAATTCTCCGGGTGTAGGGATGTTCTTTACACACACGCAGGGTTATATGATCGATGTTTGGAAGAAAGATAGGAATGAAGAATAAGACGATGTTTTATTGAGGGAGGACGTGATTTCTGACATCTTTTCATGACCATTAAGATAGGGCTCATGACAACCGAAAAGCTAGCTTAGTTGGAAACCCTAATTTTCAAGGCTTTTCTTTTACGATTCTTTTCTTTAAATGTAATATTCGTGATCTTCTTTTTATTATTGGATTTTGTGGGTGCAATCCGCTGAAAACCCTCAGGAGACAACACTCCTACTACTCGGGACACCTAGAGGTTTAAAGGCTTGTTGCACGTGCTCAGTGCAATCGTGTTGCCTACGAAAGTGTGCTAGTTAGTTTTTCTCTTTTTTTATTTTCTCCTTCTCTTTTTTTAATAAAACAGTTCGCTCGAGACGATCGAAATTAAGTTTGGGGAAATTTGATTAGTCGAAAATATTGTATATTTTAGCCGGCAATTTCCTCATCATTTGCATTCATTTAGAAGTGTACGGTATTCATATTTCACATATTAGCAAAAATGTCGCAAAATATCAGATTGCATGTATTAGACTCTTAAACCGACACTATAAAGGAAATTGACTGCATTTCATGGCATCACATCTTCGCTATATTGCGCAACACTTGTTTTGAGATCTGTGCAGGAAAATCCAGAAGTAAAGCCAAAAACATACAGGTGCTGATCAAACATTACGCCAACTCAATAATTTCAGTTCTGGTACCAATTAAAAAGGCAAAACAAAAATCAACATATCAAAGAAAGGCCCAAGTATCAACCCAAGACCACACCAGACGAACCAAGCCATAAGGACTCAACATGGCCGCGGAACCGCGCCCTAAGCCTGCTTGTGCCGCGGTTTTGCGGTCAACTTGTCACATCTCCACTGCATCTTTGCACCACAATGCTTATCTCAGGGTCCAGACTCCAGAAAGACACTCCAACTTCTAGAAGACTCCAGAGGTTTCTGCCAGATCAGCAAACTAGGGTTTTCTAAGCTTAATTAATCCTAGCTTAAACCCTAAGCTAACTCCTAACAAACTCTTTCTAGAAACTCCCCAACAAACTTTTGGAGGGAATTGTAATTTCAAACCTAGACCTAGGGTTTTGGAAGTCTATAAATAGAAGCCTAAACCTAGGGTTAAAGGGAGACTTGATACTTGGATCCATTATCCAAGACTTAGATACTTCTTCATTTTATCCCCTTCATCTTCTTCTTCCACAAGTATAGTGACAAGGCTTGTGTGAAACCCTAACCCTAATTCCAACTCCAAAAGCCAAGATCCCGAGTACCCATCAAGCAAGAAGCCTTGCAACCTTTTATGAGCCGAGCCGATCTTCAACAGAGCAAGTGGTCCAAACGATCCGCGACTCACGGAGCCGAGCGACGCCAAATCGACAATTTAGTTCTTCCTCTTATAGTTCTTGAGCGACTGTAATCAAATTGTTGATATAAATAAAAGGTGATTTTCTTTTATCTTGTTTTCTTTAAATTCTTGCATCATGATTCAATCTAAATTTCTAGTTGTAATTCTTGTTGTGATGCTTGAGTAATACTCCGCTCGTGAAGGAGCCGAGACGATCAATAGAATGATGATGTAATATATCTGAAAACGATTCTTGATTCCTACAAGTTTTGTAAACCCTAGCAAGTTCAAGAACCGACAACCCATTTCGTTACGATGCTTTCTTGAATGATATCGCTCGAAATTGGGGAGTTACGATCGTTTCTTGAAATTGCTAGAGGCTAGAATGTGAATGATATCGACAAAAGAACAAGGGATAAGATGAAACCCTAGTTTCACGAGAAAGCCCTAACTCTCGTCGATCTAGTAACATTCCTTTGAAAGACAAGAACACGAAATCTTTAGATTACATCACGTCTATAGATCCGATCGATTCCTACGAGCCTCATTTAGATTCTTGACATTTTGGTTGGAAATATTATCGAAACCCAATTCTTGATTGTTTATCAGTTTCTTGATTCTTGATAAAACATCGTGACACCTGAATCAATTGATAAATTCTAGAATCATGTTTTCTTTTCTTGTCAATTAACTTTTCAATTCAAACGAAGCAAATATAAAAATGAATCGCACAATCCCTGTGGACGATCCGCACTCACTTACAATCTACATCCGACACCGTAGTTGATTGCGGTCAAATAATTTTTGGTTGTGATTTCTTTACAATTTCTCATTATACACAATCCGAAATCGTTTTCAATCAAATGGCGCCGTTGCCGGGGACTATTTGATTTGATTTACACAACAAGAATTATTTACAATCAGAATCCTTATACGCCAACAAAGTATGGACTTTGGTTGCTTTATCTGAAGGGTTAAATCCCCATCAGGAGCAAGTATATCTTGAGGAGATTACTTGGTGTACATGGAAAGGTTAAGACTTTCAAAGCTAGACTTGTTAAAGGTTTGCATCATTGACCAGGTATGGATTATAATGAAACCTTTTCTAAGTACCTATGCTTAAGTCCATCCAGATCCTACTTGCCACGGCTAAATACCATGACTACGATATCTGGCGGTTGGGTGTCATGACTGCTTTTCTAAATGATGTTTTAGAAGAGAGAGTCTGCAAGTACACAGTCAGAGGGCTCATAAATAGTGGGAGCAGCGGAAACGTGTGTAAGATGTTTTATGTGATAAAGCAGGCATCGCGGAGTTGGAACATCTGTTTCAATGTGGTAATCAAAGAGTTTGACTTCATCAAAATGGTAGATGAACCTTGTATATACAAAAAGGAAGTAGGGAGTATGGTGATGATCCTCGTAGAGTACGTGGATGACATACTCATGATAGGGAAGAAGTTTCCTATGCTACGCTCGGTCAATCTCCGCTTATCACAAGGATTCTCCACATAGGATCAAAGTGATACCTACTAAATCCTGGGTTTTGGATCTATGAGATAGATCTAATTGGATGTTAGGATACTCACTAGTTGTAGTGAGATGGTATCAATTGATCCTGGGGAGAATCACTGGAAAGGTTCCAAAGTGATAAGGACGACTGAATGTCAGTCGCGGGCATTGTCTTTACACTCAGTAAAGGGACGGTATGTTGGAAGAGTTCCAAGCTAGATACCGTGGCATACTAGACAAAAAAGGCTGGATACATCGCTACCAAAGATGCTACCAAAGAGGAACTCTGGATATATATTACTTCATGAGATGAACTTTGTTCCTTCCATTGTGTGACAATGGAGTTGTGGCTTATGCCAAGGAACGCCTGTCCCATCAGTGATCCAGACATATTCTTAGGCAGTATCACCTGATCGTGGAGATGGTTGATCTCCAAGGGATCGAGGTTGGGAGAGTAGACTCAGAGGACAACACGGTGGATCCACTCACGAAAGGCCTTTTCCCAGAGAGAGACTTTTATGGGATGGTTGTGTATGAGATATTACAACCACTGCTATCAGATGGCCCTAGTGCAAGTAGGAGATTGTTAGTTATATGTATGCCCTAGTGGCCATTACTATACATAGGATGTATATTGTAGTGGATGCTTGGACATATATAGGGATGACTTTCTTGCTCGATATGATAGTATACTATCTGGTTACTCTTTACCTTAACGTGTACACTGATTGTCTCTCTGTTACATGTTGGTAAAGCCCTTAGGATGTGTACTTGACTACCTGGACTATGAGGCGGATCATACTAGTGGGGACGTGGTAGTCCATAAGTACATCCTTCAAAGTCCCTAGTCGTGAGTGTATCGAGACGGGGTATCGATATACCAGAGTAGACTAGCGTGTACCTTCTCGACCCATATTGATGGGCGAATGATCCCATATCCATTGGTGTTTGACATCAGAGATGATATACGGGTGCTCAGTGGAGACTGGGTACACTGGACGGACTCGCCGAGAACTCCCAGATGGTATTATAACTTACGTCAGATAGCAGTTCTCTGGTGACACTCGTGCAGGTTAGTCTGTAGACCCGAGATCGTCATAGAGTCTTGTGTGATTCCCACTGTGCTTTGATTTCCACATTACCACGTCCAAGAGGGCATGCAAAATGGTGGTTTTTGGGTACAGTCCCGAGTCACATGGAGGCAATGAGCGATAGGAGGGGTTTCATCTCTCCCGGTATAGGGAGTTGATATTGCGCAGTGCTCGATTGGCTATAACAGGAAGTCCTTGGCCAAGGCTGTTTTAGGGATTTACTGGTAAGTGTTACCAGTAGTTTCTCGACCCGTTATGAGCCTCATATCGACATGACTTATCGAGTTATTGGGGTCTGACGTTTACCACCCCTAGGCGAGATATGCGACATATCAGACGAACAGACCGGACTGTATGGTAAGTGTTACTGGTTGGATTCACAGGAGTGTGAGCGGGCTTGCTCGTTGATCTTCTGATCGCTCAATACCCGGGTGGCCGTTACGTTTAGCAGACCGCTTGCGGCTTGTGGGTGTTTGATATGATCATCACCTGCTGCCGGCGTATTGACGAGTCTTTAGAGTCCTACACAGAGGTTTCCTGGCTCAAACGAAATGAAATAGGAGCGCATATGAGATATGTGCGGGATCGAGAATAATACCAGTATGTGACACTGTATTCTATTTCCGCGAATTGTATCATTGGACGGTTATATGAGATATAGCCGGGTTACCGAATCAAGTGTTGATTCGATACATTGATACACTTGATATTAGTCGGTTATATGCAGTATGACCGGATCATTAAATCAAGTGTTGATTTAGTTATTTAATGTATAATTATATATTTGATATATTACTTTACATTAACTAGTATTGGTTCACTTAAGATTATTTTCTCACTAGATTGTGCACATTGTATATATGATATATTTGTGTGCACTAGTTTGTATCATGTTTAATGATACATGCAAACTTGGGTGTGTGTATGCTATACACCATGTTTAGTTAATGGTTGGGATTTCATTTGCCTTATTTATTTATTTATTTATTTTGGAAAGAAACAAATATGGTGGCTTTCTTTGTTTTATTCTTGGAGTTTCATGAAGCTTCACCATTTTGTTTCTATTCTTAAACCTAACCATTATCTAAACCCTAGTTTATTCTCTACATGAGTAAAACTAACCCATGGTTGCTAAATGATAAGCATCACTTCATTTTCTATTATGCATTATTCATTTTTCATTATTCTTTTTCTTTCTTCTTCTTCATCTTCTTCATGAAGAAAGAAGAAGCTTGCTAGAAAATTCTAAGTGATGATTCCAAGTGAGAAATCCAAATCCAAAGTGAACCCACTTCCTATTTCTTCATCCTCTATCACTTGCCATGTAGTAAGGGTGTTTTCTTCACAAGTTTCTTGACCTAGTGAAGATGGAGCTTGAGTTTGAGTCGCCTCGACGTAGATCATCTTCGGCCTCAAAGTCAATGACCTAGCCCGATCATTTCTCCGACGAAACCATCGCTAGAGTCTGGGATCCCGATGATCGCAGCGGAGGGACGTCAACACGGAGCTAAAGAAATGGTGGAGTGGATCTACAAAGGTTGTAGTCCCTTTCACTTAGCAATAAAGTTGTTTACTTGCTTGCTTTTTGCCTAATCTCTAGTTAACGATCTTGCATAGGATTCTTAGGCACATGAAAAATTTGATTTTGGCATGGTTGATGCCTTGTGGAACCTCTTGAGTGTGCCTAGTAACCCAACAGGCTCTACTGAGTCATGCAAACAGGTGGTTTTTAGGTACAGTCCCGATTCATATGGAGCCAATGAGCGATAGAAGGGGATTCGTCTCTCCCGGTATTGGGGGTTGATGTTGCGCTATGCTCGACTGGCCATAACTGGAAATCCCTGGCCAGGGTTGCTGTGATTTACTGGTAAGTGTTATCAGTAGTTTCATGCTTGTTATGGACCTTACATCGGCATGACTTATCAAGCTATTGGGGTCTGACGTTTACCACCCCTAGGCGAGATATGCGACATATCAGACGAACAGACCGGACTGTGCAGTAAGTGTTACTGGTTGGATTCACAGGAGTGTGAGCAGGTTTGCTCGTTGATCTTCTGATCGCTCAATACCCGGATGGCCGTTACGTTTAGCAGACCGCTTGCGGCTTGTGGGTGATTGATATGATCACCACCTACTGCCGGCGTATTGACGAGTCTTTAGAGTCCTACACAGGGGTTTCCTGGCTCAAGAGAAACAAAATAGGAGCGCATATGAGATATGTGCGGGACCGAGAATAATACCAGTATTTGATACTGTATTCTATTCTCGCGATTTATATCATTGGACGGTTATATGAGATATAGCCGGGTTACTGAATCAAGTGTTGATTCGATACATTGATACACTAGATATTAGTCGGTTATATGTAATATGACTGGATCTTTAAATCAAGTGTTGATTTAATGATTTAATGTATAATTATATATTTGATATATTACTTTACATTAACTAGTATTTGTTCACTTAAGATTGATTTTCTCACTTGATGTGCACAAGTTGTATATATGATATATGTTTGTGCACTAGTTTGTATCATGATTGATGATACATGCAAACTTGGGTGTGTGTATGACTTACACCATGTTTAGAATAATGGTTAGGGTTTTATTTTTTTTATTTATTTTGGCAAAAATAAAATGGTGGCTTTCTTTGTTTTATGCTTGAAGCTTCATGAAGCTTTTTAGCATCTTTGAAAAGTCTAACCATTTTGTTTTGTTCTTTGACCTAACCATCAACCTAAACTCTAGTTTAGTCTCTACAATGGTTTACTCACCCATGGTTGCAACATGATAGACTTCACTTGATTATTCTTTTTAGATTATTCATTTATTCATATTCTCTTCTTCTTCTTCAAGAAGAAGAAAGCTTGCTTGAAATTTCTAAGTGAAGATCAAGAGTGAGAAATCAAAATCTAAAGTGAACCCACTTCCTATTTCTTCATCCTCTACCACTTGCCATGTTGTATAGGGTGTTCTCTTCACAATGTTCTTGACCAAGTGATGGAATAGCTTGAGTTTGATTCTCCCCGACGTAGATCATCTTCAGCCTCGAAGTCATCGACCTAGCCAGCTCTTTTCTCCGATGAAACCAACGCTAGGGTTTGGAATCCCGATGATCGCGGAGAAGGGACGTCAACACGGAGCTTTAGAAGTGAAGGACCGGATCTACAAAGGTTGTATTCCCATTCACTTAGTAGCAAAGTAGTTTGCTTGCTTGTAGTTTCGCCTTACCTCTTTTTAACGATCTTGCATAGGGTTGTTCGGCACATAAAATTTTTGATTTTGGCATGGTTGATGCCTTGTGGAACCTCTTGGGTGTGCCTTAGAACCCTACATTAACTTGCTAGTTTTCGCATAATCTCTAATATACGATCTTGGTTAGGGTTGCTCGGCACGGCTAAATTATTGAATCAGGCATGGTAGATGCCTTATAGAACCTTGTTAAAGTGCCTAAGAACCCAACAGTGGTATCAGAGCCAAGCTAGAGCTTTAGGCGAAGTCTAGATGAAGTTTAAAGCCCGATCGAACCCGGAAAACCCGATATACCCTAGTTTCTGGAAAAAATTTCAAAATGTGATTTTTTATGAATTAAAAATACTCAAAAAAATCAGCAGGAAAATACAAGGATTACTGTACAACACGTGCCACTGATCACCTTAAAGCACCGCGGAACCGCGGCCGTTCCATGGCTTGCACGGCGGTTCCGCGGCCAAAAAGGTGAATCATGGCACGTGGTTTGCACAATAATGTCCGTCTCTAATTCCTGATTCTTCTGGATATTTTTATATTTACTCAAGTGTTGAGTTTTCTGGGGTGTATTGGGGACTCATTGATTCGATCGGATAATTTAACATCGTTTAAGTTTTTCCGGGTAATTTTAGAAGGTGTTAAAAAGTTCGACCGGATATCAATAACTCACTTTTTCCCCTGCCGGAAAATTTCCAAGTGTTGGATTTTTCCGTAGTTTAAGAACGTTCTAAGTCGTGCAAGTAATGCGATGGACCCTCTAGAAGACAACAAACCTTAACTCGATTATGTGACCGTCTTGAACTGCCTTTTAAACCTTAGAGTTTGGGGTAGTACGGCGTGCCACATGTGAGGCGTTGGCTTGACCCTTCTACGGCTGGACCGTTGGTACTGTGGCATGAAATGGATGATTTTAAATTTATTTCAAGTGTTGAGCTATTTGGGAAAACTTGGGTGTTTGATTATTCGATCGGAAAGCTTAACATTGTCTATTTATCTGGAATGTGATACAATATTTGGAATCCACAAGTAGATATGAGATAACTAATTTGAATGTTATAAACATAGCAGTTTAGTCTAATTTGATCGGTTGCCACGGAATTTTGATGTGATCAAAAGTCCGTCGTAATCATGTAGCGTACGCCTATACTCGCTGGGTAAACTTAATAGAAAGCCATGCCCCATAGCCCCGACCAAGTGACTGTAGGAGAACCCCGTCGCCAAAAGCATCCGTTCGGGTGCTCGCAGCAGCGGTGTTCCGCCTTAGTGCACTTCGTCGACGACATCCGGAGGTGCGGCCGTCTACTAAAGTTTGCGACGAGCATTCGATAAAGATGTCGGGAATCTTGTTGAATTGCCCGACTTGATATTGAAAAGATTTTTTGATAATGAGACTAAAATGCGGGGTTTATAATTGTTAGGCATGCGATGTCTAAGGAGGTTGCGGATTCAAACTGTTGTAGTTTTACACTTTCTTTTCTGCGGCCATAAGTGTAATATGTGGTGTATCGCTGATTTCGTTGCTATACATCAACGACAATTCGGATACGCATATTTACTTACGTTGATGACATGTGATGTTATGTGTTGCTGGATATGTTATATTGGATCGTCGTGTTTGAATAGCCGGGGGGTTTTATGTGAGATGTGTTTTTTATTTTCATTCATGCAAAAAACTTGTATGTAATATTCTTTTATTGGGGCACTTCCGGGCTGAGGATGATGTCACCATTGTATATTATTTACTTTTCCGCATTAGGATAGACCCAAGGAGGGGAGCACAAGTAACCGGGTTCTAGGGTCCAGTGGGAGACCATCTCGAGGAGTCGAGTCCGGGTCTCCTAACTCTAGAATTGGTAGGGTTGCTTGCCGCTCTCGTAGGCATCTAGGGGTGTAGGATTGGCTATTCATCACGACCGTGGAATCCGTGTTATATAGGGGCTCAAAATAAAATAGGGACGTCCTAGTATATCCAATATTTCATATGTTGTTTTCTGCTGCGTTATCTGTGATGTGATCATATGATATGTTCAGATAAATACTGTATATAGTATATATGGTATATTATATAGACGTTGCTTATGTTTTACACCCGCGCTAGCCCTGCCATGCTCTGCCGTTAGTTACCTAACCTAACGGTGCAGACGGGACATCGAGGCGAATGCGGATGGCATAAGTGTACGTTGTATTTATTTGTGATGTTTAGGTGGACTTAAATGATGGGAAATTCATTAATGAGATTAATGAAAGAAAATAAACCTAAAAGATGTTGTGGAATCGAATTTCAAAAATTAGTGTAGCTCTAGTTGTTGCTTTGCATAGCGGTGTTCCTTGTAGAACATCCAGCACCTTATTCGATAAGGAAAGAGCCAAGATCCCTTCACCGGGAGTGACCTCTTTAGCAATAACTAGCAGATGCTACAACCTTCGGTTTTTCTTTTGATTGCTTTTCTAGTTCTTGCTTTGCATAGTGGTATTGTGAATATCCTGCACCTCATTCGATGAGGAAAGAGCCGAGATCCCTTCACCGGGAGTGACCTCTTTAGCGAAACTAGCAGAAACCTCAAAAACACTCCATTTAAAACCAATTGATTCGGCAACGAGATCAAGTTCCTGAAAGGTTCCTAGGCACCCTATGGAGGTCTCACAAGGCATCTAACATGCCAATATAAAAATTTACGGGTGCCGAGAGACCCGACTACGGATCGTTTGCTAGAAAACTAGGCGAAAATGCAAACTAGTTAACACTTAACTATGAAAATACGGATATACAACCTTTGTAGATCCGGTGCTCCACCTCCACGGCTCCGCAATGAAGTCTCCTCGCTGTCCAAGACGGATCCCGGGCTCTAGCGTCGTCTTCATCGGAGAATGGATGGGCTAGGTCATCGACGACGTGCCGAAGATGATCTATGTCGAGGCATCGCTAAATCAAGCTCCAACTTCACCAAGTCATGAAAACTTGTGAAGGAAACACACTCTACTACTTGGCAAGAGGTAGAGGATGAGAAAATAGGAAGTGGGTTCCATTTAGAATTGGACTTCTCACTCTTTATCATCAATCACCATTGATGACCTCAAGCTTCTTCAAAGAAGAAGATGAAGAAGAAGAAGAAGAAAGTTATGATAAGTTATCATTAAAATGAAAAGAATAATCAATCCTTATCATAACATGAACCATGGTCAAGTGTAGAGATTAAACTAGGGTTAATGGAGTGGTTAGGGTTAAGCATGAGACAAAATGGTCACTTTGGTCAAAGTCTTCATGAAGCTTCAACAAGCTTCCAAATAAAGCAGCCATTTTGCATTATGTTTATCATTTTCCAAAATGAATAAACAAATAAATAAATAGATATGAAAATGAAAACCCTAACCATTACATAACCATGGTTTAAACTTTACACAAAACACAAGTTAGCATGCATCATCAAACATGATACATACAAGTGCACAAAAATATATCACATATATAATGTGCACATACCAAGTGAGAAAATCCATTTAAAGTGAACCAATACTAGTTAATGCAAAGTAATATATCAAATATATAATTATGCATTAAATCATTAAATCAACACTTGATTCAATGATCCGGTCATGTCGCACACAACCGACTAGTATACAATGTATCGACTTATCGAATCAATCCTTGATTCGATAACTAGGTTATATCGCATACAACCATTCGACACATTCAACGCGAGAATGAAATACGGTATCACATACACGCATTATTCTCGGTCCCGCACATATCTCATATGCGCTCCTATTTCGTTTCGCTTGAGCCAGGAAACCTCTGTGTAGGACTCTAAAAACTCGTCAATACGCCGGCAGCAGATGATGATCATATCAAACACCCACAAGCCGCAAGCGGTCTGCTAAACGTAACGGCCACCCGGGTATTGAGCGATCTGAAGATCGACGAGCAAGCCCGCTCAGACTCCAGTGAATCGAACCAGTAACACTACCGTACAGTCCGGTCTGATATGTCGCATATCTCGCCTAGGGGTGGTAAACGTCAGACCCCAAAAGCTCAATAAGTCGTGTCGATATGAGGTCTATAACAATTCGAGAAACTACTGGTAACACTTACCAGTAAATCTCAGCAACCCTGGCCAGGGATTTCCTGTTATAGCCAATCGAACACAGCGCAACATTAACTCCTTATACCGGGAGAGACGAATCCCCTCCTATCGCTCATTGCCTCCATGTGACTCGGGACTGTACCCAAAAACCACCGTTTTGCACGCCCTCTTGGACGTGGTAAGATGGAAATCAAAGCACAGTGGGAACCACACAAGACTCTATGACGATCTCGGGTCAACAGACTACTCTGTACCAGTGTCACCAGAGAACTGCCATCTGACGTGAGGTATAATACCATCTGAGAGTTCTCGGCGAGTCCGTCCAGTGTACCCAGTCTCTACTGAGCACCCGTATATCATCTCTGATGTCAAACACCGATGGATATGGAATCATCCATCGCCCATCTGTATGGGTCGAGAAGTTATACGCTAGTCTACTCTGGTATATCGATGCCCCGTCTCGATACACCCACGACTAGGGACTTTGAAGGATGTACTTATGGACTACCATGTCCCCACTAGTATGATCCGCATCATAGTCCAGGTAGTCAAGTACAGATCCTAAGGGCTTTACCAACATGTAACAGGGAGACAATCAGTGTACACGTTAAGGTAAATATCAACCAGATAGCATACTATCATGTCAAGCAAGAAAGTCCTCCCTATATATGTCCCAGCATCCACTACAATATACATCCTATGTATAGTAATGGCCTCTAGGGCATACATATAACTAACAATCTCCCACTTGCACTAGGGCCATCTGATAGCAGTGGTTGTAGTATCTCATACTCAACCATCCCATAAAAGTCTCTCTCTGGGAACAGGCCTTTATGAGTGGATCCGCTGTGTTGTCCTCTGAGTCTACTCTCCAAACCTCGATCACCTTGGAGATCAACCATCTCCATGATCAAGTGATACTGCCTTAGAATATGTCTGGATCACTGATGGGACGGACGTTCCTTGGCATAAGCCACAACTCCATTGTCACACAATGGGAGGAACTAAGTTCATCTCATGAACCAATATACACCCAGACAGCCACTTTGGTAGCATCTTAAGTAGCGATGTATCCAGCCTTTATCGTGTAGTATGCCACGGTATCTAGCTTGGAACTCTTCCAACATACCGTCCCTTTACTGAGGGTAAAGACAATGCCTATGACTGACATTCAATCGTCTTTATCACCCTGGAATACTTCCAGTGATTCTCCCCAGGGTCGATTGATACCTTCTCACTACAACTAGCGAGATTCCTAACATCCAATTAGATCTATCTCATAGATCCAAAATCCAGGATTTAGTAGGTATCACTTTGATCCTATATGGAGAATTATGGTGATAAGCGGAGATTGATCGAGCGTAGCATAGGAAACTCCTTCCCTATCAAGAGTATGTCATCCACCTACTCTACGAGGATCGTCACCATACTCCCTACTACCTTTTTGTATATACAAGGTTCATCTACCATTTTGATGATGTCAAACTGTTTAACTACTACATCAAAACAGATGTTCCAACTCCGCGATACCTGCTTTATCATATAAAGCATCTTGCACACGTTTCCGCTGCTCCCACTGTCTACGAAGCCCTCTGGCTGTGTACTTATAGACGCACTCTTCTAAAATATCATTTAGAAAAGCAGTCATGACACCCAACCACCAGATATCGTAGTCATGGTATGTAGCCGTGACAAGTAGGATCTGGATGGACTTAAGCATAGGTACTGGAAAAGGTTTCATCATTATCCACGCCTGGTCGATGACGAAAATCTTTAACAAGTCTAGCTTTGAAAGTCTCAACCTTTCCATTTACACCAAGTAATCTTCTCAAGATATACTTGCTCCTGATGGGGATTTAACCCTTCAGATATAGCAACCAAAGTCCATACTTTGTTGGTGTATAAGGATTCCATCTCAGATCGCTAAGCATCCAGCCATTCTTACAGAGTCTTACTCCTGATGGCCAGCTCGAAGCTAGATGGGTCATCATCTCATGATGCAATCCTCGCTCCCACTGTCATAGAGAAACCGAAGTATCTCTAAGGTGGGTGAGGAACCCTACTAGATCGGCGGAGAGGGTGAGGTTCGTTGGAATCTACTGAATCCTTTGGCTCTATCAAATCATCTGCTGCAGTTTGTATAGCTGGAACATTTCCAGTTCTACATAACAGACCTTGCCTCGAGCTTGTCCGGATTTTGCTTTTAGACATAGGCCGGACAATCCCAAATCTTAACTAGCTTAAGACATGGGCTCTTCCCATTCCATATCACATATGAAATGGTAGGCAACTGATTTGATTTGAACCCTATTCAATAGGTATGCAACTTCTCAAGTGCATATCTCCCAAAAGGAAATAGGTAACTCAGCAGTACTTATCATAGAGCATACCATATCAAATAGGGTGTATCTGCTCCGCCCCGATATACCATCGTGCTATGGTGTATACGGAGGAGTAATGCTGAGAGAGAATCTCATTCTCCTTTAGAATAATCCAGGAATTTTGTGCTCAAGTATTCTCCTCCTTGATCACATCAAAGGACATAATACTTATACCCTGATTTTGGTTCTCTACTTCTATCTTATATTTTGTGAATATCTCAAAAGGCTCGGACTCATGTTTCAACAGGAACATATGTCTGAATCTTGAGAGATTATCAGAGAATGTAATGAAGTACAAAGAACCTGTCCTGGCATGTGTAGACAGGGGACCTTACATACATCAACATGTATCATCCCAAGAGTTTACTAACTCTTTCTCTGTTTCCAATAAACAGAGCTGTGGTCATCTTATCTTTGTGACATGACTGGCGAGTTTCACAAGATGTAAATTCAAACTAATTTAAATATGCATCTGAATGTAACTTCAGCCAGTCGGGTCGCATTGATATGACCTAGTCTACAATGCCTCAAGAAGGATTCGTTCATTTCTGAACTCTTCCTCTTGTGTGTGTTCCGTATACTAAGAACTGTGGTTTGATTTAGAACATTAATGCTTTTAGATAACGTGCCTGAACCGATCAAATTTTGATATAGGAAATGTTCAAAACATTATCGAACAATACAAAATTTTATCATTTCTTTACTAATAAAGAGACTGATATGATTTTGTATATCAGGTTCGGTATCTAATAACATTCGTTCAGAATCAATGTATTGTAATACAGGGTGACAGTGACCAACAGACTTGGCTGCAACACTTGCCCCGTTTTCTGCCTCATGAAACTTATCACCCGATCTCAGTTCTCTACCTATCTGTAGCCCTATGTAACAGATTACATATCTGGGATCCTGATCTGGTATCACATACCCAGGACGTAGAGGATACAGAGAAACAGTTCTTTGTAATGAACACACCCGAAGATGATGCATCAACATGCACTCTCTTCGTTTGGGCGGCACGGGAATTCTGGTAATCCCCAATTTCCTGCTCTGTCTTATAACAATTATAAGTTGGAGCGGGACCAACGTTCCCCAGCTCAGTATAACAAGCGGGTTCGGTCAAATATCCGTTTTATTATCTTGATTAAGGCGTGATATGGTCGCTACCAGGTGAGAGAGAGAAGAAAACACTCAGCGTGCGCTCTTGCAAGAATAGATTGGTTATTATTTTATCTAATCAGGATGGCTCCCACTGCTTTTTATCAAATCTTCCTTCAAACTGAAAGGTTCCTAGGCACCCTAGTGAGGTCTCACAAGGCATCGAACATGCCAATTTCAAAAAAAATGGTGCCGAGAAACCCTAGACTACGGATCGTCGCTAGAATTCTAGGCGAAATATAAATCTAGTTAACAATTTAACTAAAATTAAGATGCTACAACCTTTGTAGATCCGGATACTCACTTCCTTAGCACCACGAGGGCGTCCTCTCGCTGTCCATCTTGAACCTTGGACTCTCGTGACGGCTTCATCGGAGAAACGTGCGGAATAGGTCGTCGGCTTCGTGTCAAAGACGATCTACGTCGAGGTTGCACAAGCTCAAGCTCCGACTTCACAAAGTTGTGAAACTTGTGAAGAAAACACCCAAAACAACTTGGCAAGAGGTAGAGAGTGAAGAAATAGGAGGTGGGTTCACTTTAGAATTGGATTTATCTCACTAGATCTCAAGTTGCCATTAAAGTAGCAAGCTTGAAGAAGAAGAAGAAGATGAAGATGAAGCAAGAATGATAAGTTCTCTATTTTAAAAATAAAAGTAATATGAATACTTATCATATCTTGACCATGGTCAAGTGTAGAGATTAAACTAAGATTATTTAGAGTGGTTAGGGTTAAGGAAGAGATAAGGATGGTGGACTTTGTCAAAGCTTCAAGAAGCTTCAACATAGCTCCAAAATAAGCCACCATTCTCAACTTAATCCTTTCCAAATAAATAAACAAATAAATAAATGAAAAACCCAAACCCTAATCATCACTTAACCATGGTTTAACCCTTTACACTTAACCACATTATCAAGTATCATCAAACATGATACAAAGTAGTGCACTAAAGCATATCACATATACACTGTGCATCAAGTGAGAAAAATCCGTTTAAAGTGAACCAATACTAGTTAATGCAAAGTAACATATCAAATATATAATTATACATTAAATCATTAAATCAACACTTGATTCAATGATCCGGTCATGTCGCACAAGACCGACTAGTAATCAATGTATCGGCTTATCGAATCGATCTTCGATTCGATAACTAGGTTATATCGAATATAACCATTTGATACATATATCGCGAGAATGGAATACGGTATCACATACACGCATTATTCTCGGTCCTGCACATATCTCATATGCGCTCCTATTTCGTTTCGCTTGAGCCAGGAAACCTCTGTGTAGGACTCTAAAGACTCGTCAATACGCCGGTAGCAGATGATGATCATATCAAGCATCCACAAGCCGCAAGCGGTCTGCTAAACGTAACGGCCACCCGGGTATTGAGCGATCAGAAGATCGACGAGCTAGCCCGCTCACACTCCTGCGAATCCGACCAGTAACACTTACCATACAGTCCGGTCTCTTCGTCTGATATGTCGCATATCAAGTCTAGGGGTGGTAAACGTCAGACCCCAATAACCCGATAAGTCGTGCCGATGTGAGGCTCGTAACGGGTCGAGAAACTACTGGTAACACTTACCAGCAAATCTCTGATCAGCCCTGGCCAGGGACTTCCCTGTTACGGCCAATCGAGCACAGCGCAACATCAACCCCCAATACCGGGAGAGACGAAACCCCTCCTATCGCTCATTGCCTCCATGTGACTCGGGACTGTACCCAAAGACCACCGTTTTGCATGCCCTCATGGACGTGGTAAGGTGGAGATCAAAGCACAGTGGGAATCACACAAGACTCTATGACGATCTCGGGTCTACAGACTAACCTGTACAAGTGTCACGTGAGAACTGCCATCTGACGTGAGGTATAATACCATCTGGGAGTTCTCGGCGAGTCCGTCCAGTGTACCCAGTCTCCACTGAGCACCCGTATACCATCTCTGATGTCAAACACCAATGGATATGGGATCATCCATCGCCCATCTCATGGATCGAGAAGCGTATACGCTAGTCTGCTCTGGTATATCGATGCCCCGTCTCGATACACCCACGACTAGGGACCTTGAAGGATGTACTTATGGACTACCATGTTCCCACTAGTATGATCTGCATCATAGTCCAGGTAGTCAAGTACACATCCTAAGGGCTTTACCAACATGTAACTACAAGACAGTATAAAGAGACTAGTATACATGTTAAGATAAAGAGTAACCAGATAGCATACTATCATATCGAGCAAGAAAGTCATCTCTATATATGTCCAAGCATCCAATATAATATACAACATCTGTACAATACTGGCCTCTAGGACATACATACAACTAACAAAAACCCTAAAAGGAAAGACTAGCCGGGATTAATTACACACTACAAGTTCGCCAATCTTTCAGCCAGGCCAGTGTCGGTACTTTGAGGGAGGTCCCCCGTGCTTTCGCACGAACCTAATTAATATAAACCTCGTTTTCCCAGAGGCGTAACCCCGTTGACACCTTTCTAGACACCTACTTGATCGGCTAATTGTAATGTATAAAACTCTCCCAGGAGTAACACTTACTCGCAGCGGGTATCGGGATCCAACTATCTCATAGAAGGTATGCAATCTCATTGCAAATTTCAACACTTGAAATTCCCGATAATATTTTGCCCCTAGCTCGCTATGACCTTGACGGAGGCCAAACAACCCATAGTCCGCTAGTCAAGTTCAACCCGTCATTTCCTGATTGAATTAAACCCACCCGCACGACCCTTGACGGAGGCCAAACAACGCCGTACGAATACCCTAATCCAATTGCATCATATGCTAGCAGATAAGCACTAGTTAGCTACCATACACTACGCCTTGACGGAGGCCAAACAACCGCAGCACGAATACTAACTAGTACGTATCTGAAATGACGGAGGGCTACGACAGGTTTTTCTGAAAACCTATTGCGTAATGAACTTGATATCGTTGTAGAATCAAATGATTTTTAAAATGGAGTGTTTTTGAGGCTTTTCTAGTTTTGCTAAAGGAGTCACTCCCGGTGAAGGGATCGTCGGTCCTTTCCTCGTCGAATGAAGTGCGGGATATATCATATATATCACTGTGCAAAGCAAAAACACTTAAAAGCAATCAAAAGTCAAACCGAGTGTGTAGCATCTGCCAGTTATTGCTAAAGGAGTCACTCCCGGTGAAGGGATCTCGGTCCTTTCCCTATCGAATAAGGTGCAGGATATATCATATATACCGCTGTGCAAAGCAAGAACTGTAGCTACCTGTTTTATTTTGAAATTCGATTCTACAACATCTTAGGTTTCTTTTATTTCATTAATCACATTAATGAATTCCCATCATTTAAGTACCTAAACATCACAGATAAATACGACGTACACTTATGCCATCCGCATTCGCCTCGATGTCCCCTCATGCACCGTTAGGTTAGGTAACTAACGGCAGAGCGGGGCAGGGCTAGCGCGGGTGTAAAACATAAGTAACGTCTATATAATATATCATATATACTATATACTGTATCTATCACAGAACATCACATGATCACATCACAGATATCGCAGCAGAAGAAACATATGAAATATTGGATATACTAGGACGTCCGTGTTTTTAATACGAGCCAGTATAAAACACGGATTCCACGGTCGTGATGAATAGCCAAACCCACACCCCTAGACCCCTACGAGAGCGGCAAGCAACCCTACCAATTCTAGAGTTAGGAGACCCGGACTCGACTCCTCGAGTTGGTCTCCCACTGGACTCCAGAACCCGGTTACTTGTGCTCCCCTCCTTGGGTCTATCCTAGTGCGGAAAAGTAAATAATATACAAACGGTGACAACTTCCGCAACCTGGAAGCGCCCCAATAAAAGAATATTACATACAAGTTTTTACATGAATGAAAATGAAAAACACTCATCTCACATAAAACCCCCCGGCTATTCAAACACGACGATCCAATATAACATATCCAGCAACACATAACATCACATGTCATCAACGTAAGTAAATATGCGCATCCCAATTGTCGTTGACGTATAGCAACGAAACCGGCGATATCACATATTACACTTACGGTCACAGAAAAGAAAGTGTAAAACTACAACAGTTGGAATCCGCAACCATCTCAGACATCGCATGCCTGACCAAATGAATTACTTAGACATCGCATGCCTAACAATTATAAACCCCGCATTTTAGTCTCAAAATCGAAAACTCTTTTCAATATCAAGTCGGGCAATTCAACAAGATTCCCGACATCCTGATCGAATGCTCGTCGCAAACTTCAGTAGGCGGCCGCACCCCCGATGCCGTCGACGAAGTGCACCAAGGCGGAACACCGCTGCCGCGAGCACCCGAACGGATGCTTTCGGTGACGGGGTTCTCCTACAGTCACTTGGTCGGGGCTATGGAGTGAGGCTGTCTATTAAGTTTACCCGGCGAGTATCCGCGTACGCTACGTGATTGCGACGGACTTTTGATCACATCAAAATTCCGTGGCAACCGATCAAGTGAGACTAAACTGCTATGTTTATAATATTCATTCCGTTATCTCATAACTATTTGTGAATTCCAATTATTGTATCACATTCCAGATAAACAGAAAATGTTAAACTTTCCGATCGAACAATCGAACACCCAAGTTTTCCCGATACAATCCAACACATGAAATAAGTCTAACAACATTCAGTTCGTGCCTCAGTAGCAACGGTCCAGCCGTAGAAGGGTCAAGCCAACGCCTCACATGTGGCACGCCGTACTGCCCCAAACCCTAAGGTTCAAAGGGCAGTTCAAGACGGTCACATAATCGAGTTAAGGTTTGTTGTCTTCTAGAGGGTCCATCGTGTTACTTGCACTACTTAGAACGTCGTTAAACTACGGAAAAATCCAACACTTGGAAATTTCCCGACAGGGGAAAAATTGGGTATTTATATCCGGTCGAACTTTTTATCATATTCAAAAACTTATCCGGAAAGCCACACAGACAAAATTTGATAATCCGATCGAACATTGGAATTCCCAAAACAACACAGAAAAATTTAACTCTTGAAAAAATATTAAAAATACCCAGGAAAAACAGCACTGTCAAATAGGAGTTACTGTGCAAACATCACCTCATAATACGACAAACAGGCCGCGTTTCCGCCGCACTAGCCATGCTCGTGCCGCGGAAACGCGGCGCTTTAATGGAATTAGGGCACACGACTTCACAGTAACTCTTAGATATTCCTGCTGATATTTCTACATATTTTTAATTTCGAAAAATCCCAGAATTTGGAAAAAGTCCAGAGAGCTATTTTGGGTTCGTGTTTTCGGTTCGATCGGACTCCAAATTCCGTCTGGACTTCGCCTAAGGCTCTAGCTAGGCTCTGATACTAGTGAAAGGTTCCTAGGCATCCTATGGAGGTCTCACAAGGCATCGAACATGCCAATATAAAAATTTACGGGTGCCGAGAGACCCGACTACGGATCGTTTGCTAGAAAACTAGGCGAAAATGCAAACTAGTTAACACTTAACTATGAAAATACGGATATACAACCTTTGTAGATCCGGTGCTCCACCTCCACGGCTCCGCAATGAAGTCTCCTCGCTGTCCAAGACGGATCCCGGGCTCTAGCGTCGGCTTCATCGGAGAATGGACGGGCTAGGTCATCGACGACGTGCCGAAGATGATCTACGTCGAGGCATCGCTAAATCAAGCTCCAACTTCACCAAGTCATGAAAACTTGTGAAGGAAACACACTCTACTACTTGGCAAGAGGTAGAGGATGAGAAAATAGGAAGTGGGTTCCATTTAGAATTGGACTTCTCACTCTTTATCATCAATCACCATTGATGACCTCAAGCTTCTTCAAAGAAGAAGATGAAGAAGAAGAAGAAGAAAGTTATGATAAGTTATCATTAAAATGAAAAGAATAATCAATCCTTATCATAACATGAACCATGGTCAAGTGTAGAGATTAAACTAGGGTTAATGGAGTGGTTAGGGTTAAGCATGAGACAAAATGGTCACTTTGGTCAAAGTCTTCATGAAGCTTCAACAAGCTTCCAAATAAAGCAGCCATTTTGCATTATGTTTATCATTTTCCAAAATGAATAAACAAATAAATAAATAGATATGAAAATGAAAACCCTAACCATTACATAACCATGGTTTAAACTTTACACAAAACACAAGTTAGCATGCATCATCAAACATGATACATACAAGTGCACAAAAATATATCACATATATAATGTGCACATACCAAGTGAGAAAATCCATTTAAAGTGAACCAATACTAGTAAATGCAAAGTAATATATCAAATATATAATTATGCATTAAATCATTAAATCAACACTTGATTCAATGATCCGGTCATGTCGCACACAACCGACTAGTATACAATGTATCGACTTATCGAATCAATCCTTGATTCGATAACTAGGTTATATCGCATACAACCATTCGACACATTCATCGCGAGAATGAAATACGGTATCACATACACGCATTATTCTCGGTCCCGCACATATCTCATATGCGCTCGTATTTCGTTTCGCTTGAGCCAGGAAACCTCTGTGTAGGACTCTAAAGACTCGTCAATACGCCGGCAGCAGATGATGATCATATCAAACACCCACAAGCCGCAAGCGGTCTGCTAAACGTAACGGCCACCCGGGTATTGAGAGATCTGAAGATCGACGAGCAAGCCCGCTCACACTCCAGTGAATCGAACCAGTAACACTACCGTACAGTCCGGTCTGATCGTCTGATATGTCGCATATCTCGCCTAGGGGTGGTAAACGTCAGACCCCAATAGCTCAATAAGTCGTGTCGATATGAGGTCTATAACAATTCGAGAAACTACTGGTAACACTTACCAGTAAATCTCAGCAACCCTGGCCAGGGATTTCCTGTTATAGCCAATCGAACACAGCGCAACATCAACTCCCTATACCGGGAGAGACGAATCCCCTCCTATCGCTCATTGCCTCCATGTGACTCGAGACTGTACCCAAAAACCACCGTTTTGCACGCCCTCTTGGACGTGGTAAGATGGAAATCAAAGCACAGTGGGAACCACACAAGACTCTATGACGATCTCGGTTCAACAGACTACTCTGTACCAGTGTCACCAGAGAACTGCCATCTGACGTGAGGTATAATACCATCTGAGAGTTCTCGGCGAGTCCGTCCAGTGTACCCAGTCTCTACTGAGCACCCGTATATCATCTCTGATGTCAAACACCGATGGATATGGGATCATCCATCGCCCATCTGTATGGGTCGAGAAGGTATACGCTAGTCTACTCTGGTATATCGATGCCCCGTCTCGATACACCCACGACTAGGGACTTTGAAGGATGTACTTATGGACTACCATGTCCTCACTAGTATGATCCGCATCATAGTCCAGGTAGTCAAGTACAGATCCTAAGGGCTTTACCAACATGTAACAGGGAGACAATCAGTGTACACGTTAAGGTAAAGATCAACCAGATAGCATACTATCATGTCGAGCAAGAAAGTCCTCCCTATATATGTCCCAGCATCCACTATAATATACATCCTATGTATAGTAATGGCCTCTAGGGCATACATATAACTAACAGTTCCAAGCGTTAAAGGTTTTCTTAAAAACCATCTGCAGCCCTCCGTCATTTTAGGAAGTAGAGTACTTAGTATTCGTGTTATGTTTGTTGACCATAGTCAAGGCACAGTGTATGGTAGCTAAGTGATGTCTTCCTACACAGCATATGATGCGATTAGTTAGGACAGTCGTGTGACTTTGTTGACCTTAGCCAAGGGTCATGTGGGTGGGTCTAATTAATCACGAAATGACGTATAGAACTTGACTAGTGCTTATGATTTGTTGACCATAGCCAAGGTCATAGGTGCTAAGGGTAAAAACCATTATCGGGAGTTTCAAGTGTTGAAATTTGCAATGAGATTTCATACCTTCTATATGATAGTTGGATCCCGATACCAACTGCAAGTAATCGTTACTCCTGGGAGAGTTTTGCACTTTGCAATTAGCCGATCAAGTAGGTGTCTAGAAAGGTGTCAACAGGGTTACGCCCCTGGGAAAACGAGGTTTATTTTAATTAGGTCCGTGCGAAAGCACGGGGAACCTCCCTCAAAGTACCGGCACTGGCCTGGCTGAAAGATTGGCGAACTTGTAGAGTGTAATTAATCCCGGCTAGTCTTTCCTTTTAGGGTTTGAAGGAAGATTTGATAAAAACAGTGGGAGCCATCCTGATTAGATAAAATATATAACTAATCTAATCTTGCAAGAGCGCACGCAGAGTGTTTTCTTCTCTCTCTCTCCAGGTAGCGACCATGTCACGCCTTAATCAAGATAATAATATAGATGTATTGACCGAACCCGCTTGTTATACTGAGCTGGGGAACGTTGGTCCCGCTCTAACTTATAATTGTTGTAAGACAGAGCAGGAAATTGGGGAATACCATATTTCCCGTGCCGCCCAAACGAAGAAAGTGCACGCTGTTGCATCATCTTCGGGTGTGTTCATTACATAGAACTGTTTCTCAGTATCCTTTACGTCCTGGGTATGAGATACCGGATCAGGATCCCGCATATGTAATCTGTTACATGGGCTACAGATAGGTAGAGAACTGAGAACGGGTGATAAATTTCATGAGATAGAAATGGTGCAAGTGTTGCAGCCAAGTCTGTTGGTAGTTATCACCCTGTATTACTAGAATACATTGATTCTGAACGAATGTTATTAGATACCGAACCTGATATACAACATCATATCAGTCTCTTTTTATTAAAGAAGGATATAATTTTGTATTGTTGGATAATGTTTTGAACATTTCCTATATCAAGAGTTGATCAGTTTCAGGCACGTTATCTAAAAGCATAGACGTTCTCAATCAAACCACAGTTCTTAACGTACAGAACATGCACAAGAGGAAGAGTTCAGAAATGAACGATTCCTTCTTGAGGTTTTGTAGACTAGGTCATATCAATGTGACCCGACTAGCTGAAGTTACATTTAGATTCATATTTAAATCAGTTTAAATTTACATCTTATGAAACTTCCCAGTCATGTCATAAAGATAAGATGACCATAGCTCCGTTTACTGGAAACAGAGAAAGAGTTAGTGAACTCTTGGGACTGATACATAGTGATGTATGAAGGTCCCCAGTCTACAAATGCCATGACCGGTTCTTTGTACTTCATTACATTCGCTGATGATCTCTCTAGATTCAGACATATGTTCCTGTTGAAACACAAGTCCGAAACTTTTGAGATAATCACCGAATATACGTTAGAAGTAGAGAACCAAAAACTGGTATAAGTATTATGTCCTTTGATGTGATCAGGTAGGAGAATACTTGAGCACGGGATTCCTGGACCATTCTAAAGGAGAATGAGATTCTTTCTCTGAGCATTACTCCTCCGTATACACCACAGCATGTCGGTGTATCGGGACGGAGCAATCACACCCTATGTGATAGGGTGCGCTCTATGATGAGTACTAATGAGTTTCCTATTTCCTTTTAGGAGTTATGCACTTGAGAAGCTGCATACCTATTGAATAGGGTTCCAATCAAATCCATTGCCTACCACTTCATATATGATATGGAATGGGAAGAGCCCATATCTTAAGTTTGTTAAGATTTGGGGTTGTCCGGCCTATGTCTAAAAGCAAAATCTGGAAAAGCTCAAGGCAAAGTCAGTTCTGTAGAAGTTTGTTGGATATCCCAAGCATTCGCAAGGGAATATCTTCTACCTAACAGAGGAACAAAATATGTTTTGTTTCTCAACATACCACCTTTGTGAAAGGGAATTTCTTATGAAGAAATTAGTGGTCATGAGGTAGAACTGGAAGGAGTTCCAGCTATACAAACTACAGCAGATGATTTGGTAGAACCAAAGGATTCAATAGATTCCAACGAACCTCAGCCTCTCCGTCAATCTAGCAGGGTTCCTCATCCGCCTGAGAGATACTTTGGTTTCTCGATGACAGTGGGAGCGAGGATTGCATCATGAGATGATGACCCAACTAGTTTCGAGCAGGCCATCAAGAGTGGGGACTCTGTAAGAATGGATGGATGCTTAGCGATCTGAGATGGAATCCATGTACACCAACAAAGTATGGACTTTGGTTGCTATATCTAAAGGGTTAAGTTCCTATCAGGAGCAAGTATCTTGAGAAGATTACTAGGTGTAGATGGAAAAGTTGAGACTTTCAAAGCTAGACTTGTTAAAGGTTTTCATCATCGACCAGGCGTGGATAATGATGAAACCTTTTCTAGTGGTTGTGCTTAAGTCCATCCGGATCCTACTTGCCATTGTTGCATACCATGACCGTGATATCTGGTGGTTGGGTGTCATGACTGCTTTTCTAAATATCGATTTAGAAGAGAGCGTCTATAAGTACACAGCCAGAGGGCTTCATAGACAGTGGGAGCAGCGAAAACGTGTGCAAGTTGCTTTACAGGATAAAGCAGGCATCGCGGAGTTGGAACGTCTGTTTTGATGTGGTAGTCAAAGAGTTTGACTTCATCAAAATAGTAGATGAACCTTGTATATACAAAAAGGTAGTACAGAGTAAGGTGGTCATCCTCGTATTGTACGTGGACAACATACTCTTGATAGGAAAAGAGTTTCCTATGCTACGCTCGGTCAATCTCCTCTTATTACATTGATTCTCCAAATAGGATAAAGGTGATACCTCCTAAATCCAGGGTTTTGGATCTATGAGATAGATCTAAATGGATATTAGGATTCTCAATAGGTGTAGTGAGATGGTATCAATCGATCCTGAGGAGAATCACTGGAAAAGTTCCAGGGTGATAAGGACGACTGAATGTCAGTCGCAGGCATTGTCTTTACCCTCAGTGGAGGGACGGTATGTTGGAAGAGTTCCAAGCTAGATACCGTGGCAGACTAGACGATAAAGGCTGGTGACATTGCTATCAAAGATACTACCAAAGAGGCAGTTTGGGTGTATATTAGTTTATGAGATGAACTGGGTTCCTACCATTGTATGACAATGGAAGTGTTGTTTTGACCAAGGAACCACGGTCCCATCAGTGACCCAGACATATTCTAAGGCAGTATCACCTGATCATGGAGATAATTGATCTCCAGGGTGATCGAGGTTAGGAGAGTAGACTCAGAAGACAACACGGCGGATCCACTCACAAAGGCTTTTTCCCAGAGAGAGACTTTTATGGGATGGTTGAATATGAGATACTGCAACCACTGCTACAGATGGCCCTAGTGCAAATGGGAGATTGTTAGTTATATGTATGCCCTAGAAGCCATTACTGTACATGAGATGTATATTGTAGTGGATGCTGGGTCATATATAGGTAGGACTTTCTTACTCGACTTGATAATACGCTATCCGGTTGCTCTTTATCTTAACATGTATACTTGCTGTCTCTCTATTACATGTTGATAAAGCCCTTAGGATGTGTACTCGACTTGCAGGACTATGATGCTGATCATACTAGTGGGGCCTGGGTAGTCCATGAGTACATCATTCAATGTTCCTAGTCGTGGGAATATCGAGACGGGGCATCGATATTCCAGAGTAGACTAGCATATATCTTCTCGACCCATGTGATGGGAGATGGATGATCCCATATCCATTGGTGTTTGACATCAGATATGGTATGCGGGTGCTCAGTAGAGACTGGGTACACTGAACGGACGCGCCGAGAACTCCCAGATGGTATTATATCTCACTTCAGATGGCAGTTCTCTGGTGACACTGGTACAGCTTAGTCTGTTGACCCGAGATCGTCATAGAGTCTTGTATGTCTCCCACTGTGCTTTGATTTCTACCCTACCATGGATCTACTGAGTCGTGCACACAGGTGGTTTTTGGGTACAGTCCCGATTCACATGGAGGCAATGAGCGATAGGAGGGGATTCGTCTCTCCCAGTATTGGGGGTTGATGTTGCGCTATGCTCGACTGGGCATAACTGGAAATCCCTGGCCAGGGTTGCAGTGATTTACTGGTAAGTGTTATCAGTAGTTTCACGCTTATTGTGGACCTTACATCGGCATGACTTATCAAGCTACTGGGGTCTGACGTTTACCACCCCTAGGCAAGATATGCGACATATCAGACGAACAGACTGGACTGTGCGGTAAGTGTTACTGATTGGATTCACAGGAGTGTGAGCAGGCTTGCTCGTTGATCTTCTGATCGCTCAATACCCGGGTGGCCATTACGTTTAGCAGACCGCTTGCGGCTTGTGGGTGTTTGATATGATCACCACCTACTGCCGGCGTATGGACGAGTCTTTAGAGTCCTACACAGGGGTTTCCTGGCTCAAGCGAAACGGAGTAGGAGCGCATATGTGATATGTGCGGGACCGAGATTGATACGATATGAGATACCGTATTCTATTCTCGCGATTTGTGATATTGATCGGTTGTATGTGATATAGCCGGGTTATCGGATCAAGTTTTGATTCGATAAGTTGTTACTTTTGATATTAGTCGGTTATAGCCGGATTATTAAATCAAGAGTTGATTTAATAATTTAATGTATAATTATATATTTGATATATTATATTACATTAACTAGTATTAGCTCACTTAAGATTTATTTTCTCACTAATTTGTGCATAAGTGTATATGTGATATATATTTGTGTACATATGTTTGTGTCATACTTGATGATACACACAAGATGGGTGTATGAGACTTATACCAAGATTAGGTTTAAGATTAGGGTTATTTTTTTATCTTAAGATTTAACAAAAGAGTTGAACTTAGTCAAAGTTATCAAGCTTGAAGAAGCTTGGAGAAAATTTGACAAAGTCCACTCTTTTGTCATTTCTCTTGATATTCTTTAACCTAACCCTTAACCTCATACCTTGATCAATTCTCTACATGAGTTAAGCATGATAGATTAACTCACCCATGGTTACATTATTGAGATATTAATTCATATGATGATTTTATTCTTTCTTCTTCTTCTTCTTCTTCATCAAGCTCCATGAAAAGCTTGCTAGCTCTAATGGTGCCATGAGAAAAAGTGTAAGAAAATCAATTCTAAAGTGAGCCCACATCCTACTTCTTCATCCTTTACTACTTGCCATGTAGTATAGGGTGTTCTCTTCACAAAGTTCATGACCAAGTGAAGGAATAGCTTGAGTTTGAGTCTCCTCGACGTAGATCATCTTCGGCCTCGAAGTCAACGACCTAGCCCGCTCATTTCTCCGAAGAAACCATCGCTAGAGTCCGGGATCCCGATGATCGCAGCGAAGGGACGTCAACATAGAGCTTTAGAAGTGAAGGACCGGATCTACAAAGGTTGTAATCCCTTTTCACTTAGTGTTAAAGAGTTTAACTTGCTAGTTTTCGCATAATCTCTAGTATACGATCTTGGTTAGGGTTGCTCGGCACGGCTAAATTATTGAATCGAGCATGGTAGATGCCTTGAAGAACCTTGTTAGAGTGCCTAGGAACCCTACAGGTCCATCTCCAAATAATCCCCAAAACCTTATACTCCCTCCACAAAAATTAATCCACATCTCTTCCTCTACATAATGGACCAAGTAAAGTGGGATTTTGATAACATTGAGAAGCTAGGGTTTTCTTGAGTGGCTATATGAGGTACCTTCGTATGGATTCCGAGGAGACGGAGCGTGGCATCATCGACTTCGGGAAGCAAGGAGCAAGGTGAGTAGATCTATATCTACGGGGGAAGTCGGGTGGATGGCGTATAGCACCTCCGCACACTTTGATGGAAACCGATTTATATATAGATTATGGTTAATGAAACCTTTAATAGAAAACTATAGATAGAGTAAAAAGGTAGTCAGAGAACCATATTTGAAACTAAAGGATAGTTAGAAGCGATATGATACGGCTAATATGTGATGACGGGATTTGAGGATGATGTTTGATGATATTTGTCGTTTAGGGTACTATAGGACTAGATAGCCGACGTAGACGTGTCATCCGAACCATACCTATTTCCAAACTGAAGAATCGTATGCATCTTTTAAACAGATACCTTGAGGGACGTTACGGAATTTTCAAATGATATCTTTTCCTTAAAAACACCGTAACCCCTACTTTCAAAACTACGATTCACATCTTTTAAAAACTGATCGTATAGTTCGGGTGTGTATGTTAGATTAGATACTTATGCTTATAGTAAAGGTAGAATGTATATGTAAAATTGACTTTATGTGAGATATAAATGCGATGAAAATAGAATATGATTTGACATGTGATATGATGATATGTTGGTATACAGATGTGAGTCGATTGAGATGATTGATACCTTGCAGGTCCCCTGATACGAGATTATTATGAATGTGACCTGGGACATAGGTATATAGATATATATAGAATGTCGTGAATCATGTGTAATATGTCGTACGAGATGTTAGGTCCGTACTCCTCATTGTCGCATAGGTTGATAGGATCCCTGATAGCTTAATGCCGTCGTACGATGATTTCCCGTACGTGATGAGTTTGACTGGAGGTTTGATCCATACCCTAGACTAGACGATACCGTACGATGGATTATACCGTACGTGATGTTGTGTGGCTAGATGCCGATTTATAGATTCACCAACTCGGTCATGATAGATACGTATACCCGTCAGCATTTGCATATGATTTACCTTATACTGCATTCATGTTATTCGCATTGCATTACTTATACATGTGCTAGTACACCTGCACCATTATCGATGATGCGTATGTTACACGTACACAGATTTGCCGGCTCACACACTTCATCATCGATAATTGCTATGTCACTTACACAGTAGAATCGCTGCATCAGTATATGACTCCTTGCATGCAATACTTGCGTACATACATATTGTACATCCATACTTGCGTACATATACATATGCACCTTTATACGATATCGCATTAGATTTTGGAGATTTGGGAACCGCATGATATATTTTAAAACGGGATTCATTTAAAAGAGCGGTTTTCCCTCGATATGTGCATATTACAGTTCCATGATTGCATGATATACGGATATGCTTACATTTCTGTTATATGTCGCATACATCATGCTTTATGATTTTTCACATTAGGATATGCTATTTTCATGAGATTTCTGGATTTGAGAACTGTGGCTATTTCAAAAGAAAGCATGTACTGTTTTAAAAACCCGGTCTCTCTTGATATGATATTTCAGTGCATCCACCATGTATTTTCTCGGTTCTGAGAGTGACATGTGAAACCCGATTCGAGGAGGCGGATGATTCTGTTTGCGGGTACATGGTGGACCTGGTATGGTACCCCGGGGCGAGAGAGAGATTTCGTGTGGATGACGATGAACGTGGCAGAGGGACTACTACCTACCGGCGATTGTATTTGGGCTCGCCGGATATCCGGAGGATATCGACCGGAGTCGAGAGATGATATGGGCCGATCCGGACTGACAGAGCCTATGGGCCGATCCGGACTGACGGAGCCCGAGATATGAGGATTTACGTGTCGATGCTGGACACAGGTTTCATGATGTTTTTAAGTGTCGAGGTTGGACACTTCAGTTCCATGATTTTTATGCGTCGCGAGGGACACCCGTTGATTTATATCCTCATATTTTCATGTATATGCTTTTATGATATTTACATGCATGATATTGTTGCGTCACCGGTTGACACGTGGACGAGATCCACATGCATACAGACATTAATTATATGGTTGGACGAGATCTACATGCATACATACATTGATTATGGTTGGATGATATCCGCATACGTATTGACTTTGAGTATTGTTGGCACTTATAATGATACGTCACCCTAGATATCATAGTATTACCCTTATGATATAGTTGACCTAAGAGTCGTTGTTTATTCGATTTCTACTTGTCGATGTTTTTCTACTCACGAGTTGGCAACTCACCCCCATTGTGTCACAGTTCTTGCAGGTTGACCGCATGGATCAGTAGCGGCATCGCTGGCACCCAGTTGCATTCGGGTGTTTTGCTTTGGTTGGTGGGACATTTGTATCGTGCCCCCTCTTGTATTTATATTTCATATTGTATCTAGTCAACTCCATTAAATCAAAATTCGTAATTGTTTAAGTAATGAGACTTGGTGAGACTTGTAGTTGCGAGATTTGAGCGATGGGTTTATGTTCACTTTGGGGTTTATGTCTTGCTTTTTTTATTTATCTTTTGTGGTGATCTTCGCCGTTGGGAGTCGTATACTGATATTTACTGTTTTGCATGGTTGTGATCCGCCGGTTGGTGAAGAGCTAGCTCCCGCTTGGGGATACCCTTATATTATCTTGTATTGGTGGTTTTGGATAGAAAATACAAAGGAGGTGCTGCCCAAACTTTTAAAAAATACGAACTCGTTTTTCAAACTAGTAAAATAAACTTGATTTCATTATACCTTTATTTCAAAACTTCACCTCTTTTATTTTCTTAAAATGGTTTAGATTTCTGGGTTTCATCTTACTTGAATTCCGTTACGCCTTTAGACGTTGCGTGATTCAAGTGCTGGTCACGAGCTAATTTTTCGGGTCGTGACAAAGTTGGTATCAGAGCACTAGGTTTAACCTTTGTTCAAGTCTATGTTTGACTATGCGGAGTCTAGGGCTGGTATGTATTTCGAAACCTAGGCTTGACCTTACGGAACTTAGACTTGAACGCGGGGTATTAGACCCGAACTTTCGTTTCATAGGCTGACCCTGATTGATGGAGTAGGTAGCTTGAGTAGAGTGACGTACCATACGTATGTTCCGCGGCATATTTACGATACGATACTCCACTTAAGAAACCTTAGGATGTATATATTTTGAGATCTATGATTCTCTTCATACCCATGATTATACACCCATTTGAGATCCTTGATTCCGTTCATTTCCATGATCATACTCTCATTGATTATGTTCCTCCTTATGATCATGTACCCATTCTGGATTTGTCATTTCCTTTCATGCCCTTGATCTGTTTTCATCGATACTCGATTGAGGTTCCTATCACCATAGTTTGAGCACAGTTTGAGCTGCTGCTAGTGATGCGGTCAGGGCGAGCTCGTCTGGTATGGGGACTGACCATTGTGGTTTCTAGTGACACGGGAACGTCTCGAGTTAGTATTTATGTTGTGACCTCTCTGGTGAGGCGAGTGTTTGGTTTTGCACCGGATGATCGGGCTATTGACAGAGGCTGCCAGTTGTGAGAGGACTGTTGATGTACAGCATACCTCAGAGATTATGATTTCTCCTACTGTGCAGACAGATGACCCAGCTGTTGCTGAGATTGCTAGGATGTCGCTTCCAGAGCTTACGAGCTGAGATCACTGGAGCTTCCAGGAAGAAATGCGACAGATGATAGCTAGTCTACCCTGATTTGAAAGACGAAGGTGATTCGTCAGATTGATGCGCCGACGCAGGCTCAGTTGAGTTGAAGATTTTCAGTGTAGAGAGTCATACTCATATCTAGAGCAGACCGATCCAGAGATGACCGTTGAAGTATCGTTCTTCCTGGAGTATTGAAGCATTGCTTAGCATGCGGGCGAAGGGTATTCACATGTTGTATAGGCGAAGTTAAAAAGTTCGAACGAATGTCAGAAACCAATTTTTCCAAGTTTAAGTATTTAGAAGAACATGCAGGTAATTATATGGACCCTCTAGAAGAATGAAACCCTAACTCGACATTGTAAGTCGATGTACAACACCCCACGACTTGCGGGGAGGCGGAAATATGAAAAACGATCTTGTTCTTTGCTTAAACATCGACTAACCGCACGAATCGAAGCTAAACGATAACTAACAAGAAACATAGAAGTTCTATACTATTATGTTTAGGGATTATACCTAACGAATCGTGTCCTTCGTCTTTGCGAACTCCTCCTCCTCCTCGGCCTTCTCGAAGTAGTAGACGATCCACCCGAGAGCTTTACTCCAAGCTTAGCCTCTAAACTTGAGGCAACTAACCTTCTTTAAGTGCTAATCAAAGAAGCTAGGTGATATAGAGTGAGGGTTATGGTTTAATTAGTCTAACTAATCCTTGTACTCAACACATGAGAGGGGAGGATTAAGGTTTGAAGAGAGAGAGCTTGAGGAGAGAGAAGGTGAAGATAATAATGAAGTGAGAATAATGAGTTATCATAATATATATCAAGCATTTCTTTTTATCAAGAAAAGAAAAGAAAATGATTTACAACCATGCTTGATAAATATCTAGTGGTGATTCATCTCCATGAGTCATTAAGCAATTATGAAGCATTAATGACATGGATGAATCATCCATATTACTCACTAATCACATTCATTGTATATGCCACCTAAACCTCCTTAGTCACCATCTTCAAGAAGCTTCTCGCGCAATTACGAGAATGCCCCTCCTTTCCGCAAAAATACGGAAAAACTTTAGACTGTATAAATCCAATAATCGGATACCAGTAACTGGCTTAAACCAAAGCCGACTGGTAAAAACTGTCCGAAAGTCGTACGTGCGTAAACACACGTATGCGTCCGAACCCTTGTCGTAAAACCGTACGACCTCTATATCGTTTCGCCTGGAGTAGGGAAACTCTCTGTGTGGGACTCTAGAGACTCGACTACTACGCTGGCAGTGGGTTTAACCACAGACCGCAAGCGGCACAAGGTGTACGTAACGGTCCCCAGGTAGATGCCGATAAGAAGGCCGATGAGGAAACCCATCCGAACTCCTACTGAGTCTGATGTGACAATCTCCGTACAGTCCGGTCTGTTCGTCTAAGACTATCGCATATCGGGCCTAGGGGGGCGGCAAGCGTCAGTCCCCTAATAGCGGTATAAGTCGTGTCGGAGCGAAGCCCATTACACCCTGAGAAACTACTGGAACCTACCAGCAAATCTCGCTTGCCCTGGCCAGGGACTTTGCGTAATGGCTCTCTGACACATCGCGATATCAACCCCCAATACCGGGAGAGACGAATCCTGTCTAACCGCCACTGCCTCCAAGTGCTCGGGACTACACCCAACTGCTACCTGTTTGCACAACTCCTTTGAGCCGTGGTAGGGTAGCAATCTAAGAACAGTGGGACACACTCGAGGCGAAGTAGCAGTGTCAAGTCTGCGGACTATGCTGTACTCATGTCACCTGGGAACTGTTCACTGACGACTGGTATAAAACCAACCAACAGTTCCCTGTGAGTCCTGTCCGGTGTACCCGTAACCTAACGAGCACCTGCATACTATCTCCAGTACGACGTACTGACGGCTGTGGGACAGACCATCTCCCCAACTGGGATGAGAAGCGTACACACTAGTCTACTCCGGAGTATCGATGCTCAGTCTCGATAATCCAACGACCAGGGACCTGAATAAGGATGTGCTTGTAGACTACCCAGCCCCCACTAGTGTGACTGCCATCACAATGCTGGTAGTCAAGCAAGATCCTAAGAGCTCTATCAATACGTATACTCACATATTAAGATAGAAAAACCAAGTAGCATACTACCATGTTCAGCAAGACTGTTATATACATGTGAATATCCCAAGGTTCCATTAAGTAATATACAAACTAGTATGATACAGTAATGGCCTTCTAGGGCATAAACACTAACAATCTCCCACTTGCACTAGGGCCATGTACTGGCGTATCGAAGACCGATGATCTCGAGTAGCCTCTCGAACTGAATCTGAGGTAGGGCCTTCATGAATGGATCAGCAATGTTCTCTTCAGAAGCAACTCTCCGAACCTCGATCTCCTGACGATCAATGATCTCCCTGATCAGGTGATACCGCCTTAAGATGTGTCTGGACTTCTGAAGGGACCTTGGTTCCTTTGCTAAAGCTATAGCTCCGTTGTTGTCGCAATACAGAGGTATTTGATCAACTATGGTAGGAACCACCTGAAGTTCTGTTAGGAACTTCTTCATCCAGACTGCTTCTTTTGCGGCATCGCAAGCAGCTATATATTCCGCTTCCATTGTTGAGTAAGCAACGGTGTCCTGCTTGGAGCTCTTCCAGCACACCGCCCCTCCATTGAGGGTAAAGACATAACCCGACATGGACTTGGAATCGTCCTTATCACTTTGGAAGCCGGAATCAGCAAAGGCCTCTAACCTGAGGTCTTTTCTGCCATAAACCAAGAACATCTCCTTAGTCCTTCTCAGGTACTTAAGAATGTTCTTTACAGCTATCCAGTGCTTCTCCCCTGGGTCTGACTGATACCGGCTTACCACGCTCAGTGCGTAAGCTACATCTGGTCTGGTGCACAACATCGCATACATTATAGAGCCTACCGCAGAAGCGTAGGGTATAATAGACATGCGTTCCCTTTCCAAATCAGTCTTGGGAGACATCTCTTTGGAGAGGGTGATTCCGTGACAAGCCGGTAGATTACCGCGCTTAGAATCTTCCATACTGAATCTTTTCAGTACAGTGTCGATATACCTGGACTGCGAAAGTCCCAACATCCTCTTGGATCTATCACGATAGATCCGGATCCCCAGAATGTAAGAGGCATCACCCAGGTCTTTCATGGAGAACCTGTGTGATAAGAATCTTTTGACAGATTGTAGCATAGGAATGTCATTTCCTATCAATAGAATGTCATCCACGTACAAGACGAGGAATACGACACTTCTGGCTACAACCTTACTATATATGCACGGTTCATCTGGATTTTTGATAAAGTCATATTCCTTGACTGTCTCATCAAAACTGATGTTCCAACTCCGCGATGCCTGCTTTAGTCCATAAATGGACTTAAGCAGCTTGCATACTTTCCCGCTGCTCCCACTCTGATTGAAACCCTCTGGCTGATCCATATAGACCCACTCTTCTAAATTTCCATTCAGAAAAGCCGTCTTTACGTCCATCTGCCAGATTTCATAATCATGGAAGGCAGCAATAGCAAGAAGGACCCGAATGGATTTGAGCATAGCCACTGGAGAAAAAGTTTCGTCATAGTCCAAACCAGGTCTTTGACGAAAACCCTTTGCAACAAGTCTAGCCTTATAGGTTTCCACCTGTCCATCTACACCAATCTTTTTCTTGAAGATCCATTTGCATCCTATGGGTTTTACCCCATCTGGAGCAAAGTCCAAAGTCCATACTTTGTTGGTGTACATGGACTCCATTTCGGTCCGCATTGCATCTAGCCATCGTATCGAGTCGCCGCTCTGGATGACCTGCTGGAAGTCAGTAGGTTCATCATCATCTATGATGCAATCCTCTCTATCCCCATCTATGAGAAAACCGTAGTATCTCTCAGGCGGATGAGACGGCCTACTACTCCTGCGGAGGGGTACGGGAATGTCCTGTTCTTCTTGAACTTCCGGTTCTACCAAACTTTCAGTAGCAGTTTGTGGTTCTAGAATTTCTTCCAGTTCTATTTCGCTCCCACTTATTTCCTTTTCTAAAAACTGATGTTCCAGAAAATGGGCATTACGAGAAACAAAAACTTTTTGTTCCTCTGCGTAATAGAAATAATATCCCTTGGAGTTCTTTGGATATCCCACAAACATACATTTTACTGATCGTGCCTCGAGCTTGTCCACATGCTGCTTTTTAACAAAAGCTGGACATCCCCAAATCTTCATATGCTGAAGATGGGGTTTCTTCCCAGTCCACATCTGATATGGAGTGGTAGGCACAGTCTTGGTAGGAGCCCTGTTCAAAAGATATGCCGCTGATTCTAGCGCATAACCCCAGAAAGATCGCGGTAACTCAGCATTACTCATCATGGATCGTACCATATCTAATAGGGTTCGATTCCGTCTCTCCGATACACCATTATGCTGTGGAGTGTATGGAAGAGTAAGCTGAGAGAGAATTCCTTTCCCTTTTAGGTAACCTAGGAACTCGGCACTCAAGTATTCACCACCTCGATCAGATCTAAGTGTCTTGATAGTTTTGCCGGTTTGGTTTTCTACTTCATTCTTATACTCTTGGAATTTCTCAAAAGCCTCGGATTTATGTTTCATCAGATAAATGAATCCGTACCTTGAGTAATCATCCGTGAAAGTAATGAAATAGGAAAAACCACCTCTTGCATATGTAGACATTGGACCGCATACATCGCTGTGTATGAGTCCTAAGAGCTCGCTCGCTCTTACTCCTTGTCCAGTAAATGGAGTCTTTGTCATCTTTCCTTTGAGACAAGATTGACAAGTGTCATAAGTTTGATATTCGAACGAGTCCAAATATCCTTCTCTATGCAACTTAGTCAACCTTCTCTCATTGATGTGACCCAGTCTACAATGCCATAAGAAAGCTTTATTTAAATCTGGAGACTTTCTTTTAAGTGTGTTCTGGACATTGAAAATTTGGAGTTGGTTTAAAACATATATACCGTTATTTAGTGTACCGGACCCAATCAAACCATGATTAAGGTGGATGTTAACAACATCTCTTACAAACGTGAAATCATAACCTTTATTTAATAACAAGGAAACTGATATGATATTACACGTTAAGCTTGGTACAAAAAAACAGTTATGTAAAACCAAAATGTGTCCACTCGTCAATCCTAGGTGATAATCCCCGACGGACGCAGCTCCCACGCTAGCTCCGTTAGCAACCTTTAGGGTCATATCACCTTCCTTCAGCACTCTACGGTTTCTCAGTGCCTGCAATGAATTGCAAATATGAGATCCTGATCCGGTATCCAATACCCAGGAAGTAGAGTTGATCGACAGACAATTCTCAATTACAAACACACCTGAAGTCGAAGCCACAGCTTGCTTCGGTTCCTGGTTCTTGGCATTCCACGCCTTGCAATCCTTCTTCCAGTGCCCTTTCCTGTGACAATGGAAGCACTCATCCTGGCCAACTACCGGTACCGCAAACTTTTTCTTTCCCTTCCCTCCCACCTTACTAACACCTCCTCTAGGTTTGGTGGCGGCCTTCTTCTTCCTTCCTTTGGCCTTAGCCTTGGACCCAGAAGAAGATGCACCGCTAACAAACATAGCGGGTGTTTCCCTTGTTTTCTGCAAGGTGCCCTCTGCACTCCTTAACATGTTCAGGAGTTCCGGAAGTTCAACTTCTTTTCTTTGAAGGTTGAAGTTCAGGATAAACTGGGCGTAGGTGTGAGGAAGGGACTGGAGAATAAGGTCTGTATAGAGCTCATTATCCAAAGTCGTCCCAAGGTCTGCGAGCTCTTCAATATAGCCGATCATCTTTAGGACATGTTCTCCTACCGATGACCCGACAGCCAACCTCGCTCGAAACAAGTTCTTAGAGGTCTCGTATCTTGCTATACGAGATTGCTCTCCATAAAGTTCCTTTGTATGGAGAAATATGCCATCTAGGGTCATATCCTCGTGCCTCCTCTGATGTTCATTGTTCATTGAGGCAAGCACGATGCACTTGGCTTTCGCGCAATCTAAATCCCAGGTTTTGCGGATTTCCTTATCCGCATTGCTGGATTTGGGACCAGGGACAGCAGGTGCCGTAGCGGTGAGGACGTACCCCAGTTTGTCATAGGTCAAAGCCATTTTGACATTCCGCAGCCAATCTTTATAGTTTGGCCCTGTCAGTATATTTTTCTCTAAAAGTAACTTAAGTCCAGTAATTTTCAGGGTCGCTGCAATTAGGAGAGAGAGAAGAAAACTCTTTAGCATGATGCTCTTGCAAGTTTAGAGTGGTTTTTAGTTTATCTAAACTGGATGGCTCCCACTGTTTCTCGAATCCTTCCTCAAACCATAAAAGAAGAATTAGCCAGGACTATTCTCACCGTACAATACTTGCTTAACCGTTCAGCCAGGCTAGTGTCGATACTTCGAGGGAGGTTTTCCAACGCTTTCGCGAAGTTCCTTAATTAAATAACCTCTTTTCTCTGGGGGCGTAACCCCGCTGACACCTTTCTGGACACCTACTTGGTTTATAGCATTGATCGTTAAGTGACGAATCTCCTGATAAGTAGCATATACTCACAGTAGGATCGGGATCCAAATATCATCGTATGATAATGTTGAAGGAATGCTACCAACATTCATCAAACTCCAAATGGTATGCATCACTTTGCAAATTTCAGTTTCTTTAGAAATTCCCAATATAAGTTTTTGCCCCATGCTCTTATGACCTTGGCTTTGGTCAAAATGTCATAAGTCACATGTCAAGTTCTACCCGTCATTATCTTGTCAATTTGAACCCATCCGTATATACCCCTGACTTTGGTCAAATGATAATACGACTGTCCCAAACTAACCCATCTATCTTATGCAACAAATGAAAACCCAGCAGCTACCAAACATTATGCCTTGACTTTGGCCAAAATGCATAGCTTGAATACTACTGAATACCCAAATGAAATGACGGAGGGCTACGAATGGTTTTGGCGAAACCGTGAACGTAGTGAACTTGATATAACCGAAGGAACCTGATAGCTTTTAAAAGGAGTGGTTAAAGCTCCGCATTTAAAAATATCTGGTTTTTAAAATTAACCGAGTGGTTTCTTTTAAATTGTTCCAACGATTAAACTTTTGGTTTATTTTCTTTGCATTATACATAATGCGTCCCATCATTAACCTATCATTGCAGAAAAAAACGAAAATACAACGTCCTCTTATGCCATCCGCATTCGCCGCGGGGTCCCGTCATCACCCGTTAGGTTACTTAACTAACGACAGAGCGGGGGCTGGGCTAGCGCGGGTGTAAAACATAAGTGACGTCTAAATAGCTATCATATATAGATATTGTACATTCGTCAGACGCAATAATAGGCATTCCAGATCACAGATGAACTTTATTGGATTTGCAAGCAATCCGTATTTGTTTTGAGCCTGCAACAAAAGACGGATTACATAGTTGTGATGAATAGCCATTACCCCACCCAAGACCCCAACGGGTACGGCAAACTACCCGCCCGGCAGTTTGTGCACCCCACCTTGGGTCTGTCCTAGGAGCAAAAACAGTAAAATGAAATAATACAACGGTGGCTACAACCGCAACCTGGATGTGCCCCGCAAAATAATATTACAACAAATTACATTTACATCAAATGAATTAAATAATAACCCATCACATAACCCCGGCTATACATCACAACAGTCCAACACAGTTCATATTCACAAACAGATAAAATCCATTACAGAAATGTGCAACCCCCTGCCAACCGACATACTAGCAGTTAGGGGAGGTTTACGAACACATTATACAAACACAGATATAATCCAACAAGCAAATACTGTATAAATACGACCAATTAAACACTTTTAATTTTGCTCCAATACTTCTCTGTAAATCTGAAACCTGAGCAAAAATAAAATATTCCAGAAAATACCAAATATCACAGAGAAGCAACACAGGAAATTTGGGTTCCTGAATCGCCAACTCGGCGGCGGAAGCGCGGCGGATCGGTGCGATCCGCCGCGGTTCCGCGGCGCTTGAGGCGATTCAGGGGCCCAAATTTCTTGGGTGTTCTTCTACTGTCTTTTTAAGCTTTCTGAACCTCCCTGTAAAATTTTAGGACTTCATTTAAAATTCGACAGAAACTTGTGATTTCGGGGTTTTCCGGTTTCGTTTTTTCCGTTCGAAATTTATACAAATTTGCAAGTAAGTTATTTATTGTTTAGCGAGGCTCTGATACCACTGTAAGTCGATGTACAACACTCCACGACTTGCGGGGAGGCGGAAATATGAAAAACGATCTTGTTCTTTGCTTAAACATCGACTAACCGCACGAATCGAAGCTAAACGATAACTAACAAGAAACATAAAAGTTCTATACTACTATGTTTAGGGATTATACCTAACGAATCGTGTTCTTCGTCTTTGCGAACTCCTCCTCCTCCTCGGCCTTCTCGAAGTAGTAGACGATCCACCCGAGAGCTTTACTCCAAGCTTAGCCTCTAAACTTGAGGCAACTAACCTTCTTTAAGTGCGAATCAAAGAAGCTAGGTGATATAGAGTGAGGGTTATGGTTTAATTAGTCTAACTAATCCTTGTACTCAACACATGAGAGGGGAGGATTAGGGTTTGAAGAGGGAGAGCTTGGGGAGAGAGAAGGTGAAGATAATAATGAAGTGAGAATAATGAGTTATCATAATATATATCAAGCATTTCTTTTTATCAAGAAAAGAAAAGAAAATGATTTACAACCATGCTTGATAAATATCTAGTGGTGATTCATCTCCATGAGTCATTAAGCAATTATGAAGCATTAATGACAATGATGAATCATCCATATGACTCACTAATCACATTCATTGTATATGCCACCTAAACCTCCTTAGTCACCATCTTCTAGAAGCTTCTCGTGCAATTACGAGAACGCCCCTCCTTTCCGCAAAAATACGGAAAAAACTTTAGACTGTATAAATCCAATAATCGGATACCAGTAACTGACTTAAACCAAAGCCGACTGGTAAAAACTGTCCGAAAGTCGTACGTGTGTAAACACACGTATGCGTCCGAACCCTTGTCGTAAAACCATACGACCTCTATATCGTTTCGCCTGGAGTAGGGAAACTCTCTGTGTGGGACTCTAGAGACTCGACTACTACGGTGGCAGTGGGTTTAACCACAGACCGCAAGCGGCACTAGCTGTACGTAACGGTCCCCAGGTAGATGTCGATAAGAAGGCCGATGAGGAAACCCATCCGAACTCCTACTGAGTCTGATGTGACAATCTCCGTACTGTCCGGACCGTTCGTCTAAGACTATCGCATATCGGGCCTAGGGGGGCGGCAAGCGTCAGTCCCATAATAGCGGTATAAGTCGTATCGGAGCGAAGCCCATTACACCCTGAGAAACTACTGGAACCTACCAGCAAATCTCGCTTGCCTTGGCCAGGGACTTTGCGTAATGGCTCTCTGACACAGCGCGATATCAACCCCCAATACCGGGAGAGACGAATCCTGTCTAACCACCACTGCCTCCAAGTGCTCGGGACTGCACCCAACTGCTACCTGTTTGCACGACTCCTTTGAGCCGTGGTAGGGTAGCAATCTAAGAACAGTGGGACACACTCGAGGCGAAGTAGCAGTATCAAGTCTGCGGACTATGCTGTACTCATGTCACCTGGGAACTGTTCACTGACGACTGGTATAAAACCAACCAACAGTTCCCTGTGAGTCCTGTCCGGTGTACCCGTAACCTAACGAGCACCTGCATACTATCTCCAGTACGACGTACTGACGGCTGTGGGACAGACCATCTCCCCAACTGGGATGAGAAGCGTACACACTAGTCTACTCCAGAGTATCGATGCTCAGTCTCGATAATCCAACGACCAGGGACCTGAATAAGGATGTGCTTGTAGACTATCCAGCCCCCACTAGTGTGACTGCCATCACAACGCTGGTAGTCAAGCAAGATCCTAAGAGCTCTATCAATACGTATACTCACATATTAAGATAGAAAAACCAAGTAGCATACTACCATGTTCAGCAAGACTGTTATATAAATGTGAATATCCCAAGCTTCTATTAAGTAATATTTAAACTAGTATGATACAGTAATGGCCTTCTAGGGCATAAACACTAACAGACATGATGACCATGGAACCGCTTTTCAACCTTAGGGTTTGCGGCAGTTTAGCGGTGCCATCAGTGAGGCTTGGGTTTGCCCTTCTACGGTTGGTCCGTAGGTACTGTGGTATGTACCAGATATTTTTAGACTGTGCTCAGGTGTTGAGCTTTCGGGAAATTATGGGACTTTGATGACTCGATCGAAAAGGTTTAACGTCGCCCGGATATCATGTGATAAGAGACCAGTAAGTGGACCAACTTTAGATAGAGGACCTCACTCAGATGCGTTGTGAGTTGATCGAGGACGTACGAGTATTGAGTATTCCTTCGACGGTTGGGACGAGTTCCCGAGGACGTGTTCGGCCAGATACCTTCTACAGAGTGATGAAGATACCGAGTTTGTGATTTTGAGTCCATGTGAGAGACTTCGGATTGACCGTGGTCGAGAACAGTTGCAGTGCGCAGATAGCATGACGTGGCGTCAAAGTGGACGATGATACGGACGAGTGGAACCAGTGCTTCGCGCGAGATGCTGGCGAGCTGTTGTTACTCCCTTTCGAGATCAGAGATCTGATATGCATACAGAGGCGTTGGGATGCGGCTAATTCCCAAGGAAATGTTGTGCTGAAAATGCAGATGTCCAGAAGACGAGAAAAGATTTAGTAAGAGTACCAGCCTCCGTACAGTTCGGCATATGCGAGATCGGAAGAGACCTTGAGCAGAATTCCTTCCAGGACAGTACTGCAATGAGATTTGCACCCAGGATCAGATGTGCGACGTGTATTCAGAGGACCAGAGGCCGACGCCAGTGACGTGGTGCTTTATGAGTGGTCATACTAATTGGCCAAGAGATGACCAGAGAAATGCCAGAGTGGAAGTGTTTCCGTTCGCACACCGGACCGGACAGATGAGCCGATGGATTGCGAGATTTGTAAATCCACGGAGAAGACTAGGACCCAGAGACAGAGGACGCCAGACCGTGAGCAGGAGGCAAGCGGATGTTCTTGCTCTGTCAGTTTTGGGCGCACCGATACATTTTTCGACATTGTAGGAGGTGTACCTCAATGTCATTTGTTGCAATTTGCGTTTATAATCCGAGTATCACGCTTATGTCGCTTGGATTTGAGTTTTGGTGATTGAGCTTTATGGTATTGTTTTCGTGCACCATGGCTGCACCTGCTGGGTATTTACATTTTTGGGCATAGTTATTGCGCTGGATATATATTTTATACACCATTGTGTTGATTTACGATTTGTACATACCTATTGCGTTTGATGTCGATTTTGTACCTTCGTAGCATATGTTTATGATTTCGTGGATTTCATACGGATGATGTGATTTTTGCACTCGGTATAGCTCACATGTGCTTGTAGTGCATTGATACGGATTTGTGCTCATAGTTACACACGTTTTTTATTTATACACCTTGGTACACTCGGTGTCGTTCTTATATGCATTTAAGTTATTAATGTGATTTTCGTGCATTGGTTGCACTGTACTTGTGTTTCGCGCATTTGATGCACCAGATTTGAGATTTTCGTGCACAATAGATGCACCAGATATTGTTGTCGTGCACACCCGTTGCAATGGACAGATGCTTTTGTGCACATCCGTTGCACTTAGTTTTGCTTTGTGCATATAGTGGCACCTGTGTTTAGACTTGATTTCCGTGTGCACCAGACGCATGTGATTGTTGGATGCGCCTTTCAAGGCTGATTTTGCTTTTGAGCACTGTGTATTCATGTGGGCACCATATTATATAGTGGCCAAACAGGACTGATCTGAGGACAGTACCTGAGTACCTTGCATGCATTAAAAGTTTACCAAGAGGTTTTTTAAAAAGATCTATAGTCTCGCTATTTCCTACGTGCCCGTGAGCGACACGATCGTTTTTTTTTTTGGGAAACCTTTTGGGATATTTTGTAACGACGGAACGTATATTTAGCAAAATATATATGGACATATATTATTATTTTACAAATGAGTGTCCGTCACTTATGCCGTGAGTTACGCATCACACGGCGATTTAGAAAGGATTTTACATGTGTGTCATTCAGTTTTTTTTGGAAATTTTTCAAGCATGCGTACTATATATGTATTATAGTATTTTACTAGTGCATATTGGATTTCAGTAGTGGATTTCGAGATCTGTATCTCCATCGTAACTCTGAGGATATGCGTGCAAACCCGATGATTTGGGTGACGTTTGACGGAGTTTGTTTTTTGAGTTTTGTACTCGTTTTCATGCGCACTTGACGCGCTGTGTTGTCTCTGCATCTTCCATGATTTCGGAGCCCCGTTGATTTGAGTTGATTATTGAAATGTTTTAGGTTTTGGGGGTTTTAAATTTAAATTCGGGGACCGAATTTCTTTAAGGGGGGAAGATTGTAATATTTCAGAAAATATAAAATATTATTTTTGGAATTTAATATTAAAATAATATTTTTCCCGAAAACTGACTGATTTGCGAAATTGGGGTTTTCGAAAAAGGGTATAAATATATACTAATAATTGTGAAATAAATGGAAATTAAAATGATTTATTCATTTAAAAATATATTTAAAGGATTTGGCATTTTTAAAAATTTATTATATAGAGTTTGGATAAAAACCCAATTAGTACACTGCTAATCACAATTAAGCCGAATCCGTGTTTCTGCAGTTTTCCATGGCTAGTGCACCATGTCATGTTACATTTGGTTACATGTTGTTGCATTTGTGTTTTTTTATGGGTATTATGTGATTTGGTTTTGAAATTTAAAAGAGAAACGAAAAAGAAATGAAAAGGGTTAAAAAGGTGAATGATTGGAGAGAGAATGTGTGAGAATAAGTGAGAAGGGGGCTGCTGCCATATCTTTACCCCATCATTTTCAAATCCTTCTTCATCTTCCTCCAACCTCACATCCCTCCATTTCTAAACCTAGATCCATCTCCTAATAATCCCCAAAACCTTATACTCCCTCCACAAAAATTAATCCGCATCTTTTCCTCTACACAATGGACCAAGCAAAGTGGGATTTTGATAACATTGAGAAGCTAGGGTTTTCTTGAGTGGCTATATGAGGTACCTTCGTGTGGATTCCGAGGAGACGGAGCGTGGCATCATCGACTTCGGCAAGTAAGGAGCAAGGTGAGTAGATTTATATCTACGGGGGAAGTCGGGTGGATGGCGTATAGTACCTCCGCACACTTTGATGGAAACCGATTTATATATAGATTATGGTTAATGAAACCTTTAATAGAAAACTATAGATAGAGTAAAAAGGTAATCAGAGAACCATATTTGAAACTAAAGGATAGTTAGAAGCGATATTATACGGCTAATATGTGATGACGGGATTTGAGGATGATGTTTGATGATATTTGCCGTTTAGGGTACTATAGGACTAGATAGCCGACGTAGACGTGTCATCCGAACCATACCTATTTCCAAACTGAAGAATCGTATGCATCTTTTAAACAGATACCTTGAGGGACGTTACGGATTTAATACTTATGCTTATAGTGAAAGTAGAATGTATATGTAAAATTGACCTTATATGAGATATAAATGCGATGAAAAGAGAATACGATTTGACATGTGATATGATGATATGTTGGTATACGGAATGCGAGTCGATTGAGATGATTGATACCTTGTCGGTCCCCTGATATGAGATTGTTATGGATGTGACCTGGGACATAGGTATATAGATATATATATATAGAATGTCGTGAATCATGTATGATATGTCGTACAAGGTGTTAAGTCCGTACTCATTGTCGCATAGGTTGATAGGATCCCTGATAGCTTAATGCCGCCGTACGATGATTTTCCGTACGTGATGAGTTTGACTGGAGGTTTGATCCATACCCTTGACTAGAGGATGCCGTACGATGGATTATACCGTACGTGATGTTGTGTGGCTAGATGCCGATTTATAGATTCACCGACTCGGTCATGATAGATACGTATACCCGTCAGCATTTGCATATGATTTACCTTATACTGCATCCATGTTATTCGCATTGCATTACTTATACGTGTGCTAGTACACCTGCACCATTATCGATGATGTGTATGTTACACATACACAGATTTTCCGGCTCACACACTTCATCATCGATAATTGCTATGTCACTTACACAGTAGAATCGCTGCATCAGTATATGACTCCTTGCATGCAATACTTGCGTACATACATATTGTACATCCATACTTGCGTACATACACATATGCACCTTTATACGATATCGCATTCGATTTTGGAGATTTGGAAACCGCATGATATATTTTAAAACGGGATTCATTTAAAAGATCGGTTTTCCCTCGATATGTGCATATTACTGTTCCATGATTGCATGATATACGGATATGCTTACATTTCTGTTATATGTCGCATACATCATGCTTTATGATTTTTCACATTAGGATATGCTGTTTTCATGAGATTTCTGGATTTGAGAACCGCGGCTATTTCAAAAGAAATCATGTACTGTTTTAAAAACCTGGTTTCTCTTGATATGATATTTCGGTGTGTCCACCATGTGTTTTAACGGTTCTGAGAATGACAAGTGAAACCTGATTCGAGGAGGCGGATGATTCCGTTTGCGGGTACATGGTGGCGAGAGAGAGATTTCGTGTGGATGACGATGAGCGTGGAAGAGGGACCACTACCTACCGGAGATTGTATTTGGGTTTGCCGGATATCCGAAGGATACCGACCGGAGTCAAGAGATGATATGGGCTGATCCGGACTGACGGAGCCCGTGGGCCGATCCAGACTGACGGAGCCCGAGATATGAGGATTTACGTGTCGATGCTGGACACGGGTTTCATGATGTTTTCGAGTGTCGAGGTTGGACACTCCGGTTCCATGATTTTTATGCATTGCGAGGGACACCCATTGATTTATATCCACATATTTTCATGCATATGCTTTTTTGATATTTACAAGCATGATATTATTGCATCACCGGTTGACACGTGGATGAGATCCGCATGCTTACAGACATTGATTATTTGGTTGGACGAGATCCACATGCATACATACATTGATTATGGTTGGATGATATCCGCATACGTATACACTATGAGTATTGTTGGCACTTATGATGATACGGTCACCCTAGATATCATAGTATTACCTTTATGATATATTTGACCTAGGAGTCGTTGTTTATTCGATTTCTACTTGTCGATGTTTTTCTACTCACGACTTGGCAACTCACCCCCGTTGTGGCATAGTTCTTGCAGGTTGACCGCATGGATCAGTAGCGGCATCGCTGGCACATAGTTGCATTCGGGTGTTTTGCTTTGGTAGGTGGGACATTTGTATCGTGCCCCCTCTTGTATTTATATTTCATATTGTATCTAGTCAACTCCATTAAATCAATATTGGTAATCGTTTATGAAATGAGACTTGGTGAGACTTGTAGTTGCGAGATTTGAGCGATGGGTTTATGTTCGCTTTGGGGTTTATTTCTTGCTTCTTTCTTTATATTTTGTGGTGAGCTTCGCCGTTGGGCGTCGTATACTGATATTTACTGTTTTGTGTGGTTGTGATCCGCCGGTTGGCGAAGAGCTAGCTCCCGCTTGGGGATGCCCTTCTATTATCTTGTATTGGTGGTTTTGGATCAAAAATACAAAGGAGGTGCTGCCCAAATTTTTGTTAGTGTATATACCCTAGAGGCCATTACTGTATCATACTGGTTTGTATATTATGTTAGTTATGTATATGCCTTAGAGGCCATTGTTGTACATTTGATGTATATTATGATGGATGCTTAGATATATACAGAGAGGACTTTCTTGCTCGTCATGATAGTATGCTATTTGGTTTCACTTTATCTTAACATGTTGACTTGTATTGGTTTACTGTATTTCTCTCACATGTTGATAAAGCCCTTAAGATCTGTACTCGACTACTGGGATTATCATGAGATCATACTAGTGGGGCCACGGTAGTCGATGAGTACATCCTATAAATGTTCCTAGTCGAGAGTATATCGAGACAGGGCATCGATACACCAGAGTAGACTAGCGTATACGCATCTTGACCCATATGATGGGCGATGGATGATCCCATATCCATCGGTGTTTGACATCAAGGATGATGTACGGGTGCTCAGTGGAGACTGGGTATACTGGACGGACTCGCCGAGAACTCCCAGTTGGTGATATACCACACGTCAGATGGCAGTTCTCCGGTGACACTGGTACAGGGTAGTCTGTAGACCCAAGATCGTCATAGAGTCTTGTGTGATTCCCACTGTGCTTTGATTTCCACCTTACCACATCCAAGAGGGCGTGCAAAACGGTGGCTTTTGGGTACAGTCCCGAATCACATGGAGGCAATGAGCGATAGGAGGGGATTCCACTCTCCCGGTATAGGGAGTTGATGTTGTGCTGTGTTCGATTGGCTATAACTGGAAGTCCCTGGCCAGGGCTGATATAGAGATTTACTGGTAAGTGTTACTAGTAGTTTCTCGACCTGTTATGAGCCTCACATCGACACGACTTATCGGTTACTGGGGTCTGACGTTTACCACCCCTAGACTTGATATGCGACATATCAGACGAACAGACCGAACTGTACGGGAATGTTACTGATTGGATTCACAGGAGAACGGACAGGCTAGCTTGTTGATCTTTTGATCGCTCAATACCTGGGTGGCTGTTACGTTTAGCTGACCGCTTGCAGCTTGTGGGTGTTTGATGTGATCATCACCTGCTACCGGCATATTGACAATTCTTTAGAGTCCTACACAGAGGTTTCTTGGCTCAGGCGAAACGGAGTAGAGGCACATATGTGATATGTGCAGGACCGAGGATAATGCGATATGAGATACCGTATTATATTCTCGTGATATTTAGATATGAATCGGGACATCGGATCAAGTGTTGATTCGATGAATCGGTACATGATATATTAGCCAGTTATATTCGATATAGCCGGATCGTTGGATCAAGTGTTGATTCAATGATTTAATGTATAATAATATATATGATATATTGTATTACATTATCTAATATTGGCCCGCTTTATTATTTCATTTTCTCACCGGATTAATACATTGATATATATGCGATATATGTTAAATGTATTATTTTCTTTTGTTGCAAATATATAATATATATGTGATATATATTATTGTAACATGATATGATTTATTATTAAACATGTTTAAGGATGATAATGAGGGATTAGGGTTTGATTAGGGTTAGCTCTTTCAAGTTCATTCTAGAAGCTTTGCTTTTGTCTTGGTTAAGATATTATGGTTGATATTTTTCCATGACTCATTTCTAACCTAACCAAACCCTAACCCTAGTTTATTCTCTACAAACTCTTAGCCTATCATCCTTGACCATGGTTAATATATCAATGATATAGATTTCTTTTCTATTCATCACAAAAGGATTATCTTTTCCATTATCATCTTCTTCTCTCTTGAGTTCTAAAAGAAAGAGCTTACTAGTTAATTCTTGTGTGATGATTTCAAGTGAGAAAGTGAATAAAAAGAAAGCATAAATACTACTCCCTCATCCTCATCTCATCTAGCCCATGAGATTAGGGTGTTCATCTCTTTAGAGTGAGAAAGCTTGGGTTTTTGCAACTTCGACGTAGATCATCGGAGATTCGGAACACTTCAAGCTAGCATGGATCGTTCGAATCGTGGAGCCTCTCTTGAGTCCTGGAGATCATGGATCGCGGCGAAAGGACTTCTACTCGGAGCTTATGAAGTGAAGGAGCGGACTACAAAGGTTGTAATCCCTCACACTTAGATAAAAAGATGTTATCTTGCATGCTAAACCCTAATAATCTAGCAAAGATCCCGTCTTTGGGTTGTTCGGCACATGTAGAATTTTATTCGGGCATGTTTGATGCTCTATGAACCTTCACTAGTGTGCCTAGGAACCCTACAGTGGTATCAGAGCCTAGCTAGAGCATTAGGCGACGTGTTTACGAAGTTAAAACTCCGATCGAACCCGAACCGACGAAATTTACCCCCTCTCTGGAAATTTTTCAAAATCTGGGATTTTTCTGAATTTAAAATACCTGAAAAATACAGCAAGAACATATAAGAATTATGGTGAAATTCGTGCCTCCAATTCGACCACTTGGCCGCGGAACCGCGGCAAAGACCCACCATTGGCGGCGGTTCCGCGGCAGTATAAGTGTATTAGGCACGGTTTTGTGCACAGTAATTCCTGTATCTTTATTTACTATTTTATGGGTATTTTTATTCTGACTCAAGTGTTGAGTATTCTGGGGTTTCTTTTGTAATCGTAGATTCGATCGGAATATTTAAATTCGTTTTTATTTCCGGATATTTAGAAACTGTTAAACTATTTGAACGAATATCATTAACTCACTGTTTCCCGGTACGGCAAACTTTCAAGTGTTGAATTTTTATCGGGTTTAAATCTTTCGGAAAAATTGTACAAGTTAAGCAGTGGACCCTCTAGAAGACAACAAACCTTAACTCGATTATGTGACCGTCTTGAACTGCCTTTTGAACCTTCGGGTTTGGGGCAGTACGGCGTGCCACATGTGAGGCGTTGGCTTGACCCTTCTACGGCTGGATCACTGGTACTATGACATATTCTGGGATTATTTGAACTCCGCTCAAGTGTTGAGCACTTTGGGAAATTTTGGGTATTTGATTATCTGTTCGAAAAGTTTAATACTGTCTATTTATCTGGAATGTGATACAATATGTGGAATTCATAGAGTTAGGCATGAAATGCGAAGTATGTGATATTTCGGATTTACGATGTCTAAAGTGATTGTGGATTCCAAATATTGTAGTTTTACACTTTCTTTTCTGTGACCGTAAGTGTAGTATGTAGTTGTATTGCCGGTCTTCGTTGCTATACATCGGCGATGATCGGTGTATGCATACTTACTTACGTTGATGATATGTGATATTATGTGTTGCTGAGATATGATATGCAGGATTGTCGCGATTGAATAGCCGGGGGTTTTATGTGAGATGAGAGTTTTATATTTTCATTCATGTAAATTCAATTGTAATGTAATATTCTTTTATTTGGGGCACTTCCAGGTTGAGGTTGATGCCACCAGTGTTGTATATTATTTACTTTTCCGCATTAGGATGGACCCAAGGAGGGGAGCACAGGTGACCGGGTTATGGGGTTCAGTGGGAGGCTATCTCGAGGAGTCGAGACCGGGTCTCCTAAACTCTAGAATTGGTAGGGTTGCTTGCCGCTCTCGTAGGGGTCCAGGGTGTGGGCTTGGCTATTCATCGCGACTGTGGAATCCGTATTTTCTATTATTGGCTAAGTACTAAATACGGACATCCTAGTATATCCCACATTATATCTATGTTTCTGCTGCGATATCTGTGATGTGATCATTTGATATGTTGTGATGGATACAGTATATAGTATATATGATATATTATATAGATGTTACTTATGTTTTACACCCGCACTAACCCTGCCCTGCTCTGTCGTTAGTTACCTAACCTAATGGTGCACGAGGGGACATCGAGGCGAATGCGGATGGCATAAGTGTACGTCGTATTTATCTGTGATGCTTAGGAAGCATAAGCTGATGGGATTTTATTAATGAGATTAATAAAAAGAAAAGAAACCTAAAGATGTTGTAGAATCAAAACTTTATAAAAAGGGTAGCTACAGTTTTGCTTTACACAGTGATATATATGATATATCCTGCACCTTATTCGATGGGGAAAGAGCCGAGATCCCTTCACCGGGAGTGACCTCTTTAGCGAAACTGGCAGATCCTACAAAACGTGGTTTGTCTTTTGAATGCTTTTAGTGTTTTGCTTTGCACAGCGATATATATTATATATCCTGCACCTTATTCGATGAGGAAAGGGCCGACGATCCCTTCACCGGGAGTGACCCCTTTAGCGAAACTAAGAAAATCCTCAAAAACACTCCTTTTTCAAAAACTACTCGATTCTACGATGATATCAAGTTCATTACGCTCAGGGTTTTCTGCAAAACCTGCGTAGCCCTCCGTCATTTCAGATAGATTTTATTTAGTATTCGTGCTATGTTTGTTGACTTAGTTAAGACATAGTGTACGGTAGATAAGTAATGTTTATCTGCTAAAACATGAGATGTGATTAGATTAGGGTATTCGTACGGCCTTGTTGACTCAGTTAAGGGTCGTACGGGTAGGTTTAATTCAATCGGGAAATGTACGGGTTGAACTTGACTTGCGATTTATGGTTTGTTGACTTAGTTAAGGTCATAGATCGCTAGGGGCAAAATATTATCGGGAATTTCAAGTGTTGAAATTTGCAATGAGATTGCATACCTTCTATGAGATAGTTGGATCCCGATACCCACTGCGAGTAAGAGTTACTCCTGGGAGAGTTTTACACAGGACAATTAGTCGATCAAGTAGGTGTCTAGAAAAGTGTTAACGGGGTTACGCCTCTGGGAAAACGAGGTTTACTTTAATTAGGTCCATGCGAAAGCACGGGGAACCTCCCTCAAAGTACCGACACTGATCTGGCTGAAAGATTGACGAAATTGTAGGGTGTAATTAATCCCGGCTAATCTTACCTTTTAGGGTTTGAAAGTAGATTTGATAAAAACAGTGGGAGACATCCTGATTAGATAAGATAATAACCAATCTAATCTTGCAAGAGCATACGCTAAAGTATTTTCTTCTCTCTCTCTCCAGGTAGCGACCATGTCAGGCCATAATCAAGATAATAATATAGATGTATTGACTGAACCCGCTTATTATACTGAGCAGGGGAACGTTGGACCCGTTCTTTCTTATAAGAGTTATAAGACTGAACAGGAAATATGAGAATATCTGGATTCTCACGCCGCCCAAAAGAACATGCATGTTGATGCATCTTCTTCAGGTGTGTTAGTTATTGAGAACTGTTTCTCAGTTCACCCTACGTCCTGGGTATTGGATACCGGATCGGGATCCCACATATGTAAATTGTTACATGGGCTACGTAAAGGTAGAGAACTGGGAAAAGATGATCATTCCGTTCAAGTAGGGAATGGTACAAGTATTGCAGCCAAAGCAGTTGGCAAATATCACCTTGTATTTGTAGGGTTCCTAGGCACGCTAGTGAGGTCTCACAAGGCATCAACCATGCCAATTTCAAAAATCTAGGTGCCGAGAAACCCGACTACGGACCGTTGGCTAGAAATCTAGGCGAAAAACAATCTAGTTAACAACTTAACTAATGGGATATCGGAAATACAACCTTTGTAGATCCGGTGCTCCACCTCCATAGCTCCGCAACGAAGTCGTCTCCGCTGTCCAAAAGGAATCCGGGCTCTAGAGTCGGCTTCGTCGGAGAAAAAGCGAGCTAGGTCGTCGATGTATATGCCGAAGATGATCTACGTCGAGGCATCGCTAAATCAATCTCCACCTTCACCAAGCCCTAAAAACTTGTGAAGGAAACACACTCTACTACTTGGCAAGAGGTAGAGGATGAAGAAATAGGAAGTGGGTAGACTTTAGAATTGGATTTCTCACTCTTTATCATCAATCACCATTGATGACCTTGCTTTCTTCACTTGAAGAAAAATGAGGAAGAAGAAGATAATAGTTATGATAAGTTAATTAAAATGAAATGAATAATCAAACCTTATCATAACAAGACCATGGTTAATTGTAGAGAGTTAACTCAAGTTAAATGAATGGTTAGGGTTTGTATAAGAAGACAAAATGGTTGCTATGGTCAAAGTTCATGAAGCTTCAAAGAATACAAACAAAATAGCAACCATTTTCTCATTTCCTTTTTCCTTTTTCCAAAAAGAAAAAGATTAATAAATGAATAAGGAAATCAAAACCCTAATTATCCACTTAAAACATGGTTTAATTCTTTACATTTAACCAAAATGCATGTATCATCAAACATGATACAATCTAGTGCACAAAATCATATCGCATATGTAATGCGCACATCCGAGTGAGAAAATCCATTATAAAGTGAACCGATACTAGTTAATGCAAAGTAATATATCAAATATATAATTATGCATTAAATCATTAAATCAACACTTGATTTAACGATCCGGTCATATCGCATATAACCGGCTAGTATCATTAGTAACAACTTATCGAATCAACACTTGATCCGATAACCCGGCTATATCACATATAACCGATCAATGTCACATCGCGAGAATCGAATACAGTATCACATACTCGTATTATTCTCGGTCCCGCACATATCTCATATGCGCTCCTATTTCGTTTCGCTTGAGCCAGGAAACCTCTGTGTAGGACTCTAAAGACTCGTCAATACGCCGGCAGCAGGTGATGATCATATCAAACACCCACAAGCCGCAAGCGGTCTGCTAAACGTAACGGCCACCCGGGTATTGAGCGATCAGAAGATCGACGAGCAAGCCCGCTCACACTCCTGCGAATCCGACCAGTAACACTACCGTACAGTCCGGTCTGTCCGTCTGATATGTCGCATATCTCGCCTAGGGGTGGTAAACGTCAGACCCCAATAGCTCAATAAGTCGTGTCGATATGAGGTCTATAACAATTCAAGAAACTACTGGTAACACTTACCAGTAAATCTCAGCAACCCTGGCCAGGGATTTCCAGTTATAGCCAATCGAACACAGCACAACATCAACCCCCTATACCGGGAGAGACGAATCCCCTCCTATCGCTCATTGCCTCCATGTGACTCGGGACTGTACCCAAAAACCACCGTTTTGCACGCCCTCTTGGATGTGGTAAGATGGAAATCAAAGCACAGTGGGAACCACACGAGACTCTATGACGATCTCGGGTCAACAGACTACTCTGTACCAGTGTCACCAGAGAACTGCCATCTGACGTGAGGTATAATACCATCTGGGAGTTCTCGGCGAGTCCGTCCAGTGTACCCAGTCTCTACTGAGAACCCGTATATCATCTCTGATGTCAAACACCAATGGATATGGGATCATCCATCGCCCATCTGTATGGGTCGAGAAGGTATACGCTAGTCTACTCTGGTATATCGATGCCCCATCTCGATACACCTACGACTAGGGACTTTGAAGGATGTACTTATGGACTACCATATCCCCACTAGTATGATCCGCATCATAGTCTAGGTAGTCAAGCACACATCCTAAGGGCTTTACCAACATGTAACAGAGAGACAATCAGTGTACACGTTAAGGTAAAGAGCAACCAGATAGCATACTATCATGTCGAGCAAGAAAGTCCTCCCTATATATGTCCCAGCATCCACTACAATATACATCCTATGTACAGTAATGGCCTCTAGGGCATACATATAACTAACAATCTCCCACTTGCACTTGGGCCATCTGATAGCAGTGGTTGTAGTATCTCATACTCAACCATCCCATAAAAGTCTCTCTCTGGAAACAGGCCTTTGTGAGTGGATCCGCTGTGTTGTCCTCTGAGTCTACTCTCCAAACCTCGATCACCCTGGAGATCAACCATCTCCATGATCAGGTGACACTGCCTTAGAATAAGTCTGGATCACTGATGGGACCGGCGTTCCTTGGCATAAGCCACAACTCCATTGTCTCACAATGGTAGGAACATAGTTCATCTCATGAACCAATATACACCCAAACAGCCTCTAGGGTAGCATCTTAAGTAGCGATGTATCCTGCCTTTATCGTCTAGTATGTCACGGTATCTAGCTTGGAACTCTTCCAACATACCGTCCCTTTACTGAGGGTATAGACAATGCCTGTGACTGACATTCAGTCGTCATTATCACCCTGGAACTCTTCCATTGATTCTCCCCAGGATCGATTGATACCATCTCGCTACAACTAGTGAGAAGCCTAACATCCATTTAGATCTATCTCATAGATCCAAAATCCAGGATTTAGTAGGTATCATTTTGATCCTACACGGAGAATCTTTGTGATAAACGGAGATTGATCGAGCGTAGCATAGGAAACTCCTTCCCTATCAAGAGTATGTCATCCATGTACTCTATGAGGATCGTCACCATACTCCCTACTACCTTTTTGTATATACAAGGTTCATCTACCATTTTGATGATGTCAAACTCTTTGACTAACACATCAAAACAGATGTTCCATCTCCGCGATGCCTGCTTTATCCTATAAAGCATCTTGCACACGTTTCCGCTGCTCCCACTGTCTACGAAGCCCTCTGGCTGTGCACTTATAGACGTTCTCTTCTAAAACATCATTTAGAAAAGGAGTCATGACACCCAACCGCCAGATATCGTAGTCATGGTATGTAGCCGTGGCAAGTAGGATCTGGATGGACTTAAGCATAGCCACTTGAAAAGGTTTCATCATTATCCACGCCTGGTTGATGACGAAAACCTTTACCAAGTCCAGCTTTGAAAGTCTCAACCTTTCCATCTACACCATGTAATCTTCTCAAGATATACTTGCTCCTGATGGGGATTTAACCCTTCAGATATAGCAACCAAAGTCCATACTTTGTTGGTGTATATTTATTCCATCTCAGATCGCTAAGCACCCAGCCATTCTTACAGAGTCTTACTCTTGATGGCCAGCTCGAAACTAGTTGGGTCATCATCTCATGATGCAATCCTCTCTCCCACTGTCATCGAGAAACCGATGTATCTCTCAGGTGGGTGAGAAAACCCTACTAGATCGGCGGAGAGGCTGAGGTTCGTTGGTATCTATTGAATCCTTTGGTTCTACCAAATCATCTGTTGTAGTTTGTATAGCTGGAACATTTCCAGTTTTACTTAACAGATCTTGCCTCGAGCTTGTCCGGATTTTGTTTTTAGACATAGGCCGGACAACCCCAAATCTTAACTAACTTAAGACATGGGTTCTTCCCATTCCATATCACATATGAAGCGGTAGGCAACTGATTTGATTCGAACCCTATTCAATAGGTATGCAGCTTCTCAAGTGCATAACTTCCATAAGGAAATAGGTAACTCAGTAGTACTCATCATAGAGCACACCTTATCATATAGGGTGTGATTGCTCCACCCCGATATACCATCGGGCTATGGTGTATTCGGAGGAATAATGCCGAAAGAGAATCTCATTCTCCTTTAGAATAGTCCAGGAATTCCGTGCTCAAGTATTCTCCTCCTCGATCTCATCAAAGGACTTAATACTTATACCCGTATTTGGTTCTCTACTTCTAACTTATATTCTGTGAATATCTCAAAAGGTTCGGACTTGTGTTTCAACAGGAACATAGGTCTGAATCTTGAAAGATCATCAGAGAATGTAATGAAGTACAAAGAACCGGTCTTGGCATGTATAGACAGGGGACATTACATACATCAACATGTATCATCCTAAGAGTTTACTAACTCTTTCTCTGTTTCCAATAAACAGGGCTATGGTCATCTTATCTCTGTGACATGACTGGCGAGTTTCACAAGATGTAAATTCAAACTGATTTAAATATGCATCTTTATGTAACTCTAGCTAGTCGGGTCACATTGATCTGACCTAGTCTACAATGCCTCAAGAAGAATTCGTTCATTTCTGAACTCTTCCTCTTGTGTGTGATCCGTATACTAAGAACTGTAGTTTGATTTAGAACATCAATGCTTTTAGATAACGTGCCTGAACCGATCAACTTTTGATATAGGAAATGTTCAAAACATTATCCAACAATACAAAATTTTATCGTTTCTTTACTAATAAAGAGACAGATATGATTTTGTATATCAGGTTCGGTATCTAATAACATTCGTTCAGAATCAATGTATTGTAATACAGGGTGACAGTGACCGACAGACTTGGCTGCAACACTTGCCCCGTTTTCTGCCTCATGAAACTTATCACCCGTTCTCAGTTCTCTACCTTTCTGTAGCCCTATGTAACATATTACAAATCTGGGATCCTGATCTGGTATCACATACCCAGAACGTAAAGGATACTGAGAAACAGTTCTGTATAATGAACACACCCGAAGATGATGCATCATCATGCACTCTCTTCGTTTGGGCGGCACGGGAAATCTGGTATTCCCCAATTTCCTGCTCTGTCTTATAACAATTATAAGTTGGAGTGGGACCAACGTTCCCCAGCTCAGTATAACAAGCGGGTTCGGTCAATAATCCGTATTATTATCTTGATTAAGGCGTGATTTGGTCGCTACCAGGAGAGAGAGAGAAGAAAACACTCAGCGTGCGCTCTTGCAAGAATAGATTGGTTATTATTTTATCTAATCAGGATGGCTCCCACTGCTTTTTATCAAATCTTCCTTCAAACCCTAAAAGGAAAGACTAGCCGGGATTAATTACACACTACAAGTTCGCCAATCTTTCAGCCAGGCCAGTGTCGGTACTTTGAAGGAGGTCCCCCGTGCTTTCGCACGAACCTAATTAATGTAAACCTCGTTTTCCTAGAGGCGTAACCCCGTTGACACCTTTCTAGACACCTACTTGATCGGCTAATTATAATGTATAGAACTCTCCCAGGAGTAACTCTTACTCGCAGCGGGTATCGGGATCCAACTATCTCATAGAAGGTATGCAATCTCATTGCAAATTTCAACACTTGAAATTCCCGATAATATTTTGCCCCTAGCGTCCTATGACCTTGACGGAGGTCAACAAACCATAGGCTACTAGTCAAGTTCAACCCGTCATTTCTTGATCGAATTAAACCCACCCGCACGACCCTTGACGGAGGTCAACAAGGCCGCACGACTACCCTAATCCAATCTGCATCATATGCATAAGCAGATAAATACTAGTTAGCTACCGCATACTACGCCTTGACGGAGGTCAACAAACGTAGCACGAATACTAAATAGGACTTATCTGAAATGACAGAGGGCTACGACAGGTTTTTCTGAAAACCCATTGCGTAATGAACTTGATATCGTTGTAGGATCGAATGAATTTTGAAATGGAGTGTTTTTGAGGCTTTTCTAGTTTTGCTAAAGGAGTCACTCCCGGTGAAGGGATCGTCGGTCCTTTCCTCGTCGAATGAGGTGCGGGATATATCATATATATCACTGTGCAAAGCAAAAACACTTAAAAGCAATCAAAAGACAAACCGAGTGTGTAGCATCTGCCAGTTATTGCTAAAGGAGTCACTCCCGGTGAAGGGATCTCGGTCCTTTCCTCATCGAATAAGGTGCAGGATATATCACATATACCTCTGTGCAAAGCAAAAACTGTAGCTACCTGTTTTATTTTGAAATTCGGTTCTACAACATCTTAGGTTTCTTTTATTTCATTAATCACATTAATGAAGTCCCATCATTTAAGTTACCTAAACATCAAAGATAAATACGACGTACACTTATGCCATCCGCATTCGCCTCGATGTCCCCTCGTGCACCGTTAGGTTAGGTGACTAACGGCAGAGCGGGGCAGGGCTAGCGCGGGTGTAAAACATAAGTAACGCCTATATAATATATCATATATACTATATACTGTATCTATCAAAGAACATCACATGATCACATCACAGATATTGCAGCAGAAGAAACATATGAAATATTGGATATACTAGGACGTCCGTGTTTTCAATACGAGCCAGTATAAAACACGGATTCCACGGTCGTGATGAATAGCCAAACCCACACCCCTAGACCCCTACGAGAGCGGCAAGCAACCCTGCCAATTCTAGAGTTAGGAGACCCGGACTCGACTCCTCGAGTTGGTCTCCCACTGGACTCCAGAACCCGGTTACTTGTGCCCTCCTCTTTGGGTCTATCCTAGTGCGGAAAAGTAAATAATATACAAACGGTGACATCTTCCGCAACCTGGAAGTTCCCCAATAAAAGAATATTACATACAAGTTTTTACATGAATGAAAATGAAAAACACTCATCTCACATAAAAAACCCCGGCTATTCAAACACGACGATCCAATATAACATATCCAGCAACACATAACATCACATGTCATCAACGTAAGTAAATATGTCCATCCCAATTGTCGTTGACATATAGCAACGAAACCGGCGACATCACATATTACACTTACGGTCACAGAAAAGAAAGTGTAAAACTACAACAGTTGGAATCCGCAACCTCCTCAGACATCGCATGCCTGACCAAATGAATTACTTAGACATCCCATGCCTAACAATTATAAACCCCGCATTTTAGTCTCGTTATCGAAAACACTTTTCAATATCAAGTCGGGCAATTCAACAAGATTCCCGACATGCTGATCGAATGCTCGTCGCAAACTTCAGTAGACGGCCGCACCCCCGATACCGTCGACGAAGTGCACCAAGGCGGAACACCGTTACCGCGAGCACCCGAACGGATGCTTTCGGCGACGGGGTTCTCCTACAGTCACTTGGTCGGGGCTATGGAGTGAAGCTGTCTATTAAGTTTACCCGGCGAGTATCCGCGTACACTACGTGATTGCGACGGACTTTTGATCACATCAAAATTCCGTGGCAACCGATCAAGTGAGACTAAACTGCTATGTTTATAACATTCATTCAGTTATCTCATAACTACTTGTGAATTCCAATTATTGTATCCCATTCCAGATAAACAGAAAATGTTAAACTTTTCGATCGAACAATCGAACACCCAAGTTTTCCCGATACAGCTCAATACATGAAATAAGTCTAACAACATTCCGTTCGTGCCTCAGTACCAACGGTCCAGCCGTAGAAGGGTCAAGCCAACGCCTCACATGTGGCACGTCGTACTGCCCCAAACCCTAAGGTTCAAAGGGCAGTTCAAGACGGTCACATAATCGAGTTAAGGTTTGTTGTCTTCTAGAGGGTCCATCGCGTTACTTGCACTACTTAGAACGTCGTTAAACTACGGAAAAATCCAACACTTGGAAATTTCCCGACAGGGGAAAAATTGGGTATTTATATCCGGTCGAACTTTTTAACATATTCTAAAATTTATCCAGAAAGCCACACAGACAAAAATTGATAATCCGATCGAATAATCGAATCCCCAAAACAACCTCAGAAAATTCAACTCTTGAATAATATTTAAAAATACCCAGGAAAACCAGCAATATCAATTAGGAGTTACTGTGTAACATTGACTGAAGAATGAGTCCGTACGGCCGCGGATCCGCCGCACGAGCCAGGCTCGTGCCGCGGAACCGCGACAGTTTGATGGAATTACGCACTCGTATTTCACAGTTACTCTTAAAATAACCTGCTGATATTTCTGCATATTTTTAATACTGAAAAATCCCTGGTTTTGAAAATTGGACAGAGAGCATGGGTGTGTTAGGATTTCGGGTTCGTTCGGAGTTCAAAATCCATCTAGACTTCGCCTAAGGCTCTAGCTAGGCTCTGATACCACTGTAGGGTTCCTAAGCATGCTAGTGAGGTATCACAAGGCATCAACCATGCCAATTTCAAAAATCTAGGTGCCGAGAAACCCGACTACGGACCGTTGGCTAGAAATCTAGGCGAAAAACAATCTAGTTAACAACTTAACTAATGGGATATCGGAAATACAACCTTTGTAGATCCGGTGCTCCACTTCCATAGCTCCGCAACGAAGTCGTCTCCGCTGTCCAAAAGGAATCCGGGCTCTAGAGTCGGCTTCGTCGGAGAAAAAGCGAGCTAGGTCGTCGATGTACATGCCGAAGATGATCTACGTCGAGGCATCGCTAAATCAAGCTCCATCTTCACCAAGCCCTAAAAACTTGTGAAGGAAACACACTCTACTACTTGGCAAGAGGTAGAGGATGAAGAAATAGGAAGTGGGTAGACTTTAGAATTGGATTTCTCACTCTTTATCATCAATCACCATTGATGACCTTGCATTCTTCACTTGAAGAAAAATGAAGAAGAAGAAGATAATAGTTATGATAAGTTAATTAAAATGAAATGAATAATCAAACCTTATCATAACAAGACCATGGTTAATTGTAGAGAGTTAACTCAAGTTAGATGAATGGTTAGGGTTTGTATAAGAAGACAAAATGGTTGCTATGGTCAAAGTTCATGAAGCTTCAAAGAATACAAACAAAATAGCAACCATTTTCTCATTTCCTTTTTCCTTTTTCCAAAAAGAAAAAGATTAATAAATGAATAAGGAAATCAAAACCCTAATTATCCACTTAAAACATGGTTTAATTCTTTACATTTAACCAAAATGCATGTATCATCAAACATGATACAATCTAGTGCACAAAATCATATCGCATATGTAATGCGCACATCCGAGTGAGAAAATCCATTATAAAGTGAACCGATACTAGTTAATGCAAAGTAATATATCAAATATATAATTATGCATTAAATCATTAAATCAACACTTGATTTAACGATCCGGTCATATCGCATATAACCGGCTAGTATCATTAGTAACAACTTATCGAATCAACACTTGATCCGATAACCCGGCTATATCACATATAACCGATCAATGTCACATCGCGGGAATCGAATACAGTATCACATACTCGTATTATTCTCGGTCCCGCACATATCTCATATGCGCTCCTATTTCGTTTCGCTTGAGCCAGGAAACCTCTGTGTAGGACTCTAAAGACTCATCAATACGCCGGCAGCAGGTGATGATGATATCAAACACCCACAAGCCGCAAGCGGTCTGCTAAACGTAACGGCCACCCGGGTATTGAGCGATCAGAAGATCGACGAGCAAGCCCGCTCACACTCCTGCGAATCCGACCAGTAACACTACCGTACAGTCCGGTCTGTCCGTCTGATATGTCGCATATCTCGCCTAGGGGTGGTAAACGTCAGACCCCAATAGCTCAATAAGTCGTGTCGATATGAGGTCTATAACAATTCGAGAAACTACTGGTAACACTTACCAGTAAATCTCAGCAACCCTGGCCAGGGATTTCCTGTTATAGCCAATCGAACACAGCACAACATCAACCCCCTATACCGGGAGAGACGAATCCCCTCCTATCGCTCATTGCCTCCATGTGACTCGGGACTGTACCCAATAACCACCGTTTTGCACGCCCTCTTGGACGTGGTAAGATGGAAATCAAAGCACAGTGGGAACCACACGAGACTCTATGACGATCTCGGGTCAACAGACTACTCTGTACCAGTGTCACCAGAGAACTGCCATCTGACGTGAGGTATAATACCATCTGGGAGTTCTCGGCGAGTCCGTCCAGTGTACCCAGTCTCTACTGAGCACCCGTATATCATCTCTGATGTCAAACACCAATGGATATGGGATCATCCATTGCCCATCTGTATGGGTCGAGAAGGTATACGCTAGTCTACTCTGGTATATCGATGCCCCATCTCGATACACCCACGACTAGGGACTTTGAAGGATGTACTTATGGACTACCATATCCCCACTAGTATGATCCGCATCATAGTCTAGGTAGTCAAGCACACATCCTAAGGGCTTTACCAACATGTAACAGAGAGACAATCAGTGTACACGTTAAGGTAAAGAGCAACCAGATAGCATACTATCATGTCGAGCAAGAAAGTCCTCCCTATATATGTCCCAGCATCACTACAATATACATCCTATGTACAGTAATGGCCTCTAGGGCATACATATAACTAACAGTATTACCAAGTCGTAATACACTGATTCTAAATGAGTGCTATTATATACCGAACATGATGTGCAATATTATATCAGTTTCTTTATTAAGTAAAGAAGGATATAATTTTGTAGTAAAGGATAATGTTATGAACATATTCCTAGATCAAAAGTTGATTGCATCAGGCTCGTTACATAATGGCATATTCATTCTGAATCAGAATACAGTCCTGAATATACAAAACACACACAAGAGGAAAAGTTCAGATATGAACGAATCCTACTTGTGGCATTGTAGACTTGGTCATATCAATGCGACACGACTGGCTAAGTTACATAAGGATGGTTATTTGAATCCGTTCGAATTATCATCTTATGATACTTGCCATTCATGTCTTAAAGGAAAAATGACCAAAGCTCCGTTTAGTGGACACGGAGAAAGAGTTAATGAACTCTTAGGACTAATACATAGTGATGTATGCGGTCCCATGTCTACGCATGCCAGGAACGGTTCATCCTACTTCATTACATTCACTGACGATCTCTCTAGATACGGACATGTGTTTCTGATGAAACACAAGTCTGAAGCTTTTGAGAAATTCAGAGAATATAAGCACGAAGTAGAGAACCAAACGGGCAAAAGTATTAAAATTCTTCGATCTGATCGAGGAGGTGAATACTTAAGCTGTGAGTTCCTAGATTATCTAAAAGAGAATGGGATTCTCTCTCAGCTTACTCCTCCATATACACCACAACACAACGGTGTATCGGAACAAAGGAATCGGACCCTATTAGATATGGTGCGATCTATGATGAGCGATGCTGAGTTACCTATTTCCTTCTGGGGATATGCGCTTGAGACAGCCATATACATATTGAATCTAGTTCCGTCTAAATCTGTACCTACCACACCATATGAGATATGGAGTGGGAAGAGACCATATCTTAAACGAGTTAAGATATGGGGTTGTCCGGCCTATGTCAAAAGACAAAATCCAGACAAACTCGAGGCACGATCAGTTCTTTGCAAATTTGTGGGATATCCTAAGAATTCTCAAGGATATATTTTCTATCACGCTGAGGAACAAAAAGTGTTTGTTTCTCAATATGCCACCTTTTTAGAAAAGGAATTTCTTGCAAAAGAAATTAGTGGCAAAGAGGTAGAGCTGGAAGAGGTTCCAGAAACACAAATTGCAACTGAAGATTTAGTAGAACCAGAGGATTCAGTAGTACCCGACGAACCCCAGCCTCTCCGCCGATCTAGTAGGGTTTCTCATCCACCTGAGAGATACTACGGTTTTCTCATTGATGGTGGAAGCGAGGATTGCATCATGGAAGATGATGACCCGACTAGTTTCGAGCAGGCCATCACGAGTGGTGACTCTGTGAAATGGCTGGATGCAATGCGATCTGAGATGGAATCCATGTACACCAATAAAGTATGGATTTTGGAAAATGCTCCTGAAGGGGTAAAACCCATTGGGAGCAAGTGGATTTTTAAAAAGAAATTTGGTGTAGATGGAAAAGTTAAGACTTTCAAAGCTAGACTTGTAGCAAAGGGATTTCGTCAACGACCAGGTATGGACTATGACGAAACTTTTTCTCCAGTAGCTATGCTTAAGTCCATCCGGATCTTACTTGCCATTGCTGCATACCATGACTACGAAATCTGGCAAATAGATGTTAAGACCGCCTTTCTAAATGGTGATTTAGAAGAGTGCATGTACATGACTCAGCCAGAGGGCTTCGTAAATAGTGGGAGCAGCGGAAAGGTGTGCAAACTGCTTAAATCCATTTATGGGTTAAAGAAAGCATCGCAGAGTTGGAACATCTGTTTTGATGTAGTAGTCAAAGAGTTTGACTTCATCAAAAACATAGATGAACCTTGTATCTATAAGAAGGTAGCAGAGAGTAAGGTTGTCTTCCTCGTATTGTACGTGGATGACATACTCTTGATAGGAAATGATACTCCTATGCTGCAATCAGTCAAGCTCTTCTTATCACAGAGATTCTCAATAAAAGATCTAGGTGATGCCTCCTGTATATTGGGAATTAGGACCTATAGAGATAGATCCAAACGGATACTGGGATTGTCCCAATCCAGGTACATTGACACCATACTAAAGAGGTTTAGTATGGAAGAATCCAAGCGTGGGAACCAACCCACGATCTCTGGACTCACTCTCTCCAAAGAGATGTCTCCCAAGACTGATTTGGAGAGAGCTCGCATGCAAGGGATACCCTATGCTTCGGCAGTAGGCTCTATCATGTATGCGATGCTATGTACCAGACCCGATGTAGCATACTCACTAAGTGTAGTGAGTCGGTATCAAGCAGATCCTGGAGAGAGTCACTGGACGGCTGTGAAGAACATTCTCAAGTACTTACGAAGGACTAGAGATATGTTCTTGGTGTATGGTAACGGAGAACTCCGGGTGGAGTCCTCTACCGATTCCAGCTTCCAAAGTGATAAGGACGACTCTAAGTCGCATTCGGGTTTTATCTTTACCCTCAATGGAGGGGCGGTATGTTGGAAGAGTTCCAAACAGGATACCGTTGCAGACTCGACGATGGAGGCTGAATACATCGCTGCCAACGATGCTGCCAAAGAGGCTGTCTGGATGAAGAAGTTCATTAGTGAACTTGGTGTGGTTCCATCCATTGAACATCCAATACCTCTGTATTGTGATAACAATGGAGCTGTGGCTTTGGCCAAGGAACCCAGATCCCATCAGAAATCCAGACATATTCTGAGGCGGTATCACCTGATCAGGGAGATAGTTGATCGCCGGGAGATCGAGGTCAGGAGAGTAGATACGAAGGACAACACTGCGGATCCACTCACGAAGGCCATTCCCCAGATACAGTTTGAGAGATTATTCGGGATGCTAGGTATGAGATACTACAGCAGCTGGCCTTAGTGCAAGTGGGAGATTATTAGTTATGTATATGCCCTAGAGGCCATTGTTGTACATTTGATGTATATTATGATGGATGCTTAGATATATACAGAGAGGACTTTCTTGCTCGTCATAATAGTATGCTATTTGGTTTCACTTTATCTTAACATGTTGACTTGTATTGGTTTACTGTCTCTCTCTCACATGTTGATAAAGCCCTTAGGATCTGTACTCGACTACTAGGATTATGATGAGATCATACTAGTGGGGCCACGGTAGTCGATGAGTACATCCTATAAATGTTCCTAGTCGAGAGCATATCGAGACAGGGCATCGATACACCAGAGTAGACTAGCGTATACGCATCTTGACCCATATGATGGGCGATGGATGATCCTATATCCATCAGTGTTTGACATCAAGGATGATGTACGGGTGCTCAGTGGAGACTGGGTATACTGGACGGACTCGCCGAGAACTCCCAGTTGGTGATATACCACACGTCAGATGGCAGTTCTCCGGTGACACTGGTACAGGGTAGTCTGTAGACCTGAGATCGTCATAGAGTCTTGTGTGATTCCCACTGTGCTTTGATTTCCACCTTACCACGTCCAAGAGAGCGTGCAAAACGGTGGCTTTTGGGTACAGTCCCGAATCACATGGAGGCAATGAGCGATAGGAGGGGATTCGTCTCTCCCGGTATAGGGAGTTGATGTTGTGCTGTGTTCGATTGGCTATAACTGGAAGTCCCTGGCCAGGGCTGATATAGAGATTTACTGGTAAGTGTTACTAGTAGTTTCTCGACCTGTTATGAGCCTCACATCGACACGACTTATCGGTTACTGGGGTATGACGTTTACCACCCCTAGACTTGATATGCGACATATCAGACGAACAGACCGGACTGTACGGGAGTGTTACTGATTGGATTCATAGGAGAACGGACAGGCTAGCTTGTTGATCTTCTGATCGCTCAATACCTGGGTGGCTGTTACGTTTAGCTGACCGCTTGCAGCTTGTGGGTGTTTGATGTGATCATCACCTGCTACCGGCGTATTGACGATTCTTTAGAGTCCTACATAGAGGTTTCTTGGCTCAGGCGAAATGGAGTAGCGGAACATATGTGATATGTGCAGGACCGAGGATAATGCTATATGAGATACCGTATTATATTCTCGTAATATTTAGATATGAATCGGGACATCGGATCAAGTGTTGATTCGATGAATCGGTACATGATATATTAGCCAGTTATATTCGATATAGCCGGATCATTTGATCAAGTGTTGATTCGATGATTTAATGTATAATAATATATATGATATATTGTATTACATTATCTAATATTGGCTCGCTTTATTATTTCATTTTCTCACCGGATTAATGCATTGATATATATGCGATATATGTTAAATGTATTATTTTCTTTTGTTGCAAATATATAATATATATGTGATATATATTATTGTAACATGATATGATTTATTATTAAACATGTTTAAGGATGATAATGAGGGATTAGGGTTTGATTAGGGTTAGCTCTTTCAAGTTCATTCTAGAAGCTTTGCTTTTGTCTTGGTTAAGATATTATGGTTGATATTTTTCCATGACTCATTTCTAACCTAACCAAACCCTAACCCTAGTTTATTCTCTACAAACTCTTAGCCTATCATCCTTGACCATGGTTGATATATCAATCATATAGATTTCTTTTCTATTCATCACAAAAGGATTATCTTTTCCATTATCATCTTCTTCTCTCTTGAGTTCTAAAAGAAAGAGCTTACTAGTTAATTCTTGTGTGATGATTTCAAGTGAGAAAGTGAATAAAAAGAAAGCATAAATACTACTCACTCATCCTCATCTCATCTAGCCCATGAGATTTGGGTGTTCATCTCTTTAGAGTGAGAAAGCTTGGGTTTTTGCAACTTCGACGTAGATCATCGGAGATTCGGAACACTTCAAGCTAGCATGGATCGTTCGAGTCGTGGAGCCTCTCTTGAGTCCGGGAGATCATGGATCGCGGCGAAGGGACTTCTACTCGGAGCTTGTGAAGTGAAGGAGCGGACTACAAAGGTTGTAATCCCTCACACTTAGATAAAAAGATGTTATCTTGCATGCTAAACCCTAATAATCTAGCAAAGATCCCGTCTTTGGGTTGTTCGGCACATGTAGAATTTTATTCGGGCATGTTTGATGCTCTATGAACCTTCACTAGTGTGCCTAGGAACCCTACATATTACTTGATGGAAGCTTGGGATTTCACAGTTGTATATACAATCTTGCTCGAAATGGTAGTATGCTACTTGGTTTGTCTCTAATTCAATATGTGCATGTGTTTCTTTTAGCATATCGCTGATATACATATTAGTAGAGCCCTTAGGATCTTTGCTTGATTACCAGCGTTGTGATGGCGCTCGCACTCGTGGGAGCTGGGTAATCTATAAGCACATCCTTATATAGGTCCCTGGTCGTTGGACTATCGAGACAGGGCATCGATACTCCGGAGTAGACTAGCGTATGCGCTTCTCATCCCAGTGTGGGAGACGGTCTGTCCCACAGCCGTCAGTACGTTGTACTTGAGATAGTATACGGGTGCTCGTTAGGTTATGAGTACACTGGACAGGACTCGTCGGGGACTGTTGGTTGGTATTATACCTATCGTCAGTTATCAGTTCCCAGGTGACATGAGTACAGCTTAGTCCGTTAACTTGACACTGCCACTTCGCCTCGAGTGTGTTCCCACTGCACTTTGATTACTGCCCTACCACGGCTCAAAGGAGTCGTGCAAACAGGTAGTTTTTGGGTGCATTCCCGAAGCACTTGGAGGCAGTGACGGTTAGACAAGATTCGTCTCTCCCGGTATTGGGGGTTGACATCGCGCTGTGTCGAGGAGAGCCATTACACAAGTAGTCCCTGGCCAGGGCAAGCGAGATATACTGGTAGGTTTCCAGTGTTATCTCAGGGTGTTCTGGGGTACACTCCGACACGACTTGTACCGCTATTAGGGGACTGACGTTCACCGCCCCCCTAGGCCCGCCATGCGATGTATCAGACGAACAGACCGGACTGTACGGAGACTGTCACATACAGGCTCAGTAGGAGTTCAGATGGGGTTCACCTCGTCAGTCTTCTTATCGGCATCTACCTGGGGACCGTTACGTACAGCTAGTGCCGCTTGCGGTCTGTGGTTAAACCTACTGCCAGCGTAGTGTCGAGTCTTTAGAGTCCCACACAGAGAGCTATTCGCCTTTAGGCAAAATGAGTAGAGGTCGCATGGTTTTGCGACAGGGTTCGTTCACATCCGCGCACTTGTGCACGTTTGCTGTCCGGACAGCTTATACTAGCGGGCTTTGGTTTAAGCCAGATCCTAGTATATGATTTGGGATTGGTTTTTCTCATTGTATTCGTGTTCCTCGAATCGCGAATACGGGTTCGTATGCACAGTTGCTTGAGACAGAGGGAGAGGACTTTGATTAGAGTTAATGATTATTGTCTTTTTATTAACCCTAATGCTTTTTTGTGAATTATAGTTAATTAATATTAGTTTAATAATTGTGCATAGTTATGGTTGTTGACCATTTGACCTATCTTGACTTGTTGACCTTGTTGACACTTTGACCATCATCATTTCATTTGGAAGATGCACTTTGATCCTTGCAAATTGCATTAAAAATGAAATGATAATGGTCATGTCTTGATTAACCATGACAATTATCTAGTTAATTATCTAATTACAATAATTCACATATATATGTGAGAATGGTTCCATTTTATTCTCATTCTATCATTCCTTTTCTCTCTCTTGTTCTTCCTCTCCCTCAAGCTCTCCCCTCTCATGTGTTGAGAAACACTTGAGCTTGAGAAAAACACCTTCTTGATAATCTCTACTCTCATCTAGGGTTCAAGGATTGGCACTTCTTGCACCCTAGTTACTTCTAGCTTGGAGTTGAAGCCAAAGGTTGAGGCTTTCGGGTGGATCCTTCTTCGACGTGAGAAGACGACCAAGGTGACATCTTTCTACTACTCCAAGGAGCAAGGAGAGAAGGACATAAAGCCCTAGGTATAACCATTTCTACCCTTAGCTAGTTTCTAGTTAGCTTTAGCTTGTTTTTGTTTAGCAAAGATCCTTCTTTGTCTAGTCCATGTTGCCTAAGTTGATAAAAATTTGATTTTTATTCCGTTTTTCGCCTCCCCTTAAGTACCGGGGTGGGCAACGTGGACTTACAATTTTTAAAAAAGACGAACTCGTTTTTCAAACTAGTAAAATAAACTTGATTTCATTATACCTTTATTTCAAAACTTCACCTCTTTTATTTTCTTAAAAAGGTTTAGATTTCAGGGTTTCAGCTTACTTGAATTCCGTTACGCCTTTAGACGTTGCGTGATTCAAGTGATGGTCACGAGCTAATATTTCGGGTCGTGACACCCTTGCGACACATCAAAATTATGGAACCTGAGTGTCCAGCATCGACACTCGAAACATCATGAAACTCGTGTCCAACATCGACATGTAAATCCTCATATCTCGGGCTCCGTCAGTCCGTATCGGCCCTCGGGCTCCGTCAGTCTGGATCGGCCCATATCATCTCTCGACTCCGGTCGGTATCCTCCGGATATCCGCCGAGCCCAAATACTATCACCGGAAATAGTAGTCCCTCTTTCAGGCTCATCGTCTACTGCACAACAATCCGTTCTCGTCCCGGGATACCATACCGGGTCCACCATGTACCCGCAATCGGCCCCATCCAGCTCCTCGAATCGGGTATCACTGTCACACGTCTCAGAACCAATAAAACGCATGGTGGACGCACTGAAATATCATATCAAGAGAAACCGAGTTTTTAAAACAATACAAACTTTCTTTTCAAAATGACCATGGTTCTCAAATTCAGAAATCTCATGAAAACAACATTTCTCAATGCGTATAATCGTAAAGCATGATGTATGCGACATATAACAGAAATTTAAGCATATTCGTATATCATGCAACATGGAACAGTAATATGCACATATCGAGGGAAAACCGCTTTTTTAAATGAATCCAGTTTTGAAATATATCCCGCGGTTCCCAAATTCTCCAAATTCCAATGCAACATCGTATAAAAGTGCCTATGCAACTATAGCAAGTAAATTATGCAAGGAGTCATATCATGATGCAGCAATCCTACTGTGTAGTGACATGGCAATTTTCGATGATGAAGTGTGTGAGCCGGCAAATCTGTGTACGTGTAACATACGCATCATCGATAATGGTGTAAGTGTACTAGCACAGGTATATGCAATATAATGAGAATAACATGAATGCAGCATAAGGTAAATCATCAGCTAAATGCTATGAGGTATGAGTATCTAACATGATCGAGTTGGTGAATCTATCAATCGGCATCCAGCCTCACAACATCACGTATGGTATAATCCATCGTACGGCATCCTCTAGTCAAGGGTATGGATCAATCATCAAGCCAAACTCATCGCGTACGGAAAATCATCGTACGACGGAATTAAACCATTAGGGATCCTATCAACCTTTACAACAATGAGGGTACAGACCTAACGACTCATACAGCATAGCAATCAGGATTCACAACATTATATAAATTTATATACCTATATCCCAGGCTACATCCATAACAATCTCATATCTGTGGACAGGCAAGGTATCAATCATCTCAGTCGACTCGCATCCGTATACCAACATATCATCAAATCATCATATCACATCGTATATTCTTTTCATCGCATTTATATCCCACATCAAGTCAATTTTATATATACATTCTACCCTATACATCAAACGTCATGTTACTCTAAAACTCACACTTATTCTAGTGCAACTATATATCTATAAGTCGTGATTCACATTCACTTTTCATATCCCTAAAGCTTTCATCTTATCTCTTGATATGCATATTCAATCATTAACATCATCTCTAACTATCATTTTAACCCTATCCATAGTTTTCTAATCTAGGTTTCCTTAACCATATTCTATGAATCGGTTTCCATCAAAACTTGTGGGGGTGCTATACGTCTGTAAGTCGATGTACATCACCCCAATACTTGTGGGGAGGCGGAATTTTCAAAAACGAACTTGTTTAGTGAACAAATATCGACTAACCGCTTGAATCGAAGCTAAACGATAACTAAATTAAAACATAGAGTTTCTATGCTACTATGTTTGGGGATTATACCTAACGAATCGTGTCCTTCGTCTTTGTGAACTCCTCCTCCTCCTCGGCCTTCTCGAAGTAGTAGACGATCCACCCGAGAGCTTTACTCCAAGTTTAGCCTCTAAACTTGAGGCAACTAAACTTCTTTAAGTGCTAATCAAAGAAGCTAGGTGAAATATAGAGAGGGTTATGGATTAAGTAGTCTTACTAATCCTTGTACTCAACTCATGAGAGGGGAGGATTAGTGTTTGAAGAGGGAGAGCTTGAGGAGAGAGAAGATGATAAAGATAATGATATGAGAATAGTGAGATAACATGATATATATCAAGCATTTCTTTTTATCAAGAAAAGAATAAGAAATGAATTTAGCAACCATGCTTGATAATATCTAGTGATGATTCACTCCATGAGTCATTAAGCATTTATCATGCATTAATGACATGGATGAATCATCCTTATGACTCACTAATCACATTCATTGCATATGCCACCTAAACCTCCTTAGTCACCATCTTCTAGAAGCTTCTCGCGCAATTACGAGAACGCCCCTCCTTTCCGCAAAAAATACGGAAAAACTTTAGACTGTATAAATCCAATAACCGGATACCAGTAACTGGCTTAAACCAAAGCCGACTGGTAAAAACTGTCCGAAAGTCGTACGCGCGTAAACGTACGTATGCGTCCGAACCCTTGTCGTAAAACCATACGACCTCTATATCGTTTCGCCTGGAGTAGGGAAACTCTCTGTGTGGGACTCTAGAGACTCGACTACTACGCTGGCAGTGGGTTTAACCACAGACCTCAAGCGGCACTAGCTGTACGTAACGGTCCCCAGGTAGATGTCGATAAGAAGGCCGATGAGGGAACCCATCCGAACTCCTACTGAGTCTGATGTGACAATCTCCATACAGTCCGGTCCGTTCGTCCAAGACTATCGCATATCGGGCCTAGGGGGCGGCAAGCGTCAGTCCCCTAATAGCGGTATAAGTCGTGTCGGTGGGAAGCCCATTACACCCTGAGAAACTACTGGAACCTACCAGCAAATCTCGCTTGCCCTGGCCAGGGACTTTGCATAATGGCTCTCTGACACAGCGCGATATCAACTCCCAATACCGGGAGAGACGAATCCTGTCTAACCGCCACTGCCTCCAAGTGCTCGGGACTGCACCCAACTGCTACCTGTTTGCACGACTCCTTTGAGCCGTGGTAGGGTAGCAATCTAAGAACAGTGGGACACACTCGAGGCGAAGTAGCAGTGTCAAGTCTGCGGACTATGCTGTACTCATGTCACCTGGGAACTGTTCACTGACGACTGGTATAAAACCAACCAACAGTTCCCTGTGAGTCCTGTCCGGTGTACCCGTAACCTAACGAGCACCTGTATACTATCTCCAGTACGACGTACTGACGGCTGTGGGACAGACCATCTGTCCAACTGGGATGAGAAGCGTACACACTAGTCTACTCCGGAGTATCGATGCTCTGTCTCGATAATCCAACGACCAGGGACCTGAATAAGGATGTGCTTGTAGACTACCCAGCCCCCACTAGTGTGACTGCCATCACAACGCTGGTAGTCAAGCAAGATCCTAAGAGCTCTATCAATACGTATACTTACATATTAAGATAGAAAAACTAAGTAGCATACTACCGTGTTTAGCAAGACTGTTATATACATGTGAATATCCCAAGCTTCCATTAAGTAATATACAAACTAGTATGATACAGTAATGGCCTTCTAGGGCATAAACACTAACAATCTCCCACTTGCACTAGGGCCATGTACTGGCATATCGAAGACCAATGATCTCGAGTAGCCTCTCGAACTGAATCTGAGGTAGGGCCTTCGTGAATGGATCAGCAATGTTCTCTTCAGAAGCAACTCTCCGAACCTCGATCTCCTGACGATCAATGATCTCCCAGATCAGGTGATACCGCCTTAAGATGTGTCTGGACTTCTGATGGGACCTTGGTTCCTTCGCTAAATCTATAGCTCCGTTGTTGTCGCAATACAGAGGTATTGGATCAACTATGGTAGGAACCACCTGAAGTTCTGTTAGGAACTTCTTCATCCAGACTGCTTCTTTTGCGGCATCGCAAGCAGCTATATACTCCGCTTCTATCGTCGAGTCAGCAACGGTGTCCTGCTTGGAGCTCTTCCAGCACACCGCCCCTCCATTGAGGGTAAAGACATAACCCGATATGGACTTGGAATCGTCCTTATCACTCTGGAAACCAGAATCAGCAAAGGCCTCCAACCTGAGGTCTTTTCCGCCGTAAACCAAGAACATCTCCTTAGTCCTTCTCAGGTACTTGAGAATGTTCTTTACTGCTATCCAGTGCTTCTCCCCTGGGTCTGACTGATACCGGCTTACCACGCTCAGTGCGTAAGCTACATCTGGTCTGGTGCACAACATCGCATACATTATAGAGCCTACCGCAGAAGCGTAGGGTATAATAGACATGCGTTCCCTTTCCAAATCAGTCTTGGGAGACATCTCTTTGGAGAGGGTGATTCCGTGACAAGCCGGTAGATTACCGCGCTTAGAATCTTCCATACTGAATCTTTTCAGTACAGTGTCGATATACCTGGACTGCGAAAGTCCCAACATCCTCTTGGATCTATCACGATCGATCCGGATCCCCAGAATGTAAGAGGCATCACCCAGGTCTTTCATGGAGAACCTTTGTGACAAGAATCCTTTGACAGATTATAGCATAGGAATGTCATTTCCTATCAATAGAATGTCATCCACGTACAAGACGAGGAATACGACACTTCTGGCTACAACTTTACTATAAATGCACGGTTCATCTGGATTTTTGATAAAGTCATATTCTTTGACTGTTTCATCAAAACAGATGTTCCAACTCCGCGATGCCTGCTTTAGTCCATAAATGGACTTAAGTAGCTTGCATACTTTCCCGCTGCTCCCACTCTGATTGAATCCCTCTGGCTGATCCATATAGACGCATTCTTCTAAATTTCCATTCAGAAAAGCCGTATTTACGTCTATCTGCCAGATTTCATAATCATGGAAGGCAGCAATAGAAAGAAGGACCCGAATGGATTTGAGCATAGCCACTGGAGAAAAAGTTTCGTCATAGTCCAAACCAGGTCTTTGACGAAAACCCTTTGCAACAAGTCTAGCCTTATAGGTTTCCACCTGTCCATCTACACCAATCTTTTTCTTGAAGATCCATTTGCATCCTATGGGTTTTACCCCATCCGGAGCAAAGTCTAAAGTCCATACTTTGTTGGTGTACATGGACTCCATTTCGGTCCGCATTGCATCTAGCCATCGTACCGAGTCGCCGCTCTGGATGGCTTGCTGGAAGTCAGTAGGTTCATCATCATCTATGATGCAATCCTCTCTATCCCCATCTATGAGAAAACCATAGTATCTCTCAGGCGGATGAGACGGCCTACTACTCCTGCGGAAGGGTGCGGGAATGTCCTGTTCTGCTTGAACTTCTGGTTCTACCAAACTTTCAGTAGCAGCTTGTGGTTCTGGAATTTCTTCCAGTTCTACTGCGCTCCCACTGTTCTAATATTCTAAAAATTCAGTTTCTAAGAAGTGGGCATGACGAGAAACAAAAACCTTTTGTTCCTCTGCGTAATAGAAATAATATCCCTTGGAGTTCTTTGGATATCCCACAAGCTTACACTGTACTGAGCGTGCCTCGAGCTTGTCCGAATGCTGCTTTTTTACAAAAGCTGGACACCCCCATGTCCTAAAATGTTTTAGACAGGGTTTCTTCCCACTCCACATTTGATATGGTGTGGTAGGCACAGTCTTGGTTGGAACCTGGTTTAAAAGATATGCCGCTGATTCTAGCGCATAACCCCAGAAAGATCGCGGTAACTCAGCATGACTCATCATGGATCGTACCATATCCAATAGGGTTCGATTCCGTCTCTCCGATACACCGTTGTGCTGTGGAGTGTATGGAGGAGTAAGCTGAGAGAGAATTCCTTTCTCTTTTAGGTAACCTAGGAACTCGGCACTTAAGTATTCTCCACCTCGATCAGATCTCAGTGTCTTAATACTTTTGCCTGTTTGGTTTTCCGCTTCACTCTTGTATTCCTTGAATTTCTCAAAGGCCTCGGATTTATGCTTCATTAAGAAGACATGTCCAAACCTAGAGAAATCATCTGTAAAAGTAATGAAGTAGGAATAACCACCTCTCGCATGTCTAGACATTGGACCACATACATCGCTGTGTATGAGTCCTAAGAGCTCGCTCGCTCTTACTCCTTGTCCAGTAAATGGAGTCTTTGTCATCTTTCCTTTGAGACAAGATTGACAAGTGTCATAGGTTTGATATTCGAACGAGTGCAAATATCCCTCTCTATGCAACTTAGTCAACCTTCTCTCATTGATGTGACCCAATCTACAATGCCATAAGAAAGCTTTATTTAAATCTGGAGACTTTCTTTTTGGTGTGTTCTGGACATTGAAAATTTGGAGTTGGTTTAAAACATATATACCGTTATTTAGTGTACCAGACCCAATCAAACCATGATTAAGGTGGATGTTGACAACATCTCTTACAAACGTGAAATCATAACCTTTATTTGATAACAAGGAAACTGATATGATATTACACGTTAAGCTTGGTACAAAATAACAGTTATGTAAAACCAAAATGTGTCCACTCGTCAATCCTAGGTGATAATCCCCGACGGACGCAGCTCCCACGCTAGCTCCGTTAGCAACCTTTAGGGTCATATCACCTTCCTTCAGCACTCTACGGTTTCTCAGTGCCTGCAATGAATTGCAAATATGAGATCCTGATCCGGTATCCAATACCCAGGAAGTAGAGTTGATCGACAGACAATTCTCAATTACAAACACACCTGAAGTCGAAGCCACAGCTTGCTTCGGTTCCTGGTTCTTGGCGTTCCACGCCTTGCAATCCTTCTTCCAGTGCCCTTTCCTATGACAATGGAAGCACTCATCCTGGCCCACTACCGGTACCGCAAACTTTTTCTTTCCCTTCCCTCCCACCTTACTAACACCTCCTCGAGGTTTGGTGGCGGCCTTCTTCTTCCTTCCTTTGGCCCTAGCCTTGGACCCGGAAGAAGATGCACCGCTAACAAACATAGCGGGTGTTTCCCTTGCTTTCTGCAAGGTGCCCTCTGCACTCCTTAACATGTTCAGGAGTTCCGGAAGTTCAACTTCTTTTCTTTGAAGGTTGAAGTTCAGGATAAACTGGGCGTAGGTGTGAGGAAGGGACTGGAGAATAAGGTCTGTATAGAGCTTATTATCCAAAGTCGTTCCAAGGTCTGCGAGCTCTTCAATATTGCCGATCATCTTTAGGACATGTTCTCCTACCGATGACCCGACAGCCAACCTCGCTCGAAACAAGTTCTTAGAGGTCTCGTATCTTGCTATACGAGATTGCTCTCCATAAAGTTCCTTTGTATGGAGAAATATGCCATCTAGGGTCATATCCTCGTGCCTCCTCTGATGTTCATTGTTCATTGAGGCAAGCACGATGCACTTGGCTTTCGCGCAATCTAAATCCCAGGTTTTGCGGATTTCCTTATCCGCATTGCTGGATTTGGGACCAGGGACAGCAGGTGCCGTAGCGGTGAGGACGTACCCCAGTTTGTCATAGGTCAAAGCCATTTTGACATTCCGCAGCCAATCTTTATAGTTTGACCCTGTCAGTATATTTTTCTCTAAAAGTAACTTAAGTCCAGTCATTTTCAGGGTCGCTGCAATTAGGAGAGAGAGAAGAAAACTCTTTAGCATGATGCTCTTGCAAGTTTAGAGTGGTTTTTAGTTTATCTAAACTGGATGGCTCCCACTGTTTCTCGAATCCTTCCTCAAACCATAAAAGAAGAATTAGCCAGGACTATTCTCACCGTACAATACTTGCTTAACCGTTCAGCCAGGCCAGTGTCGATACTTCGAGGGAGGTTTTCCAACGCTTTCGCGAAGTTCCTTAATTAAATAACCTCTTTTCTCTGGGGGCGTAACCCCGCTGACACTTTTCTGGACACCTACTTGGTTTATAGCATTGATCGTTAAGTGACGAATATCCTGATAAGTAGCATATACTCACAGTAGGATCAGGATCCAAATATCATCGTATGATAATGTTGAAGGAATCCTACCAACATTCATCAAACTCCAAATGGTATGCATCTCTTTGCAAATTTCAGTTTCTTTAGAAATTCCCGATATTGATTTTTGCCCCATGTTCTTATGATCTTGACTAAGGGCCAACAAATCATAAGTCACATGTCAAGTTCTGCCCATCATTATCCTGTTGATTTGAACCCATCCGTATATACTCTTGACTAAGGGCCAAATAAAGTAATACGAGTGTCCCAAACCAAATCATCTATCTATGCAACAAATGAATACCCCAGCAGCTACCAATCACTATGTCTTGACTAAGGGCCAAACAAACATAGCTTGAATACTACTGACCATTCATAAGAAATGACGGAGGGCTACGACTGGTTTTGGCGAAACCGTGAACGTAGTGAACTTGATATAACCGAAGGAACCTGATAGCTTCTAAAAGGAGTGGTTAAAGCTCCGCATTTAAAAATATCTGTTTTTAAAATTAACCGAGTGGTTTCTTTTAAATTGTTCCAACGACTTAAACTTTGGTTTGTTTTTCTTTGCATTATAGATAATGCGTCCCATCATTAACCTATCATTGCAGAAAACAACGAAAATACAACGTCCTCTTATGTCATCCGCATTCGCCACGGGGTCCCGTCATCACCCGTTAGGTTACTTAACTAACGACAGAGCGGGGACTGGGCTAGCGCGGGTGTAAAACATAAGTGACGTCTAAATAGCTATCATATATAGATATTGTACATTCGTCAGACGCAATAATAGGCATTTCAGATCACAGATGAACTTTATTGGATTTGCAAGTAATCCGTGTTTGTTTCGAGCCTGCAACAAAAGACGGATTACACAGTTGTGATGAATAGCCATTACCCCACCCAAGACCCCAACGGGTACGGCAAACTACCCGCCCGGCAGTTTGTGCACCCCACCTTAGGTCTGTCCTAGGAGCAAGAACAGTAAAATGAAATAATACAACGGTGGCTACAACCGCAACCTGGATGTGCCCCGCAAAATAATATTACAACAAATTACATTTACATCAAATGAATTAAATAATAACCCATCACATAACCCCGGCTATACATCACAACAGTCCAACACAGTTCAAATGCACAAACAGATAAAATCTATTTCAGAAATGTGCAACCCCCTGCCAACTGACATACTAACAGTTAGGGGAGGTTTACGAACACATTATGCAATCACAGATATAATCCAACAAGAAAATACTGTATAATTTCGATCGATTAAACACTTTTAATTTTTCTCCAATACTGCTCTGCAAATCTGAAACTTGAGCAAAAATTAAATATTCCAGAAAATCCCAAATATCACACAGAACCAACACAGGAAAATTGGGTTCATGACTCGGCAACTCGGCGGCGGAACCGCGGAGGATCGGTGGGATCCGCCGCGTTTCCGCGGCGCTTTAGCCGAATCATGTGCCCAATTTTCTTGGGTGTTCTTCTACTGTCTTTTTAAGCTTTCTGAACCTCCCTGAAAAATTTTAGGACTTCATTTAAAAATCGACAGAAACTGAAGTTTTCGGGCTTTTCCGGTTTCGTTTTTTCCGTTCGAAATTCATACAAATTTGCAAGTAAGTTATTTATTGTTTAGCGAGGCTCTGATACCACTGTAAGTCGATGTACAACACCCCAATACTTGTGGGAAGGCAGAATTTTCAAAAACGAACTTGTTTAGTGAACAAACATCGACTAACCGCTTGAATCGAAGCTAAACGATAACTAACTTAAAACATAGAGTTTCTATGCTACTATGTTTGGGGATTATACCTAACGAATCATGTCCTTCGTCTTTGTGAACTCCTCCTCCTCCTCGGCCTTCTCGAAGTAGTAGACGATCCACCCGAGAGCTTTACTCCAAGCTTAGCCTCTAAACTTGAGGCAACTAAACTTCTTTAAGTGCTAATCAAAGAAGCTAGGTGAAATATAGAGAGGGTTATGGATTAAGTAGTCTTACTAATCCTTGTACTCAACTCATGAGAGGGGAGGATTAGTGTTTGAAGAGGGAGAGCTTGAGGAGAGAGAAGATGATAAAGATAATGATATGAGAATAGTGAGATAACATGATATATATCAAGCATTTCTTTTTATCAAGAAAAGAATAAGAAATGAATTTAGAAACCATGCTTGATAATATCTAGTGATGATTCACTCCATGAGTCATTAAGCATTTATCATGCATTAATGTCATGGATGAATCATCCATATGACTCACTAATCACATTCATTGCATATGCCACCTAAACCTCCTTAGTCACCATCTTCTAGAAGCTTCTCGCGCAATTACGAGAACGCCCCTCCTTTCCGCAAAAAATACGGAAAAACTTTAGACTGTATAAATCCAATAACCGGATACCAGTAACTGGCTTAAACCAAAGCCGACTGGTAAAAACTATCCGAAAGTCGTACGCGCGTAAACGTACGTATGCGTCCGAACCCTTGTCGTAAAACCATACGACCTCTATATCGTTTCACCTAGAGTAGGGAAACTCTTTGTGTGGGACTCTAGAGACTCGACTACTACGCTGGCAGTGGGTTTAACCACAGACCGCAAGCGGCACTAGCTGTACGTAACGGTCCCCAGGTAGATGTCGATAAGAAGGCCGATGAGGGAACCCATCCGAACTCCTACTGAGTCTGATGTGACAATCTCCATACAGTCCGGTCCGTTCGTCCAAGAATATCGCATATCGGGCCTAGGGGGCGGCAAGCGTCAGTCCCCTAATAGCGGTATAAGTCGTGTCGGAGGGAAGCCCATTACACCCTGAGAAACTACTGGAACCTACCAGCAAATCTCGCTTGCCCTGGCCAGGGACTTTGCGTAATGGCTCTCTGACACAGCGCGATATCAACTCCCAATACCGGGAGAGACGAATCCTGTCTAACCGCCACTGCCTTCAAGTGCTCGGGACTGCACCCAACTGCTACCTGTTTGTACGACTCCTTTGAGCCGTGGTAGGGTAGCAATCTAAGAACAGTGGGACACACTCGAGGCGAAGTAGCAGTGTCAAGTCTGCGGACTATGCTGTACTCATGTCACCTGGGAACTGTTCACTGACGACTGGTATAAAACAAACCAACAGTTCCCTGTGAGTTCTGTCCGGTGTACCCGTAACCTAACGAGCACCTGTATACTATCTCCAGTACGACGTACTGACGGCTGTGGGACAGACCATCTCCCCAACTGGGATGAGAAGCGTACACACTAGTCTACTCCGGAGTATCGATGTTTTGTCTCGATAATCCAACGATCAGGGACCTAAATAAGGATGTGCTTGTAGACTACCCCCCCCACTAGTGTGACTGCCATCACAACGCTGGTAGTCAAGCAAGATCCTAAGAGCTCTATCAATACGTATACTTACATATTAAGATAGAAAAACCAAGTAGCATACTACCATGTTTAGCAAGACTGTTATATACATGTGAATATCCCAAGCTTCCATTAAGTAATATACAAACTAGTATGATACAGTAATGGCCTTCTAGGGCATAAACACTAACAACGCCATCCACCCGACTTCCCCCGTAGATATAGATATACTCACATTGATCCTTGCTTGCCGAAGTTGATGAAGCCATGTTCCGTTGCCTCGGAATCCACGTGAAGGTACCTACAATAATACACAATCGCAATCAATATTAAAATCGAATTCGGAAAACCGATACGGCACACGGTGCGCTCATAGGTTAGAACCTATAGCCTACGTATGCAAAAACAACCAAACAACCCCTGTTGTTGACGTACGAACACCCAATAACCAAATACAAATCCAAACATCAAAACCAAGCATTCAAAATACGGAAAATATATCCAAAAATCACACCAATATGCTCCCAGATTTTGACTCAGGCCAATTGGAGCAAAACAAGCAAGTATAGGGTGTTGTATATGGAGTATATTACCTACCGGACCAATCTTGGCACTAGACCCTTCGACTTGGCTGGACACTCTACCACGAAATCCGGCATGCTCGGCCATTTCATCACTGTTGGTGCTCGTCTAGTCAGGGTGGTCTCATTGTGTCTTAAATAGATCCCTGGTGTTGTTTGGTTTTCTCAAAAACGTCCCAGGTCATCCCAGATTCCCTGTAGGCATGCTAAATGTCATAAAACCGACACGGATGAATTTCTATGTCCGTATTCCGGATTCTAAACTCAGTTCCAGGTCTTGAAATCAATCCCTAAGGTCTTAAAACACTCACTACAGATCATGGTTCCACAAAAACACCCAAACCCTCTCTAGAAATTTCCAACATCACAATTCCACACTAAAACAACTTCTAAACTAAACTAGAATATAACCAACTAAAAACTAAGATAAATGGAAGAAATTATACCTCATTTGTGCAACTCAAGAAAAACCCTAGCTTCCTTATGTCATCAAAATCCCACTTTGCTTGGTCCATTGTGTAGAGGATGAAGAAGTGATCATTTTATGTAAAAGGGGCATGGGGTTTTGACAAGGTTTTTAAGATGAGAAATAGAGGTTGAGGTGAAGGGAGATGAGGAGGAAGAAGATGAAGAAACCAAAAAGGGGAGGAAATGAAAGCAGATGGCAGCCCCCCTCTCTCTCACATATTCTCACTCACTCTCTCTCTCTCCAATCATTCACCCTTTTTTTAAGCCTTTCTCTTTTCTTTTCTTTTTCCTCACAAAACTAAATACAATATGAAACCAACAACACAAATGAACCAAATACAACATGCCATGGTACACTAGCCATGAAAAACTGTAGAAACACGGATTTGGCTTAATCGCGATTAGCAGTACACTAATCGGGTTTTCATTTAAACTGCATATAATTGATTTTAAAAATGTCAAATCCTTTAAATATATTTTTAAATGAATAAATAATTTTAATTTCCAATTATTTCACAATTATTGGTATATATTTATACCCTTTTTCGAAAACTCCAATTTCGCAAATCAGGCAGTTTTCGGGAAATATATTATTTTAATATTAAATTCCAAAAATAATATTTTATATTTTCTGAAATATTACACATGGGTACCCCACATAGAAGAACTCTTGCCGAAGTTTGGTACCCACAACCAAACATTACTTCATACGTTTTTGCTTTGGTCGAACTTCGAACAATCCCTCCATGCCCAAACTTTCTTTGAAAGATCGGATAGACGCGTCTAGGACAAACAATTGGACTCCGCAATCCATTTTGTATCAACCATTTCAACCTCCACCATTTTCTTACGTTGATACCCCTTTTGAGAGTCCTGTTGTAACTCCTAAACCCATATCTATTGCTGAGCGTATTGAACAATCTCGTAACCGATCTTTCACTCCTTTCACCACTGCAAATTCTTTTGATCAACAATTCCATTCACCTTCTTATCATGATGTTGATCATCATCCTGTCCAACCATTCGATTCCTATCAATCCTACCCGATTTTTACACATTCCCTAGACATTGCTTATGAACAACCTTTGGGAGTTTCCAGTATCCAAACGAGTTTGAATTTTTTACTGAAACCCCTTCACAACCCATTTCTAGTCTGGAACAGTAATTGGAAGATTTTAGGGTAGCGTCATGTCAACAGATGATGGATTTGAATGCGTCCATGGACGCCCTCATACAACCTAACGAATCAGTAGCTAATTTCCAACTAGCTCCACATTTTCCAATGTATGATGAGGCGATAGGAAAGGTTGCGGATTTGAGTCATGAGAGTGAGAAGTACACCCTTCCAAATCAAACATACCCATTGAAAATTGAATTCCACAACTCCGGTTTTGAAAGTCTATCAAGTGTCCCAAACTATTCACCGATTGAAGATAGAACTTTTAATGAGTTGTGCGACTTTGTAGTGTTTGATTTACCAGATTGTGAAGGGTCCATTCTAAGTGAAACCAATCCCAAACCTTTTGACCTCTACACCTCCATCTTAGAACCACAATTGATAGAAATCCATGCTTTTGATGAGGTGTCTGAGAAAATTGATTTTCACTTGATTGAGAATATTGACGCTGGGAATATTTTGGATGATGAGCCCACATTTTTGGATGAGTTTTTCTCACCAATTCAACATGTTCTTTCACTTCCGTGTGGACATCATCCCGAGTCATTAGCTGTTTTTCCCGAACTTCATATGCGTCTAGATATTGATGATAAAGGCATGGATAAGCTAAATTTTGAGGAGAATTTTGAGGATAGTTTTGAGGATGAACCAGTTTTACTTGATGAGTCAAATTTTCCAATTCATCATGTCCCTTTCATTGACTGTGTACACCCTCCTGAACCTTTAACCGATACCCTTCCTCAATCACTCCCCTCTATCCTTTCCATCGTTCAGACCTTGCAAGATACCGTATCACTTTCATTTCCAGTGTCTGGTTTACCAAGTTCGGTCTACCCATATTTTCTCACGAATCTTGAGAGGTTTGACCCCATTTCTCGGCGGGTTAATAGATTAGTACAATCGCTTTTTACAGATCGGTCATTACAAATTGTACTAATTTATTCACTCCATTTTCACCCTCAAGTTCGTACTCCATCTCTTTTTCCCTTCCGCCATTCTTCGCCTCATATACCGGGACTGTATACCACTTCTATCCCCATACGGTCTCGCGTATTCTCCATTTCTTTCCTCTCCGCATTCTTTCACCAGCCCGGGCCTTATCCCGATAATTTTTTTGATTGTTTGGTGATCACTTTTAGCCTGTGTAAGGCCTTGTATAGATTAATACTGTTCTCTTCCCCCTAACTCTGAACATTAACGCTTGAACAGTGGCAACACTGTGTTATATGTATGCCCTAGAGGCCATTACTGTACATACGATGTATATTGTAGTGGATGCTTGGGCATATATAGGTAGGACTTTCTTGCTCGACATGATAGTATGCTATCTGGTTGCTTTTTATCTTAACATGTGGATTTGTATTGGTTTACTGTCTTCCTCTCACATGTTGATAAAGCCCTTAGGATATGTACTTGACTACTAGGACTATGATGCAGATCATACTAGTGGGGCCAGTGTAGTCAAAGAGTACATCCTATAAATGTTCCTAGTCATGGGAGTATCGAGACTGGGCATCGATACTCCAGAGTAGGCTAGCGTATACGCTTCTCGACCCATATGATGGGCGATGGATGATCCCATATCCATTGGTGTTTGACATCAGAGAAGGTATGCGGGTGCTTAGTGGAGACTGGGTATACTGGACGGACTCGCCGAGAACTCCTAGATGGTATTGTACCTATCGTCGGATAGCAGTTCTCTGATGACACTGGTACAGGTTAGTCTGTAGACCCAAGATCGTCATAGAGTCTTGTGTGATTCCCAATGTGCTTTGATTTCCACCTTACCACGTTCATGAGAACGTGTAAAACGGTGTCTTTTGGGTACAGTCCCGAGTCACTTGGAGGTAATGAGCGATAGGAGGGGTTTCATCTCTCCCGGTATAGGGAGTTGATGTTGCGATATATTCGATTGGCCATAACATGAAATATCTGGCCAGGGTTGCTGAGATCTACTAGTAAGTGTTATCAGTAATTTCTCAGACCGTTATGGACCTTGCATCGGCATGACTTATCAGGCTATTGGGGTCTGACGTTATACCACCCCCAGGCTGTGATATGCGACATATCAGACGAAGAAACTGGACTGTACGGTAGTGTTACTGATTGGATTCACAGGAGTACGAACAGGCTTGCTTGTTGATCTTCTGATCACTCAATACCCGGGTGGCCGTTACGTTTGGCAGACCGCTTGCGGCTTGTGGGTGTTTGATATAATCATCACCTACTGCCGGCGTATTGACTAGTCTTTAGAGTCCTACACAGAGATTTCCTGGCTCAAGCGAAACGGAGTAGGAGCGCATATATGATATGCGCGGGACCGATATTAATATGAGTATATGATACCGCATTCTATTCTCCCGATGTGTGACATGATTGGTTATATGTGATATAGCCGAGTTATCGGATCAAGCGTTGATTCGATAAGTTGTTATATTTGATATTAGTCGGTTATATGTGATATAGACGGATTATTAAATCAAGAGTTGATTTGATAATTTAATGTATAATTATATATTTGATATATTATATTGCATTAACTAATATTTAGCTCACTAATGATTTCTTTTCTCACTTGGTGTGCACATTGTATATATGTGATCTGTATATTTGTGTAAATGTATTGTGTCATGTTTGATGATACATACAAGATGGGTGTATGAGATTAATACCATGCTAGGGTTAAGTTAGGGTTTCTATTTATGTTAAGCTAATTCAAAAGAGATTGACTTTGTCATGGTAAAGCTTGGACAAAAGCTTTTGGATAAGCTTTGACAAAGTCAACACTTTTATCTAGTTAAAGATATTTATCAAACCCAACCCTTAACCATAGTGTGGAGTTAATTCTCTGCATGAGTTAGGCATGATAGCTTTAACTCAACCATGGGTGCAATAATTCATTTGGATGAATTATTCATGAGTTCTTCTTCTTCTTTTTCAAGCTCCATGAAAAGCTTTCTAGGTTCAATGGAGGTATGAGAAATAATGTGAGAAAATCAATTCTAAAGTGATCCCACCTCTTACTTCTTCATCCTCTACCACTTTCCATGCAGTAGAGTGTGTTCTCTTCACAAAGTTTATGACCTAGTGAAGGAATAGCTTGAGTTAGTGTCTCCTCGACATAGATCAACTTCGGCATCGAAGTCATCGAAGCAAGCACGTTCGTTTCTTCATAGAGCCTCTCTAGAGTCCGGAGTTTACGATCGCAGCGAAGGGGACTACTACACGGAGCTATTTGAAGTGAAGGACCGATCTACAATGGTTGTATTCCTTGCTCACTACTTATTGCAAAGTGTTTGCATATGTTTACTGTATTATTTCTAGTTAACGATTCATGGTTAAGATTAGCTAGAACGGCAAATTTTTGAATTTGGCATAGACGATGCCTCCCGAAACCTTGCTGCCGTGCTAGGAAACCCTACAGTGGTATCAGAGCCATGCTAGAAATTTATACGGATTTTGTTATGATTACGAAACCGAAACAACTCCGAAACTTGAAACGGAAAACCTGCTTGCTGTCGATTTTTAAAGGTTGTCAAAAAAAATTTTAAACAAGTACAGAGTGATGTATGGGATATATCATGAACACACATAAAATTTCCGGGCATTTGGTGAAAATTGGGCCGGCCACCATAGGTGCCATATCGGCCAAAACCAAGCCCCCTCCCCTGAAATTTTGCCTATGTTCCAGTGACTTGGTTTTGATGTTTCAGGTGTTGTTTATTTTTTCTAATTTTGCATGTGATGTAATTTTACACTATAAAAAATTCGGAGTGTTTCGTATTCGTAGTTTTAACATTGTTTTGGGTGTTTCACATATTGTCTAGACGAAGTTAAAAGGTTCGATCGAATGTTAAAAACCCATTTTTCCAAATTTAACGTATTCGGAAAAACATGCAAGTGATTATTTGGACCCTCTAGAAGAACGTAAACCTTAAATCGATTATGTGGCCGTCAAAATCGCCACTTGAACCCTAGGGTTAGTGGTGGTTTAGCGTTTCACATGTGAGGTGTTGGTTTGACCCTTCTACGGCTGGTTCATAGGTACTGTGGCATCTTCTAGGTATTATTAAAACTGTGCTCAAATGTGGAGCTGTCGGGAAATTATGGGACTTTGATGAATCAATCGAAGAGTTTAACCTCGTCCGGATATTATGTGATGGGATACAATATTTGGAATCCACAATTAGTTATGAGATAACTAGTTTGAATGTTATAAATCTAGCAGTTTAGTCTCAGATGATCGGTTGCCACGGGATTTTGATATGATCAAAAGTCCGTCGCAATCACGTAGCGTACGCGGATACTCGCTGGGTAAACTTAATAGATAGCCATGCCCCATACCCCCGACCAAGTGACTGTAGGAGAACCCCGTCGCCAAAAGCATCCGTTCGGGTGCTCGCGACTGCGGTGTTCCGCCTTAATGCACTTCGTCGACGGCATCGGGGGGTGCGGCCGTCTACTAAAGTTTCCCACGGGCATTCGATTAGGATGTTGGGAATATTATTGAATTGCCCGAATGGATATTGAAAAGTGTTTTCGATATTGAGACTAAAATGCGGGATTTATAATTGTTAGGCATGCGATGTCTAAGGAATTCATTTGATTAGGCATGTGATGTCTAAGGAAGTTGCGGATTCCAACTGTTGTAGTTTTATACTTTCTTTTCTGCGACCGTAAGTGTAATATGTGGTGTATCGCCGGTTTTGATGCTATATGTCAACGACAATTGGGATACGCATGTTTACTTACGTTGATGACATGTGTTGTTATGTGTTGTTGTGATATGTTATATTGGATCGTCGTGTTTTGAATAGCAGGGGTTTTTATATGAGATGAGAGTTTTTCATTTTCATTCATGTAAAATTCATTTTATGTAATATTCTTTTATTGGGGCACTTCCGGGTTGAGGATGATGTCACCATTATATATTATTTACTTTTCCACATTAGGATAGACCCAAGGAGGGGAGCACAAGTAACCTGGTTCTAAGGTCCAGTGGGAGACCATCTCGAGGAGTCGAGACCGGGTCTCCTAACTCTAGAATTAGCAGGGTTGCTTGTCGTTCTCGTAGGGGTCTAGGGATGTGGTTTTGGCTATTCATCGCGAACGTGGAATCCGTGTTTCATACTGGTTTGATATAAAACACGGAAATCCTAGTATATCCAATATTTCATATATGTTCTTCTGCTGCAATGTTCTGTGATGAGATCATATTACTGCCTGAGACGAATGTTTATATTATATATATGAGATATATATTATATATTTTTGATTTCGTTTCAAATGTGATGCTTGTGAAGCATAATAAATGGGACTTCATTAATGAGATTAATGAAATAAAAGAAACCTAAAGATACTGTAGAAACTTGTCTTAAAAACTGGTAGCTCTAGTTCTTGCTTTGCATAGCGGTATTCCTTATAGAATATCCAGCGCCTTATTCGATAAGGAAAGAGCCGAGATCCCTTCACCGGGAGTGACCTCTTTAACGAAACTAGCAGATGCTACACACTCAGTTTGTCTTTTGATTGCTTCTATAGTTTTTGCTTTGCATAGCGGTATTTGTGAAATATCCTGCACCTTATTCGATAAGGAAAGAGCCGACGATCCCTTCACCGGAAGTGACCTCTTTAGCGAAACTAGAAAAGACCTCAAAAACATTCCATTTAAAATCACTTGATTCTACAACGATATCAAGTTCATTACGCAAAAGGTTTTCTTAAAAACCTGTCGTAGCCCTCCGTCATTTTAGGAAGTAGAGTACTTAGTATTCGTGTTGTGTATGTCGATTATTGTTGAGGCGTAGTGTACGGTAGCTAAGTGATGTCTTCCTACACAGCATATAATGCGATTAATTAGGACAGTCATGTGATTATGTCGACCGTAGTTGAGGGTCATGTGGGTGGGTCTAATTAATCATGAAATGACGGGTAGAACTTGACTAGTGCTTATGATATGTTGACCATAGTTAATGTCATAAGTACTAGGGGTAAAATATTATCGGGAATTTCAAGTGTTGAAATTTGCAATGAGATTGAATACCTCTTATGAGATGGTTGGATCCCGATACTCACTGCGAGTAAGAGTTACTCCTGGGAGAGTTTTACACTTAGCCGATCAAGTAGGTGTCTAGAAAGGTGACAACGGGTTTACGCCCCTGGGAAAACGAGGTTTACTCTAATTAGGTCCGTGCGAAAGCACGGGGAACATCTCTCAAAGTACTGGCACTGGCCTGGCTGAAAGATTGGCGAACTTGTAGTGTGTAATTGTAACGTTTTAGAAATCGTTACGCGAATTTTTCCGTTTTAAGGTAAATTTGTCGGTATTTTCTGTTTTAACCCTACTGTGATCAAACGACCATATAAACTTGCCAGCACCTAGTTTAGCAAAAATAAAACTAGTGCGCAAGCTTTGGAGGTATATGGGACGTTTTGGTTTTGATAGAATTTTTCCCAATTTTAATATTATTTTAATGCCGTATTCACATTTTGGGAAAATTTCTCTTAAGTGATCTTTTCAACAATTAAGTTTGAGTTAATTCAACCCTCACATAGTATCTAGATATTTGGTTGGAAATTAGAATTTAGATTAAAGAAAAGAAAAGAATTTGGATGAGGTGCATGCATGTGCATGTGAATGCATTTATGAGCATTAATCACTAGAAATTGCTAGGAAATTCGACACAAAACCCCCACCTCCTCACTTGGACGAGATCATACCTCCCCCTTCTTCCCTTGATCATTTCCTTTCCAATTTGCAACAATTCAAAGCTTTTAAATCTCCAAAATTCCTAAATAAATCACAAAAATACCTCAAGTCCTGTTTTTGCCTCTTTGATCACTTGGAGTTTGGAAAGCTTGGATCTTGTGAGCAAGTGTTGATAGGTATAATCCCTACACTGATAAATATGAGTTTTTATGTTGTATAGCTCGTTGGTTATGGTTTAGAACACTTTAAATATCGATTAGTGCAATATCTTGTTTTTAATGTCCTTTTTGAATCTCTGTGAACTGCTGTAATCTGGAAATTTACTGAGTGACCAAACAAAATTGTAGTGATGTACTAGTGACCCTGGAGCACCACCTGAGACACGAGGACCACCCCACTGGCATGGGCCGGCGACCCTTTTGAGAATTCCGGCGACGCCGGCTATGGAAGGAGGTGCTGGGATTTGGCTTTTGTGGGTAGTTGTCTGCTGTTGGTTAGGGGTGTTTGGTACTGTTTACTTTTTTAGTATTTGCAGTATGAAACATCTAGGATTGTTTACCTATAATCTAGTGTTTTGAGTCCGCGTGTTACGTTTTGTGACACGAATCGTGATCTTGTGCAGCTGCTGTACTTAGGTAGGTTTTGTGGTATCGCAACGCACGTTAGCCACTAGACGGAGACTTGTGAGTTAGTTTAGTGTTGGTGCGTTATTTAAAACGTAGTTTTACATTATATCGGTCGATTTCTGAGATGTTTGCACTATTTGTGTGTTTGTGAAATTATAGCATCGCGAGCGGGGACTTCGGACGCTGCGAACAAAGGGAAGCAGGTGGTCGGATTTTCATCGCTCGAGACCATCGGTGAGTAGATTTAACATCTATGGGGAAATCGCCCGTATAGCGCTAAGCGCCAGGGCTAGATATAATATGAAATTAGTCGAATGTTTATGTGCTCATATAGAGATGTTTCATGATTTCCATTGCATATAGTTACTTGTTGTGTCTGATAATGTATCTATTGTACATTGCACTATTATTGACAGTCCATGTTGCACGAGCACCAATGATATGCTACACACACACTGTCAGTAATTGCCATGATACGCACAACACAAATATTCATTGATATACCTTGCTATTGGTTAGCGACATTGAAACGGTTATACTTGTGCGATAGCGCATATGACATATAGCATACCTGTATACCTACATGCTTATATTTATGCCGTACTATACCTGCATGCTCGCACATATACCTTACTATTGTTACATGATCAGCTTTTATAACATATATATCGGTGGAATGGGACGCTTTATATATATGTATTTTGGATTTGGATTTTGGGAACCGCGAGATATATCTAATGACTTGATGCATTTAAATAGCGGACTTTTCCCGTGATATGCTCATATTGATGTTTTATGTTGCATATGCTATCTTACACGGAGTTACGTATTTGAGATATGTTTTCATGCGATATGGGAATTTCAAGTGTCGATGTTAGGCACTTATATTTCGTGAGATATATGGATTTTGGAGACCGATACGTGGAACACAAGTGTCGAGGTGGGATACTTGGGTTTCGAGGAACGTATGGATATCAGAAAGACCGATACGTGGAACACAAGTGTCGAAGTAGGATACTTGGGTTTCGAGGAACGTATGGATACGAGTATTTACGTTTCGATGTTAGGCACTGGTTTTCATGATGTTTTAGAGTGTCGATGTTTGACACTCAGGTTCTATGAGACTTACAGGATTTGAGGGCCGATCCGAGGGCCGATCCGAGTATTTTGGGATTTGGGGTGTTGTTGAGTTTCACCAGGTTTTTCCATGCTTATGAGTTGTGCATGAGATTATTTATTATCCCGCGCTCAGTTTTCAGTTGATATGCATATAATTCATGTAGATATAGTACCCTGATGGTGTACCTTGATCATGATAGTTGCATATTCATATTGTCATACTTATGCTACCAGCTTACATGCTATTGATCATTGCTGTTAGTACATACTTGCGATTTCAGTATGATGCTATTTACTATTTTCGAGTTGGCAACTCACCCCCGTTGTGCCACAATGTTTTGCAGGATTTGCCCTCTGAGTAGTCGCGGCAGGGCGTCTTATCATCTCTACTTTTGCGGATACCGCTACGTTTGGCTGTGAGGCCGTTGCTTTTAGGTGGGTTTGCGGTTATCTGTCCGTACATTGTATATTTTTTGTTAGATCTAGTATTCTCCATATACCACTTCTTGTATATGACTTAAAGACGAGTTGTGAGGTTTTTGTGATGTATATTTTGGTGACTTTGGGTGCCGTGCTCATGGGAGCCGGTTATGTTGAAAAGTTTTACCACTTATGCAGTTTTCCTTTATATTCTTCGCTTCGGCGTCGTAGTTATATCTTGTGGTGGTTGTCTCCGCCGTTGGGCGATTTTGCTCCCGTTTGGGATGCTTTATATATTATCTATGTTGTACCCTTCGGGGCTAGTTTTTACAAAGGAGGTACTGCCAAAATTTTTAAGAATGAAAACTAGAGTTAGAGATTTTACTTGTGAATTTCTAAATGTTTAAAATTATGTTTTTCTCCGTTGATCCAGTTTCTGGGTGGTTTAGATTTCTGGGTTTCGGCTTACTTAAGCTGCGTACGCCTGTAGACATTACGTAGTTTAAGAGCCGGTTGCGGGCCAAATTTAGGTTGTGACAAAGTTGGTATCAGAGCCCTAGGTTTTACCTTTCGGAGTGTAGGATGACTTTGGTATGATGGAGTAGGTAGCTTAAGCAGAGTGACGTAGCGTGCGTATGTTCCGCAGCATACTTACGACACGGTACTCCGCTTAAGTGACCTTAGGAGTTATTGATTGATTTTCCTCCGTGATGATATACATCTTTGTGATTCGATTTCTGTTTCCTTATCGAATCTTGTTTCAATTTCCTGTCCATATGCCGCCAAAGACAACGAGGGCTCAGAGAGCGGCCACGAGGGCCGAGGTCAGAGTTGACTAGTCTAAGGCGAGGACTGACCAGGGCGGTATGCCTGTTGTACCGGAGCATATTGCTATGTTTGGGGCTGGTACGCAGGACCTGCGCCAGATGATGGGGACTTTAGTAGAGGCCTTTCGAGCACAGGGGCAGGCAGTTGTTCCACCTGTTGCAGGGACCACGATGGTACCTACAGTTCCGGCAGTCGCAGTTACAGCTCCGGAGGTTATTACCGTATCGCTGACAGAGTTTATGAGGCTGAGGCCTCCCGTGTTCACTGGCACAGATACTACTGAGGATCTACAGTTGTTTATCGACCGGATGGCCAGGATTTGTCGTTCGCTTCGATGCTCCGACGAGAGATGGGTGGAGTTTGTGAGTTTTCGGCTGGAGGGTCTGGCCCAGAAGTGGTTTGAGTCGTTAGAGAGGGGTAGAGCCGCAGGTCTTGCCCCTATGACCTGGGCTGAGTTTGTGACAGTATTTCTAGCCCGTTTTCTTCCACCGAGCGTCAGGGATGCGCGAGCACATAGATTTGAGTCGTTACGCCAGAATCCGGGGATGACGGTGTCTAAGTATGATGTATTATTTACCGAGCTGTCAGTGTATGCTCCGTACTTTGTGGTGACTGAGGAGATGAGGATGAAGAGGTTTGTTCGAGGCCTGCTTACCCAGTTGTTCCTAGCCATCAGCATTCAGCATTGCGACACATATGCGGCAGCGGTGGATGCAGCCCTATTGGTAGAGGAGCGTCTTTCTGAGTCGTCAGTTGCTCCGGAACCGAAGAGGGTCCATACTGGTGATCCTGCAGCGAGGCGGGCGTTTAGACGTCGAGACAGTTCCCGTTCAGATAGTGGAGGTTCGGGACGAGGTCAGCTTTTTAGCTCTTACCCTCAGGAGGGTCGGCAGTTTGTTTCTGGATGTTACCGGTGCGGGAGTATGGGTCATCGGTTTCGAGATTGTGCTGAGCCACGTGTGAGCGAGGCAGCTGTACCGCAGGTTACCTTACCACCTTCTCCACCTCAGAGGGCGTTGTCCCTTATGCCGGTTGTTGCTCCGTGTCAGACTCTTGTGCAGAGAGGTCGGGGTCGCGGTGGTTTTGTACCGAGAGTGCGGGGTGGTAGAGGCGAAGGTCAGCCAGTAGCCGGTAGAGGGCAGGCTCGGGTTTTTTTCTTGACTCACCAGGACACTGTAAGTCCACGTTACCTCTCCCGGTTCTTTCGACCTTACGGAAACGGTGAAAAACGATTTTTCAGGTCATGGTAACATGGACTAGAAAACCCGGATCTTTGCTAAACAACACACAAGCAACTAACAAGAGCTTTACCTACTCGGTTAGGGGGTTATACCTTAACTTGAAATCCTTCTCTTGGACTCCTTATGGTGGTCAGATGGTTCTCTTCTCGTCGCCTTCTCTTGCCGAAGATGGATCCACCTGAGGGTCTCTACCTTGAGCTCCTTCCTCGAACTTGAGGTAACTAAAGTATTAGGTTTGATAAACCTTCAACCTTAGGATGAGTAGAGATGAGTTTTGGTGTTTTATCTCTAAGACAAATGGTTCTCAACTCATGAGAGATTTTTGCCTTGAGCTAGAGGAAGAGGCAGAGCAATGGATGAGAGAGAAGATGCAAGTGAAAAATGAATGAGTTTTTACAACCATGCTGTCACGACCCGAAAGAGCACGTGACTGGCCCTTGAACCATATGAAGTCTATAGGACCCCATCTGATCCAAGTAAGCCAAAAGCCCAAAAATCTAAAACCATTTAAAGAGTAAATAAGGAAAACTGTTTTTAAGAAGTAAAGAAATCATATTTCGAAAATCAAAGTTTTTAAATAACTAAGCCGAATGTGCATTTTTAAAATGTGTAACCTTTCTTGAAAATTTCGGCAGAGTTTCCTTTGTAAAAACTGGCCCCGAACGGGGTACAACAAGAATAATATATATGAAATGATAAAAGGCATCCCCAAGCGAGAGCTAGCTCTTCATCAATCGACGGTCACAACCACGCAAGCAACAATAATATACAACGCCGAAGGGCGCGGATCAAAATCCAAAAGAATCTCAAACAGCCAGAAAACCGTAATACTACAAGCATGACTCTAAGGTCGAAATAATACAACACTGTCTCTAAGCCTGAAACAATATACAAGTTTTGGTTGATGGAATTTCTAGATACAATAAATAATACAGGAACAATGGCGGTTCTGATACAAAAGAACCCACCTATCAACGCAAGTCACCCATATGGAAGCAATGTGCCAAAAATGCCGCTATGGAATCTGTACGGCAAAAACCTGCAAGGACTGTGGCACAACGGGGGTGAGTTTCCAACTCGTGAATAGAAAAATATCTACAAACAGAGATCGAATGCATGACCCATCCTAGGTCAATACGATCAGATATAAATAAACCTCAATATGAATAAATCTGAAGCATGCTAAACTGGAAATGTAATCTCTATACATGAGTGTAGTGCCAAGTGGCTCGTGCCAGTGCCTCAGGTAATAGCATAACATAAATGTGAGGTACAATCAATGAAATCAATCTGCATGTACATGGATCCCGTCCACTCGTCACCCAATGATAATAACCATCATGCATGTAAATATCATCAGCATATGCATAGAAATATGAGGATATAAACCACCTGTGTCCCTCGTGACACGTCAAAATCATGGAACCGGAGTGCCCAGCATCGGCACTCGAAAACATCATGAAAACTGTGCCCAGCATCGGCACGTAAATCCTCATATATCGGGCTCCGTCAGTCTGGATCGGCCCACGGGCTCTGTCTGCGGTATCGGCCCTCGGCCCCGGCAGTACGCCCATATCCATCTATCGACTCTGGTCAGTATCCTCCGGATAACCGCCAGGTCCAACCAATCACCGGTAGGTACTCGCCACCCTGCCAGGCTCATCGTCTACTCCACGAAAAACATTGCTTGCCCCGGGGAACCATACCGGGTCCACCATGTACCCACAATCGGCCTCATCCACCTCCTCGAATCGGGTTTCACATGTCGCTCTCAGCACCGAGAAAACACATGGTGGACGCACTGAAATATCATATCAAGGGTAACCGGGTTTTTAAAAAAATTACATATCCTCTTTGAAACACCCACGGTTCCCAAAACCAGAAATATCATGGAAACATCATATCTCAATGCATATAATCAGAAAGCAGCATGTATGCGACATTTAGCAGAAAGGTAAGCATATCAACATGTCATGCAAGGGTCATATCCTGAATGCAACAGTACTACAGTGTAGTGACATGGCAATTATCGATGATGAAGTGTGTGAGCCGGCCAACAAGTGTACGTGGAACATACGCATCATCGATAATTGTGCTGGTGTCCTAGCAGCATGACTGAAATATATCAACAATATAAGCGATGCGATGCAAACAGCATGAATATGCGGAAACGAGTAATCAAGCAATAGTAAAGAACCTGCCTCAATAAATATATCATGCAACCTTGCCTTTTGAAATAAGACGAATCAGGGCTTTTGGTAAAATAAGGGCTACGGTGTTTTAAGAAAAGATGCGTCGTTTGAAAAAATCCGTATAAACCCTTTTACTTATCCTTAAAATATGCCCGATTCGTTAGTTTTGAAATAGGTATGACTCGGGTCTAGCCTAACGCCTACTATGCGAACTACGAACCCAACAATCAAGTCAATCGAGAGGGGTATGGAAACCACCTAAATCTGAGTCGATATCACACTATCTCATCACATGACAGGTATCACTACCATCATATCACATCTCCAATACGAACTCTGTCATGTCGCCAACTCTCACGGCCTTAATCGAATCTCATCGACTCATCTCAATCCCACGTATCATCCTCAAAACTCATATATGAACACATAGTCCCATACCCATGTGTAGATATACACACCATCATATGCGCACAGATAAATGAAAGAATGTATGCAAGTATGTGTGTATGTGTAAGTGCACCCACTACTCTAGGGTTTCGCACTACTAAACCAATACATCCTTATTATCAATAATCCATTGTTACCATCACTAATCCTAAACAACACATAATAAATATATGTGTGTATACGTATTCGTATACATCACCACGGACTGCGGGGGTGCTATACGCCATCCACCCGACTTCTCCCCGTAGATATAAATCTACTCACCTTGCTTCTCATGTGTCGGTGTCGATGTCGCCATCTTCATCTTCTTTGCCTCAACATCACGTAGGATACCTACAAGTATATCACAACGCTAAAGCACATAAAAATCACATCGGAAACCAAAATAACACACGCTACTCGCATAGGTAAAAACCTATCGTCTCGCATGTAAACACTATCAATATCCACTTGTCGTTGACGTCCGAACGCCACCCGACGGGAACGAAACACCAATTACCAAAATCCATGCTAAAACAAGTCGTAAATCATACGCCAACATAGAAAAATCAACCCAGATTTCACCCTAGATGGAATCAGTCAAAACTAGATATACCCAGGGTCAAGTCTACAGGGTATAAGGCTACAGAACCAAAACGAGCACCAGAACCCCTGCTCTGGCCGCAAATTGCGGCCAGGGGGATTAAATCGGCGACCAAAGAAAAGATTTGGGGGCTAGGGTTTGGTGTGGTGGTTCCATGTGCTTGCACATCTTGCTGTCAACTCAGTTTTATTTTTGGGGTCTCGGGGTGATAGAAGATTCCACAAAACACTCCCAGATTTACAGTTTTTCTCCAACATCGTCTCATAATTCCGTATTCTGGTTTCTAGTTCAGGTTTGGGTTCAAATTAGCATCACACAAGGGGTTCTAAGGTCACCACAATCCTCAATTTCATCTTTAATTTCAGATCTCACATAAACCCTAACTTGAAATTTCACAAATCCATCAAACGACACCATATCGACACAAAACTAGTATTGATGCACAAGAAATGAGATACTACTCTAATAGGTGCAGAAATTATCTCCTTTGGCAACTCAAGAAAATTCTTGAGTTGCTCAAAGTCCTCCAAATCCAATCTTGCTAGGTTCAATGTGTAGCTAGTGAGCTTGGGAGCAAGTTTTGTGAAGTGGGAATGGGGTTTTGGCTTTGTTTTCATGGTGGATCTAGTTATTTTGTGAAGAGGGAGAGTGAGGGAGAGCAGCAGCAGCAACAACAAGGGGAGGGAGTGGAGAGAGAATGAGAAGGGGAAAATGATGGGGAATGGTTCAAAAGTGAGGGTTGACTTGGTCTCTCTCTCTCTCATCATCATGATACTTTTTCCTTTACTTTTCTTTTCCTTCTCACTCCAATAGTGAACCCAAAAGAACAACCATGGCAAAAGAAATGTAACACAAGTGTAACAAGTGTGGAAAATGATATGTGCACATTTTTGCACAAAAAATGCTAAAAATCAAATTAGCGATTTTTAATCGCGATTAGCACTAAATTAGAATATAACTAATCTTAAAAACTTTAAAATGGCATAATTCCATAAAATACCCTATTTTAGAATTTTCCAAAATTTTTCCCTATTTATTTGTATTTAATTATACCAGAATATTAAAATATTCATTAAAATAATATTAAATTATAAAAATTCCCGAAAATAATATTTTATTATTTTGGAAACGTTACACATGCTCTCATATTTTAGAAAACGATAAAAATAATAATAATTAACAATTTGTGATGGTGAGTTGATGAATGACCATTATCATTTCATTCATTAAATACTTGTGCAAAAAATAAGAAGCATCTTTGAAAACAAATGATGATGGTCAACAAGTCCACTTTGGTCAACCGGTCAACTAGGTCAACAAAAGTCAAGGATTCAACTCAACCATGGCATAATAATTGTTAACTAATATTATTAATCATATTTCCTATTCTCATTAGGTTTTGGAAAAAGACAACAGTCAACTGTGCATACACACCCGTACCATAACCCTAATGAGAATCCTCTGTCTCTGCCTCAGTCAACTGTGCATACACACCCGCATCCGTGTTCCGAGGAACACGAATACAATAAGATAAAACTAACCCCAAAAACATATACTAGGATCTGGCTTAAAACAAAGCCCGCTAGTAATAACTGTCCGGACACCAAACGTGCACAAGTGCGCGGATGTGAACGAACCATGTCGCAAAACCATGCAACCTCTACTCTGTTTTGCCCAAAGGCGAATGACCCTCTGTGTGGGAATCTAAATACTCGACACTACGCTGGCAGTGGGTTTTGTTAGTTATATGTGTAAGTGCACGGCGGCGCCCCGGCCGTCAATCCGACGGCCAAATGCGGAAGCGGTGAAAAACTTTAAATTTTGCGGACTTAGCAAACCGGCACCACCGCGCACTAAACACCCGGATCGTAACCATTAACAAGTCTAAGCTAACTAGAAGATGGGTTAGATATATACCGACGATCCAAGTCCTCCGGTCTTCTCGTCATGGTCCCGATCTCCTGCGGAAAAGTCTCGTCTCCTCCTCGTCGCCGGAAGTGCACCACATCGCCTACTTTGTTTACGGGCTCCCACCTCAATGCCGAGGCAACTCGGGCACGAAGCCGGCTACTCGACGTGCCCAAGATATGCTGTAGAAGATCTAGAGAAGAAGTCTCATTTTTGGGGTTCATGGAATTGCCTTTTGTGGTGGAGGAAAAACAACTTGGAGAGAGGTGAAGAAAAATGTATCATGCAAAAGAATGAGAGAGACAATTTTTTTTCACTACCAAAAGAAAAGCCCCCACCCTCACTAGTGGCCGGCCAAGCATGATGGTGGTAGGTGGGAATGGAATGAAGTCAAAAATGAAAGACAAGGGAGTGGGTGAGCTATCATGAGTGATGATCAAAACAATATCATCACAAACAAAAATAAACACTCCAAAGCAACCATGATGACTCAAAATGGTCAAGCCATCATGAAGAAGTCAAGAAGTCAAGGTCAATGGAGCAACCATCATGATCCAACCAATAAGCAATGACCCCCTCCACAAATACTTATTTGCAACAATGCAAATAAGCCCTCCTCCACCAATCTTCGGCCAATGAACGGAACAATGGAAATCGGCCGAAACGGAAAGCAAACTGGCAACTCCAGAAAACTGGTCCCGTAATAAATTACAGGAAAACCCCGATACTGTGCATACACACCCGCATCTGTATTTCGACCGAAATACAAATGCAATGAGACAAAATCTCCACTGTACTATACTAGAATCCGGCTTATACCAAAACCGGCTAGTAATATCTGTTCGATCCTGATCCGTGCAATACCGCACGTATCTGATCGAACCCTGCCATATAACCATACGGCCTATAGTACAGACTGTCCGATCCTGATCCGTGCAATACCGCACGTATCTGATCGGACCTTGCCATATCTCCATACGGCCTCTACAACCTTTCGCCCGAAAGCTGAGTAACTGAAATGTGGGGGACTCTAAAGACTCATCAACACCTTGGTTGTGGATTTAACCACTAGCACGTCAGAGGTATAAGCCAATACGTAACGGGCTACCAGGTACTGACTAAAAGGGACGTCCGTGAGCGAACTCAGCCTGACTCCCTACTGAGCCTGTCAGTGACAATATCCGTGCAGTCCGGTCCGTTCGTCTATGAGTATCGCATGGCGGGCCTAGGGGGTTGGTAAAAGTCAGACCCCCAAAAGCGGTACAAGTCGTGTCGGAGTGTAGCCCAGAACACCCTGAGATACTACTGGAATACCTACCAGTAAATCTCCTTGCCTTGGCCAAGGACTTTGTGTAATGGCTCTCCTAGACACAGCACGACCTCACCCCCAATACCGGGAGAGACGAACCCCTGAAGATACGCTCACTGCCTCCATGTGGCTCGGGACTGTACCCAACTAAAACCTGTTTGCACGACTCCTTTGAGCCGTGGTAGGGTAGTAATCAAAGTACAGTGGGAACTCACACGAGACAAATGACGATCCCCAGGTCGATGAACTAACCTGCACACATGTCACCAGGGAACTGCCATCTGACGTCTGGTATATTACCAACTAGCATGTTCCCGGCGAGTCCTGTCCGGTGTACTCATAACCCAATGAGCACCTATATACATCTTAGGTGATCCAACTGACACCAGTGGCTTGTGAGACCGGCCACCGCCCCTCGTCGGGGTCTCGACTGTATACACTAGTCTACTAATGGAGTATCGATGCCCAGTCTCGAAACTCCTACGACTAGGGACCTTTTAAGGATAAGCTTATAGACCCCAGCTCCCACTTATATGATCGCCCTCATACTGCTGGTGGTCAAGCAAGAATCCTAGGGGCTCTATCAACGTGTAATAGCGACGTGTCAGGTCACTTAAAACAGTACACGATGATAAAGGTAAACCAGATAGCATACTATCATCTCGAGTAAGACCGTCCTACCAGGATAGGTCCTCCTTCAATCATTGCAATCACGTACCTGTGATCCAATAATTGACTCTGAGGGCACTATCTCCAACAATCTCCCACTTGCACTCAAGGCTAATTATTGCGATGTCGCATACTCACAGCCCGTGTGATACCGAACACCCAACTCCTCTACTAGTCAGTCTCACAAAGCTCGTTTGCGAAACTATTGCGTTCGAGGAATAGCCTCAGTGAGTGGATCCGCATAGTTGTTTCATTCCATGTCTCTCTATTTCTCAAGTTCGCGGAGAAACCCATCTTCCGAAATGAGCAATACCTGTCTCAGAATATGTCTGGATGTCTGATGGGACCTAGCTCATAAATGAACTCCAAATCCAAACTTCTTAGACTGTATTGTCAACTGAACTTAATCAGTATCCTGCGCGCCATGCCTCCCTCAGTATTGCCTTGGACCACCTGTCCAAAATACTGCCCCTCATCAGAAGGAAAACTATAACTCTGACAACCTCCTTGTCGTCCATGTCACCTTGGAAGCCTGGAATGATAACTGTCTCCTGAATGAGGCTGTCGTTATCATCTCCCTAGAACATCCACTTATGTTCTAAAACTGCTTCCGACTGTTTCTCCAGGATTGGATTAATGTCAACTTATTGCATCTAGTGCAAGAACAACATCTGGTGTGGTACTTGACATCTCACGATTGACTCAATTGCCTGAGCAAGTGATCTACCAATCATGCCCGTCCCTCTCCCCTTTAGTCTGTAAGACACCTTTGGAGAGGGTGACTCCATTACCTGCAGGTACACTACCGTGCCAGGAGTCGTCCATCCTAAATACTCTTAGAATGCTGTCAAGTACCCTGATTGGGAAACCACCCAAATCTAGATCTAAGACCATAGATCTAGTAACCAGTATGTCTGATATAAAATCCATTTCCATTGTGGAGAAACAACTGTGTGACGACCAAAGTATAACCGATCGTAGTGTAGGAGTTTCTTTTCCTACTCTGTGTATATCATCCAAATACCAGGATATCACACTCTACTACCTTCTCAACAGATCCATCCTCTATTCTGATGAAGTCAAACCCATGACTGTCACGTCAGAAATAGATGATCTATCTCCGCTACTTCTGCTCTAGTCTATAAATAGACAGAAGCAACCTGTCCACCAATGCTTCCGCTGCTCCCACTGACTACGACAACCCTCTGGCAGAGTCATATAGACGCACACTTCTAAAACTGGTTTAGAACGACGCTATACTCATCCTCCCGCCGGGTCTCGTAACCTGGAACAACAGCAATGGCAATTGTGGGTAAACAAGAACTTCCCTGTCACCGTCCTTGAGGCTACCGTAGTGCCTCTCGGGTGCCTGAAGTTACCCACCTTATCTGCGGAGTGGCCAATGGAATGTCAATCCAGATTGAAACTTTAGGTTCCTTATCAAATCTTCAGTAATCGTTTGTGGTTCTGGAATCACTTCCAGTTCTACCATACTCCCACTACTGTTTTCTGAAAAAATCCATTTTTAATAAAACTGTGGCGAGTCTAGAACAATATCGCTATTGTTCATCCAGATGGTAGAAAGTCAACCCTCGTCATAGCCTGGGTCAACCCACAAACAGCCATTACAGAAACGTGCCTTGAGTTGTCCAGTGTCTGGTTTTAATCATAAACCGGACAACTCCCCGTACCTTAACATCGTTAAGATATGAACTGTTCTATATAGAAACAGAGGCACTGATTTAATTGAACCAGATTCAAATCATGCAGCTGTCCCCAGCGCATGTCAACTAAATGGAAGGAGGCCGATCAGCGTTACTCAACTTAGGAATACTTCCAATTATGAGTAACCTGAAAGAGAAGCAAGATCTCTTTATCATTACTATCAACTGAATACCACACACAAGTATCTACATCTTCGATCTCTTTGAAGAATCCCGATACTTGCTATACCTGGTTCTCTACTCTATTCAAATACCTATAACTTCTCCAAATTCGGACCCTGTGTTTCCACGAAACACCTGTCTAAAAACTAGAGAAGTCATAAGTAAACCGAATATAGTATGAGGACCACCCCTCTGTCCTGATGGACCCTGGACAACATACAATACTCTGTATAAGTCCCTTGAGTCTGATAACTCATTCACTGTGTGTAGTAGGTTGAAAACTGTACTTATGGTTAAGAAGAATTACACCGCTGTTCAATGCTCCTTACCTAACCATCCACTGATATAGGTAAATGTCGTAGACATAATTTCAAAAAAGGTATATCTCAGTCTATGAAAATAGACGTACAGATATATCAATTTGAAATTGGTGCATAACAGCGGATATTCAAAACCAAATATTTGCCACCCGGCAAACAGCCCAGGTGATTTTCTCAAATATCACCGATTACAACGAATCCCGATATAATGAGGATAATCACCCAATTCCCAATAACTTACTCCCACTCATCATCTGTAAAACCATACAGATGTGAGAATCATACTTGGTAAATACATACCCTGGAATAAGTATCTAATCGGGAAATCAGTTTTCTTTTAACAGTACACAGTGAGACTGAAACATTGAAATGTTCCGATGGGGTATTCTGGTATTCCTAGTAATGCCTCTTCCAGATTCACGACTGTAACCGTATAGTTCTTTGCCACCTCTCCAAATCCCTTCATATGTCTTTAGTCTTTACCTTCTGCACACCCCTTTAGGCCAAATGGTTTTCTTCCTTCCCTACCGTTCGGCACCAGCCTATGGTTTGGAAGAAGACTATCCAATAAGCATAATGGGTGTAATGTCCCAATCCTAGGAACACTCGCAATGCGAGAGAAGGTGAAGATAAAAGACACCTGAATAAATCTTATTCCTATTTCTCCTGAACCAGAATCCATCCCCGAACTGGAACAAGTTCCTTTCGAGTTCGTATATAACCATACGATGGAGTATCCAAATAAATTGTGGATCTTCGTAGTGATACGGAGTGTCCTGGAGAAATACAAAGGTGATGTGGGAGTGGTAACGAAATATTTGGTTTGGTCGTGAATATCTGTTGCAATTTACTTTGCCCTCTTACTAATCCCTTTCTTTGTCTGAACTTAATACCTTCTGCACACCATCGTTATGCTAATTGGTTTTCTTCATTCCCTACCGGTCGGCACCAGCCTAAGGTTTGGAAGAAGACAATCCAATTTGCGTAATAGGTGTACTACCCCTAAACCAAGGAGTACTCGTAACCTGAGAGAGGGTAAAAGGAAAAGACAACTGAATAATCCTATCCGTTTTCTCCAGAACCGGAAACCATCCTCGAATAAATCCCTTCGAGTTCGTATCTAACCATACGATGGTTTTGTCCAATGGAAGTGGACGTTCGTAGTAATACGTGGTGTCCTGGAGAAAAGGGTAAAAGTAGGAGGGGCAATGAGGTTCGCAACTCTGACAATCCAAAAGCCGGTGTTTAAGAAGGTTCGGTCAACTTGGTCACTGAGTCAAAGTCTTAGGGTCGGGTCAATGGTCGCTGCCAAAGAGAGAGAAAAGAAACACTCAGCGTGCACTCTAACCTAGATCAGAATGGTTACCAATTTATCTAATCTGGAATCCTCCCACTGTACCTCAAATTCTCCTCCAAACCTGAAAGAAGAATTAGTCGGGATCACCCGAGGAGTAAACTAACTCATCAGTGGGAATCGGGATCCAACTATCATCGCATGACAACGTGACGGAATCCGCTCACGGTGTCACACTCCAGACGGTATGCGCATATCTGGCAAGTTTCAGTTCTTTTGAAACTCCCGATGTAATTTCTGCCCCATGCTCTTATGACCTTGGCGTGAGGTCAAAATATCATAAGTCACATGTCAAGTTCTGCCCGTCATTATCCAGGTTAATCTGAACCCACCCGTACATACCCTTGACGTAGGCCAAAATAGTAGTACGACTGTCCCAAACCAACGCATCTATCTATGCAACAGATAAATACCCGGCAGCTACCAATCACTATGCCTTGGCGTGAGGTCAAAATACATAGCTTGAATACTACCGAATATTTAACTGAAATGACGGAGGGCTACGAATGGTTTCTGGCGAAAACCTTTAACGTAATGAACTTGATATCGTCGAAGGAACGGATAGCTTTTTGAAAATATAGTGACGAAAACCGTTGCTAAAGAGGTCACTCCCGGTGAAGGGATCTCGGCTCTTTCCCCGTAGAATGGGGTGCAGGATATTCCAACTGAATACCACGGTGCAAAGCAAAAGTAATCGGCTATAGTGAAGTTAATGCCCTGACGCAAACTTTTTGTCCAAGGGGTCACTCCCGGTGAAGGGATCTCGGCCCTTGCCTCGTCGACTGAGGAGCAGGATATTCTAAATGAATACCGCAATGCAAAACAAAAGTGAACGTCCTTGCAATAACAGCTTTTTGAAAAGTGTTCCAACAACATCAGATTAGGTTTGTTTTAACTTGCATTGATCCGAATCAATGCAGTCCCATCAATTGATCACACCAAAAAGAACGAAAATATACTGATGTACGTATATGCCATCCGCATTCGCCACTGGGTCCCATCATTACCCGTTAGGTTAGCTAACTAACGACAGAGCGGGGACTGGACTAGCGCGGATGCAAAACATATACAACATCTACTAATATATATACCAATATATAGTATTTCGCTCAAGGCGTGAATAAAATGCAACATCACAGAAATGTACAGCATCACAGAAACAATACAGATATCTGGGATCCCCGGGTTTCACAGAGCCACTGCTGAAACCCGACGTTCCCCTGGTCGTATGGATAGCCTGTGCAATGAAATCCTAGACCCCTACGGGCGCGGCAAGTTACCCGCCAAAACCTGAAGCGAGGCAGCCCCCTTCAGCGCCGTGAATGGACCACCCAGCACTTCACGGAATCCGGTAACTTGGGCACCCCTCCTGGGTCAACCTGTACCCCCTACGAGTGCGGCGAATAGCCCGCCAATCCTAGAGTGAAGCCCCCTCCGTCTCAATGCCATGAGATGCGGGCTTGTTGCCCTCTAGAACCCGGCTACCCGTGCACCCCTCCGCGGAGTAATCCTAGTACAGAAAGTAAAATATACATACACCGGGTACATCGACCGCAACCAGGTCGTGCCCCAAAATAATAATACAATCAGGCAGTGACGGCAGTCCACATGTCGGACGCTCGCCCCGCAATATCAAATGTACATAATACAACAGAACTGTACTAGCATTGCATCCAGGCTATCCCCCACGACCGATCCGCAACATCACAGCAAAAACAAAGTATCAACGTGAAAGTCACGTTCGCAAATCCGTCTAACCGGGCTATAGCAGTTAGACCGGATTTACCGATCAAGTGACATTCACGGTCGCAGATATAATGTAAATACTGTGAAAAATGTGTTTAAAATTTTCCGATTGACCAAAAATTAACAAGTGGGCCCCAATCAAAACTGTAGCACTCACAGAAAACTTGGGCCCAATTTTAATATTCCAAAACCCATATTTTAAGCCCATAAGGCCTCTGAAAAAAATTGGTGAAGTGATCTCCACAGTGCGCGGCGGAAGGGCGGCGGGAAGGTGGTTTTCGCGGCGGTTCCGCGCTCCCACTGTGGAGTTACTTCGTCGAATTTTTACAGACCTCTTAGATTTTCCAGTACATCAATATTTTACAACCTGAAAAATTTTTCGACACCAAAAATTTCCAACAGAAAACTGTCGTGAGCAAATACGGGTTTTTGGACATTTCGATCGATCGGAACTCAAAAAAAAAAACACATTACACAAAGCTAGACTAAGTTAATGGGGAGGCTCTGATACCACTGTAAGTGCACGGCGGCGCCCCGGCCGTCAATCCGACGGCCAAATGCGGAAGCGGTGAAAAACTTTAAATTTTGCGGACTTAGCAAACCGGCACCACCGTGCACTAAACACCCGGATCGTAACCATTAACAAGTCTAAGCTAACTAGAAGATGGGTTAGATATATACCGACGATCCAAGTCCTCCGGTCTTCTCGTCATGGTCCCGATCTCCTGCGGAAAAGTCTCGTCTCCTCCTCGTCGCCGGAAGTGCACCACATCGCCTACTTTGTTTACGGGCTCCCACCTCAATGCCGAGGCAACTCGGGCACGAAGCCGGCTACTCGACGTGCCCAAGATATGCTGTAGAAGATCTAGAGAAGAAGTCTCATTTTTGGGGTTCATGGAATTGCCTTTTGTGGTGGAGGAAAAACAACTTGGAGAGAGGTGAAGAAAAATGTATCATGCAAAAGAATGAGAGAGACAATTTTTTTTCACTACCAAAAGAAAAGCCCCCACCCTCACTAGTGGCCGGCCAAGCATGATGGTGGTAGGTGGGAATGGAGTGAAGTCAAAAATGAAAGACAAGGGAGTGGGTGAGCTATCATGAGTGATGATCAAAACAATATCATCACAAACAAAAATAAACACTCCAAAGCAACCATGATGACTCCAAATGGTCAAGCCATCATGAAGAAGTCAAGAAGTCAAGGTCAATGGAGCAACCATCATGATCCAACCAATAAGCAATGACCCCCTCCACAAATACTTATTTGCAACAATGCAAATAAGCCCTCCTCCACCAATCTTCGGCCAATGAACGGAACAATGGAAATCGGCCGAAACGGAAAGCAAACTGGCAACTCCAGAAAACTGGTCCCGTAATAAATTACAGGAAAACCCCGATACTGTGCATACACACCCGCATCTGTATTTCGACCGAAATACAGATGCGGGTGTGTATGCAATGAGACAAAATCTCCACTGTACTATACTAGAATCCGGCTTATACCAAAACCGGCTAGTAATATCTGTTCGATCCTGATCCGTGCAATACCGCACGTATCTGATCGAACCCTGCCATATAACCATACGGCCTATAGTACAGACTGTCCGATCCTGATCCGTGCAATACCGCACGTATCTGATCCGACCTTGCCATATCTCCATACGGCCTCTACAACCTTTCGCCCGAAAGCTGAGTAACTGAAATGTGGGGGACTCTAAAGACTCATCAACACCTTGGTTGTGGATTTAACCACTAGCACGTCAGAGGTATAAGCCAATACGTAACGGGCTACCAGGTACTGACTAAAAGGGACGTCCGTGAGCGAACTCAGCCTGACTCCCTACTGAGCCTGTCAGTGACAATATCCGTGCAGTCCGGTCCGTTCGTCTATGAGTATCGCATGGCGGGCCTAGGGGGTTGGTAAAAGTCAGACCCCCAAAAGCGGTACAAGTCGTGTCGGAGTGTAGCCCAGAACACCCTGAGATACTACTGGAATACCTACCAGTAAATCTCCTTGCCTTGGCCAAGGACTTTGTGTAATGGCTCTCCTAGACACAGCACGACCTCACCCCCAATACCGGGAGAGACGAACCCCTGAAGATACGCTCACTGCCTCCATGTGGCTCGGGACTGTACCCAACTAAAACCTGTTTGCACGACTCCTTTGAGCCGTGGTAGGGTAGTAATCAAAGTACAGTGGGAACTCACACGAGACAAATGACGATCCCCAGGTCGATGAACTAACCTGCACACATGTCACCAGGGAACTGCCATCTGACGTCTGGTATATTACCAACTAGCATGTTCCCGGCGAGTCCTGTCCGGTGTACTCATAACCCAATGAGCACCTGTATACATCTTAGGTGATCCAACTGACACCAGTGGCTTGTGAGACCGGCCACCGCCCGTCGTCGGGGTCTCGACTGTATACACTAGTCTACTAATGGAGTATCGATGCCCAGTCTCGAAACTCCTACGACTAGGGACCTTTTAAGGATAAGCTTATAGACCCCAGCTCCCACTTATATGATCGCCCTCATACTGCTGGTGGTCAAGCAAGAATCCTAGGGGCTCTATCAACGTGTAATAGCGACGTGTCAGGTCACTTAAAACAGTACACGATGATAAAGGTAAACCAGATAGCATACTATCATCTCGAGTAAGACCGTCCTACCAGGATAGGTCCTCCCTCAATCATTGCAATCACGTACCTGTGATCCAATAATTGACTCTGAGGGCACTATCTCCAACAATATGTATGCCCTAGAGGCCATTACTGTACATAGAATGTATATTGTAGTGGATGCTGGGACATATATAGGGAGGACTTTCTTGCTCGACATAATAGTATGCTATCTGGTTACCCTTTACCTTAACGTGTATGCTGATTGTCTCTCTGTTACATGTTGGTAAAGCCCTTAGGATCTGTACTTGACTACCTGGACTATGATGCGGATCATACTAGTGGGGACATGGTAGTCCATAAGTACATCCTTCAAACTCCCTAGTCGTGGGTGTATCGAGACGGGGCATCGATATACCAGAGTAGACTAGCGTATACCTTCTCGACCCATACAGATGGGCGATGGATGATCCCATATCCATCGGTGTTTGACATCAGAGATGATATACGGGTGCTCAGTAGAGACTGGGTACACTGGACGGACTCGCCGAGAACTCCCAGATGGTATTATACCTCACGTCAGATGGCAGTTCTCTGGTGACACTGGTACAGAGTAGTCTGTTGACCCGAGATCGTCATAGAGTCTTGTGTGGTTCCCACTGTGCTTTGATTTCCATCTTACCACGTCCAAGAGGGCATGCAAAACGGTGGTTTTTGGGTACAGTCCCGAGTCACATGGAGGCAATGAGCGATAGGAGGGAATTCGTCTCTCCCGGTATAGGGGGTTGATGTTACGCTGTGTTCGATTGGCTATAACAGGAAATCCCTGGCCAGGGTTGCTGAGATTTACTGGTAAGTGTTACCAGTAGTTTCTCGAACAGTTATAGACCTCATATCGACACGACTTATCGAGCTATTGGGGTCTGACGTTTACCACCCCTAGGCAAGATATGCGATATATCAGACGATCAGACCGGACTGTACGGTAGTGTTACTGGTCGGATTCACTGGAGTGTGAGCGGGCTTGCTCGTCGATCTTCAGATCGCTCAATACCCGGGTGGCCGTTACATTTAGCAGACCGCTTGCGGCTTGTGGATGTTTGATATGATCATCATCCGCTGCCGGCGTATTGACGAGTCTTTAGAGTCCTACACAGAGGTTTCCTGGCTCAAGCGAAACGAAATAGGAGCGCATATGAGATATGTGCGGGACCGAGAGTAATGCGTGTATGTGATACCGTATTTCATTCTCGCGCTCAATGTGTCGAATGGTTGTATGCGATATAACCTAATTATCGAATCAAGGATTGATTCGATAAGCCGATACATTGGATACTAGCCGGTTATATGCGATATGACCGGATCGTTAAATCAAGAGTTGATTTAATGATTTAATGAATAATTATATATTTGATATATTACTTTTCGTTAACTAGTATCGGTTCACTTAAAATGGATTTTCTCACTCGGATGTGCGCATTGTATATGCGATATACTTTTGTGCACTTGATTGTATCATGATTGATGATACATGTTATGCTAGGGTTTTTGTGTAAAGATCAAACCATGGTTACATGATTATGGTTAGGGTTTTGTTTTATTCACTTATTTATTTATCCATTTCATTTTGGAAAATAAATGAGAAGAGAAAAGAATGGTGGCTTTATTTGTTGTTTAGTTGAAACTTCATGAAGCTTTGACTTTGTCCACCATTCTTATCTCATCCTTAACCCTAACCATTCCTTTAACCCTTGGTTAATTCTCTACACATAACCATAGTTAGGATTATGATAAGTTTGGAAATTCTTTTCTTTTTAAATAACTTATCATAATTCTTTCTTCTTGTTCTTCATCTTCTTCCATGAAGAAACCTCCACTTCATCAATGGTGATTGATGAAGATGAGTGAGAAATCCAATTCTAAAGTGAACCCAACTCCTATTTCTTCATCCTCTACCTCTTGCCAAGTAGTAGAGTGTGTTTACTTCACAAGTTTCTTGACTTGGTGAAGTCGGAGCTTGATTTAGCGATGCCTCGACGTAGATCATCTTCGGCACGTCGTCGATGACCTAGCCCGCTTCTTCTCCGATGAAGCCGACGCAAGAGCCCGGATTTCGGATTTGTACAGCGGAGATGAATTCTTCATGGAGCTATGGAGGTGGACAAACGGATCTACAAAGGTTGTATATCCGTATCCCTTAGTTAACTGTTAACTAGTTAGCTTTTTCGCCTAAACATCTAGCAAACGATCCGTATTTAGGGTTTCTCGGCACGTTAGAATTTGAAAATGGCATGGTTGATGCCTTGTGAGACCTCTCTAGTGTGCCTTGGAACCCTACAGTGGTATCAGAGACTAGCTAGAGCCTTAGACGATGCGTAGACGGAGTTAGAAGTCCAATCGACCCGAAACCCCGACTTTGAAATGCTCTCTGGACATTTTTGTAAAATGTGGATTTTTGCAAATTAAAAATATGCAGAAAAACAAGCAGGTAAATCTAAGAATTACGATGCAAAAATTACTTAATGATCTTTCTAAAGTGCGGCGGAACCACGGCATTAGCGTGCTAATGCGGCCCTTCCGCCGCACTTTTGTCTTATCTGCCATTGAATTTTGCACAGTAACTCCTATTTTTCAGTGCTGGTTTTCCTGGGAATTTTTAATCTGAAATAAAGAGTTGAGTATTTTGGGTTGTATTGGGAGTTCATACATTCGATCGGATTGTCAAACTTTGTCTATGTGTCGTTCCGGATAATTTTTTGAATATGTTAAAAAGTTCGACCGGATATAAATACCCAATTTTTCCCCTGTCGGGAAATTTCCAAGTGTTGGATATTTCTGTAGTTTAATCACGTTCTAAGTAGTGCAAGTAACACGATGGTCCCTCTAGAAGACAACAAACCTTAACTCGATTATGTGACCGTCTTGAACTGCCCTTTGAACCTCCGGGTTTGGGGCAGTACGGCGTGCCACATGTGAGGCGTTGGCTTGACCCTTCTACGGCTGGACCGTCGGTACTGAGGCACGAACTGAATGTTGTTAGACTTATTTCATGTGTTGATCTGTATCGGGAAAACTTGGGTGTTCGAATGTTCAATCGGAAAGTTTAACATTTTCTAATTATCTGGAATGGGATACAATAATTGGAATTCACAAGAAGTTATGAGATAACTGAATGAATGTTATAAACATAGCAATTTAGTCTCACTTGATCGGTTGCCACGGAATTTTGATGTGATCAAAAGTCCGTCGCAATCACGTAGCGTACGCGGATACTCGCCGGGTAAACTTAATAGACAGCCTCACTCCATAGCCCCGACCAAGTGACTGTAGGAGAACCCCGTCGCCGAAAGCATCCGTTCGGGTGCTCGCGGTAGCGGTGTTCCGCCTTGGTGCACTTCGTCGACGGTATTGGGGGTGCGGCCGCCTACTAAAGTTTGCGACGAGTATTCGATCAGGATGTCGGGAATCTTGTTGAATTACCCGACTTGATATTGAAAAGTGTTTTCGATTTTGAGACTAAAATGTGGGGTTTATAATTGTTAGGCATGTGATGTCTAAGTAATTCATTTGGTCAGGCATGCGATGTCTGAGGTGGTTGCGGATTCCAACTGTTGTAGTTTTACACTTTCTTTTCTGTGACCGTAAGTGTAATATGTGATATCGCCGGTTTCGTTGCTATATGTCAACGACAATTGGGATGGACATATTTACTTACGTTTATGACATGTGATGTTATGTGTTGCTGGATATGTTATATTGGATCGTCGTGTTTGAATAGCCGGGGGTTTTTATGTGAGATGAGTGTTTTTCATTTTCATTCATGTAAAAACTTGTATGTAATATTCTTTTATTTGGGGCACTTCCAGGTGGCGGAAGATGTCACCTTTTGTATATTATTTACTTTTCCGCATTAGGATAGACCCAAGGAGGGGAGCACAAGTAACCGGGTTCTGGGGTCCAGTGGGAGACCAACTTGAGGAGTCGAGTCCGGGTCTCCTAACCCTAGAATTAGCAGGGTTGCTTGCCGCTCTCGTAGGGGTCTAGGGGTATGGGATTGGCTATTCATTACGACCGTGGAATCCGTGTTTTATACTGGCTCGTATTGAAAACACGGACGTCCTAGTATATCCAATATTTCATATGATTCTTCTGCTGCGATATCTGTGATGTGATCATGAGATGTTCTGTAATAGATACAGTATATAGTATATATGATATATTATATAGACGTTACTTATGTTTTACACCCGCGCTAGCCCTGCCCTGCTCTGCCGTTAGTTACCTAACCTAACGGTGCACGAGGGGACATCGAGGCGAATGTGGATGGCATAAGTGTACGTCGTATTTATCTGTGATGATTAGGTCTTAAATGATGGGACTTCATTAATGTGATTAATGAAAATAAAAGAAACCTAAGATGTTGTAGAATCGAATTTCAAAACAGGTAGCTACAGTTCTTGCTTTGCACAGCGGTATATGTGATATATCCTGCACCTTATTCGATGAGGAAAGGACCGAGATCCCTTCACCGGGAGTGACTCCTTTAGCAATGACTGGCAGATGCTACACACTCGGTTTGTCCTTTGATTGCTTTTAAGTGTTTTTGCTTTGCACAGTGATATATATGATATATCCCGCACCTCATTCGACGAGGAAAGGACCGACGATCCCTTCACCGGGAGTGACTCCTTTAGCAAAACTAGAAAAGCCTAAAAAACACTCCATTTAAAATCATTTGATTCTACAACGATATCAAGTTCATTACGCAATAGGTTTTCAGAAAAACCTGTCGTAGCCCTCCGTCATTTCAGATAAGTAGTAGTTACTATTCATGCTACGTTTGTTGGCCTGCGTCAAGGCGTAGTGTGCGGTAGCTAACTGGTGCTTATCTGCATAAGCATATGATGTGATTGGATTAGGGTAGTCGTGCGACTTTGTTGGCCTGCGTCAAGGGTCGTGCGGGTGGGTTTAATTCAATCAGGAAATGACGGGTTGAACTTGACTAAAGGACTATGGTTTGTTGGCCTGCGTCAAGGTCATAGGACGCTAGGGGCAAAATATTATCGGGAATTTCAAGTGTTGAAATTTGCAATGAGATTGCATACCTTCTATGAGATAGTTGGATCCCGATACCCGCTGCGAGTAAGAGTTACTCCTGGGAGAGTTTTACATATTACAATTAGCCGATCAAGTAGGTGTCTAGAAAGGTGTTAACGAGGTTACGCCTCTGGGAAAATGAGGTTTACATTAATTAGGTTCGTGCGAAAGCACGGGGGACCTCCCTCAAAGTACCGACACTGGCCTGGCTGAAAGATTGGCGAACTTGTAGTGTGTAATTAATCCCGGCTAGTCTTTCCTTTTAGGGTTTGAAGGAAGATTTGATAAAAAGCAGTGGGAGCCATCCTGATTAGATAAAATAATAACCAATCTATTCTTGCAAGAGCGCACGCTGAGTGTTTTCTTCTCTCTCTCTCCTGGTAGCGACCATATCACGCCTTAATCAAGATAAAAATACGGATTATTGACCGAACCCGCTTGTTATACTGAGCTGGGGAACGTTGGTCCCGCTCCAACTTATAATAGTTATAAGACAGAGCAGGAAATTGGGGATTACCAGAATTCCCGTGCCGCCCAAACAAAGAGAGTGCATGATGATGCATCATCTTCGGGTGTGTTCATTACAAAGAACTGTTTCTCTGTATCCTCTACGTCCTGTGTATGTGATACCAGATCAGGATCCCAGATATGTAATCAGTTACATAGGGCTACAGAAAGGTAGAGAACTAAGAACGGGTGATAAGTTTCATGAGGCAGAAAACGGGGCAAGAGTTGCAGCCAAGTCTGTTGGTCACTGTCACCCTGTATTACAATACATTGATTCTGAACGAATGTTATTAGATACCGAACCTGATATACAAAATCATATCTGTCTCTTTATTAGTAAAGAAACGGTAAAATTTTGTATTGTTGGATAATGTTTTGAACATTTCCTATATCAAAAGTTGATCGATTCAGGCACGTTATCTAAAAGCATTAATGTTTTAAATCAAACTACAGTTCTTAGTATATGGAACACACACAAGAGGAAGAGTTCAGAAATGAACGGATTCTTCTTGAGGTATTGTAGACTAGGTCAGATCAATGTGACCCGACTAGCTGAAGTTACATTTAGATGTATATTTAAATGAGTTTGAATTTACATCTTGTGAAACTTGCCAGTCATGTCACAGAGATAAGTTGACCACAGCTCTGTTTATTGGAAACAGAGAAAGAGTTAGTAAACTCTTGGGATGATACATGTTGATGTATAAAGGTCCCCAGTCTACACTTGCCAAGACCGGTTCTTTGTACTTCGTTACATTCTCTGATAATCTCTCAAGATTCAGACATATGTTCCTGTTGAAACACAAGCCTGAACCTTTCGAGATATTCACAGAATATGATTTAGAAGTAGAGATTCAAAATACGGGTACAAGTATTATGTCCTTTGATATGATCGAGGAGGAGAATACTTGAGCACGGAATTCCTGGACTATTCTAAAGGAGAATGAGATTCTCTCTCAACATTACTACTCCGTATACACCATTGCACGATGGTATATCAGGGTAGAGCAATAACACCCTATGTGATAAGGTGTGCTCTATGATGAGTAATACTGAGCTACCATTTCCTTTTGGGTGTTATGCACTTGAGAAGCTGCATACCTATTGAATAGGGTTCTAATCAAATCAGTTGCCTACCGCTTCATATGTGATATGGAATGGGATGAACCCATGTCTTAAGTTAGTTAAGATTTGGAGTCGTCCGGCCTATGTCTGAAAGCAAAATCCGGACAAGCTCGAGGCAAGGTCTGTAATGTAGAACTGGAAATGTTACAGCTATACAAACTACAGCACATGATTTGATAGAACCAAAGGATTCAGTAGATTCCAACGAACCTCAGCCTCTCCGCCGATCTAGTAGGGTTCCTCGCCCACCTGAGAGATACTTCGGTTTCTCTATGACAGTGGGAGCGAGGATTGCATCATGAGATGATGACCCAACTAGTTTCGAGCTGGCCATCAGGAGTAAGACTCTGAAAGAATGGCTGGATGCTTATCGATCTGAGATGGAATCCTTATACACCAACAAAGTATGGACTTTGGTTGCTATATCTGAAGGGTTAAATTCCCATCAGGAGCAAGTATATCTTGAGAAGATTACTTGGTGTACATGGAAAAGTTGAGACTTTCAAAGCTAGACTTGTTAAAAGTTTGCATCATTGACCAGCTGTGGATAATGATAAAACCTTTTCAAGTAGCTATGCTTAAGTCCATCCAGATCCTACTTGCCACGGCTGCATACCATGACTACGATATCTGGTGGTTGGGTGTCATGACAGCTTTTCTAAATGATGTTTAGAAGAGAGTGTCTATAAGTACACAGCCAGAGGGCTTCGTAGACAGTGGGAGCAGCGGAAACGTGTGCAAGATGCTTTATAGAATAAAGCAGGCATCGCGGAGTTGGAACATCTGTTTTGATGAAGCGGTCAAAGAGTTTGACATCATCAAAATGGTAGATGAACCTTGTATATACAAAAAGGTAGTAGGGAGTATGGTGACGATCCTCGTAGAGTACGTGGATGACATACACTTGATAAGAAAGGAGTTTCTTATGCTACGCTCGATCAATCTCCGCTTATCACAAAGATTCTCCATAAAGGATTAAAGTGATACCTACTAAATCCTGGATTTTGGATCTATGAGATAGATCTAAATGGATGTTAGGATTCTCACTAGTTGTAGTGAGATGGTATCAATCGATCCAGGGGAGAATCACTGGAAGTGTTCCAGGGTGATAAAGACGACTGAATGTCAGTCGCAGGCATTGTATTTACCCTCAGTAGAGGGACGGTATGTTGGAAGAGTTCTAAGCTAGATACCGTGACATACTAGACGATAAAGGCAGGATACATCGCTACTTAAGATGCTACCAAAGAGGCTGTTTGGGTGTATATTGGTTCATGAGATGAACTATGTTCCTCCCACTGTGTGACAATGGAGTTGTGGCTTATGCCAAGGAACGCCGGTCCCATCAGTGATCCAGACATATTCTAAGGCAGTATCACTTGATCATGGAGATGGTTGATCTCCAGGGGATCGAGGTTAGGAGAGTAGACTCAGAGGACAACACAGCGGATCCACTCACAAAGGCCAGTTCCCAGAGAGATATTTTTATGGGATGGTTGAGTATGAGATACTGCAACCACTGCTACAGATGGCCCTAGTGCAAGTGGGAGATTGTTAGTTATATGTATGCCCTAGAGGCCATTACTGTACATAGGATGTATATTGTAGTGGATGCTGGGACATATATAGGGAGGACTTTCTTGCTCGACATGATAGTATGCTATCTGGTTACCCTTTACCTTAACGTGTATGCTGATTGTCTCTCTGTTACATGTTGGTAAAGCCCTTAGGATCTGTACTTGACTACCTGGACTATGATGCGGATCATACTAGTGGGGACATGGTAGTCCATAAGTACATCCTTCAAAGTCCCTAGTCGTGGGTGTATCGAGACGGGACATCGATATACCAGAGTAGACTAGCGTATACCTTCTCGACCCATACAGATGGGCGATGGATGATCCCATATCCATCGGTGTTTGACATCAGAGATGATATACGGGTGCTCAGTAGAGACTGGGTACACTGGACGGACTCACCGAGAACTCCCAGATGGTATTATACCTCACGTCAGATGGCATTATACCTCACGTCAGATGGCAGTTCTCTGGTGACACTGGTACAGAGTAGTCTGTTGACCCGAGATCGTCATAGAGTCTTGTGTGGTTCCCACTGTGCTTTGATTTCCATCTTACCACGTCCAAGAGGGCATGCAAAACGGTGGTTTTTGGGTACAGTCCCGAGTCACATGGAGGCAATGAGCGATAGGAGGGAATTCGTCTCTCCCGGTATAGGGGGTTGATGTTGCGCTGTGTTCGATTGGCTATAACAGGAAATCCCTGGCCAGGGTTGCTGAGATTTACTGGTAAGTGTTACCAGTAGTTTCTCGAACAGTTATAGACCTCATATCGACACGACTTATCGAGCTATTGGGGTCTGACGTTTACCACCCCTAGGCAAGATATGCGACATATCAGACGATCAGACCGGACTGTACGGTAGTGTTACTGGTCGGATTCACTGGAGTGTGAGCGGGCTTGCTCGTCGATCTTCAGATCGCTCAATACCCGGGTGGCCGTTACGTTTAGCAGACCGCTTGCGGCTTGTGGATGTTTGATATGATCATCATCCGCTGCCGGCGTATTGACGAGTCTTTAGAGTCCTACCCAGAGGTTTCCTGGCTCAAGCGAAACGAAATAGGAGCGCATATGAGATATGTGCGGGACCGAGAGTAATGCGTGTATGTGATACCGTATTTCATTCTCGCGATCAATGTGTCGAATGGTTGTATGCGATATAACCTAATTATCGAATCAAGGATTGATTCGATAAGCCGATACAATGGATACTAGCCGGTTATATGCGATATGACCGGATCGTTAAATCAAGAGTTGATTTAATAATTTAATGCATAATTATATATTTGATATATTACTTTTCGTTAACTAGTATCGGTTCACTTAAGATGTATTTTCTCACTCGGATGTGCGCATTGTATATGCGATATACTTTTGTGCACTTGATTGTATCATGATTGATGATACATGTTATGCTAGGGTTTTTGTGTAAAGATCAAACCATGGTTACATGATTATGGTTAGGGTTTTGTTTTATTCACTTATTTATTTATCCATTTCATTTTGGAAAATAAATGAGAAGAGAAAAGAATGGTGGCTTTATTTGTTGTTTAGTTGAAACTTCATGAAGCTTTGACTTTGTCCACCATTCTTATCTCATCCTTAACCCTAACCATTCCTTTAACCCTTGGTTAATTCTCTACACATAACCATAGTCAGGATTATGATAAGTTTGGAAATTCTTTTCTTTTTAAATAACTTATCATAATTCTTTCTTCTTGTTCTTCATCTTCTTCCATGAAGAAACCTCCACTTCATCAATGGTGATTGATGAAGATGAGTGAGAAATCCAATTCTAAAGTGAACCCAACTCCTATTTCTTCATCCTCTACCTCTTGCCAAGTAGTAGAGTGTGTTTACTTCACAAGTTTCTTGACTTGGTGAAGTCGGAGCTTGATTTAGCGATGCCTCGACGTAGATCATCTTCGGCACGTCGTCGATGACCTAGCCCGCTTCTTCTCCGATGAAGCCGACGCAAGAGCCCGGATTTCGGATTTGTACAGCGGAGATGAATTCTTCATGGAGCTATGGAGGTGGACAAACGGATCTACAAAGGTTGTATATCCGTATCCCTTAGTTAACTGTTAACTAGTTAGCTTTTTCGCCTAAACATCTAGCAAACGATCCGTATTTAGGGTTTCTCGGCACGTTAGAATTTGAAAATGGCATGGTTGATGCCTTGTGAGACCTCTCTAGTGTGCCTAGGAACCCTACAGGTTTAACCACAGACCGCAAGCGGCACTAGCTGTACGTAACGGTCCCCAGGTAGATGCCGATGAGAAGACTGATGAGGTGAACCCATCCAAACTCCTACTGAGCCTGTATGGGACAATCTCCATATAGTCCGGTCCATTCGTCTAAGAATATCGCATGGCGGGCCCAAGGGGCGGTAAACGTCAGTCCCCGAATAGCGGTACAAGTCGTGTCGGAGTGTAGCCCAGAACATCCTGAGATAACACTGGAAAACCAACCGGTATATCTTGCTTGCCCTGGCCAGGGCTTTGTGTAATGGCTCTCCTAGACACAGCGCGATATCAACCCCCGATACCGGGAGAGACGAATCCTGTCTAACCGTCACTGCCTCCAAGTGCTTCGGGACTGCACCCAACTACTACCTGTTTGCACGACTCCTTTGAGCCGTAGTAGGGTAGTAATCAAAGTACAGTGGGAACACACTCGAGGCGAAGTGACAGTGTCAAGTCTGCGGACTAAGTTGTACTCATGTCACCTGAGAACTGATAACTGACGATATGTATAGTACCAACCAATAGTTCCCGACGAGTCCTGTCCAGTGTACTTGTAACCTAACGAGCACCCGCATACTATCTCAAGTACGACGTACTGACGGCTGTGGGACAGACCATCTCCCCTGCTGGGATGAGAAGCCTATGCGCTAGTCTACTCCAGAGTATCGATGCCCTGTCTCGATAGTCCTACGACTAGGGACCTGTATAAGGATGTGCTTATAGATTACCCAGCCCCCACAAATGTGACTGCCATCACAACGCTGGTAATCAAGCAAAGATCCTAATGGCTCCACTAATGTGTATAGGCGATATGCTAAAAGAAACACATGTACACATTAAAGTAGAAACAAACCAAGTAGCAGACTACCATTTTGAGTAAGATTGTCTATACAACTGTGAATATCCCAAGCTTCCATCAAGTAAAATACAAACTAGTATGATACAGTAATGGCCTCTAGGGCATATACACTAACAATCTCCCACTTGCACTAAGGCCATGTACTGGCGTATCGAAGACCTATCATCTTGATCATCCGCTCGAACTGAGTCTGGGATAAGGCCTTCGTGAGTGGATCAGCAGTGTTATCTTCCGTAGCAACTCTCTGAACCTTGATCTCCTGGCGACCCACGATCTCCCTGATCAGGTGATACCGCCTCAAGATATGCCTGGACTTCTGATGGGACCTGGGTTCCTTCGCTAAAGCTATAGCCCCGTTGTTGTCGCAATACAGAGGTATTGGATTAACAATGGACGGAACCACCTGAAGTTCTATCTAGAACTTCCTCATTCGGACGGCTTCTTTTGCGGCATCAGATGCAGCGATATATTCCGCTTCCATCGTCGAGTCAGCAACGGTTTCTTGTTTGGAACTCTTCCAACACACCGCCCCTCCATTGAGGGTAAAGACATAACCCGACATGGACTTGGAATCATCCTTGTCACTCTGGAAGCTGGAGTCAGCAAAGGCCTCAATCTGCAGGTCTTTTCCGCCATACACCAAGAACATCTCCTTAGTCCTTCTCAGGTACTTCAGAATGTTCTTTTCCGCTATCCAATGCTTCTCCCCAGGGTTTGACTGATACCGACTTACCACACTCAGTGCATAAGCTACTTCTGGTCTGGTACACAACATCGCATACATTATAGAGCCTACCGTAGAAGCGTAGGGTATAATAGACATGCGATCCCTTTCCAAATCAGTCTTGGGAGACATCTCTTTAGAGAGGGTGATCCCGTGACAAGTCGGTAGATTACCGCGCTTGGAATCTTCCATACTGAATCTTTTCAGTATGGTGTCGATGTACCTGGACTGTGAAAGTCCTAATATCCTCTTAGATCTATCACGATGGATACGGATCCCCAGAATGTAAGAGGCATCACCCAGGTCTTTCATTAAGAACCTGTGTGACAAGAACCCTTTGACAGATTGTAGCATAAGAATGTCATTTCCTATCAAGAGAATGTCATCCACGTATAAAATGAGGAATACGACAGTTCGTGTTACAAATCTACTATAGATGCATGGTTCATCTGGATTTTTGATAAAGCCAAAATCTTTGATCGTCTCATCAAAACAGATGTTCCAACTCCGCGATGCCTGCTTTAGTCCATAAATGGACTTAAGCAACTTGCACACCTTTCCGCTGCTCCCACTCTCAATGAAACCCTCTGGCTGGTCCATATAGACACACTACTCTAAATTTCCATTTAGAAAAGCGGTCTTTACGTCCATCTGCCAAATCTCATAATCGTGAAAGGCAGCAATGGCAAGAAGGATCCTAATGGATTTCACCATAGCCACTGAAGAAAAGGTTTCGTCATAGTCCAAACCAGGTCTTTGACGAAAACCCTTTGCAACAAGTCTAGCCTTATAGGTCTCAATCTGTCCATCTACACCAATCTTCCTTTTGAAGATCCACTTGCATCTTACGGGTTTTACCCCATCTGGAGCAACGTCCAACGTCCATACTTTTTTGGTGTACATGGAATCTATTTCGGTCCGCATTACATCCAGCCATTTTACCGAGTCAACGCTCTGAATGGCCTGCTGGAAGTTAGTCGGCTCATCACTATCAATGATGCAATCCTCTCTATCCCCGTCTATGAGAAAACCGTAGTATCTCTCGGGCGGATGAGACTGCCTACTACTCCTGCGGAGCGGCGTAGGAATGTCCTGATCTTTCGAACCCTCTGGTTCTACTAAGCTTTCAGTAATAGTTCGTGGTTCTGGAATTTCTTCCAGTTCTATTGTGCTCCCACTTATCTAATTTTCCAAAAACTCAGTTTCCAAGAAGTGGGCATGACGAGAAACAAAAGCTTTTGTTCCTCTTCGCAATAGAAGAAATATCCCTTGGAGTTATTTGGATATCCCACAAACTTGCACTGTGCTGAGCGTGCCTCGAGTTTGTCCGCATGCTGCTTTTTGACAAAAGCTGGACATCCCCATGTCTTAATGTGCTTAAGATAGGGTTTCTTCCCACACCACATCTGATATGGCGTAGTAGGCAGTTGGAACTCGGTTCAAAAGGTATGTAGCTAATTCTAGCGCATATCCCCAGAATGATCGCGGTAACTCAGCGTTACTCATCATGGAACGTACCATATCCAATAAGGTTCGGTTCCGTCTCTCCGATACAACGTTATGTTGTGGAGTGTATGGAGGAGTAAGCTGAGAGAGAATTCCATTCTCTTTTAAGTAATCCAGGAACTCGGCACTCAAGTATTCACCACCTCGATCAGATCTCAGTGTCTTGATACTTTTGCCTGTTTGTTTTTCTGCTTCATTCTTATATTCCTGGAATTTTCCAAAGGCTTCGGATTTATGTTTCATTAAGAAAACATATCCGTACCTTGAAAAGTCATCTGTAAAGTAAGAATAACCGCTTCGCGCATGAGTAGACATTGGAGCGCACACATCGCTGCGTACGAGTCCCAAGAGCTCGCTTGCTCTTACTCCGTGTCCAGTGAACGGAGTCTTTGTCATCTTTCCTTTGAGATGGGATTGACAAGTAGCATACGATTGATATTCGAACGGATCCAAATATCCTTCTGTATGTAACTTCGTCAACCTTCTCTCATTGATGTGACCCAGTCTACAATGCCATAAGAAAGCATGATTGATTTCTGAAGACTTTCTTTTGTGTGTATTCTGGACATTGAAAATCTGTGGTTGGTTTAATAAGTATATACCATTGCTTAATGTACCTGACCCAATCAGAACTTGATTAAGGTGAATGTTTAGAACATTGCTTACAAATGCAAATTCATAAGCTTCTTTAGATATTAAAGATACAGAAATGATACTACAAGTTGCATTGGGTACAAAATAACAATCACGCAAAACCAAAACGTGTCCATCTGACAACCCCAGGTGATAGTCCCCCACGGACTCAGCATCCATGCCAGCTCCATTTGCAACTCTGAGGGTCATATCACCTGCCTTCAAAACCCTACGGTTTCTCAGTGCCTGCAAAGAATTACAGATATGAGATCCTGATCCGGTATCCAATACCCAGGAAGTAGAGTTTATTGATAGACAGTTTTCAATAACATACACACCTGAAGCCGAAGCCGCAACTTGCTTTGGGTCCTGGTTTCTGGCCTTCCAAGCCCTGCAATCCTTTTTCCATTGTCCACTCTCGTGACAGTAAAAGTACTCTTCCCTTCCCATAAGCTTTCCCGCTACCTTTGTTACCTTTGCCTTTTCCTTCGTTTCCACTTTACTAACACCGCCCCTTGGTTTGGCGGGGGGTTTTCTTCTTCTTTCCCTTGGCTTTCACCTTGGACCTAGAAGAGGAAGATCCTCCTGCAAACAAAGTGGATTTTTCCCTACCTTTGTGTAGGGTGCCCTCTGCACTCCTTAACATGTTGAGGAGTTCTGAAAGTTCAACTTCCTTTTCTTGCAAGTTGAAGTTTAGGATGAACTGGGCGTAAGTGGAAGGAAGGGACTGGAGAATCAAGTCCGTGTAGAGCTCGTTCTCTAACGTGGTACCAAGGTCCGCGAGCTCCTCAATGAAGCCAATCATGTTAAGCACGTGTTCCGCTACGGATGATCTGATGGCCAATCTCGCCGAAAACAACTTTTTCGAGACTTCGTATCTGGCGATACGGGATTGCTCTCCATACAGTTCTTTTGTATGGAGAAATATGGATTCAAGGTCCATATTCTCATGCCTCCTCTAATGTTCATTGTCCATAGAGGCAAGCACGAGGCACTTGGCCTTTGCACAGTCGATCTCCTAGGTCTTACGGATTTCCTTATCCGCGACGCCAGTTTTGGGACCTGGGACAGAGGGAGCTTTGGTGGTAAGGAGATACCCCAACTTGTCATAAGTGATTGCCATTTTGACATTCTTGAGCCAATCTTTGTAGTTTGGCCCTGTCAGTATGTTTTTATCTAGTAGTAACTTAGGTCCGGTCATGATACTTGGTCGCTGCAATTAGGAGAGAGAGAAGAAACACTTTTAGCATGATGCTCTTGCAAGTTTAGAGTGGTTTTTAGTTTATCTAAACAGGATGGCTCCCACTGTCTCTCGAATCCCTCCTCAAACCAAAAAAGGAAGAACTAGTCGGGATCGATCTCACCGTACAATACTTGCTTAACCGTTCAGCCAGGCCAGTGTTAGTACTTCGAAGGAGGTTTTCCAACGCTTTCGCGAAGTTCCTTAATTAAATAACCTCTTTTCCCTGTGGGCGTAGCCCCGCTAACACCTTTCTCGACACCTACTTGGTTTATAGCATTGATCGTTAAGTGAGAAAGTTCCGGAGGAGTAGCATATACTCACAGTAGGATCGGGACCCAAATATCATCGTGTGACAAAACTGAAGGAATCCTACCAGAATCATCACACTCCAAATGGTATACAGCACTAGCAAGTTTCAGTTTCTTTAGAAACTCCCGATGTGGATTTTTGCCCCATGCTCTTATGACCTTGACTTTGGCCAACAAATCATAAGTCACATGTCAAGTTCTACCCGTCATTCTCCAGGTTAATTTGAACCCACCCATACCTACCCTTGACTTTGGCCAACAAGGCAGTACGACTGTCCCAAACCAACGCATCTATCTATGCTGCATATGAACACCCAATAGCTACCAATCACTGTGCCTTGACTTTGGCAAAACAAACACAGCTTGAATACTATTGACTATGCATATGAAATGACGGAGGGCTACGAATGATTTTGGCAGAACCATGAACGTAGTGAACTTGATATAATCAAAGGAACGAGATAGCTTTTAAAAAGGAGTGGTTTAAACACCGCGTTTAAAAGTTGTTTTGAAAAGAAACCGAGTGGTTTTTGAAATTGTTCCAACGACTTTAACTTTGGTTTATTTTCTTGCATTAATATAATGTGTCCCATCAATTAATCCTACCATGCAAAAAACAACGAAAATATGGCGTACGCTTATGCTATCCGCATTTGCCACGGGGTCCCGTCATCACCCGTTAGGTTACTTAACTAACGACAGAGCGGGGGCTGGGCTAGTGCGGATGCAAAACATAAGCAACGCCTAAATAGATATCAACATATAAATATATACATTCGTCAGATGCAATGATAGCCATTCCAGATCACAGATGAACACATTGGATATACTAGGAATCCGCGTTTCGTTCGAGCCTGCAACGAAAAGCGGATTACACGGTTGCAATGAATAGCCAATACCCCACCCTAGACCCCTACGAGTGCGGCAAACTACCCGCCAAGTACCCGAAGCAAAGCAACCTTCCTCAACAACATGAGTAGGCCACTCGGCACTTCGAGGTACCCGGTAGTTTGTGCACCCCACCTTGGGTCTATCCTAGGAGCATAAACTATAAAATGAAATTATACAATGGCGGCTACAACCTCATCCCGGATGTGCTGCCAAACAAATAATATCACATCAATTTACATTTTACATGAATTGAAAGATAAAGAAAACTCTCATCTCACAACCCCCCGGCTATTCATCCGCGACAATCCAACGAATTCATATACACAAACCATCAATATTACAGATCACAGATATGTATAACCCCCACTAATCGACGTATAGCGATTAGCAGACGTTCAATACATATATCACATCACATATATAACCCATTAGCCAAAGTCTAGAGAAGTTCGATCAAAATACGGATTTGTAACCACCCCAAAAATAAATTTGTTCTGTGGAAAATCTGGGCAGAAACAAACCATCCTAAAAATCCCAAAACATCAATATAAGAACACTGCATGAGAAACGACCCACGGCCGAGTCCACTCGGCCGCGGATCCGCGGCATGAGCATGCTCTTACCGCGGTTCCGCGGAGTTGGTCGACTCACTGGATCGTTTTTCTTAGGTGTTCTTTAAAAACCCTGAGCCGATTTTTAGTACATGATTTATTATTTTTCGAGTAGAATTAAAAATCGGCAGAAAGTTGATATTTTTGACGTGTTTTGCGGTTTTTTTGTCCGATCGAAATTCTAGATACTTTGCTAACATGCTAGTGTGTGTTTAGCTAGTCTCTGATACCACTGTAAGTCCACGTTACCTCTCCCGGTTCTTTCGGGCTTGCGGAAACAGTGAAAAACGATTTTTCGGGTCATGGTAACATGGACTAGAAAACCCGGATCTTTGCTAAACAACACACAAGCAACTAACAAGAGCTTTACCTACTCGGTTAGGGGGTTATACCTTAACTTGAACTCCTTCTCTTGGACTCCTTGTGGTGGTCGGATGGTTCTCTTCTCGTCGCCTTCTCTTGCCGAAGATGGATCCACCTGAGGGTCTCTACCTTGAGCTCCTTCCTCGAACTTGAGGTAACTAAAGTATTAGGTTTGATCAACCTTAGGATGACTAGAGATGAGTTTTGGTGTTTTATCTCAAAGGCAAATGGTTCTCAACTCATGAGAGATTTTTGCCTTGAGCTAGAGGAAGAGGGAGAGCAATGGATGAGAGAGAAGATGCAAGTGAAAAATGAATGAGTTTTTACAACCATGCTCTCATATTTTAGAACGATAACAATAATAATAATTAACAATTTATGATGGTGAGTTGATGAATGACCATTATCATTTCATTCATTAAATGCTTGTGCAAAAAATAAGAAGCATCTTTGAAAACAAATGATGATAGTCAACAAGTCCACTTTGGTCAACTAGGTCAACAAGTCAACAAAAGTCAAGGATTCAACTCAACCATGGCACAATAATTGTTAACTAATATTATTAATCATATTTCCTATTCACAATAATTGTTAACTGGAAATGTAATCTCTATACATGAGTGTAGTGCCAAGTGCTCGTGCCAGTGCCTCAGGTAATAGCATAAAATAAATGTGAGGTACAATCAATGAAATCAATCTGCATGTACATGGATCCCGTCCACTCGTCACCCAATGACAATAACCATCGTGCGTGCAAATATCATCAGCATATGCATAGAAATACGAGGATATAAACCACCTGTGTCCCTCGCGACACGTCAAAATCATGGAACCGGAGTGCCCAGCATCGGCACTCGAAAACATCATGAAAACTGTGCCCAGCATCGGCACGTAAATCCTCATATATCGGGCTCCGTCAGTCCGGATCGGCCCACGGGCTCTGTCTGTGGTATCGGCCCTCGGCCCCGGCAGTACGCCCATATCCATCTATCGACTCTGGTCAGTATCCTCCGGATAACCGCCAGGTCCAACCAATCACCGGTAGGTACTCGCCACCCTGTCAGGCTCATCATCTACTCCACGAAAAACATTTCTTGCCCCGGGGAACCATACCGGGTCCACCATGTACCCACAATCGGCCTCATCCACCTCCTCGAATCGGGTTTCACATGTCGCTCTCAGCACCGAGAAAACACATGGTGGACGCACTGAAATATCATATCAAGGGTAACCGGGTTTTTAAAACAATTACATATCCTCTTTGAAACACCCACGGTTCCCAAAACCAGAAATATCATGGAAACATCATATCTCAATGCATATAATCAGAAAGCAGCATGTATGCGACATTTAGAAGAAAGGTAAGCATATCAACATGTCATGCAAGGGTCATATCCTGAACAGTGTAGTGACATGGCAATTATCGATGATGAAGTGTGTGAGCCGGCCAACAAGTGTACGTGGAACATACGCATCATCGATAATTGTGCTGGTGTCCTAGCAGCATGACTGAAATATATCAACAATATAAGCGATGCGATGCAAACAGCATGAATATGCGGAAACGAGTAATCAAGCAATAGTAAAGAACCTGCCTCAATAAATATATCATGCAACCTTGCCTTTTGAAATAAGACGAATCAGGGATTTTGGTAAAATAAGGGCTACGGTGTTTTAAGAAAAGATGCGTCGTTTGAAAATATCCGTATAAACCCTTTTACTTATCCTTAAAATATCCCCGATTCGTTAGTTTTGAAATAGGTATGACTCGGGTCTAGCCTAACGCCTACTATGCGAACTACGAACCCAACAATCAAGTCAATCGAGAGGGGTATGGAAACCACCTAAATCTGAGTCGATATCACACTATCTCATCACATGACAGGTATCACTACCATCATATCACATCTCCAATACGAACTCTGTCATGTCGCCAAATCTCACGGCCTCAATCGAATCTCATCGACTCATCTCAATCCCACGTATCATCCTCAAAACTCGTATATGAACACATAGTCCCATACCCATGTGTAGATATACACACCATCATATGCGCACAGATAAATGAAAGAATGTATGCAAGTATGTGTGTATGTGTGAGTGCACCCACTACTCTAGGGTTTCGCACTACTAAACCAATACATCCTTATTATCAATAATCCATTGTTACCATCACTAATCCTAAACAACACATAATAAATATATGTGTGTATACGTATTCGTATACATCACCACGGACTGCGGGGGTGCTATACGCCATCCACCCGACTTCTCCCCGTAGATATAAATCTACTCACCTTGCTTCTCATGTGTCGGTGTCGATGTCGCCATCTTCATCTTCTTTGCCTCAACATCACGTAGGATACCTACAAGTATATTATAACGCTAAAGCACATGAAAATCACATCGGAAACCAAAATAACACACGCTACTCGCATAGGTAAAAACCTATCGTCTCGCATGTAAACACTATCAATATCCACTTGTCGTTGACGTCCGAACGCCACCCGACAGGAACGAAACACCAAATACCAAAATCCATGCTAAAACAAGTCGTAAATCATACGCCAACATAGGAAAATCAACCCAGATTTCACCCTAGATGGAATCAGTCAAAACTAGACATACCCAGGGTCAAGTCTACAGGGTATAAGGCTACAGAACCAAAACGAGCACCAGAACCCCTGCTCTGGCCGCAAATTGCGGCCAAGGGGATTAAATCTGCGGCCAAAGAAAAGATTTGGGGGCTAGGGTTTGGTGTGGTGGTTCCATGGTGCTTGCACATCTTGCTGTCAACTCAGTTTTATTTTTGGGGTCTCGGGGTGATAGCCGATTCCACAAAACACTCCCAGATTTACAGTTTTTCTCTGACATCGTCTCATAATTCCGTATTCTGGTTTCTAGTTCAGGTTTGGGTTCAAATTAGCATCACACAAGGGGTTCTAAGGTCACCACAATCCTCAATTTCATCTTTAATTTCAGATCTCACAAAAACCCTAACTTGAAGTTTCACAAATCTATCAAACGACACCATATCGACACAAAACTAGTATTGATGCACAAGAAATGAGATACTACTCTAATAGGTGCAGAAATTACCTCCTTTGGCAACTCAAGAAAATTCTTGAGTTGCTCAAAGTCCTCCAAATCCAATCTTGCTAGGTTCAATGTGTAGCTAGTGAGCTTGAGAGCAAGTTTTGTGAAGTGGGAATGGGGTTTTGGCTTTGTTTTCATGGTGGATCTAGTTTTTTTGTGAAGAGGGAGAGTGAGGGAGAGCAGCAGCAGCAGCAACAAGGGGAGGGAGTGGACAGAGAATGAGAAGGGGAAAATGATGGGGAATGGTTCAAAAGTGAGGGTTGACTTGGTCTCTCTCTCTCTCATCATCATGCTACTTTTTCCTTTTCTTTTCTTTTTCCTTCTCACTCCAATAGTGAACCCAAAAGAACAACCATGGCAAAAGAAATGTAACACAAGTGTAACAAGTGTGGAAAATGATACGTGCACATTTTGCACAAAAAATGCTAAAAATCCAATTAGCGATTTTTAATCGCGATTAGCACTAAATTAGCATATAACTAATCTTAAAAACTTTAAAATGGCATAATTCCATAAAATACCCTATTTTAGAATTTTCCAAAATTTTTCCCTATTTATTTGTATTTAATTATACCAGAATATTAAAATATTCATTAAAATAATATTAAATTATAAAAATTCCCGAAAATAATATTTTATTATTTTGGAAACGTTACACATGCTCTCATATTTTAGAAAACGATAACAATAATAATAATTAACAATTTATGATGGTGAGTTGATGAATGACCATTATCATTTCATTCATTAAATGCTTGTGCAAAAAATAAGAAGCATCTTTGAAAACAAATGATGATGGTCAACAAGTCCACTTTGGTCAACCGGTCAACTAGGTCAACAAAAGTCAAGGATTCAACTCAACCATGGCATAATAATTGTTAACTAATATTATTAATCATATTTCCTATTCTCATTAGGGTTTGGAAAAAGACAACAGTCAACTGTGCATACACACCCGTACCATAACCCTAATGAGAATCCTCTGTCTCTGCCTCAGTCAACTGTGAATACACACCCGCATCCGTGTTCCGAGGAACACGAATACAATGAGATAAAACTAACCCCAAAAACATATTCTAGGATCTGGCTTAAAACAAAGCCCGCTAGTAATAACTGTCCGGACACCAAACGCGCACAAGTGCGCGGATGTGAACGAACCATGTCGCAAAACCATGCAACCTCTACTCTGTTTTGCCCAAAGGCGAATAACCCTCTGTGTGGGAATCTAAATACTCGACACTACGCTGGCAGTGGGTTTAACCACAGACCGCAAGCGGCACTAGCTGTACGTAACGGTCCCCAGGTAGATGCCGATGAGAAGACTGATGAGGTGAACCCATCCAAACTCCTACTGAGCCTGTATGGGACAATCTCCATATAGTCCGGTCCGTTCGTCTGAGAATATCGCATGGCGGGCCCAGGGGGCGGTAAACGTCAGTCCCCTAATAGTGGTACAAGTCGTGTCGGAGTGTAGCCCAGAACACCCTGAGATAACACTGGAAACCCAACCGGTATATCTCGCTTGCCCTGGCCAGGGCTTTGTGTAATGGCTTTCCTAGACACAGCGCGATATCAACCCCTGATACCGGGAGAGACGAATCCTGTCTAACCGTCACTGCCTCCAAGTGCTTCGGGACTGCACCCAACTACTACCTGTTTGCACGACTCCTTTAAGCCGTGGTAGGGTAGTAATCAAAGTACAGTGGGAACACACTCGAGGCGAAGTGACAGTGTCAAGTCTGCGGACTAAGTTGTACTCATGTCACCTGAGAACTGATAACTGACGATAGGTATAGTACCAACCAATAGTTCCCGACGAGTCCTGTCCAGTGTACTTGTAACCTAACGAGCACCCGCATACTATCTCAAGTACGACGTACTGACGGCTGTGGGACAGACCATCTCCCATGCTGGGATGAGAAGCGTATGCGCTAGTCTACTCCAGAGTATCGATGCCCTGTCTCGATAGTCCTACTACTAGGGACCTGTATAAGGATGTGCTTATAGATTACCCAGCCCCCACAAATATGACTGCCATCACAACGCTGGTAATCAAGCAAAGATCCGAAGGGCTCCACTAATGTGTATAGATGATATGCTAAAAGAAACACATGTACATATTAAAGTAGAAACAAACCAAGTAGCATACTACCATTTTGAGCATGATTGTCTATACAACTGTGAATATCCCAAGCTTCCATCAAGAAAAATACAAACTAGTATGATACAGTAATGGCCTCTAGGGCATATACACTAACAATCTCCCACTTGTACTAAGGCCATGTACTGGCGTATCGAAGACTTATCATCTCGATCAGCCGCTCGAACTGAGTCTGGGATAAGGCCTTCGTGAGTGGATCAGCAGTGTTATCTTCCGTAGCAACTCTCTGAACCTTGATCTCCTGGCGACCCACGATCTCCCTGATCAGGTGATACCGCCTCAAGATGTGCCTGGACTTCTGATGGGACCTGGGTTCCTTCGCTAAAGCTATAGCCCCGTTGTTGTCGCAATACAGAGGTATTGGATCAACAATGGACGGAACCACCTGATGTTCTATTTAGAACTTCCTCATCCAGACGGCTTCTTTTGCGGCATCAGATGCAGCGATATATTCCGCTTCCATCGTCGAGTCAGCAACGGTTTCCTGTTTGGAACTCTTCCAAAACACCGCCCCTCCATTGAGGGTAAAGACATAACCCGACATGGACTTGGAATCATCCTTGTCACTCTGGAAGCTGAAGTCAGCAAAGGCCTCAATCTGCAGGTCTTTTCCGCCATACACCAAGAACATCTCCTTAGTCCTTCTCAGGTACTTCAGAATGTTCTTTACCGCTATCCAATGCTTCTCCCCAGGGTTTGACTGATACCGACTTACCACACTCAGTGCATAAGCTACTTCTGGTCTGGTACACAACATCGCATACATTATAGAGCCTACCGTAGAAGCGTAGGGTATAATAGACATGCGATCCCTTTCCAAATCAGTCTTGGGAGACATCTCTTTAGAGAGGGTGATCCCGTGACAAGTCGGTAGATTACCGCGCTTGGAATCTTCCATACTGAATCTTTTCAGTATGGTGTCGATGTACCTGGACTGTGAAAGTCCTAATATCCTCTTAGATCTATCACGATGGATCCGGATCCCCAGAATGTAAGAGGCATCACCCAGGTCTTTCATGGAGAACCTGTGTGACAAGAACCCTTTGACAGATTGTAGCATAAGAATGTCATTTCCTATCAAGAGAATGTCATCCACGTATAAAATGAGGAATACGACAGTTCGTGCTACAAATCTACTATAGATGCATGGTTCATCTGGATTTTTGATAAAGCCAAAATCTTTGACCGTCTCATCAAAACAGATGTTCCAACTCCTCGATGCCTGCTTTAGTCCATAAATGGACTTAAGCAACTTGCACACCTTTCCGCTGCTCCCACTCTAAATGAAACCCTCTGGCTGATCCATATAGACACACTCCTCTTAATTTCCATTTAGAAAAGTGGTCTTTACGTCCATCTGCCAAATCTCTTAATCGTGGAAGGCAGCAATGGCAAGAAGGATCCTAATGGATTTCACCATAGCCACTGAAGAAAAGGTTTCGTCATAGTCCAAACCAGGTCTTTGACGAAAACCTTTTGCAACAAGTCTAGCCTTATAGGTCTCAACCTGTCCATCTACACCAATCTTCCTTTTGAAGATCCACTTGCATCCTACGGGTTTTACCCCATCTGGAGCAACGTCCAATGTCCATACTTTTTTGGTGTACATGGAATCTATTTCGGTCCGCATTACATCCAGCCATTTTACCGAGTCAACGCTCTGAATGGCCTGCTGGAAGTTAGTCGGCTCATCACTATCAATGATGCAATCCTCTCTATCCCCGTCTATGAGAAAACCGTAGTATCTCTCGGGCGGATGAGACTGCCTACTACTCCTGCGGAGCGGCATAGGAATGTCCTGATCTTTCGAACCCTCTGGTTCTACTAAGCTTTCAGTAATAGTTCGTGGTTCTGGAATTTCTTCCAGTTCTATTGTGCTCCCACTTATCTAATTTTCCAAAAACTCGGTTTCCAAGAAGTGGGCATGACGAGAAACAAACGCTTTTGTTCCTCTTCGCAATAGAAGAAATATCCCTTGGAGTTATTTGGATATCCCACAAACTTGCACTGTGCTGAGCGTGCCTCGAGTTTGTCCGCATGCTGCTTTTTGACAAAAGCTGGACATCCCCATGTCTTAATGTGCTTAAGATAGGGTTTCTTCCCACACCACATCTGATATGGCGTAGTAGGCAGTTGGAACTCGGTTCAAACGGTATGTAGCTAATTCTAGCGCATATCCCCAGAATGATCGCGGTAACTCAGCGTTACTCATCATGGAATGTACCATATCCAATAAGGTTCGGTTCCGTCTCTCCGATACAACGTTATGTTGTGGAGTGTATGGAGGAGTAAGCTGAGAGAGAATTCCATTCTCTTTTAAGTAATCCAGGAACTCGGCACTCAAGTATTCACCACCTCGATCAGATCTCAGTTTCTTGATACTTTTGCCTGTTTGTTTTTCTGCTTCATTCTTATATTCCTGGAATTTTCCAAAGGCTTCGGATTTATGTTTCATTAAGAAGACATATCCGTACCTTGAAAAGTTATCTGTAAAGTAAGAATAACCGCTTCGCGCATGAGTAGACATTGGAGCGCACACATCAGTGTGTACGAGTCCCAAGAGCTCGCTTGCTCTTACTCCGTGTCCAGTGAACGGAGTCTTTGTCATCTTTCCTTTGAGATGGGATTGACAAGTTGCATACGATTGATATTCGAACGGATCCAAATATCCTTCTGTATGTAACTTCGTCAACCTTCTCTCATTGATGTGACCCAGTCTACAATGCCATAAGAAAGCATGATTGATTTATGAAGACTTTCTTTTGTGTGTATTCTGGACATTGAAAATCTGTGGTTGGTTTAATACGTATATACCATTGCTTAATGTACCTGACCCAATCAGAACTTTATTAAGGTGAATGTTTATAACATTGCTTACAAATGCAAATTCATAAGCTTCTTTAGATATTAAAGATACAGAAATGATATTACAAGTTGCATTAGGTACAAAATAACAATCACGCAAAACCAAAACGTGTCCATCTGACAACCCCAGGTGATAGTCCCCCACGGACTCAGCATCCATGCCAGCTCCATTTGCAACTCTGAGGGTCATATCACCTGCCTTCAAAACCCTACGGTTTCTCAGTGCCTGCAAAGAATTACAGATATGAGATCCTGATCCGGTATCCAATACCCAGGAAGTAGAGTTTATTGATAGACAGTTTTCAATAACATACACACCTGAAGCCGAAGCCGCAACTTGCTTTGGGTCCTGGTTTTTGGCCTTCCAAGCCCTGCAATCCTTTTTCCAGTGTCCACTCTCGTGACAGTAAAAGCACTCTTCCCTTCCCATAAGCTTTCCCACTACCTTTGTTGCCTTTGCCTTTTCCTTCGTTTCCACTTTACTAACACCGCCCCTTGGTTTGGCGGGGGTTTTCTTCTTCTTTCCCTTGGCTTTCACCTTGGACCTAGAAGAGGAAGATCCTCCTACAAACAAAGTGGATGTTTCCCTACCTTTGTGTAGGGTGCCCTCTGCACTCCTTAACATGTTGAGGATTTCTGAAAGTTCAACTTCCTTTTCTTGCAAGTTGAAGTTCAGGATAAACTGGGCGTAAGTGGAAGGAAGGGACTGGAGAATCAAGTCCGTGTAGAGCTCGTTCTCTAACGTGGTACCAAGGTCCGTGAGCTCCTCAATGAAGCCAATCATCTTAAGCACGTGTTCCGCTACGGATGATCTGATGGCCAATCTCGCCGAAAACAACTTTTTCGAGACTTCGTATCTGGCGATACGGGATTGCTCTCCATACAGTTCTTTTGTATGGAGAAATATGGATTCAAGGTCCATATTCTCGTGCCTCCTCTAATGTTCATTGTCCATAGAGGCAAGCACGAGGCACTTGGCCATTGCGCAGTCGATCTCCCAGGTCTTACGGATTTCCTTATCCACGACGCCAGTTTTGGGACCTGGGACAGAGGGAGCTTTGGTGGCAAGGAGATACCCCAACTTGTCATAAGTGATTGCCATTTTGACATTCTTGAGCCAATCTTTGTAGTTTGGCCCTGTCAGTATGTTTTTATCTAGTAGTAACTTAGGTCCGGTCATGATACTTGGTCATTGCAATTAGGAGAGAGAGAAGAAACACTTTTAGCATGATGCTCTTGCAAGTTTAGAGTGGTTTTTAGTTTATCTAAACAGGATGGCTCCCACTGTCTCTCGAATCCCTCCTCAAACCAAAAAAGTAAGAACTAGTCGGGATCGATCTCACCGTACAATACTTGCTTAACCGTTCAGCCAGGCCAGTGTTAGTACTTCGAAGGAGGTTTTCCAACGCTTTCGCGAAGTTCCTTAATTAAATAACCTCTTTTCCCTGTGGGCGTAGCCCCGCTAACACCTTTCTCGACACCTACTTGGTTTATAGCATTGATCGTTAAGTGAGAAAGTTCCGGAGGAGTAGCATATACTCACAGTAGGATCGGGACCCAAATATCATCGTGTGACAAAACTGAAGGAATCCTACCAGAATCATCACACTCTAAATGGTATACAGCACTAGCAAGTTTCAGTTTCTTTAGAAACTCCCGATGTGGATTTTTGCCCCATACTCTTATGACCTTGACTTTGGCCAACAAATCATAAGTCACATGTCATGTTCTACCCGTCATTCTCCAAGTTAATTTGAACCCACCCATACCTACCCTTGACTTTGGCCAACAAGGCAGTACGACTGTCCCAAACCAACGCATCTATCTATGCTGCATATGAACACCCAATAGCTACCAATCACTGTGCCTTGACTTTGGCAAAACAAACACAGCTTGAATACTATTGACTATCCATATGAAATGACGGAGGGCTACGAATGATTTTGGAAGAACCGTGAACGTAGTGAACTTGATATAATCAAAGTAACGAGATAGCTTTTAAAAAGGAGTGGTTTAAGCTCCGCGTTTAAAAGTTGTTTTGAAAAGAAACCGAGTGGTTTTTGAAATTGTTCCAACGACTTTAACTTTGGTTTATTTTCTTGCATTAATATAATGTGTCCCATCAATTAATCCTACCATGCAAAAAACAACGAAAATATGGCGTACGCTTATGCTATCCGCATTTGCCACGGGGTCCCGTCATCACCCGTTAGGTTACTTAACTAACGACAGAGCGGGGGCTGGACTAGCGCGGATGCAAAACATAAGCAACGCCTAAATAGATATCAACATATAAATATATACATTCGTCAGAAGCAATGATAGCCATTCTAGATCACAGATGAACACATTGGATATACTAGGAATCTGCGTTTCGTTCGAGCCTGCAACGAAAAGCGGATTACACGATTGCAATGAATAGCCAATACCCCACCCTAGACCCCTACGAGTGCGGCAAACTACCCGCCAAGTACCCTAAGCGAAGCAACCTCCCTCAACAACGTGAGTAGGCCACTCGGCACTTCGAGGTACCCGGTAGTTTGTGCACCCCACCTTGGGTCTATCCTAGGAGCATAAACTGTAAAAAGAAATTATACAATGGCGGCTACAACCTCATCCCGGATGTGCGGCCAAACAAATAATATTACATCAATTTACATATTACATGAATTGAAAGATAAAGAAAACTCTCATCTCACAACCCCCCGGCTATTCATCCGCGACAATCCAACGAATTCATATACACAAACCATCAACATTACAGATCACAGATATGTATAACCCCCACTAATCGACGTATAGTGATTAGCAGACGTTCAATACATATATCACATCATAGATATAACCCATTAGCCAAAGTCTAGAGAAGTTCGATCAAAATACGGATTTGTAACCACCCCAAAAATAAATTTGTTCTCTGGAAAATCTGGGCAGAAACAAACCATCCTAAAAATCCCAAAACATCAATATAAGAACACTGCATGAGAAACGACCCACGGCCGAGTCAACTCGGCCGCGGATCCGCGGCATGAGCATGCTCTTACCGCGGTTCCGCGGAGTTGGTCGACTCTCTGGATCGTTTTTCTTGGGTGTTCTTTAAAAACCCTGAGCCGATTTTTAGTACATGATTTATTATTTTTCGAGTAGAATTAAAAATCGGCAGAAAGTTGATATTTTTGACGTGTTTTGCGGTTTTTTTGTCCGATCGAAATTTTAGATACTTTGTTATCATGCTAGTGTGTGTTTAGCCAGTCTCTGATACCACTGTAAGTCCACGTTACCTCTCCCGGTTCTTTCGGGCTTGCGGAAACAGTGAAAAACGATTTTTCGGGTCATGGTAACATGGACTAGAAAACCCGGATCTTTGCTAAACAACACACAAGCAACTAACAAGAGCTTTACCTACTCGGTTAGGGGGTTATACCTTAACTTGAACTCCTTCTCTTAGACTCCTTGTGGTGGTCGGATGGTTCTCTTCTCGTCGCCTTCTCTTGCCGAAGATGGATCCACCTGAGGGTCTCTACCTTGAGCTCCTTCCTCGAACTTGAGGTAACTAAAGTATTAGGTTTGATCAACCTTAGGATGACTAGAGATGAGTTTTGGTGTTTTATCTCCAAGGCAAATGGTTCTCAACTCATGAGAGATTTTTGCCTTGAGCTAGAGGAAGAGGGAGAGCAATGGATGAGAGAGAAGATGCAAGTGAAAAATGAATGAGTTTTTACAACCATGCTCTCATATTTTAGAATGATAACAATAATAATAATTAACAATTTATGATGGTGAGTTGATGAATGATCATTATCATTTCATTCATTAAATGCTTGTGCAAAAAATAAGAAGCATCTTTGAAAACAAATGATGATGGTCAACAAGTCCACTTTGGTCATCCGGTCAACTAGGTCAACAAGTCAACAAAAGTCAAGGATTCAACTCAACCATGGCGCAGTAATTGTTAACTAATATTATTAATCATATTTCCTATTCTCATTAGGGTTTGGAAAAAGACAACAGTCAACTGTGCATACACACCCGTACCATAACCCTAATGAGAATTCTCTGCCTCTGCCTCAGTCAACTATGCATACACACCTGCATCCGTGTTCCGAGGAACACGAATACAATGAGATAAAACTAACCCCAAAAACATATACTAGGATCTAGCTTAAAACAAAGCCCGCTAGTAATAACTGTCCGGACACCAAACGTGCACAAGTGTGGGGATGTGAACGAACCCCGTCGCAAAACCATGCGACCTCTACTCTGTTTTGCCCAAAGGCGAATAACCCTCTGTGTGGGACTCTAAAGACTCGACACTACACTGGTAGTGGGTTTAACCACAGACCGCAAGCGGCACTAGCTGTACGTAACGGTCCCCAGGTAGATGCCAATGAGAAGACTGATGAGGTGAACCCATCCGAACTCCTACTGAGCCGTATGTGACAATCTCCGTATAGTCCGGTCCGTTCTTCTGAAAATATCTCATGGTAGGCCTAGGGGGCGGTAAACGTCAGTCCTCTAATAGCGGTACAAGTCGTGTCGGAGTGTAGCCCAGAACACCATAAGATTACACTGGAAAACCAACCAGTATATCTCGCTTGCCCTGGCCAGGGACTTTGTGTAATGGCTCTTCTAGACACAGCGCGATATCAACCCCCGATACCTGTAAGTCCACGTTGCCGTCCCCAGTTCTTGCGGGGAGGCGGAAACGGTATAAAAATCAAATTTTTAGCGCAAAGGGCAACATGGACTATCAAAGTCGGGATCTTTACTAAACTAAACAAGCTAATATGCTAAAGAGAGTTAGCTACTCGGATAAAAGGTTATACCTAACTTGAACTCCTTCTTCTTGAAACCTTTGTAGGGTTTGATGGTGCTTTTCTCGTCGCCTTCTTCCGTCAAAGATGGATCCACCTGAGGGTTCGACCTTCGGACTCCTTTCTCGAACTTTGAGAGAACTAGGATCTTTGGCTTGCTAAACCTCTAACCCTAGAGTGAGTAGAGAGTGGCTTTGAGGTGTTTTTATCTCAAGGAGAGGGATTCTCAACACATGAGAAGGGATCTCCTTGAACTAGAGGAGGAAGAAGAAGAAGTGAGGAGAGAGAAGTGTTATGATAGAATGAGCTATTCTTTTCATTTTACAACCATAACTAAAATTAAAAGAATTATCAAATTAACAATAATAATAAAAATGAAATAGTTGATGGAAGGTTTGGAATGACCATTATCATTTCATTCATTAAATGGTTTTGCTAGAATCAAAGAGCATCTTTGATATGTAATGATGATGGTCAAACTTTCAACCATGGTCAACAAGTCAACCTTGGTCAACAAGTCAACAAAACCAACCATGACACAATTTCATTTAATTAATATTATTAATTGATATAACATAAATTCATTAGGGTTTGGAAAAAGACGACTGTCAACTGTGCATACACACCCGTTCCGAAACCCGAATGAATATCCTCTTCCTCCGCCTCAATCAACTGTGCATACACACCCGCATTCTTGTTCCGAGGAACATGAAGACTAAGAGATAAAATCAACCCCAAAACATATACCAGGGTCTGGCCCAAACCAGAGCCTGCTAGTAATATCTGTCCGGACTCCAAACGTGCACAAGTGCGCGGATGAGAACGAACCCTGTCGCAAAACCATGCGACCTCTACTCTGTTTTGCCCAGAGGCGAATAGCCCTCTGTGTGGGACTCTAAAGACTCGACACTACGCTGGCAGTGGGTTTAACCACAGACCGCAAGCGGCACTAGCTGTGCGTAACGATCACCAGGTAGATGTCGATAAGAAGACTGATGAGGTGAACCCCATCTGAACTCCCACTGAGTCTGAATGTGACAGTCTCCGTACAGTCCGGTCTGTTCGTCTGATACATCGCATGTCGGGCCTATGGGGGCGGTAAACGTCAGTCCCCTAATAGTGGTACAAGTCGTGTCGGAGTGAAGCCCAAAACACCCTGAGATAACACTGGAAGCCTACCAGTATATCTCGCTTGCCCTGGACAAGGACTACTCGTGTAATGGCTCTCCTAGACACAGCGCGATGTCAACCCCCAATACCGGGAGAGACGAATCCTGTCTAACCGTCACTGCCTCCAAGTGCTTCGGGACTGTACCCAACCACTACTTGTTTGCACGACTCCTTTGAGCCATGGTTGGGTAGTGATCAAAGTGCAGTGGGAACACACTCGAGGCGAAGTGCCAGTGTCAAGTCAGCGGACTAAGCTGTACTCATGTCACCTGGGAACTGATAACTGACGATAGGTATAATACCAACTTGTCAGTTCCCGACGAGTCCTGTCCAGTGTACTCGTAACCTAACGAGCACCCGCATACTATCTCAAGTACGACGTACTGACGGCTGTGGGACAGACCATCTCCCACACTGGGATGAGAAGCGCATGCGCCAGTCAACTCCGGAGTATCGATGCCCTGTCTCGATAGTCCTGCGATTAGGGACCTATATAAGGATGTGCTTATAGATTACCCAGTCCCCACTAGTGTGACTGCCATCACAACGCTGGTAATCAAGCAAAGATCCTAAGGGCTCTACTAATGCGTATAAGTGATATGATAAAATAAACACATGTACACATTGAAGTAGAAACAAACCAAGTAGCATACTACTATTTTGAGCAAGATTGTATATACAAGGTGAATATCCCAAGCTTCCATTAAGTAATATACAAACCAGTATGATACAGTAATGGCCTCTAGGGCATATACACTAACAATCTCCCACTTGCACTAAGGCCATGTACTGGCGTATCGAAGACCTATCATCTCGATCAGCCGCTCGAACTGTGTCTGGGGTAGGGCCTTGGTGAATGGATCTGCAGTGTTTTCTTCTGAAGCAACCCTCCGAACCTCGATCTCCTTGCGATCCACGATCTCTCTGATCAGGTGATACCGCCTCAAGATGTGTCTGGATCTCTAATGGGACCTGGGTTCCTTCGCTAAAGCTATAGCCCCGTTGTTGTCGCAATACAGAGGTATTGGGTCAACAATGGACGGAACCACCTGAAGTTCTTTCAAGAACTTCCTCATCCAGACAGCTTCTTTTGCGGCATCAGATGCAGCGATGTATTCCGCTTCCATCGTCGAGTCTGCAACGGTTTCCTGTTTGGAACTCTTCCAACACACCGCCCCTCCATTGAGGGTAAAGACAAAACCCGACATGGACATGGAATCATCCTTGTCGCTCTGGAAGCTGGAGTCAGCAAAGGCCTCGATCTGGAGGTCTTTTCCGCCATACACCAAGAACATCTCCTTAGTCCTTCTCAGGTACTTGAGAATGTTCTTTACTGCTATCCAGTGTTTCTCCCCAGGGTTTGACTGATACCGGCTTACCACACTAAGTGCATAAGCTACATCCGGTCTGGTACACAACATCGCATACATTATAGAGCCTACCGCAGAAGCGTAGGGTATAATAGACATGCGATCCCTCTCTAAATCAGTCTTGGGAGACATCTCTTTAGAGAGGGTGATCCCGTGACAAGCCGGTAGGTTACCGCGCTTGGAATCTTCCATACTGAATCTCTTCAGTATAGTGTCGATGTACCTGGACTGTGAAAGTCCTAATATCCTCTTGGATCTATCACGATAGATCCGGATCCCCAGGATGTATGAGGCATCACCCAGGTCTTTCATGGAGAACCTGTGTGATAAGAATCCCTTGACAGATTGTAGCATAGGAATGTCATTTCCTATTAAGAGAATGTCATCCACGTATAAAACGAGGAATACTACAGTTCTCGCTATAAATCTACTATAGATGCATGGTTCATCTGGATTTTTGATAAAGCCAAATTCCTTGACTGTCTCATCAAAACAGATGTTCCAACTCCATGATGCCTGCTTTAGTCCATAAATGGACTTAAGCAACTTGCACACCTTTCCGCTGCTCCCACTCTGAATGAAACCCTCTGGCTGGTCCATATAGACACACTCCTCTAAATTTCCATTTAGAAAAGCGGTCTTTACGTCCATTTGCCAAATCTCATAATCGTGGAAGGCAGCAATGGCAAGAAGGATCCGAATGGATTTCAGCATAGCCACTGGAGAAAAGTTTTCGTCATAGTCCAAACCAGGTCTTTGACGAAAACCCTTTGCTACAAGTCTAGCTTTATAGGTCTCAACCTGTCCATCTACACCAATCTTCCTTTTGAAGATCCACTTGCATCCTACGGGTTTTACCCCGTCTGGAGCAATGTCCAACGTCCATACTTTGTTGGTGTACATGGACTCCATTTCGGTCCGCATTGCATCCAGCCATTTTACCGAGTCAACGCTCTGAACGGCCTGCTGGAAGCTAGTAGGCTCATCATAATCTATGATGCAATCCTCTCTATCCCCGTCTATGAGAAAACCGTAGTATCTCTCGGGCGGATGAGACTGCCTACTACTCCTGCGGAGCGGCGTAGGAATGTCCTGTTCTTTTGAACCTTCTGGTTCCACTAAACTTTCAGTAATAGTCTGTGGTTCTGGAATTTCTTCCAGTTCTACTGTGCTCCCACTTATCTAGTTTTCCAAAAACTCTGTTTCCAAGAAGTAGGCATGACGAGAAACAAGAACTTTTTGTTCCTCTTCACAGTAGAAGAAATATCCCTTGGAGTTCTTTGGATATCCCACAAACTTGCACTGTACTGAGCGTGCCTCGAGCTTGTCCGCATGCTGCTTTTTGACAAAAGCTGGACATCCCCATGTCTTAATGTGATTAAGATGGGGCCTCTTCCCACACCACATCTCAAATGGTGTGGTAGGCACAGTTTTAGTAGGAACTCGGTTCAAAAGGTATGCAGCTGATTCTAGCGCATACCCCCAGAATGATCGCGGTAACTCAGCATTACTCATCATGGACCGTACCATATCCAATAGGGTCCGGTTCCGTCTCTCCGATACACCGTTATGTTGCGGAGTGTATGGAGGAGTAAGCTGAGAGAGAATTCCATTCTCTTTTAAATAGTTCAGGAACTCGGCACTCAAGTATTCACCACCTCGATCCGATCTTAGAATCTTGATACTTTTGCCGGTTTGTTTTTCTACTTCATTCTTATATTCCTGGAACTTTTCAAAAGCTTCGGACTTATGTTTCATCAAGAAGACATAACCGTACCTTGAAAAGTCATCCGTAAAAGTAATGAAGTAAGAATAACTGCTTCGTGCATGTGTAGACATTGGACCGCACACGTCGCTGTGTATGAGTCCCAAGAGCTCGCTCGCTCTTACTCCGTGTCCAGTGAACGGAGTCTTTGTCATCTTTCCTTTGAGACAGGATTGACAAGTGGCATATGATTGATATTCGAACGGATCCAAATATCCTTCTGTATGTAACTTAGTCAACCTTCTCTCATTGATGTGACCCAGTCTACAATGCCATAAGAAAGTCTGATTACTATCTGGAGACTTTCTTTTGTGTGTATTCTGGACATTGAAAATCTGTGGTTGGTTTAATACGTATATACCATTGCTCAGTGTACCTGACCCAATCAGAACTTGATTAAGGTGAATGTTTACAACATTACTTACAAACGCAAATTCATAACCTTCTTTTGAAACCAAAGATACAGAAATGATATTACAAGTTGCGTTGGGTACAAAAAAGCAATTACGTAAAACCAAAACATGTCCATCTGACATTCCCAGGTGATAGTCCCCCACGGCTTTAGCATCCATGCTAGCTCCGTTCGCAACTCTGAGGGTCATGTCACCTGCCTTCAAAACCCTACGGTTTCTCAACGCCTGCAAAGAATTACAGATATGAGATCCTGATCCGGTATCCAATACCCAGGAAGTAGAGTTTATCGAAAGACAGTTTTCAATAACATACACACCTGAAGCTGAAGCCGTAACCTGCTTCAGTTCCTGTGTCCTGGCTTTCCAAGCCCTGCAATCTTTCTTCCAGTGTCCACTCTTATGACAATAGAAGCATTCTTCTTTACCCACAAGCTTCCCCGCTATCTTTGTTGCCTTTACCTTTCCCTTCGTATCCACTTTACTAACACCGCCTCTTGGTTTGGCGGGGGCTTTCTTCTTCTTTCCCTTGGCTTTCGCCTTGGACCTAGAAGAAGAAGATCCTCCTACAAACAAAGTGGGTGTTTCCCTACCTTTCTGTAGGGTGCCCTCTGCGCTCCTCAGCATGTTGAGGAGTTCTGAAAGTTCAACTTCTTTTTCTTGTAAGTTGAAATTCAGTATAAACTGGGCGTAAGTGGAAGGAAGGGACTGGAGAATTAAGTCCGTATAGAGCTCACTCTCCAACGTGGTCCCAAGTTCTGCGAGCTCCTCAATGTAGCCAATCATCTTAAGCACGTGTTCCGCTACCGATGATCCGACGGCCAATCTTGCCGAAAATAACTTTTTCGATATTTCGTATCTTGCGATACGAGACTGCTCTCCATACAGTTCTTTTGTATGGAGAAATATGAATTCTAGGTCTATATTCTCGTGCCTCCTCTGATGTTCGTTGTCCATAGAGGCAAGCACGAGGCACTTGGCCTTCGCGCAATCAATCTCCCAAGTCTTACGGATTTCCTTATCCGCGACGTTGGAGGTGGGACCTGGGACGGGGGGAGCTTTGGTGGTAAGAAGATACCCCAGCTTGTCGTAAGTGATTGCCATCTTGACATTCCTGAGCCAATCTTTGTAGTTTGGCCCTGTCGGTATGTTTTTATCTAGAAGTAACTTAAGTCCAGTCATGTTGATTGGTCGCTGCAATTAGGAGAGAGAGAAGAAACACTCAGCACGATGCTCTTGCAAGTTTAGAATGGTTTTTAATTTGTCTAAACAGGATGGCTCCCACTGTCTCTCGAATCCCTCCTCAAACCATAAAGGAAGAATTAGTCGGGATCAATCCCACCGCACAATACTTGCTTAACCGTTCAGCCAGGCCAGTGTCGGTACTTCGAGGGAGGTTTTCCAACGCTTTCGCGAAGTTCCTTAATTTAAGAACTTCTTTTCCCTGGGGGCGTAGCCCCGCTAACACCTTTCTAGGCACCTACTAGGTTTATAGCATTGATCGTTTAGTGAGAAATTTCCCAAGGAGTAGCATATACTCACAGTAGGATCGGGATCCAAATATCATCGCGTGACGAAACTGAAGGAATCCTACCAGAATCATCACACTCCAAATGGTATGCAAATCTAGCAAGTTTCAATACTTATGAAACTCCCGATGTGGATTTTTGCCCCATGCTCTTATGACCTTGACTTTGGCCAACAAATCATAAGTCACATGTCAAGTTCTACCCGTCATTCTCCAGGTTAATTTGAATCCACCCGTACCTACCCTTGACTTTGGCCAACAAGGCAGTACGACTGTTTCAAATCAACGCATCTATCTATGCTACACATGAATACCCAATAGCTACCAATCACTATGCCTTGACTTTGGCCAACAAACACAGCTTGAATACTATTGACTATTCATGTGAAACAACGGAGGGCTACGAATGGTTTTGGCTAAACCGTGAACGTAGTGAACTTGATATAATCGATGGAACGAGATAGCTTTTAAAAGGAGTGGCTCAAGCTCCGCATTTAAAAGTTAGTTTTGAAAAGAACCGAGTGGTTTTTCGAAAGTGTTCCAACGACTTTAGCTTGGTTTATTATCTTGCATTAGTTCTTTTAATGCGTGATATTCTTGCATTAGTTCTTTTAATGCGTCCCATCATTTAATCCTACCATTGCAGAAAACAACCAAAATATGACGTACGCTTATGCCATTCGCATTCGCCACGGGGTCCCGTCATCACCCGTTAGGTTACTTAACTAACGACAGAGCGGGGGCTAGGCTAGCGTGGCTGTAAAACATAAGCAATGCCTAAATAGTTATAAATATATAGCAATGATAGACATTACAGATCACAGATGAATACATTGGATATACTAGGAATCCGCAATCCTTTCGAGCCTGCAACGAAAAGCGGATTATACGGTCGCGGTGAATAGCCAAAACCCCACCCAAGACCCCTACGGGTGCGGCAAACTACCCACCAAGTACCCCGAAGTGGAGCAACCTCCCTCATCGCCGTGAGTAGGCCACTCGGCACTTCGAGATACCCGGTAGTTTGTGCACCCCTCCATGGGTCTATCCTAGGAGCAAAAACAGTAAAAAGAATTATACAATGACGGCTACAATCCCGACCCGGTTGTGCGGCCATACAAATAATAATATTACATGAATTTACATTTTACATGAATGAAAGAAAAAGAAACACTCATCTCACATCCACCCCGCCTATTCACCCGCGACAGTCCAACGCATTCATATACACAAACCATCATCAAACACAGATCACAGATTTGTATAACCCCGACTAATCGACATATAGCGATTAGTCGACGTTCAATACATATAAACATTACAGATATAACCAATATAGTCAAAGTGTAGTGAAGTTCGATAAAAATACGGATTTATAGGCCCCCAAAAACAAATTTCTTTTCTGGAAAACCTGGGTACAAATAAACCATCTGAAAAATCCCAAAACTCTACCAGAAGAACACTGCACAAAACCCGATCACGAGAGGAGTCAAAACGGCGGCTGTTCCGCGGCAAATGCATACCTATTGCCGCGGAACCGCGGCGGTTTAAGGGAATCAGGGGATCGTTTTTGGTGGGTGTTCTCACAAAACCCTGAGCCGATTTTAGGAGTAAAACTTTTTAATTTTAGAGCACAAAAATTTTCAACAGAAAGTTAGGGTTTTGTTTTCCGGTTTTTTTTTGCGATTTTTCCGTTCGAACTTCCATACACTTTACTACTAAGCTAGTTTAAGTTTAGTTAGGCTCTGATACCACTGTAAGTCCACGTTGCCGTCCCCGGTTCTTGCGGGGAGGCGGAAACGGTATAAAAATCAATTTTTTAGCGCAAAGGGCAACATGGACTATCAAAGTCGGGATCTTTACTAAACTAAACTAGCTAATATGCTAAAGAGAGTTAGCTACTCGGATAAAAGGTTATACCTAACTTGAACTCCTTCTTCTTGAAACCTTTGTAGGGTTTGATGGTGCTTTCCTCGTCGCCTTCTTCCGTCAAAGATGGATCCACCTGAGGGTTCGACCTTCGGACTCCTTTCTCGAACTTTGAGAGAACTAGGATCTTTGGCTTGCTAAACCTCTAACCCTAGAGTGAGTAGAGAGTGGCTTTGGGGTGTTTTTATCTCAAGGAGAGGGATTCTCAACACATGAGAAGGGATCTCCTTGAACTAGAGGAGGAAGAAGAAGAAGTGAGGAGAGAGAAGTGTTATGATAGAATGAGCTATTCTTTTCATTTTACAACCATAACTAAAATTAAAAGAATTATCAAATTAACAATAATAATAAAAATGAAATAGTTGATGGAAGGTTTGGAATGACCATTATCATTTCATTCATTAAATGGTTTTGCTAGAATCAAAGAGCATCTTTGATATGTAATGATGATGGTCAAACTTTCAACCATGGTCAACAAGTCAACCTTGGTCAACAAGTCAACAAAACCAACCATGACACAATTTCATTTAATTAATATTATTAATTGATATAACATAAATTCATTAGGGTTTGGAAAAAGACGACTGTCAACTGTGCATACGCACCCGTTCCGAAACCCGAATGAATATCCTCTTCCTCCGCCTCAATCAACTGTGCATACACACCCGCATTCTTGTTCCGAGGAACATGAATACTAAGAGATAAAATCAACCGCAAAACATATACCAGTGTCTGGCCCAAACCAGAGCCTGCTAGTAATATCTGTCCGGACTCCAAACGTGTACAAGTGCGCGGATGAGAACGAACCCTGTCGCAAAACCATGCGACCTCTACTCTGTTTTGCCCAGAGGCGAATAGCCCTCTGTGTGGGACTCTAAAGACTCGACACTACGCTGGCAGTGGGTTTAACCACAGACCGCAAGCGGCACTAGCTGTGCGTAACGATCCCCAGGTAGATGTCGATAAGAAGACTGATGAGGTGAACCCCATCTGAACTCCCACTGAGTCTGAATGTGACAGTCTCCGTACAGTCCGGTCTGTTCGTCTGATACATCGCATGTCGGGCCTAGGGGGCGGTAAACGTCAGTCCCCTAATAGCGGTACAAGTCGTGTCGGAGTGAAGCCCAAAACACCCTGAGATAACACTGGAAGCCTACCAGTATATCTCGCTTGCCCTGGCCAGGGACTACTCGTGTAATGGCTCTCCTAGACACAGCGCGATGTCAACCCCCAATACCGGGAGAGACGAATCCTGTCTAACCGTCACTGCCTCCAAGTGCTTCGGGACTGCACCCAACCACTACCTGTTTGCACGACTCCTTTGATCCGTGGTAGGGTAGTGATCAAAGTGCAGTGGGAACACACTTGAGGCGAAGTGCCAATGTCAAGTCAGCGGACTAAGCTGTACTCATGTCACCTGGGAACTGATAACTGAAGATAGGTATAATACCAACTTGTCAGTTCCCGACGAGTCCTGTCCAGTGTACTCGCAACCTAACGAGCACCCGCATACTATCTCAAGTACGACGTACTGACGGCTGTGGGACAGACCATCTCCCACACTAGGATGAGAAGCGCATGCGCCAGTCTACTCCGGAGTATCGATGCCCTGTCTCGATAGTCCTGCGACTAGGGACCTGTATAAGGATGTGCTTATAGATTACCCAGCCCCTACTAGTGTGACTGCCATCACAACACTGGTAATTAAGCAAAGATTCTAAGGGCTCCACTAATGCGTATAAGTGATATGATAAAATAAACACATGTACACATTGAAGTAGAAACAAACCAAGTAGCATACTACTATTTTGAGCAAGATTGTATATACAAGGTGAATATCCCAAGCTTCCATTAAGTAATATACAAACCAGTATGATACAGTAATGGCCTCTAGGGCATATACACTAACAATACCGGGAGAGACGAATCCTGTCTAACCGTCACTGCCTCCAAGTGCTTCGGGACTGCACCCAACTACTATCTGTTTGCACGACTCATTTGAGCCGTAGTAGGGTAGTAATCAAAGTACAGTGGGAACACACTCGAGGCGAAGTGACAGTGTCAAGTCTGCGGACTAAGCTGTACTCATGTCACCTGGGAACTGATAACTGACGATAGGTATAGTACAACCCAACAGTTCCCGACGAGTCCTGTCCAGTGTACTCGTAACCCAACGAGCACCCGCATACTATCTCAAGTACGACGTACTGACGGCTGTAGGACAGACCTTCTCCCCTGCTGGGATGAGAAACGTATACGCTAGTCTACTCCGAAGTATCGATGCCCTGTCTCGATAGTCCTATGACTAGGGACCTGTATAAGGATGTGCTTACAGATTACCCAGCCCCCACAACTATGACTGCCATCACAACGCTGGTAATCAAGCAAAGATCCTAAGGGCTCCACTAATGTGTATAGGAGATATGCTAAAAGAAACACATGTACATATTAAAGTAGAAACAAACCAAGTAGCATACTACCATTTTGAGCAAGATTGTCTATACAACTGTGAATATCCCAAGCTTCCATCAAGTAATATACAAACTAGTATGATAAAATAATGGCATTTAGGGCATATACACTAACAGACGCGCATGCATCCAATCCTGTGGTTTCAGGTACCCTTTCTGTATGTTCTTTTGATGTACATTTTCTTTTTGATCCGGGATCTACGCATTCGTATGTTTCTACGTACTTCGTGCCAAGGTTAGGCCGAGAGTAGTGTTGGCTAGATCAGCCGCTTGTCGTGGCTACTCCTGTGGAAGAGTCAATTATTGCACGACACGTGTTCCGGTCGTGTGCTGTCCGTTTAGGAGACAGGGATTTGCCCGTCGACTTGATCCTTCTTGAGATGTTGGACTTCGACGTTCTGTTGGGCATGGACTGGTTAGCTACTTGATATGCATTCGTGGACTGCCGCGAGAAGACAGTTAGGTTTTGTTTTCCCGGCGAGTCAGTGTTTGTTGTGCAGGGGGACCGTGGTGCCGCACCTCACAGTTTGATTTCTGTCATGTGCGCTAGTCGGCTTTTGAGGAGGGGATGTCGAGGATTCATGGCTTTCATTCATGATACTGGAGCCACAGTGAAGTCGTTGGACCAGGTTCCTACCGTGCGAGAGTTTCCCAATGTCTTTCCCGATGAGTTACCTGGGATGCCGCCAGAGCGTGATATTGAGTTCTGCATTGATCTGTTTCCTGGCACAGAGCCTATTTTTATACTGCCTTATCGGATGGCTCCGGTAGAGCTTATAGAGCTTAAAGATCTATTGCAGGGATTGCTTGATATGGGACTTGTGCGTCCGAGTGTTTCTCCGTGGGGAGCTCCTGTTCTGTTCGTCAAGAAGAAGGACGGCAGTTTGAGGCTGTGTGTGGATTATCGTCAATTGAACCGAGTTACAGTGCAGAATAGGTACCCTTTACCTCACATTGATGATTTATTTGATCATCTCCAGGGTGTGAAACATTTTTTCTAAAATTGATTTGCGTTCGGGTTATCATCAGTTGCGGGTTCGGAATGATGACATTCCGAAGACCGCTTTTCGTACGCGCTATGGGCATTATGAGTTTTTGGTGATGTCGTTCGGACTCACCAATGCGCAAGCAGCGTTCATGGTTCTGATGAACCGGATTTTCAGGCCGTTCCTCGACCAGTTTATTATTGTGTTTAATAATGACATACTGGTGTAGTCTAGGAGTCGTGAGGAGCATGAACAACACTTGAGGATTGCTTTGCAGATATTGAGAGAGCACCAGTTGTATGCTAAATTCTCAAAGTGCGCATTTTGGCTTGATAGAGTTGACTTCCTGGGTCAAGTGGTGACTGGTGATGGTATTCTTGTGGACCCGAGGAAGATCGAGGCTGTACAGCTTTGGTCCAGACCTATATCGGTGACTGAGGTCCGCAGCTTTTTAGGCTTAGTTGGTTATTATCGCCGTTTTGTGCAGGATTTCTCGAGTATCGCTGCACCGTTGACTGGACTGACCCGGAAGGGAGTTCCTTTTCTTTGGACTGATGCGTGCGAGTAGAGTTTTCCGCAGTTGAAGACTCGGTTGACGACACCACTAGTTCTATATTTACCTTCTGGATCGGGCGGCTTTGTTGTTTACTGTGATGCTTCTCGAGTGGGGCTCGGCTTTGTTTTGATGCAGCATGATAGAGTGATTGCATATGTTCTAGGCAGCTGAAGAAGCACGAGAAGAATTACCCCACTCACGATCTTGAGATGGCCGCGGTGGTCTTTGCGTTGAAGATTTGGAGACACTACTTTTACGGAGAGTCATGTCAGATCTTCACGGATCACAAGAGCTTGAAGTATATCTTCCAGCAGCAGGATCTGAATCTGAGACAGCGCCGTTGGATGGAGCTAGTGAAGGATTATTATTGTGAGATCCTTTATCACCCGGGCAAGGCGAATGTGGTAGCTGATGCTTTGAGTCGTAGGCCTGGGGGTAGCTTATCGCAGTTGAGCGCAGTTCAGCGTCAGTCTTCTGCAGATTGGCAGCTCTTGTGTGATGGTAGAGTGTAGTTCGAGTTCACTTCCGCTAGGGGACAGTTTGCTCATGTCCGCGCCCATCCACTACTACTTGATCGTATCCATGAGGCGCAACCCAGTGATGCCCGTTTGTCTGAGATTCTTGAGCTTGTTCGACAGGGTACAGTTTTGGAGTTCATGATTGATGACCAGGGTGTGCTACGATGCGGGACTCGCTTGTATATACCAGATGCTGATGGTTTGAGACGCGAGATCCTAGAGCAGGCACATCAGTCGGCCGTTAGCGTTCATCCAGGTTCCACCAAGATGTACTATGACCTGAGAGACTTTTACTGGTGGGAAGTGTAAGTCCACGTTGCGACCCCCGGTGCTTACGGGGAGGCGGAAACGGTATTAAAAACAAATCTTTATCGCAAGAGGCAACATGGACTAAACAAGGTCGGGATCGTGTCTAAACTAAACTAGCAAACATACAAAGGAGCGTTAGCTACTCGGATGAAAAGTTATACCTAAACTTGAACTCCTTCTTCTTTAAACTTTGTAGAGGTTGATGGTTCTCTTCTCGTCGCCTTCTTCCGTCGAAGATGGATCCACCTGAGGGTTCAACCTTCGGGCTCTTTCTCGAACTTTGAGTGAACTAGAATCTCCGGCTTGCTAAACCCTTGATCCTAGAGTGAGTAGAGAGTGTCTAAGGGGTGCTTTTCTTTTAAGGAGAGGGATTCTCAACACATGAGAAGGATTCTCCTTTGGCTAGAGGAAGAAGAAGAAGAAGTGAGGAGAGAGAGTGATTATGATAGAATGAGCTATCTTTTTCCTTTTTGCAACCATATCAAAAAGAAAAAGAATTATCTAAATAATAATAATTCAAAATGAGAATAGTTGATGGTAGTTTTGGAATGACCACTATCATGCTTCATTAAATGAATGTAAGCATGAATCAAGGAGTATCTTTACAAAGCATGATGGTGGTCAACATTCAACCATGGTCAACAAGTCAACCATGGTCAACAAGTCAACAAAATCAACCATAACATAATTCTCATTTAATTACTATTATTAATTGATAATCCATAAATCCATTAGGGTTTGGAAAATGATGACGGTCAACTGTGCATACGCACCCGTTCCAAAACCCTAATGAAAAACCTCATCCTCCGCCTCAAGTAACTGTGCATACACACCTGCATTCTCGTTCCGAGGAACAAGAATACCGAGATATAAAAGCAACCCCAAAACATATACCAGTATCTGGCTCAAACCAGAGCCTGCCAGTATAATCCGTCCGGACTCCAAACGTGCACAAGTGCGCGGATGAGAACGAACCCTGCCGCAAAACCATGCGACCTCTACTCTGTTTTGCCCAGAGGCGAATACCCTCTGTGTGGGACTCTAAAGACTCGACACTACGCTGGCAGTGGGTTTAACCACAGACCGCAAGCGGCACTAGCTGTGCGTAACGGTCCCCAGGTAGATGCCGATAAGAAGGCTGACGAGGTGAACCCCATCTGAACTCCTACTGAGTCTGAATATGACATTCTCCGTACAGTCCGGTCTGTTCGTCTGATACATCGCATGTCGGGCCTAGGGGGCGGTAAAACGTCAGTCCCCCAATAGCGGTACAAGTCGTGTCGGAGTGAAGCCCAAAACACCCTGAGATAACACTGGAAGCCTACCAGTATATCTCGCTTGCCCTGGCCAGGGACTACTTGTGTAATGGCTCTCCTAGACACAGCGTGATGTCAACCCCCAATACCGGGAGAGACGAATCCTGTCTAACCGTCACTGCCTCCAAGTGCTTCAGGACTGCACCCAACCACTACCTGTTTGCATGACTCCTTTGAGTCGTGGTAGGGTAGTGATCAAAGTGCAGTGGGAACACACTCGAGGCGAAGTGCCAGTGTCAAGTCAGCGGACTAAGCTGTACTCATGTCACCTGGGAACTGATAACTGACGATAGGTATAATACCAACCTCTCAGTTCCCGACGAGTTCTGTCCAGTGTACTCGTAACCTAACGAGCACCCGTATACTATCTCCAGTACGACGTACTGATGGCTGTGGGACAGACCATCTGCCACACTGGGATGAGAAGCGCATACGCTAGTCTACTCCGGAGTATCGATGCCCTGTCTCGATAGTCCTGCGACTAGGGACCTGTATAAGGATGTGCTTATAGATTACCCAGCCCCCACTAGTGTGACTGCCATCACAACGCTGGTAATCAAGCAAAGATCCTAAGGGCTCTACTAATGCGTATAGGTGATATCGCAAAATAAACACATGTACACATTGAAGTAGAAACAAACCAAGTAGCATACTACTATATTGAGCAAGATTGTTTATACAAGGTGAATATCCCAAGCTTCCATTAAGTAATATACAAACTAGTATGATACAGTAATGGCCTCTAGGGCATATACACTAACAATCTCCCACTTGCACTAAGGCCATGTACTGGCGTATCGAAGACCTATCATCTCGATCAGCCGCTCGAACTGAGTCTGGGGTAGGGCCTTGGTGAATGGATCTGCAGTGTTTTCTTCTGAAGCAACCCTCCGAACCTCGATCTCCTTGCGATCCACGATCTCCCTGATCAGGTGATACCGCCTCAAGATGTGCCTGGATCTCTGATGGGACCTGGGTTCCTTCGCTAAAGCTATAGCCCCGTTGTTGTCGCAAAACAGAGGTATTGGGTCAACAATGGACGGAACCATCTGAAGTTCTTTCAAGAACTTCCTCATCCAGACAGCTTCTTTTGCGGCATCAGATGCAGCGATGTATTCCGCTTCCATCGTCGAGTCTGCAACGGTTTCCTGTTTGGAACTCTTCCAACACACCGCCCCTCCATTGAGGGTAAAGACAAAACCCGACATGGACTTGGAATCACCCTTGTCACTCTGGAAGCTGGAGTCAGCAAAGGCCTCGATCTGGAGGTCTTTTCCGCCATACACCAAGAACATCTCCTTAGTCCTTCTCAGGTATTTGAGAATGTTCTTTACTGCTATCCAGTGTTTCTCCCCAGGGTTTGACTGATACCGGCTTACTACACTCAGTGCATAAGCTACATCCGGTCTGGTACACAACATCGCATACATTATAGAGCCTACCGCAGAAGCGTAGGGTATAATAGACATGCGATCCCTCTCCAAATCAGTCTTGGGAGACATCTCTTTAGAGAGGGTGATCCCGTGACAAGCCGGTAGGTTACCGCGCTTGGAATCTTCCATACTGAATCTTTTCAGCACGGTGTCGATGTACCTGGACTTTGAAAGTCCTAATATCCTCTTGGATCTATCACGATGGATCCGGATCCCCAGGATGTAAGAGGCATCACCCAGGTCTTTCATGGAGAACCTGTGTGACAAGAAACCTTTGACAGATTGTAGCATAGGAATGTCATTTCCTATTAAGAGAATGTCATCCACGTATAAAACGAGGAATACTACAGTTCTCGCTACAAATCTACTATAGATGCATGGTTCATCTGGATTTTTGATAAAGCCAAATTCCTTGACCGTCTCATCAAAACAGATGTTCCAACTCCGCGATGCCTGCTTTAGTCCATAGATGGACTTAAGCAACTTGCACACCTTTCCGCTGCTCCCACTCTGAATGAAACCCTCTGGCTGATCCATATAGACACACTCCTCTAAATTTCCATTTAGAAAAGCGGTTTTTATGTCCATCTGCCAAATCTCATAATCGTGGAAGGCAGCAATGGCAAGAAGGATCCGAATGGATTTCAGCATAGCCACTGTAGAAAAGGTTTCGTCATAGTCCAAGCCAGGTCTTTGACGGAAACCCTTTGCTACAAGTCTAGCTTTATAGGTCTCAACCTGTCCATCTACACCAATCTTCCTTTTGAAGATCCACTTGCATCCTACGGGTTTTACCCCGTCTGGAGCAATGTCCAACGTCCATACTTTGTTGGTGTATATGGACTCCATTTCGGTCCGCATAGCATCCAGCCATTTTACCGAGTCAACGCTCTGAACGGCCTGTTGGAAGCTAGTAGGCTCATCATAATCTATGATGCAATCCTCTCTATCCCCGTCTATAAGAAAACCGTAGTATCTCTCGGGCGGATGAGACTGCCTACTACTCCTGCGGAGCGGCGTAGGAATGTCCTGTTCTTTTGAACTTACTGGCTCTTCCAAGCTTTCAGTAATAGCTTGTGGTTCTGGAATTTCTTCCAGTTCTATTGCGTTCCCACTTATCTAGGTTTCCAAAAACTCAGTTTCCAAGAAGCGGGCATGTTCAGAAACATAAACCTTTTGTTCCTCAGCGGAATAGAACAGATACCCCCTGGAGTTTTTTGGGTATCCCACAAACTTACACTGTACTGAACGTGCCCGGAGCTTGTCCGCATGCTGCTTTTTTACAAAAGCTGGACATCCCCATATCTTAAGGTAATTAAGACAGGGTTTCTTCCCACTCCACATCTGATATGGAGTGGTAGGCACAGTCTTGGTGGGAGCCTTGTTCAAGAGATATGTAGCTACTTCTAGTGCATAGCCCCAGAAAGATCGCGGTAACTCAGCCTTACTCATCATGGAACGAACCATATCCAATGGGGCTCGATTCCTCCTTTCCGATACACCGTTATGTTGCGGAGTGTATGGAGGAGTACGCTGAGAGAGAATCCCATTCTCTTTTAAATAGTCCAGGAACTCGGCACTCAAGTATTCACCACCTCGATCCGATCTTAGAATCTTAATACTTTTGCCTGTTTGTTTTTCAACTTCATTCTTGTAATCCCGAAATTTCTCAAAGGCCTCGGATTTGTGCTTCATTAAGAAGACATGTCCATACCTAGAGAAATCGTCTGTGAAAGTAATGAAGTATGAATAACCGCTTCGCGCATGTGTAGACATTGGACCACACACGTCACTGTGTATGAGTCCCAAGAGCTCGCTCGCTCTTTCTCCGTGTCCAGTGAACGGAGTCTTTGTCATCTTTCCCATGAGACAAGATTCACAAGTGGCATAAGACTGATACTCGAACGGATCCAAGTATCCTTCTTTATGCAACTTAGTCAACCGTGTCTCATTGATGTGACCCAGTCTACAATGCCATAAGAAAGTCTGATTAATATCTGGAGACTTTCTTTTGTGTGTATTCTGGACATTGAAAATCTGTGGTTGGTTTAATACGTATATACCATTGCTCAGTGTACCTGACCCAATCAGAACTTGATTAAGGTGAATGTTTACAACATTACTTACAAACGCAAATTCATAACCTTCTTTAGAAACCAAAGATACAGAAATGATATTACAAGTTCCGTTGGGTACAAAAAAGCAATTACGCAAAACCAAAACATGCCCATCTGTCATTCCCAGGTGATAGTCCCCCAGGGCTTTAGCATCCATGCTAGCTCCGTTCGCAACTCTGAGGGTCATGTCACCTGCCTTCAAAAACCTACGGTTTCTCAACGCCTGCAAAGAATTACAGATATGAGATCCTGATCCGGTATCCGATACCCAGGAAGTAGAGTTTATAGAAAGACAGTTTTCAATAACATACACACCTGAAGCTGAAGCCACAACCTGCTTCAGTTCCTGTGTCCTGGCCTTCCAAGCCCTGCAATCTTTCTTCCAGTGTCCACTCTTATGACAATAGAAGCATTCTTCCTTTCCAACAAGCTTCCCCGCAATCTTTGTTGCCTTTTCCTTTCCCTTCGTACCCACTTTACTAACACCTCCTCTTGGTTTGGCGGGGGCTTTCTTCCTCTTTTCCTTGGCTTTCGCCTTGGACCTAGAGGAAGAAGATCCTCCTACAAACAAAGCGGGTGTTTCCCTACCCTTCTGTAGGGTGCCCTCTGCGCTCCTCAGCAGGTTGAGGAGTTCTGAAAGTTCAACTTCCTTTTCTTGTAAGTTGAAGTTCAGTATAAACTGGGCGTAAGTGGATGGAAGGGACTGAAGAATTAAATCCGTATAGAGTTCACTTTCCAACGTGGTCCCAAGTTCCGCGAGCTCCTCAGTGTAGCCAATCATCTTAAGCACGTGGTCCGCTACCGATGATCCGACGGCCAACTTTGTCGAAAATAACTTCTTCGACACATCGTATCTTGCGATACGAGACTGCTCTCCATACAGTTCTTTTGTATGGAGAAATATGGACTCGAGGTCCATATTCTCATGCCTCCTCTGATGTTCGTTGTCCATAGAGGCAAGCACGAGGCACCTGGCCTTCGCGCAATCAATCTCCCAAGTCTTACGGATTTTCTTATCCGCGACGCTGGAGGTGGGACCTGGGACGGGGGGAGCTTTGGTGGTAAGAAGATACCCCAGCTTGTCGTAAGCGATTGCCAATTTGACATTCCTGAGCCAATCTTTGTAGTTTGGCCCTGTCAGTATGTTTTTATCTAGAAGTAACTTAAGTCCAGTCATTTCGATTTGGTTGCTGCAGGGGGGAGAGAAGAAACACTTTAGCACGATGCTCTTGCAAGTTTAGAATGGTTTTTAATTTGTCTAAACAGGATGGCTCCCACTGTCTCTCGAATCCCTCCTCAAACCACAAAGGAAGAATTAGTCGGGATCAATCCCACCGTACAATACTTGCTTAACCGTTCAGCCAGGCCAGTGTCGGTACTTCGAGGGAGGTTTTCCAACGCTTTCGCGAAGTTCCTTAATTTAAGAACCTCTTTTCCCTGGGGGCGTAGCCCCGCTAACACCTTTCTAGGCACCTACTAGGTTTATAGCATTGATCGTTTAGTGAGAAATTTCCCGAGGAGTAGCATATACTCACAGTAGGATCGGGATCCAAATATCATCGCGTGACGAAAATGAAGGAATCCTACCATAATCATCACACTCCAAATGGTATGCAAATCTAGCAAGTTTCAGTACTTATGAAACTCCCGATGTGGATTTTTGCCCCATGCTCTTATGACCTTGACGAAGGTCAACAAATCATAAGTCACATGTCAAGTTCTGCCCGTCATTATCCAGGTTAATTTGAACCCACCCGTATATACCCTTGACGAAGGTCAACAAGGCAATACGACTGTCCCAAACCAACGCATCTATCTATGCTACATATGAACACCCAACAGCTACCAATATCTATGTCTTGACGAAGGTCAATAAACATAGCTTGAATACTATTGAATATTCATACGAAACGACGGAGGGCTACGAATGGTTTTGGCGAAACCGTGAACGTAGTGAACTTGATATAATCGATGGAACGAGATAGCTTTTAGAAGGAGTGGCTCAAGCTCCGCATTTAAAAGTTGGTTTTGAAAAGAACCGAGTGGTTTTTCGAAAGTGTTCCAACGACTTTAACTTGGTTTATTATCTTGCATTAGTTCTTTTAATGCGTGATATTCTTGCATTAGTTCTTTTAATGCGTCCCATCATTTAATCCTACCATTGCAGAAAACAACCAAAATATGACGTACGCTTATGCCATTCGCATTCGCCACGGGGTCCCGTCATCACTCGTTAGGTTACTTAACTAACGACAGAGCGGGGGCTGGGCTAGCGCGGCTGTAAAACATAAGCAACGCCTAAATATAAAGCAATGATAGACATTACAGATCACAGATGAATACATTGGATATAATAGCAATTCGCAATCCGTTCGAGCCTGCAACGAAAAGCGGATTACACGGTCGCGGTGAATAGCAAATACCCCACCCAAGACCCCTACGGGTGCGGCAAACTACCCGCCAAGAACCCGGTAGTTTGTGCACCCCTCCATGGGTCTATCCTAGGAGCAAAAAACAGTAAAAAGAATTATACAATGACGGCTACAACCCCGACCCGGTTGTGCGGCCATACAAATAATATTATTACATCAATTTACATTTACAAATGAATGGAAGAAAAACAAAAAGCTCATCTCACATCCACCCCGGCTATTCACCCGCGACAGTCCAACAGATTCATATACACAATCCAATATCAAACACAGATCATGTATAACCCCGACCAATCGACTTATAGCGATTAGCCGACGTTCAATACATGCAAACATCACAGATATAACCATCATAGTCAAAGTGCAGTGAAGTTCGGAAAAAATACGGAATTATAGGACCCCAAAAGTAAATTTCTGTTCTGGAAAATCTGGGCACATATAACATATTTGAAAAATCCCAAAACCCTACCAGAAGAACACTGCACAAAACACGATCTCATGAAGTGCCCAAACGGCGGCGGATCCGCGGCTAGATGAACAGGTGGGGCCGCGGATGGGCGGCGCTTTGAAGGAATCATGGGATCGTTTTTGGTGGGTGTTCTCAGAAAACCCTGAGCCGATTTTAGGAGTATAAAGTTTTTCATTTAGAGCATAAAAAATTTCAACAGAAACTTAGGGTTTTAGTTTTTCCGGTTTTGCGATTTTTCGGTTCCGAACTTCGTTACACTTCACTACCAAGCTAGTTTAAGTTTAGTTAGGCTCTGATACCACTGTAAGTCCACGTTGCGACCCCCGGTGCTTACGGGGAGGCCGAAACGGTATAAAAAACAAATCTTTATCGCAAGAGGCAACATGGACTAAACAAGGTCGGGATCGTGTCTAAACTAAACTAGCAAACATACAAAGGAGCGTTAGCTACTCGGATGAAGAGTTATACCTAAACTTGAACTCCTTCTTCTTTAAACTTTGTAGAGGTTGATGGTTCTCTTCTCGTCGCCTTCTTCCGTCGAAGATGGATCCACCTGAGGGTTCAACCTTCGGGCTCTTTCTCGAACTTTGAGTGAACTAGAATCTCCGGCTTGCTAAACCCTTGATCCTAGAGTGAGTAGAGAGTGTCTAAGGGTGCTTTTCTTTTAAGGAGAGGGATTCTCAACACATGAGAAGGATTCTCCTTTGGCTAGAGGAAGAAGAAGAAGAAGAAGAAGTGAGGAGAGAGAGTGATTATGATAGAATGAGCTATCTTTTTCCTTTTTGCAACCATATCTAAAAGAAAAAGAATTATCTAAATAATAATAATTCAAAATGAGAATAGTTGATGGTAGTTTTGGAATGACCACTATCATGCTTCATTAAATGAATGTAAGCATGAATCAAGGAGTATCTTTACAAAGCATGATGGTGGTCAACATTCAACCATGGTCAACAAGTCAACCATGGTCAACAAGTCAACAAAATCAACCATAACATAATTCTCATTTAATTACTATTATTAATTGATAATCCATAAATCCATTAGGGTTTGGAAAATGATGACTGTCAACTGTGCATACGCACCCGTTCCGAAACCCTAATGAAAAACCTCATCCTCCGCCTCAAGCAACTGTGCATACACACCTGCATTCTCGTTCCGAGGAACAAGAATACCGAGATATAAAAGCAACCCCAAAACATATACCAGTATCTGGCTCAAACCAGAGCCTGCCAGTATAATCCGTCCGGACTCCAAACGTGCACAAGTGTGTGGATGAGAACGAACCCTGCCGCAAAACCATGCGACCTCTACTCTGTTTTGCCCAGAGGCGAATACCCTCTGTGTGGGACTCTAAAGACTCGACACTACGCTGGCAGTGGGTTTAACCACAGACCGCAAGCGGCACTAGCTGTGCGCAACGGTCCCCAGGTAGATGCCGACAAGAAGGCTGACGAGGTGAACCCCATCTGAACTCCTACTGAGTCTGAATGTGACATTCTCCGTACAGTCCGGTCTGTTCGTTTGATACATCGCATGTCGGGCCTAGGGGGCGGTAAAACGTCAGTCCCCCAATAGCGGTACAAGTCGTGTCGGAGTGAAGCCCAAAACACCCTGAGATAACACTGGAAGCCTACCAGTATATCTCGCTTGCCCTGGCCAGGGACTACTTATGTAATGGCTCTCCTAGACACAGCGCGATGTCAACCCCCAATACCGGGAGAGACGAATCCTGTCTAACCGTCACTGCCTCCAAGTGCTTCGGGACTGCACCCAACCACTACCTGTTCGCACGACTCCTTTGAGTCGTGGTAGGGTAGTGATCAAAGTGCAGTGGGAACACACTCGAGGCGAAGTGCCAGTATCAAGTCAGCGGACTAAGCTGTACTCATGTCACCTGGGAACTGATAACTGACGATAGGTATAATACCAACCTCTCAGTTCCCGACGAGTCCTGTCCAGTGTACTCGTAACCTAACGAGCACCCGTATACTATCTCCAGTACGACGTACTGATGGCTGTGGGACAGACCATCTCCCACACTGGGATGAGAAGCGCATACGCTAGTCTACTCTGGAGTATCGATGCCCTGTCTCGATAGTCCTGCGACTAGGGACCTATATAAGGATGTGCTTATAGATTACCCAGCCCCCACTAGTGTGACTGCCATCACAACGCTGGTAATCAAGCAAAGATCCTAAGGGCTCTACTAATGCGTATAGGTGATATCGCAAAATAAACACATGTACACATTGAAGTAGAAACAAACCAAGTAGCATACTACTATATTGAGCAAGATTGTTTATACAAGGTGAATATCCCAAGCTTCCATTAAGTAATATACAAACTAGTATGATACAGTAATGGCCTCTAGGGCATATACACTAACAGGAAGGGATGAAACGCGATATTTCGGACTTCGTTTCGAGGTGCTTGACTTGTCAGCAAGTCAAGGCTGAGCATCAGAGACCGGTTGGAGAGTTGCAACCTTTACCCGTTCCGGAGTGGAAATGGGAGCAGATTTCCATGGACTTCATTGTGGGTCTACCCAGGACCAGTAGAGAGTATGCTCCATTTGGGTGATTGTTGACCGGTTGACGAAAGCGGCTCACTTCCTTCCAGTGAAGACCACTTTCGGTTATGCTCAGTACGCTCAGTTGTACTTAGATAAGATTGTGCGTTTGCACGGTGTTCCCACATACATAGTATCCGACAGAGGCACCCAGTTTACTAGCTGTCTTTGGCAGAAGCTCCAGGAATTTTTGGGTACCCGGTTGAGTTTTAGCACCGCTTTTCATCCACAGACCGATGGTCAGTCAGAGCGGACTATACAGACTCTAGAGGATATTCTCCGAGCATGTGTGTTGGATTTTGGTGGCAATTAGGATCGTCACTTGCCGTTGATTGAGTTCTCCTACAATAACAGCTTTCAGGAGACTATTCAAATGGCACCTTTTGAGGGTTTATATGGTAGGAAGTGTCGATCGCCAGTCTGTTGGACCGAACTCAGCAAGAGTCTAGTTTTGGGACCCCAGCTAGTTCAGGAGACTACGGAGAAGATCCATCTGATTCAGGACAGGATGAGAGCATCCCGGTGCAGGCAGAAGTCTTATGCCGCTCGTCGTCATCGCAGACTTGAGTTCGCAGTGGGGGATCATGTATTCCTGAGGATTTCTCCGATGAAAGGCGTTATGCGATTTGGGAAGAGGGGGAAGCTCAGTCCCAGATTTGTAGGTCCTTTCGAGATCCTTGAGCGAGTGGGTTCCGTTGCTTATCGTTTAGCGCTCCCGCCTAGTTTTCCGGATGTTCACCCAGTTTTCCATGTGTCAATGCTTCGTAGATACCTTCATGATCCTTCTCACAAGATTCAGCACGAGACCATTCAGCTTGAGCACAATCTTTCATTCATCGAGCAGCCGGTAGTTATTTTGGATCGGCAGGTGAAGAAACTTCGGTCAAAGGTCTTGCCGTCTGTGATGGTTCTTTGGCGTAGCCCTACTAGTGAGGAGATCACTTGGGAGGCCGAGAGCGAGATGCGGAAGAAATTCTCTCATCTCTTTGAAGGTACGCTTAGTAGTTAATTTTAATTCGGGGACCGAATTTCTATAAGGGGGGAGATTGTAACGTTTTAGATATCGTTAGGCGAATTTTTCCATTTTAGGGTAAATTTGTCGGTATTTTCCGTTTTAACCCGACTGTGATCAAACGACCATATAGACTTGCCAGTACCTAGTTTAGCTAAAATAAAACTAGTGCGCAAGCTTTGGGGTATATGGGACGTTTTGGTTCAAATAGAATTTTTCCCAATTTTAATATTATTTTAATGTCGTATTCACATTTTGGAAAAATTTCTCTTAAGTGATCTTTTCAACAATTAAGTTTGAGTTAATTCAACCCTCACATAGTATCTAGATATTTGGTTGGAAATTAGAATTTAGATTAAAGAAAAGAAAAGAATATGGATGAGGTGCATGCATGTGCATGTGAATGCATTTATGAGCATTAATCACTAGAAATTCCTAGGAAATTCCACACAAAACCCCCACCTCCTCACTTGGACGAGATCATACCTCCCCCTTCTGCCCTTGATCATTTCCTTTCCAATTTGCAACAATTCAAAGCTTTTAAATCTCCAAAATTCCTAAATAAATCACAAAAATACCTCAAGTCCTGTTTTTGCCTCTTTGATCACTTGGAGCTAGGAAAGCTTGGATCTTGTGAGCAAGTGTTGATAGGTATAATCCCTACACTGATAAATAGGAGTTTTTATGTTGTATAGCTCATTGGTTGTGGTTTAGAACACTTTGAATATCGATTGGTGCAATATCGTGTTTTTAGTGTCCTTTTTGAATTTCTGTGAACTGCTGTAATCTGGAAATTTACTGAGTGACCAAACAAAATTGTAGTGATGTACTGGTGACCCTGGAGTACCACCTGAGACACGAGGACCACCCCACCGGCATGGGCTGGCGACCCTCTGGAGAATTCCGGCGACGCCGGCAATGGAAGGAGGTGCTGGGATTTGGCTTTTGTGGATAGTTGCCTGCTGTTAGTTAGGGGTGTTTGGTACTGTTTACTTTTTTAGTATTTGCAGTATGAAAAATCTAGGATCGTTTACCTATAATCTAGTGTTTTGAGTCCGCGTGTTACGTTTTGTGACACGAATCGTGATCTTGTGCAGCTGCTGTACTTGGGTAGGTTTTGTGGTATCGCAACGCACGTTAGCCACTAGACGGAGACTTGTGAGTTAGTTTAGTGTTGGTGCATTATTTAAAATGTAGTTTTACGTTATATCGGTCGATTTCTGAGATGTTTGCACTATTTGTGTGTTTGTGAAATTATAGCGTCGCAAGCGGGGACTTCGGACGCTGCGAACAAAGGGAAGCAGGTGGTCGGATTTTCATAGCTCGAGACCATCGGTGAGTAGATTTAACATCTATGGAGAAATCGCCCGTATGGCGCTAAGCGTCAAGGCTAGATATGATATGATATTAGTCGAATGTTTATGTGCTCATATAGAGATGTTTCATGATTTCCATTGCATATAGTTACTTATTGTGCCTGATACTGTATCTATTGTACACTGCACTATTATTGACAGTCCATGTTGCACGAGCACCAATGATATGCTACACACACTCTATCAGTAATTGCCATGATACGCACAACACAAATATTCATTGATATACCTTGCTATTGGTTAGCGACATTGAAACAGTTATACTTGTGCGATAGCGCATATGACATATAGCATACCTGTATACCTACATGCTTATACTTATGCCATACTATACCTGCATGCTCGCACATATACCTTACTATTGTTACATGATCAGCTTTTATAACATATATATCGATGGAATGGGACGTTGTATATATATGTATTTTGGATTTGGATTTTGGGAACCACGAGATATATTTAATGACTTGATGCATTTAAATAGCGGACTTTTCCCGTGATATGCTCATATTGATGTTTTATGTTGCATATGCTATCTTACATGGATTTACGCATTTGAGATATGTTTTCATGCGATAAGGGAATTTCAAGTGTCGATGTTAGGCACTTATATTCCGTAAGATATATGGATTTTGGAGACCGATACGTGGAACACAAGTGTCGAGGTGGGATACTTGGGTTTCGAGGAACGTATGGATATCAGAAAGACCGATACGTGGAACACAAGTGTCGAAGTGGGATACTTGGGTTTCGAGGAACGTATGGATACGAGTATTTACGTGTCGATGTTAGGAACTGGTTTTCATGATGTTTTAGAATGTCAATGTTTGACACTCGGTTCCATGAGACTTACAAGATTTGAGGGCCGATCCGAGTATTTTGGGATTTGGGGTGTTGTTGAGTTACACCGGGTTTTTCCATGCTTATGAGTTGTGCATGAGATTATTTATTATCCCGTGCTCAGTTTTCAGTTGATATGCATTTGATTCATGTAGATATAGTACCCTGATGGTGTACCTTGATCATGATAGTTGTATATTCATATTGTCATACGTATGCTACCAGCTTACATGCTATTGATCATTGCTGTTAGTACATACTTGCGATATCAGTATGATGTTATTTACTATATTCGAGTTGGCAACTCACCCCCGTTGTGCCACAGTGTTTTGCAGGATTTGCCCTCTAAGTAGTCGCGGAAGGGCGTCTTATCATCTCTACTTTTGCGGATACCGCTACGTTTGGCTGTGAGGCCGTTGCTTTTAGGTGGGTTTGCGGTTATCTGTCTGTACATTGTATATTTTTTGTTGGATCTAGTATTCTCCATATACCACTTCTTGTATATGACTTAGAGATGAGTTGTAAGGTTTCTGTGATGTATATTTTGGTGACTTTGGGTGCCGTGCTCATGGGAGCCGGTAATGTTGAAAAGTTTTACCTCTTATGCAGTTTTCCTTTATATTCTTCGCTTCGGCGTCGTATTTATATCTTGTGGTGGTTGTCTCTGCAGTTGGGCATGATTTTGCTCCCGTTTGGGATGCTTTATATATTATCTATGTTGTACCCGTTTTCGGGGCTAGTTTTTACAAAGGAAGTGCTGCCAAAATTTTTAAGAAAGAAAACTAGAGTTAGAGATTTTACTTGTGAATTTCTAAATGTTTAAAATTATGTTTTTCTCCGTTGATCCAGTTTCTGGGTGGTTTAGATTTTTGGGTTTCGGCTTACTTAAGCTGCGTACGCCTGTAGACGTTACGTAGTTTAAGTGCCGGTTGCGGGCCAAATTTGGGTCGTGACAGTAATTAATCCCGACTAGTCTTTCCTTTTAGGGTTTGAAGGAAGATTTGATAAAAACAGTAGGAGCTATCCTGATTAGATATATTAATAACCATTCTAATCTTGCAAGAGCATACGCTGAGTGTTTTCTTCTCTCTCTCTCTCCAGGTAGCGACCATATCACGCCATAATCAAGATAATAATTCGGATGTATTGACCGAACCCGCTTGTTATACTGAGCTAGAAAACGTTGGACCCGCTCCAACTTATAATTGTTATAAGACCGAGCAATAAATAGGAGATTACCAGGATTCCCGTGCCACCCAAACGAAGAAAGTGCATGATGATGCATCTTCTTCGGGTGTGATCATTACCAAGAACTGTTTCTCAGTATCCTTTATGTCCTGGGTATAAGATACCGGATCTGGATCCCACATATGTAATCTGTTACATGGGCTACAGATAGGTAGAGAACTGAGAACGGGTGATAAGTTTCAAGAGTTGGAAACGATGCAAGCGTTGCAGCCAAGTTAGTTGGCAGTTATCTGTTAGTTAAATGTATGCCCTAGAGGCCATTACTGTACATTGGATGTATATTGTAGTGGATGCTGGGACATATATAGGTAGGACTTTCTTGCTCGACATGATAGTGCGCTATCTGGTTGCTCTTTATCTTAACATGTACACTTTCTGTCTCTCTGTTACATGTTGATAAAGCCCTTAGGATGTGTACTCGACTTCCAGGACTATGATGCAGATCATACTAGTGGGGCCTGGGTAGTCCATGAGTACATCCTTCAATGTTCCTAGTCGTGGGAATATCGAGACGGGGCATCGATATTCCAGAGTAGACTAGCGTATATCTTCTCGACCCATGTGATGGGCTATGGATGATCCTATATCCATTGGTGTTTGACATCAGAGATGGTAAGCTGGTGCTCAGTGGAGACTGGGTACACTGAACGGACTCGCCGAGAACTCCCAGATGGTATTATACCTCACGTCAGATGGCAGTTCTCTGGTGACACTGGAATAGCTTAGTCTTTTGACCCGAGATCGTCATAGAGTCTTGTGTGTCTCCCACTGTGCTTTGATTTCCACCCTACCACAGCTCTACTGAGTTGTGCAAACAGGTGGTTTTTGGGTACAGTTCTGATTCACATGGAGGCAATGAGCGATAGGAGGGGATTCGTCTCTCCCGGTATTGGTGGTTGATGTTGCGCTATGCTCGACTGGCCATAAAAGGAAATCCCTGCCCAGGGTTGCAGTGATATACTGGTAAGAGTTATCAGTAGTTTCACGATTGTTATGGACCTCACATCGGCATGACTTATCGAGCTACTGGGGTCTGACGTTTACCACCCCTAGGCGAGATATGCGACATATCAGACGAACAGACCGGACTGTATGGTAAGTGTTACTGGTTGGATTCACAGGAGTGTGAGTGGGCTTGCTCGTCGACCTTCTGATCGCTCAATACCCGGGGGGCCGTTACGTTTAGCAGACCGCTTGCGGCTTGTGGGTGTTTGATATGATCATTATCTGCTGCCGGCGTATTGACGAGTCTTTAGAGTCCTACACAGAGGTTTCCTGGCTCAAGCGAAACGAAATAGGAGCGCATATGAGATATGTGCAGGACCGAGAATAATACCAGTATGTGATACTGTATTCTATTCTCGCGATATGTATCATGGGACGGTTATATGTGATATAGCCGGGTAACCGAATCAAATGTTGATTCGATACATTGATACACTTGATATTAGTCGGTTATATGCAGTATGACCGGATCGTTAAATCAAGTGTTGATTTAATGATTTAATGTATAATTATATATTTGATATATTACTTTACATTAACTAGTATTTGTTCACTTAAGATGGATTTTCTCACTTGATGTGCACATTGTATATGTGATATAGTTTTGTGCACTAGTATGTATCATGTTTGATGATACATGCAAACTTGGGTGTGTATGATTAAACCATGGTTATGTTAATGGTTAGGGTTTTGATTTACTTATCTATTTATTTTTATTTATTCTTTTTAAGGCAAGAAACAAAAGGGTGGCTTCTTTTGTTTTTTCTTTGAAGCTTCATGAAGCTTTGACCACTTTGTTTCTTTCCTGAACCTAACCATTCACCTACCCCTAGTTTATTCTCTACACTAAACCATGGTTGCAAATATGATAAGAATCACTTTATTTTCTATTTTTCATAATACTTATCATATATTCTTTTCTTCTTCTTCTTCTTCTTCAAGAAGAAAGAAGCTTGCTAGCTTCAATGGTGATTTGAGAAAAAGAGTGAGAAATCCAATTCTAAAGTGAACCCACTACCTATTTCTTCATCCTCTACCACTTGCCATGTAGTATAAGGTGTTTTCTTCACAAGTTTCATGACTTGGTGAAGTTGGAGGTTGATCTTGAGTTGCCTCGACGTAGATCATCTTCGGTATCGAAGTCGACGACCTAGCCCGCCCATTTCTCCGATGAAGCCGACGCTAGAGTCCGGGATCCGATGATCGAAGTGAGGGGACATCTTCATGGAGCTAAGGAAGTGGAGGACCGGATCTACAAAGGTTGTAGCCTCTTTCATTTTATAGCAAAGTAGTTTGCTTGCTTGCATCGCCTTTACCTCTAGATATCGATCTTGTTTAGGGTTTCTCGGCATATAGGAAATTTTTGAATTGGACATGTTTGATCACTTGTAGAACCTCATGGGTGTGTCTAGGAACCCTACAGTGGTATCAGAGCCTAGCTAGAGCCTTAGGCGATGAGTAGACGAAGTTAGAAACCCGATCGAACCCGAAACCCTAACCATTCAACCCTCTCTGGACAATTTTCAAAACTGTGGGTTTTTGTGAATTAAAAATTCTTAGAAAATAGAGCAGTAAATTCTAAGAGTTACTGTAGAAAACGAACCCCTAACTCCACTAGATCGCTGCGGAACCGCGGCCTTACCATGCTATTAGCGGCGGTTCCGCGGCCGTTTGTACTTATTAGGGATTAATTTTTATACAGTAATGCCCGTATCTGTTTCCTCTGTTCTCTGGGAAGTTTTAATCTGCACTCAAGAGTTGAGTTTTCTGGGTTGTATTGGGGACTCGGTGTTTCGATCGGATTCTCTAATTTTGTCTATGTGTTTTTCCGGGTAATTTTAGAATATGTTAAAATGTTCGACCGGATATAAATACCCACTTTTTCCCCTGCCGGGAAATTTCCAATTGTTGGATTTTTCCGTAGTTTAATGACGTTCTAAGTAGTGCAAGTAACGCGATGGCCCCTCTAGAAGACAACAAACCTTAACTCGATTATGTGACCATCTTGAACTGCCCTTTGAACCTTAGGGTTTGGGGCAGTACGGCGTGCCACATGTGAGGCGTTGGCTTGACCCTTCTACGGCTGGACCGTTGGTACTGAAGCACGAAGTGAATGTTTTTAAACTTATTTCATGTGTTGAGCTGTTTCGGGAAAACTTGGTTGTTCGATTGTTCGATCGGAAAGTTTAACATTTTCTATTTATCCGGAATGTGATACAATAATTGGAATTCACAAGTAGTTATGAGATAACTGAATGAATGTTATAAATCTAGCGGTTTAGTCTCACTTGATCGGTTGCTACGGAATTTTGATGTGATCAAAAGTCTGTCGCAATCACATAAATTATACAGATACTCGCCGGTAAACTTAATAGACAGCTACACCCCATAGCCCCGACCAAGTGACTGTAGGAGAACCCCGTCGCCGAAAGCATCCGTTCGGGTGCTCACGGCAGCGGTGTTCCGCCTTGGTGCACTACGTCGACAGTATCGGGGGTGCGGCCGTCTACTGAAGTTTGCGACGAACATTCGTTCTAGATGCCGGGAATCCTGTTGAATTGCCCGACTTTATATTGAAAAGAGTTTTCGATATTGAGACTAAAATGCAGGGTTTATAATTGTTAGGCATGTGATGTCTAAGGAATTCATTTGGTTAGGCATGCGATGTCTAAGTGGGTTGCGGATTCCAACTGTTGTAGTTTTACACTTTCTTTTCTGTGACCGTAAGTGTAATATATGATATCGCCGGTTTCGTTGCTATATGTCAACGACAATTGGGATACGCATGTTTACTTACATTGATGACATGTAATGTTATGTATTGCTGGATATGTTATATTGGATCGTCGTGTTCGAATAGCCGGGGGTTTTTATGTGAGATGAGCGTTTTTCATTTTCATTCATGTAAAAACTTGTATGTAATATTCTTTTATTGGGGCACTTCCAGGTTGCGGATGATGTCACCATTTGTATATTATTTACTTTTCCGCATTACAATAGACCCAAGGAGGGGAGCACAAGTAACCGGGTTCTAGGGTCCAGTGGGAGACCATCTTGAGGAGTCGAGTTCGGGTCTCCTAACCCTAGAATTGGTAGGGTTGCTTGCCGCTCTCGTAGGGGTCTACGGGTGTGGGATTGGCAATTCATTACGACCGTGGAATCCGTGTTTTATACTGGCTCGTATTAAAAACACGGACGTCCTAGTATATCCAATATTTCATATGATATTTTCTGCTGCGTTATCTGTGATGTGATCATGTGATTTGTTCAGATAGATATTGTATATAGTATATATGATATATTATATAAACGTTGCTTATGTTTTACACCCGCGCTAGCCCTGCCCCGCTCTGCCGTTAGTTACCTAACCTAATGGTGCAGACGGGACATCGAGGCGAATGCGGATGGCAGAAGCGTACGTTATATTTATCTGTGATGTTTAGGTAGACTTAAATGATGGGACATTCATTAATGAGATTAATGAAAGAAAATAAACCTAATTGATGTTGTGGAATCGAATTTCAAAATAAAAAATAGGTAGCTACAATTCTTGCTTTGCATCGCGGTGTTCCTTGTAGAACATCCTGCACCTTATTCAATGAGGAAAGGACCGAGATCCCTTCACCGGGAGTGACTCCTTTAGCAGTAACTGGCAGATGCTACACACTCGGTTTGTCTTTTGATTGCTTCTATAGTTTCTGCTTTGCACAGTGATATATATGATATATCCCGCACCTTATTCGATGAGGAAAGGCCCGACGATCCCTTCACCAGGAGTGACCCCTTTAGCAAAACTAGAAAAGCCTCAAAAACATTCCATTTAAAAACCATTTGATTCCGCAACGAGATCAAGTTCAAAGCGTTAAAGGTTTTCTCAAAAACCATCCGCAACCCTCCGTCATTTTAGGAAGTAGAGTACTTAGTATTCGTGCTGTGTTTGTTGACCATAGTCAAGGCACAGTGTACGGTAGCTAAGTGATGTCTTCCTACACCGCATATGATACGATTAGTTAGGACAGTCGCGTGACTTTGTTGACCTTAGTTAAGGGTCATGTGGGTGGGTCTAATTAATCATGAAATGACGGGTGGAACTTAACTAGTGCTTATGATTTGTTGACCATAGTTAAGGTCATAGGTGCTAGGGGTAAAAACCTTTATCGGGAGTTTCAAGTGTTGAAATTTACAATGAGATTGCATACCTTCTATGTGATAGTTGGATCCCGATACCCACTGCGAGTAATTGTTACTCCTGGGAGAGTTTTGCAATTTGCAATTAGCCGATCAAGTAGGTGTCTAGAAAGGTGTCAACGGGGTTACGCCTCTGGGAAAACGAGGTTTACTTTAATTAGGTCCGTGCGAAAGCACGGGGAACCTCCTTCAAAGTACCGACACTGGCCTGACTGAAAGATTGGCGAACTTGTAGAGTGTAATTAATCCCGGCTAGTCTTTCCATGAAGGAAGATTTGATAAAAAACAGTGGGAGCCATCCTGATTAGATAAAATAAATAACCAATCTAATCTTGCAAGAGCGCACGCAGAGTGTTTTCTTCTCTCTCTCTCTCTCCAGGTAACGACCATATCACGCCTTAATCAAGATAATAATATGGATGTATTGATCGAACCCTCTTGTTATACAGTGCTGGGGAACGTTGGTCCTGCTCCAACTTATAATTGTTATAAGACAGAGTAGGAAATAGGGGAATGCCAGAATTCCCATGCCGCCTAAATGAAGAAAGTGCATATGATGCATCTCCTTCGGGTGTGTTCATTACACAGAACTATTTCTCAGTATCCTATGCATCCTGGGTATCTGATACCGGATCAGGATCCTAGATATGTAATCTGTTACATAGGGCTACAGAAAGGCAGAGAACTGAGAACGGGTGATAAGTTTCATGAGACAGAAAACGGGGCAAGTGTTGCAGCCAAGTCTGTTGGTCACTGTCACCTTGTATTACCAATACATTGATTCTGAACAAATGCTATTAGATATCAAACCTCATATACAAAATCATATCAGTCTCTTTAGAAGTAAAGAAATGATAAAATTTTGTATTGTTGGATATTGTTTTGAACATTTCCTATATCAAAAGTTGATCGGTTCAGGCACGTTATCTAAAAGCATTGATGTTCTAAATCAAACTACAGTTCCTAGTATACAGAACACACACACGAGGAAGATTTCAGAAATGAACGAATCTTTCTTGAGGCATTGTAGACTAGATCATATCAATGCGACCCGACTAGCTGAAGTTACATTTTAGATGCATATTTAAATCAGTTTGAATTTACATCTTGTGAAACTTGCCAGTCATGTCACAAAGATAAGATGACCATAGCTCTGTTTATTGGAAACAGAGAAAGAGTTTGTAAACCCTTGGGATTGATACAAGATGATGTATGTAAGATCCCCTGTCTACACATGCCAAGACCGGTTCTTTGTATTTCATTACATTCTCTGATAATCTCTCAAGATTCAGACATATGTTCCTGTTGAAACACAAGTCCGAACCTTTTGAGATATTCACAGAATATAAGTTAGAAATAGAGAACCAAAAACCGAGTATAAGTATTATGTCCTATGATAAGATCAGGGAGGAGAATACTTGTGCATAGAATTCCTGGAATATTCTAAAGGAGAATGAGATTCTCTCCCCGTATTACTCCTCTAAATACACCACAGCACAACGGTGTATCAGGGCGGAGCAATCGCACCGTATTAGATATGGTGTGCTCTATGATGAGTACTACTGAGTTACCTATTTCCTTTTGGGGTTGTGCACTTGAGAAGATGCATACCTATTGAATTAGATTTGAATCAAATCAGTGCCTACCACTCCATATAAGATATGGTATGGGAAGAGCCTATCTCTTAAGTATGTTAAGATTTGGGATTGTCCGGCCTATGTCAAGAGCAAAATCCGGACAAGATCAAGGCAAGGTCAGTTCTGTAGAACTGAAAAGGTTCCAGCTATACAAAACTGCAGCTGATGATTTGACAGAACCAAAGGATTCAATAGTTCCCGACGAACCTCAGCCTCTCCGCCGATCTGGTAGGGTTCCTCACCTGCCTGAGAGATACTTCGGTTTCTCGATGACAGTGGGAGCGAGGATTGCATCATGAGATGATAACCCAACTAGTTTCGAGCAGGCTATCGAGAGTAGGGACTCTGTAAGAATGGCTGGATGCGTAGTGATCTGAGATAGAATCCATGTACACCAACAAAGTATGGACTTTGGTTGCTATATCTGAAGGGTTAAATCCCCGTCAGGAGCAAGTATATCTTGAGAAGATTACTTGGTGTAGATGGAAAAGTTGAGACTTTCAAAGCTGGACTTGTTAAAGGTTTTCGTCATCAACCAGGCATGGATAATGATGAAACCTTTTTCCAGGGACTATGCTTAAGTCCATCCAGATCCTACTTGCCATTGCTACATACCATGACTATGATATCTCGTGGTTGGGTGCCATGACTGTTTTTCTAAATACTGATTTAGAATAGAAAGTCTATAAGTACACAGCCAGAGGGCCTTGTAAACAGTGGGAGCAGCGGAAACGTGTGCAAGTTGCTTTACAGGATAAAGCAGGCATCGCGGAGTTGGAACATCTGTTTTGATGTGGTAGTCAAAGAGTATGACTTAATCAAAATGGTAGATGAACCTTGTATGTATAAAAGGGTAGTATGGAGTATGGTAATGATCCTCGTAGAGTACATGGATGACATACTCTTGATAGGAAAGGAGTTTCCTATGCTACAATCGGTCGATCTCCTCTTATCGCATAGATTCTCCATATAGGATCAAAATGATACCTCCTAAATCCAGGGTTTTGGATCTATGAGATAGATCTAAATGGATGTTAGGATTCACACTAATTGTAGTGAGATGGTATCAGTTGATCCTGGGGAGAATCACTGGAAAGGTTCCAGGGTGATAAGGACGACTGAATGTCAGTCGCAGGCATTGTATTTACCCTCAGTAAAGGGACGGTATGTTGGAAGAGTTTCAAGCTAGATACCGTGGCAAACTAGACGATAAAGGCTGGTAACATCACTATTAAAGATGCTACCAAATAGGAAGTTTGGGTGTATAGTGGTTCATGAGATGAACTAGGTTCCTACCATTGTGTGACAATGGAAGAGAGGCTTTGGCCCAGGAACCCTGGTCCCATCAGTGACCCAGATATATTATGAGGCAGCATCACCTGATCAAGGAGATAGATGATCTCCAGGGTGATCGAGGTTAGGAGAGTAGACTCAGAGGACAACATGGCGGATCCACTCACAAAGGCCTTTTCCCAAAGAGAGACATTTATGGGATGGTTGAGTATGTGATACTGCAACCACTGCTACAGATGGCCCTAGTGCAAGTGGGAGATTGTTAGTTATGTATGCCCTAGAGACCATTACTGTACATTGGATGTATATTGTAGTGGATGCTGGGACATATATAGGTAGGACTTTCTTGCTCGACATGATAGTGCGCTATCTGGTTGCTCTTTATCTTAACATGTACACTTTCTGTCTCTCTGTTACATGTTGATAAAGCTATTAGGATGTGTACTCGACTTCCAGGACTATGATGCAGATCATACTAGTGGGGCCTGGGTAGTCCATGAGTATATCCTTCAATGTTCTTAGTCGTGGGAATATCGAGACGGGGCATCGATATTCCAGAGTAGACTAGCGTATATCTTCTCGACCCATGTGATGGGCGATGGATGATCCCATATCCATTGGTGTTTGACATCAGAGATGATATGCGGGTGCTCAGTGGAGACTGGGTACACTGAACGGACTCGCCGAGAACTCCCAGATGGTATTATACCTCACGTCAGATGGCAGTTCTCTGGTGACACTGGTACAGCTTAGTCTGTTGACCCGTGATCGTCATAGAGTCTTGTGTGTCTCCCACTGTGCTTTGATTTCCACCCTACCATGGCTCTACTGAGTTGTGCAAACAGGTGGTCTTTGGGTACAGTCCCGATTCACATGGAGGCAATGAGCGATAGAAGGGGATTCGTCTCTCCCGGTATTGGGGGTTGATGTTGCGCTATGCTCGACTGGCCATAACAGGAAATCCCTGGTCAGGGTTGCAGTAATATACTAGTAAGAGTTATTAGTAGTTTCACGATTGTTATGGACCTCACGTCGGCATGACTTATCGAGCTACTGTGGTCTGACGTTTACCACCCCTAGGCGAGATATGTGACATATCAGACAAACAGACGGGACTGTACGGTAAGTGTTACTGGTTGGATTCACTGGAGTGTGAGCGGGCTTGCTCGTCGATCTTCTGATCGCTCAATACCCAGGTGGCCGTTACGTTTAGCAGACCGCTTGCGGCTTATGGATGTTTGATATGATCATCATCTGCTGCCGGCATATTGACGAGTCTTTAGAGTCCTACACAGAGGTTTCCTGGCTCAAGTGAAACGAAATAGGAGCGCATATGAGATATGTACAGGACCGAGAATAATTCCTGTATGTGATACTGTATTCTATTCTCGCGATATGTATCATGGGACGGCTATATGTGATATAGCCGGGTTACCAAATCAAATGTTGATTCGATACATTGATACACTTGATATTAGTCGGTTATATGCAGTATGACCGGATCGTTAAATCAAGTGTTGATTTAATGATTTAATGTATAATTATATATTTGATATATTACTTTACATTAACTAGTATTTGTTCACTTAAGATGGATTTTCTCACTTGATGTGCACATTGTATATATGATATAGTTTTGTGCACTAGTATGTATCATGTTTGATGATACATGCAAACTTGGGTGTGTATGATTAAACCATGGTTATGTTAATGGTTAGGGTTTTGATTTACTTATCTATTTATTTTTATTTATTCTTTTTAAGGCAAGAAACAAAAGGATGGCTTCTTTTGTTTTTTCTTTGAAGCTTCATGAAGCTTTGACCACTTTGTTTTTTTCCTAAACCTAACTATTCACCTAACCCTAGTTTATTCTCTACACTAAACCATGGTTGCAAATATGATAAAAATCACTTTATTTTCTATTTTTCATAATACTTATCATACATTCTTTTCTTCTTCTTCTTCTTCTTCAAGAAGAAAGAAGCTTGCTAGCTTCAATGGTGATTTGAGAAAAAGAGTGAGAAATCCAATTCTAAATTGAACCCACTTTCTATTTCTTCATCTTCTACCACTTGCCATGTAGTATAGGGTGTTTTCTTCACAAGTTTCATGACTTGGTGAAGTTGGAGCTTGATCTTGAGTTGCCTCGACGTAGATCATCTTCGGCATCGAAGTCGACGACCTAGCCCGTCCATTTCTCCGATGAAGCTGACGCTAGAGTCCGGGATCCGATGATCGCAGCGAGGGGACATCTTCACGGAGCTAAGAAAGTGGACGACCGGATCTACAAAGGTTGTAGCCTCTTTCATTTTATAGCAAAGTAGTTTGCTTGCTTGCATCGCCTTTACCTCTAGTTATCGATCTTGTTTAAGGTTTCTCGGCACATAGGAAATTTTTGAACTGTCCATGTTTGATCACTTGTAGAACCTCATGGGTGTGCCTAGGAACCCTACATTATCACTATGTATTACTGAATACATTGATTCTGAACGAATGTTATTAGATACCGAACCTGATATACAACATCATATCTGTTAGTTATATGTATGCCCTAGAGGCCATTACTGTACATAGGATGTATATTGTAGTGGATGCTGGAACATATATAGGGAGGACTTTCTTGCTCGACATGATACTATGCTATCTGGTTACTCTTTACATTAACGTGTATACTGATTGTCTCTCTGTTACATGTTGATAAAGCCCTTAGGATGTGTACTTGACTACCTGGACTGTGATGCGGATCATACTAGTGGGGACATGGTAGTCCATAAGTACATCCTTCAAGATCCCTAGTCGTGGGTGTATCGAGACGGGGCATCGATATACCAGAGTAGACTAGCATATACCTTCTCGACCCATACAGATGGGTAATGGATGATCCCATATCCATTGGTGTTTGACATCAGAGATGATATACGGGTGCTCAGTGGAGACTGGGTACACTGGACGGACTCGCCGAGAACTCCCAGATGGTATTATACCTTACGTCAGATGGCAGTTCTCTTGTGACACTGGTACAGAGTAGTCTGTTGACCCGAGATCGTCATAAAGTCTTGTGTGATTCCCACTGTGCTTTGATTTCCACCTTACCACGTCCAAGAGGGCGTGCAAAACGGTGGTTTTTGGGTACAGTCCCGAATCACATGGAGGCAATGAGCGATAGGAGGAGATTCGTCTCTCCCGGTATAGAGAGTTGATGTTGCGCTGTGTTCGATTGGCTATAACCGGAAATCCCTGGCCAGGGTTGCTGAGATTTACTGGTAAGTGTTACCAGTAGTTTCTCAAACTGTTATAGACCTCATATCGACATGACTTATAGAGCTACTGGGGTCTGACGTTTACCACCCCTAGGCGAGATATGCGACATATCAGACGATCAGACCGGACTGTACGGTAACTGTTACTGGTTGGATTCACAGGAGTGTAAGCGGGCTAGCTCGTCGATCTTCTGATCGCTCAATACCCGGGCGGCCGTTACGTTTAGCAGACCGCTTGCGGCTTGTGGGTGTTTGATATGATCATTACCTGCTGCCGGCGTATTGACGAGTCTTTAGAGTCCTATACAGAGGTTTCCTGGCTCAAGCGAAACGAAATAGGAGCGCATATGAGATATGTGCGGGACCGAGAATAATACCAGTATGTGATACTGTATTTTATTCTCGCGATTTGTATCATTGGTCGGTTATATGTGATATAGCCGGGTTACCAAATCAAGTGTTGATTCGATACATTGATACACTCGATATTTGTCGGTTATATGCGATATGACCGGATCGTTAAATCAAGTGTTGATTTAATGATTTAGTGTATAATTATATATTTGATATATTACTTTACATTAACTAGTATTAGTTCACTTAAGATGGATTTTCTCACTTGATGTGCACATTGTATATATGATATAGTTTTGTGCACTAGATTGTATCATGTTTGATGATACATGCAAGCTTGGGTGTATGTTTACTTTGAACCATGGTTAAGTGAATGGTTAGGGTTTTGAATTATTCACTTATTCATTTTATTTATTTATTTCTTTATTTTGGGCAAGAAACAAAATGGTGGCATCTTTTGTTTTGACCTTGAAGCTTCATGAAGCTTTGACCACTTTGTTTCTTTCCTAAACCTAACCATTCACCTAACCCTAGTTTAGTCTCTACACTTAACCATGGTTGCTATATGATAAGTATCATTTTATTTTCTATTTTAAAACAATACTTATCATATTCTTTCTTCTTCTTCTTCTTCTTGAACAAAGAAGAAAGCTTGCTACCATTAATGGCAACTTGAGAAAAAGAGTGAGAAATCCAATTTTAAAGTGAACCCACTTCCTATTTCTTCATCCTCTACCACTTGCCAAGTAGTATAGGGTGTTTTCTTAACAAGTTTCATGACTTGGTGAAGTGGGAGCTTGATCTTGTGTTGCCTCGACGTAGATCATCTTCGGCATCGAAGTCGACGACCTAGCCCGCCCATTTTTTCGATGAAGCCGATGCTAGAGTCCGGGGTCGGATGATCGCAGCGAGGAGACATCTTCATGGAGCTATGGAGGTGGAGGACCGGATCTACAAAGGTTGTATTTTCGTTTATTCTTAGTTAAGTTGTTAACTAGTTGCTTGTATCGCCTTAAACTCTAGTCAACGATCGCATTAGGCTTTCTCGGCACCGGAATTTTTTGAAATTGGCATGGTTGATGCCTTGTGAGACCTCCTTAGAGTGCCTAGGGATCCTACAGTGGTATCAGAGCCTAGCTAGAGCCTTAGGCAATGCGTAGACGATGTTAGAAACCCGATCGAATCCGAAACCCCAATTTTTCAACCTCTCTGGACATTTTTTCAAAACTGGGTTTTTTCCAGATTAAAAATTCTATAAAAATTCAGCAGGGAATTCTAAGAATTACGGTGTAAAAATGACCAAGTGATACGGCTAAAGCGCGGCGGAACCGTGGCGGAAGCATGGCTTCTGCGGCGGTTCCGCGGCCAAATTATGTGATTACGCTTCCATTTTTGCACAGTAATTTGTCTATTCAGGTGCTGAGTTTTCTGGAAATTTTTAATGTTTACTCAAGAGTTGAGTTTTCTGGGTTGTATTGGGAGTTTGTAGATTCGATCGGATTATCAGACTTTGTCTATGTGTCTTTCCGGGTAACTTTAGAATATGTTAAAAAGTTCGACCAGATATGAATACCCAATTTTTCTCGTGCCGGGAAATTTCCAACTGTTGGATTTTTCCGTAGTTTGAGAACGTTCTAAGTAGTGCAAGTAACGCGATGGACGCTGTAGAAGACAACAAACCTTAACTCGATTATGTGACCGTCTTGAACTGCCCTTTGAACCTTAGGGTTTGGGGTAGTACGGCGTGCCACATGTGAGGCGTTGGCTTGACCCTTCTACGGCTGGACCGTTGGTACTGAGGCACGAAATGAATGTTTGTAAACTTATTTCATGTGTTGAGCTGTTTCGGGAAAACTTGGGTGTTCGATTGTTCGATCGAAAAGTTTAACATTTTCTATTTATCTGGAATGGGATACAATAATTGGAATTCACAAGTAGTTATGAGATAACTGAATGAATGTTATAAACATAGCAGTTTAGTCTCACTTGATCGGTTGCCACGGAATTTTGATGTGATCAAAACTCCGTCGCAATCACGTAGCGTACGCGGATATTCGCCGATAAACTTAATAGACAGCTACACCCCTTAGCCCCGACCAAGTGACTGTAGGAGAACCCCGTCGCCGAAAGCATCCGTTCGGGTGCTCGCGGCAGCGGTGTTCCGCCTTGGTGCACTTCGTCGACGGCATCGGGGGTGCGGCCATCTACTAAAGTTTGTGACGAGCATTCGATCAGGATGTCGGGAATCTTGTTGAATTGCCCTACTTGATATTGAAAAGAGTTTTCGATAATGAGACTAAAATGCGGGGTTTATAATTGTTAGGCATGCGATGTCTAAGGAATTCATTCGATTAGGCATGCGATGTCTAAAGACGTTGCGGATTGCAACTGTTGTAGTTTTACACTTTCTTTTCTGCAACCGTAAGTGTAATATGTGATATCGCCGGTTTCGTTGCTATATGTCAACGATAATTGGGATACGCATGTTTACTTACGTTGATGACATGTGATGTTATGTGTTGCTGGATATGTTATATTGGATCGTCGTGTTTGAATAGCCGGGGGTTTTTATGTGAGATGAGTGTTTTTCATTTTAATTCATGTAAAAACTTGTATGTAATATTCTTTTATTGGGGCACTTCTAGGTTGCAGATGTTGTCACCTTTTGTATATTATTTACTTTTCCGCAATAGGATAGACCCAAGGAGGGGAGCACAAGTAACCGGGTTCTAGGGTCCAGTGGGAGACCAACTCGAAGAGTCGAGTCCGGGTCTCCTAACTCTAGAATTGGTAGGGTTGCTTGCCGCTCTCGTAGGGGTCGAGGGGTGTGGGTTTGGCTATTCATCACGACCGTGGAATCCGTGTTTTATACTGGCTCATATTGAAAACACGGACGTCCTAGTATATCCAATATTTCATATGATTCTTCTGCTGCGATATCTGTGATGTGATCATGTGATATGTTCTGTGATAGATACTGTATATAGTATATATGATATATTATATAGGCGTTACTTAAGTTTTACACCCGCGCTAGCCCCGCTCTGCCATTAGTTACCTAACCTAACGGTGCACGAGGGGACATCGAGGCGAATGCGGATGGCATAAGTGTACGTCGTATTTATCTGTGATGTTTAGGTACTTAAATGATGGGACTTCATTAATAAGATTAATGAAATAAAAGAAACCTAAAGATGTTGTAGAATCAAATTTCTAAAAATAAAACAGGTAGCTACAGTTCTTGCTTTGCACAGCGGTATATATGATATATCCTGCACCTTATTCGATAAGGAAAGGACCGAGATCCCTTCACCGGGAGTGACTCCTTTAGCAATAACTGGCAGATGCTACACACTCGGTTTGTTTTTTGATTGATTTTAAAAGTTTTTGCTTTGCACAGTGATATATATGATATATCTCGCACCTCATTCGACGAGGAAAGGGCCGACGATCCCTTCACCGGGAGTGACCCCTTTAGCAAAACTAGAAAAGCCTCAAAAACGCCCCATTTTAAAATCATTTGATTCTACAACGATATCAAGTTCATTACGCAATAGGTTTTTAGAAAAACCTGTCGTAGCCCTCCGTCATTTCAGATAAGTTGTATATAGTATTCGTGCTACATTTGTTGGCTTTCGTCAAGGTGTAGTGTGCGGTAGCTATATGCTGCTTATCTGCTGCATACGATGGGATTGGATTAGGGTAGTCGTGCGGCTTTGTTGGCTTTCATCAAGGGTCATGCGGGTGGGTTTAATTCAATCAAGAAATGTACGGGTTGAAATTGACTAGCGGGCTATGGTTTGTTGGCTTTCGTCAAGGTCATAGCACGTTAGGGGCAAAATTATCGGGAATTTCAAGTGTTGAAATTTGCAATGAGATTGCATACTTTCTATGAGATAGTTGGATCCCAATACCCGCTGCGAGTAAGAGTTACTCCTGGGAGAGTTTTACACATTACAATTAGCCGATCAAGTAGCTGTCTAGAAAGGTGTTAATGAGGTTACGCCTCTGGGAAAACGAGGTTTACAGTAATTAGGTCCATGCGAAAGCACGGGGAACCTCCCTCAAAGTACCGACACTGTCCTGGCTGAAAGATTGACGAACTTGTAGCGTGTAATTAATCCCGGCTAGTCTTTCCTTTTTGGGTTTGAAGGAAGATTTGATAAAAACAGTGGGAGCCATCCTGATTAGATAAAATAATAACCAATCTGATCTTGCAAGAGCATACGCTGAGTGTTTTCTTCTCTCTCTCTCCAGGTAGAGACCATATCACGCCTTAATCAAGATAATAAAATGGATATATTGACCGATCCCACTTGTTATACTGAGCTGGGGAACGTTGGTCCCGCTCCAACTTATAATTGTTATAAGACAGAGCAGGAAACAGGGGAATACCAGATTTCCCATGCCGCCCAAATGAAGAAAGTGAATGAGATGCATCTCCTTCGGGTGTGTTCGTTACAAAGAACTGTTTCTCTGTATCCTCTACGTCCTGGGTATTTGATACCGGATCAGGATCCCAGATATGTAATCTGTTACATAGGGCTACAGAAAGGTAAAGAATTGAGAACGGGTGATAAGTTTCATGAGGCAGAAAACGGGGCAAGTGTTGCAGCCAAGTCTGTTGGTCACTGTCACCCTGTATTACCAATACATTGATTCTGAACGAATGTTATTAGATACCGAACCTGATATACAAAATCATATCAGTCTCTTTATTAGTAAAGAAAGGATAAAATTTTGTATTGTTGGATAATGTTTTGAACATTTCCTATATCAAAAGTTGATCGGTTCAGGCACGTTATCTAAAAACATTGATGTTCTAAATCAAACTATAGTTCTTAGTATACGGAACACACACAAGAGGAAGAGTTCAGAAATGAACGAATCCTTCTTGAGGCATTGTAAACTTGGTCATATCAATGCGACCCGACTAGCTAAAGTTACATATAGATGCATATTTAAATCAGTTTGAATTTACATCTTGTGAAACTTGCCAGTCATGTCACAGAGATAAGATGACCATAGCTCCGTTTACTGGAAACAGAGAAAGAGTTAGTGAACTCTTGGGATGATACATGTTGATGTATGTAGGTCCCCCGTCTACACATGCCAAGACCGGTTCTTTGTACTTCATTACATTCTCTGATGATCTCTCAAGATTCAGTCATATGTTCCTGTTGAAACACAAGTCCGATCCTTTTGAGATATTCATAGAATATAAGTTAGAAGTAGAGAACCAATACGGGTATAAGTATTATGTCCTTTGATGAGATCAAGGAGGAGAATACTTAAGCATGGAAATCCTGGACTATTCTAAAGGAGAATGAGATTCTCTCTCAGCATTACTCCTCCTATACACAATAGCACGATGGTATATCGGGGCGGAGCAATCACACCCTATATGATAAGGTGTGCTCTATGATGAGTACTACTGAGTTACCTATTTCCTTTTGGGAGTTATGCACTTGAGAAGATGCATACCTATTGAATAGGGTTCAAATCAAATCAGTTGCCTACCACTCCATATGAGATATGGTATGGGAAGAGCCCATGTCTTAAGCTAGTTAAGATTTGGGGTTGACCGGCCTATGTCTAAAAGCAAAATCTGGAAAAGCTCGAGGTAAGGCCTGTAATGTACAACTGGAAAGGTTCCAGCTATACAAACTACAGCAGATGATTTGGTAGAACCAAAGGATTCAGTAGATACCAACAAACCTCAGCCTCTCCGCCGATATAGTAGGGTTTCTCACCCACCTGAGAGATACTTCAGTTTCTCTATGACAGTGGGAGCGAGGATTGCATCATGAGATGATGACCCAACTAGTTTCGAGCTGGCCATCAGAAGTGGGACTCTATAAAAATGGCTGGATGCTTAGCGATCTGAGATAGAATCCGTATACACCAACAAAGTATGGACTTTGGTTGCTATATCTGAAGGGTTAAATCCCCATCAGGAGCAAGTATATCTTGAGAAGATTACTTGGTGTAAATGGAAAAGTTGAGACTTTCAAAGCTAGACTTGTTAAAGGTTTCCATCATTGACCAGGTATGGATCATGATGAAACCTTTTCTAAGGAGCTATGCTTAAGTCCATCCAGATCCTACTTGCCACGGCTACATACCATGACTATGATATCTGGTGGTTGGGTGTCATGACAGCTTTTCTAAAATGATGTTTTAGAAGAGAGCGTCTATAAGTACACAGCCAGAGGGCTTCGTAGACAGTGGGAGCAGCGAAAACGTGTACAAGATACTTTATAGGATAAAGCAGGCATTGTGGAGTTGGAACGTCTGTTTTGATGTCGTAGTCAAAAAGTTTGACTTCATCAAAATGGTAGATGAACCTTTTATATACAAAAAGGTAGTAGGGAGTATGGGGGTGATCCTCGTAGAGTACGTGGATGACATACTCTTGATGGGGAAGGAGTTTCCTATACTACGCTCGGTCAATCTCCACTTATCATAAGGATTCTCCATATAGGATCAAAGTGATACCTCCTAAATCCTGAGTTTTGATCTATGAGATAGAAGTGATTGGATGTTAGGATTCTCACTAGTTGTAATGAGATAGTATCAATCGACCCTGGGGAGAATCACTGGAAAGGTTCCAGGGTCATAAGGACGACTGAATGTCAGTCACAGGCATTGTCTTTACCCTTAGTAAAGGGACGGTATGTTGGAAGAGTTCCAAGCTAGACACCGTGGCATACTAGACGGTAAAGGCTGGATATATCGCTACTTATGATACTACCAAAGAGGAAGTCTGGATGTATATTAGTTCATGAGATGAACTTCGTTCCTGCCATTGTGTGATAATGGAGTTGTGGCTTATGCCAAGGAACGCCGTCCTATCAGTGATCCAGATATAATTCTAAGGCAGTATCACCTGATCATGGAGATGGTTGATCTCCAAGGAGATCGAGGTTAGGAGAGCAGACTCAGAGGACAACACGGCGGATCCACTCACAAAGGCCTTTTCCCAGAGAGAGACTTTTATGGGATGGTTGAGTATGAGATACTACAACAACTGCTACAAATGGCCCTAGTGCAACTGGGAGATTATTAGTTATATCTATGCCCTAGAGGCCATTACTGTACATAGGATGTATATTGTAGTGGATGCTGGGACATATATAGGGAGGACTTTCTTGCTCGACAAGATAGTATGCTATCTGGTTACTTTTTACCTTAACGTGTATACTGATTGTCTCTCTGTTACATGTTGATAAAGTCCTTAGGATGTCTACTTGACTACCTGGACTGTTATGCGGATCATACTAGTAGGGACATGGTAGTCCATAAGTACATCCTTCAAGGTCCCTAGTCGTGGGTGTATCGAGACGGGGCATCGATATACCAGAGTAGACTAGCGTATACCTTCTCGACCCATACAGATGGGCGATGGATGATCCCATATCCATTGGTGATTGACATCAGAGATGATATACGGGTGCTCAGTGGAGACTGGGTACACTGTACGGACTCGTCGAGAACTCACAGATGGTATTATACCTCACGTCAGATGGCAGTTCTCTGGTGACACTGGTACAGAGTAGTCTGGTGACCCGAGATCGTCATAGAGTCTTGTGTGGTTCCCACTGTGCTTTGATTTCCACCTTACCACGTCCAAGAGGGCATGCAAAACGGTGGTTTTTGGGTACAGTCCCAAATCACATGGAGGCGATGAGCGATAGGAGGGGATTCGTCTCTCCCGGTATAGGGAGTTGATGTTGCGCTGTGTTCGATTGGCTATAACCGGAAATCCCTGGCCAGGATTACTGAGATTTACTGGTAAGTGTTACCAGTAGTTTATCAAACTGTTATAGACCTCCTATCGACATGACTTATCGAGCTACTGGAGTCTGACGTTTACCACCCTTAGGCGAGATATACGACATATCAGACGATCAGACCGGACTGTACGGTAAGTGTTACTGGTTGGATTCACAGGAGTGTGAGCGGGCTAGCTCGTCGATCTTCTGATCGCTCAATACCCGGGTGGCCGTTACGTTTAGCAGACCGCTTGCGGCTTGTGGGTGTTTGATATGATCATCACCTGCTGTCGGCGTATTGACGAGTCTTTAGAGTCCTACACAGAGGTTTCCTGGCTCAAGCGAAACGAAATAGGAGCGCATATGAGATATGTGCGGGACCGAGAATAATACCAGTATGTGATACTGTATTCTATTCTCGCGATTTGTATCATTGGTCAGTTATATGTGATATAGCCGGGTTACCGAATCAAGTGTTGATTCTATACATTGATACACTTGATATTAGTCGGTTATATGCGATATGACCGGATCGTTAAACCAAGTGTTGATTTAATGATTTAGTGTATAATTATATATTTGATATATTACTTTACATTAACTAGTATTAGTTCACTTAAGATGGATTTTCTCACTTGATGTGCACATTGTATATATGATATAGTTTTGTGCACTAGATTGTATCATGTTTGATGATACATGCAAGTTTGGGTGTATGTTTACTTTAAACCATGGTTAAGTGAATGGTTAGGGTTTTGAATTATTCACTTATTCATTTTATTTATTTATTTCTTTATTTTGGGCAAGAAACAAAATGGTGGCATCTTTTGTTTTGACCTTGAAGCTTCATGAAGCTTTGACCACTTTGTTTCTTTCCTAAACCTAACCATTCACCTAAACCTAGTTTAGTCTCTACACTTAACCATGGTTGCTATATGATAAGTATCATTTTATTTTCTATTTTAAAACAATACTTATCATATTCTTTCTTCTTCTTCTTCTTCTTGAACAAAGAAGAAAGCTTGCTACCATTAATGGAAACTTGAGAAAAAGAGTGAGAAATCCAATTCTAAAGTGAACCCACTTCCTATTGCTTCATCCTCTACCACTTGCCAAGTAGTATAGGGTGTTTTCTTCACAAGTTTCATGACTTGGTGAAGTGGGAGCTTGATCTTGTGTTGCCTCGACGTAGATCATCTTCGGCATCGAAGTCGACGACCTAGCCCGCCCATTTTTCCGATGAAGCCGATGCTAGAGTCCGGGGTCCGATGATCGCAGCGAGGGGACATCTTCACGGAGCTATGGAGCTGGAGGACCGGATCTACAAAGGTTGTATTTCTGTTTATTCTTAGTTAAGTTGTTAACTAGTTACTTGTATCGCCTTAAACTCTAGTCAACGATCGCATTAGGGTTTCTCGGCACCGGAATTTTTTGAAATTGGCATGGTTGATGCCTTGTGAGACCTCCTTAGAGTGCTTAGGGACCCTACAATATCAGTCTCTTTATTTAGTAAAGAAGGATATACTTTTGTATTGTTGGATGATGTTTTGAACATTTCCTATTTTAAGAGTTGATCGGTTCAGGCATGCTATCTAAAAGTATATACGTTCTAAATCAAACCACAGTTCTTAACGTACAGAACACACACAAGAGGAAGAGTTCAGAAATGAACGAATCCTTCTTGAGGAATTGTAGACTATGTCATATCAATGCGACCCGACTAGCTAAGTTACATTTAGATGCATATTTAAATCTGTTTGAATTTACATCTTTTGAAACTTGCCAGTCATGTCACAAAAATAAGATGACCAAAGCTCCGTTTATTGGAAACAGACAAAGAGTTAGTGAACTCTTGGGATTGATACATGATGATAAATGTAGGTCCCCTGTCTACACATGCCAGGACTGGTTCTTTATACTTCATTACATTCACTGATAATCTCTTAAGATTCGCACATGTGTTCCTATTGAAACACAAGTCTGAAGCTTTTGATAAATTCAATGAATATAAGTTAGAAGTAGAGAACCAAAAACAGGAATAAGTATTATGTCCTTTGATGTGATCAGGGAGGAGAATACTTGAGAACGGAGATCCTGGACTATCTAAAGGAGAATGAGATTCTCTCTCAGCATCACTCCTCCGAATACACCACAGCACATGTTGGAGATATTGCCCTCATAGTCAATTATTGGATCGCAGGTACGTGATTGCAATGATTGTGGAGGACCTATACCGGTAGGACAGTCTTACTCGAGATGATAGTATGCTATCTGGTTTTCCTTTATCAGCCGTGTACATATTCAGGTGACTGATTACATGTAACACTTTGATAGAGCCCTTAGGATCTTGCTTTACCACCAACAGTATGATGGCGATCATATACGTGAGAGTTGGGTGGTTTATACGCATATCCTTAATTGTAGTCCCTAGTCGTGGAAGTTTCGAGACAGGGCATCAATACTCCGGAGTAGACTAGTGTGTACAGTCGAGACCCCGACGAGGGGCGGTGGCCGGTCTCACAAGCCACTGGTGTCAGTTTGATCACCTAAGATGTATACAGGTGCTCATTGGGTTATGAGTACACCGGACAGGACTCGCCGGGAACCTGCTAGTTGGTATTATACATATCATCAGATAGCAGTTCCCTGGTGACATGTGTTCAGGTTAGTTCATCGACCTGAGGTCGTCATTTGTCTCGTGTGAGTTCCCACTGTGCTTTGATTCCTACCTTACCACGGCTCAAAGGAGTCGTACAAACAGGTAGTTTTTGGGTACAGTCCCGAGCCATATGGAGGCACGTGAGCGGATCGGCAGGGGATTCGTCTCTCCCGGTATTGGGGGCGAGGTCGTGCTGTGTCTAGGAGAGCCATTACAAAAAGTCCATGGCCATGGCAGGAGATTTACTGGTAGGTACTCCAGTAGTATCTCAGGGTGTTATTGGGCTACACTCCGACACGACTTATACTGCTATTGGGGGTCTGACGTTACTAGCCCCCTAGACAGATATGCGATACTCATAGACGAACGGACCGGACTGTATATACATTGTCACTGTTAGGCTCAGTAGGGTTTCTGGATGAGTTCGCTCATCAGCCTCCCTTGAAGTCAGTCCATGGGCAGCCGTTACGCATAGCTAGTGCCGCTGAAGGTTTGTGGTTAAACCCACTGCCAGGGTACTGACGAGTCATTAGAGTCCCCCACAGACAGTTTCCCAAGTTCAGGCGAAACGCTGTAGAGGCCGTATGGTTTTATGGCAGGGTTCGGAAAATGCATGTGCGTTTACGCACGTGTTATTTTTCGGGCAGATGATACTGGTCGGCTTTGGTTTAAGCCAGATCCGAGTATTGTATTGAGTAAATATAATATCTTTGTCTCAGTTGCATTTGTATTCGGTCGTAATACAAATGCGGCTATATTTATACAGTTTCGGGGCTGTCCTGAAATTCGTTTCAGGACCACTTTTGGAAGTTGCCAGTTTCCAGTTTTCTATCTGCCGTCTTTTAACATTCGGTTAAAGACGGATTTATCTTTTCTTGGATGAGGGTGAGTCATGCTTCTAGAAGGTTCTAGAAGTTTCTAGAAAGTGGTGACAAGGATTATGACTCATGCTTTGACTTTAATGATTTTTGTTTTCCTTAAGATTTTTGTTCTTGATATTTTTGTTATGATAAGTATCAATGTTTATGGTCACCTCCTTATCTCCTCCTACACTTACCCTCCTCCTTCATTATTAGTGGCCGGCCCTCTCTCTCCTCCCCCACTCTCTCACTTAAGAAAATTATGGTTGCTAAAAAGAAAAGACTAAACTTTTGGATGCATTAAAATTTCATAGTTCATTTCTTGTTCCATTTCATTTCCGTCGGCAACTTCATTTACCGATCGTCCACGGATTTGGACGAAGTGAGACAAAGTCATCTACTCATTCTCTACATCATTCTTGGTCGTCTCTTTTAGCAAACTTGACGACCGAGTTGCCTCGAGTCAGAGGCGGGAGCCCGTTTAAAGAATCGTCGACGTGGTGCCACCTCGACGAGGAGATCGGAGATCGACGAGATCGGAGCAGCCGCAACGGAGCGTGGGATGATGGTTAAAGAACGAAGGACTCGGATCGTTCGGTATAACCTTTCTACACTCTTTACAGTTTGTTAGTTTAACAATAATGGCAGATCCGGGTTAAAGTATACGATAGTGCCAGTTAAAAAGTTTTTGTTCCGCATTTGGCGTCTGTAGACGGCCGGGGCGCTAGCGTAGACTTATAGTGGTATCAGAGCCTCACCATTTTGCTATACTAACTTGTGCTAACGCGTTTAAAATATCGATCGAACCGGAAATCAAAAACCGCATTTTTTCAATTTGACAGTTTCTGTTGATTTTAAATGGTGTCCTAAAAATATTCCACATATCACAGAAATCTGTGCAGGGTTTTATAAGAGCACCGACAAAATTTGGGCACGTGATTCCACCAAACCGCCGCGGAAACGCGACCAAACCCATGGTTTGGCTGCGCATCCGCGGCCATTTAGTAAGATCATGCTCCCAAATTTGTACAGTGTGTTCTCCTCTGGAAATTGGGGGTTTTGGTATATATCTTTTGGGCCCAGATTTTGTTACTGTTCACCAGATTTGCGTGGGGCCCACTTTGTGATATTTTGTCGATCGAAATTTAAACACGTTGGTTTACAGTGCTTACATTATATCTCCGACCGGGAATGTCATTTGATCGGTAAACCGCGTCTGATTGCTATAGTTCTTTTAGAAGGGTTTGCGAACGTGACATTCGCGTTGATGTTATGTGTTGTGCTGTGATGTTGCGGATTTGTCGTGGTGGATAGCAGTGTGCAATGGTAGTACAGTTTGAGTTTATTTGTACATTTGATATTGCAGGGCGAGCGTCCAACATGTGGACTGCCGTCACTGCCTGTTGAATAATATTCTTTTGGGGCACGACCAGGTTGCGGTCGATGTACCTGTTGTACTATTTTTCATTACTGTACTAGGTTTTTGCCCCAAGACGGAGTGCACGGATAGCCGGGTTCTGGAAGGCAACGGGTCCGCATCTCATGGCTTTGAGAGGCAGAGGGGCCCCACTCTAAAATTGGCAGACTATTCGCCGTACTCGTAGGGGGTACAGGTTGACCCAAGGAGGGGTGCCCAAGATTACCGGATTCCGTGAAGTGATGGGTGGTCCATTCACTATGCTGTAAGGGGCTGCCTCGCTTCAGGTTTTTGTGGGTAACTTGCCGCACCCGTAGGGGTCTAGGTTTCATTGCACATGCTATCCACACGACAGGGGAACGTCGGGTTTCAGCAGCGGCTCTGTGAAACCCGGGGATCCCAGATTATGTTGGAGATAGTGCCCTCAGAGTCAATTATTAGGTCACAGGTACGTGATTGTAATGATTGAGGGAGGACCTATCCCGGTAGGACAGTCTTACTCGAGATGATAGTATGCTATCTGGTTTACCTTTATCATCGTGTACTGCTTTAGGTGACATGACATGTCGCTATTACACGTTGATAGAGCCCCTAGGATTCTTGCTTGACCACCAGCAGTATGAGGGCGATCATATAAGTGGGAGCTGGGGGTCTATAAGCTTATCCTTAAAAGGTCCCTAGTCGTGGGAGTTTCGAGACTGGGCATCGATACTCCATTAGTAGACTAGTGTATACAGTCGAGACCCCGACGAGGGGCGGTGGCCGGTCTCACAAGCCACTGGTGTCAGTTGGATCACCTAAGATGTATACAGGTGCTCATTGGGTTATGAGTACACCGGACAGGACTCGCCGGGAACATGCTAGTTGGTCATATACCAGACGTCAGATGGCAGTTCCCTGGTGACATGTGTGCAGGTTAGTTCATCGACCTGAGGATCGTCATTTGTCTCGTGTGAGTTCCCACTGTACTTTGATTACTACCCTACCACGGCTCAAAGGAGTCGTGCAAACAGGTTTTAGTTGGGTACAGTCCCGAGCCACATGGAGGCAGTGAGCGTATCTTCAGGGGTTCGTCTCTCCCGGTATTGGGGGTGAGGTCGTGCTGTGTCTAGGAGAGCCATTACACAAAGTCCTTGGCCAAGGCAAGGAGATTTACTGGTAGGTATTCCAGTAGTATCTCAGGGTGTTCTGGGCTACACTCCGACACGACTTGTACCGCTTTTGGGGGTCTGACTTTTACCAACCCCCTAGGCCCGCCATGCGATACTCATAGACGAACGGACCGGACTGCACGGATATTGTCACTGACAGGCTCAGTTGGGTGTCGGGGTGAGCTTCCTCATCGACGTCCCTTTTGGTCAATAGCTGGTGGCCCGTCACGTATTGGCATATACCTCTGACGTGCTAGTGGTTAAATCCACAGCCATAGTATTGACGAGTCTTTAGAGTCCACCACATTTTCAGTTACTCAGCTTTCGGGCGAAAGGTTGTAGAGGCCGTATGGAGATATGGCAGGGTCCGATCAGATACGTGCGGTATTGCACGGATCAGGATCGGACAGTCTGTACTATAGGCCGTATGGTTATATGGCAGGGTTCGATCAGATACGTGCGGTATTGCACGGATCAGGATCGAACGGATATTACTAGCCGGCTTTGGTATAAGCCGGATCCTAGTATAGTACAGTGTAGATTTTGTCTCATTGCATTTGTATTTCGGTCGGAATACAAATGCGGGTGTGTATGCACAGTATCGGGGTTTTCCTGTAATTTATTACGGGACCAGTTTTGTGGAGTTGCCAGTTTGCTTTCCGTTTCGGCCAATTTCCTTTGTTCCGTTCATTGGCCGAAGATTGGTGGAGGAGGGCTTATTTGCATTGTTGCAAATAGGCATTTGTGGAGGGGGTCTTTGCATCTTTGTTTTATCATGATAGCCTCTCATTGACCTTGACTTCTAGCTTCATGATAGCTTGACTTTCTTTATCATCATGGTTTTTGATGATGGTTGTTGATGATGAGAGATGGTTGTTAGTTGAGTGTGGGTTTTGTTTTGGTATCATTGTTTTTCATGATAACCATTCCTCTCTCTCTCTCTCTTGGATGATTCATATGGTTACCTCCCCCTTGACTTTTCCCCTCTCTCCCTTTGCTACAAGGGGCCGGCCATTCTTGAGGATGGGGTTGATTGATTTTTGGTGTGGAATTTTTGGTTCTCTTCATTCTCCAAAAATCACACAAGAACCCTCTCCAAAAGTTCCTCTCTTTTCCTCCACAAAATGGCACAACTCCATAACCCCAAATGAGACTTCTTCTACTACACATTCTACAACGAACCTTGGGCACGTCGAGTAGCCGGCTTCGTGCCCGAGTTGCCTCGGCATTGAGGTGGGAGCCCGTAAACGAAGAAGGCGATGTGGTGCACTTCCGGCGACGAGGAGGAGACGGGACTTTTCCGCAGGAGATCGGGACCATGACGAGAAGACCGGAGGACTTGGATCGTCGGTATATCTCTACTCCCTTTCTTGTAGATAGCTTAGACTAGTTAATGGTTCGATCCGGTTAAAGTGCGCGGTGGTGCCGGTTTGCAAAGTCCGCAAAATTTTAGTTATTCACCGCTTCCGCATTCCGGCGTCGGATTGACGGCCGGGGCGCCGCCGTGCACTTACAGTGGTATCAGAGCCTCCCCATTAACTTAGTCTAGCTTTGTGTAATGTGTTTTTCTGTTCCGATCGATCGAAATGTCCGAAAACCCCAATACACCCACATCAGTTTTCTGTTAAGATTTTTTGGTGTCCAAAAATTTTTCAGGTTGTAAAATATTGATGTACGAGAAAATATAAGAGTTCTGTAAAAATTCGACGATGTAACGCTACAGTGTGAGCGCGGAACCGCCGCGGAAATACCATACTTGCCGCCCTTCCGCGGTGCACTGTGCACGTCACATCACCAAATTTTTACAGATGCCTTCTGGGTTTATTTCAGGGGTTTTAGAACATTAAAATTGGGCCCATATTTTCTGTAACTGCTACAGTTTTCTTTGGGGCCCACTTGTTAATTGTTTGATCAATCGGAAATTTTTTAAACACATTTTTCACAGTATTTACATTATATCTGCGACCGTGAATGTCACTCGATCGGTAAATCCGGTCTAACTGCTATAGCCCGGTTAGACGGATTTGCGAACGTGACTTTCACGTTGATGTTCTATGTATTTGCTGTGATGTTGCGGATCGGTCGTGGGGATAGCCTGGATGCAATGCTAGTACAGTTTTGTTGTATTATGTACATTTGATATTGCGGGGCGAGCGTCCGACATGTGGACTGCCGTCACTGCCCGTTTGTATTATTATTTTGGGGCACGACCTGGTTGCGGTCGATGTACCCGTTGTATGTATATTTTACTTTCTGTACTAGGATTGCCCCGCGGAGGGGTGCACGGATAGCCGGGTTCTAGAGGGCAGCAAGCCCGCATCTCATGGCATTGGGACGGAGGGGGCTTCACTCTAGGATTGGCGGGCTATTCGCCGCACTCGTAGGGGGTACAGGTTTGACCCAGGAGGGGTGCCCAAGTTGCCGGATTCCGTGAAGTGCTGGGTGGTCCATTCACGGCGCTGAAGGGGGCTGCCTCGCTTCAGGTTTTGGCGGGTGACTTGCCGCGCCCGTAGGGGTCTAGGTTTTCATTGCACAGGCTATCCACACGACCAGGGGAACGTCGGGTTTCAGCAGTGGCTCTGTGAAACCCGGGGATCCCAGATATCTGTATTGTTTCTGTGATGCTGTTCATTTTCTGTGATGTTGCATTTTATTCACGCCTTGAGCGAATATAATATATTGGTATATATATTAGTAGATGTTGTATATGTTTTGCATCCGCGCTAGTCCAGTCCCCGCTCTGTCGTTAGTAAGCTAACCTAACGGGTAATGACGGGACCCAGTGGCGAATGCGGATGGCATATACGTACATCAGTATATTTTCGTTCTTTTTGGTGTGATCAATTGATGGGACTGCGTTGATTCGGATCAATGCAAGTTAAAAACAAACCTAATCTGATGTTGTTGGAACACTTTTCAAAAAGGCTGTTATTGCAAGGACGTTTACTTTTGTTTTGCATCGTGGTATTCATTGGAATATCCTGCTCCTCAGTCGACGAGGCAAGGGCCGAGATCCCTTCACCGGGAGTGACTCCTTGGACAGAAGTTTGCGTCAGGGCATTAACTTCACTATAGCCGATTACTTTTGCTTTGCATCGCGGTATTCAGTTGGAATATCCTGCACCCCATTCTACGGGGAAAGAGCCGAGATCCCTTCACCGGGAGTGACCTCTTTAGCAACGGTTTTCGTCACTATATTTTCAAAAAGCTATCCGTTCCTTCAACGATATCAAGTTCATTACGTTAAAGGTTTTCGCCAGAAACCATTCGTAGCCCTCCATCATTTCAGTTAAATATTCGGTAGTATTCAAGCTATGTATTTTGACCTCACGCCAAGGCATAGTGTTTGGTAGCTGCCGGGTATTTATCTGTTGCATAGATAGATGCGTTGGTTTGGGACAGTCGTACTACTATTTTGGCCTACGTCAAGGGTATGTACGGGTGGATTCAAATTAACCTGGATAATGATGGGCAGAACTTGACATGTGACTTATGATATTTTGACCTCACGCCAAGGTCATAAGAGCATGGGGAAGAAATCACATCGGGAGTTTCAAAAGAACTGAAACTTGCCAGATATGCGCATACCTTCTGGAGTGTGATAGCGTGAGCGGATTCCGTCACGTTATCATGCAATGATAGTTGGATCCCGATTCCCACTGATGAGTTGGTATACTCCTCGGGTAACCCCGACTAATTCTTCTTTCAGGTTTGGAGGAGAATTTGAGGTACAGTGGGAGGATTCCAGATTAGATAAATTGGTAACCATTCTGATCTAGGTTAGAGTGCACGCTGAGTGTTTCTTTTCTCTCTCTCTTTGGCAGCGACCATTGACCCGACCCTAAGACTTTGACTCAGTGACCAAGTTGACCAAACCTTCTTAAACACCGGCTTTTGGATTGTCAGAGTTGCAGACCTCATTGCCACTCCTACTTTTACCCTTTTTCTCCAGGACACCCCGTATTACTACGAACGTCCACTTCCATTGGACAAAACCATCGTATGGTTAGATACGAACTCGAAGGAATTAATTCGAGGATGGTTTCCGGTTCTGGAGAAAATGGATAGGATTATTCAGTTGTCTTTTCCTTTTACCCTCTCTCAGGTTACGAGTACTCCTTGGTTTAGGGGTAGTACACCTATTACGCAAATTGGATTGTCTTCTTCCAAACCTTAGGCTGGTGCCGACCGGTAGGGAATGAAGAAAACCAATTAGCATAACGATGGTGTGCAGAAGGTATTAAGTTCAGACAAAGCAAGGGATTAGTAAGAGGGCAAAGTAAATTGCAACAGATATTCACGACCAAACCAGGTATTTCATTACCACTCCCAAATCACCTTTGTATTTCTCCAGGACACTCCGTATCACTACGAAGATCCACAGTTTATTTGGATACTCCATCGTATGGTTATATACGAACTCGAATGGAACTTGTTCCAGTTCGGGGATGGATTCTGGTTCAGGAGAAATAGGAATAAGGTTTATTCGGTTGTCTTTTATCTTCACCCTCTCTCATTGCGAGTGTTCCTAGGATTGGGACAGTACACCCATTATGCTTATTGGATAGTCTTCTTCCAAGCCATAGGCTGGTGCCGAACGGTAGGGAAGGAAGAAAACCATTTGGCCTAAAGGGGTGTACAGAAGGTAAAGACTAAAGACATATGAAGGGATTTGGAGAAGTGGCAAAGAATTATACGGTTACAGTTGTGAATCTGGATAATGGAAGAGGCATTACTAGGAATACCAGAATACCCCATCGGAACATTTCAATGTTTCAGTTTCACTGTGTAATGTTAAAGGAAAACTGATTTCCCGATTAGATACTTACTCCAGGGTATGTATTTACCAGGTACGATTCTCACATCTGTATGGTTTTACAGATGATGAGTGGGAGTAAGTTATTGGGAATTGGGTGATTATCCTCATTATATCGGGATTCGTTGTAATCGGTGATATTTGAGGAAATCACCTGGGCTGTTTGCCGGTCGGCAAATATTTGGTTTTGAATATCCGCTGTTATGCACCAATTTCAAATTGATATATCTGTACGTCTATTTTCATAGAGTGAGATATACCTTTTCTGAAATTATGTCTACGACATTTACCTATATCAGTGGATGGTTAGGTAAGGAGCATTAAACAGCGGTGTAATTCTTCTTAACCATAAGTACAGTTTTCAACCTACGACACACAGTGAATGAGTTATCAGACTCAAGGGACTTATACAAAGGATTGTATGTTGTCCAGGGTCCATCAGGACAGAGGGGTTGGTCCTCATACTACATTCAGTTTACTTATGACTTCTCTGGTTTTTTAGACAAGTGTTTCGTGGAAACACAGGGTCCGAATTTGGAGAAGTCATTGGTATTTGAATAGAGTAGAGAACCAGGTATAGCAAGTATCGGGATTCTTCAAAGAGATCGAAGATGTAGATACTTGTGTATGGTATTCAGTTGATAGTAATGATAAAGAGATCTTGCTTCTCTTTCAGGTTACTCATAATTGGAAGTATTCCTAAGTTGAGTAACGCTGATCGGCCTCCTTCCATTTAGTTGACATGCGCTGGAGACAGCTGCATGATTTGAATCTGGTTCAATTAAATCAGTGCCTCTGTTCCTATATGGGATATAGAACAGTTCATATCTTAACATTGTTAAGGTACGGGGAGTTGTCCGGTTTATGATTAAAACCAGACACTGGACAACTCAAGGCACGTTTCTGTAATAGCTGTTTGTGGGTTGACCCAGGCTATGACGAGGGTTGATTTTCTGCCATCTGGATGAACAATAGTGATATTGTTCTAGACTCGCCACAGTTTTATTAAAAATGGATTTTTTCAGAAAACAGTAGTGGGAGTATGGTAGAACTGGAAGTGATTCCAGAACCACAAACGATTACTGAAGATTTGATAAGGAACCTAAAGATTCAATCTGGATTGACATTCCATTGGCCACTCCGCAGATAAGGTGGGTAACTTCAGGCACCCGAGAGGTACTACGGTAGCCTCAAGGACGGTGACAGGGAAGTTCTTGTTTACCCACAATTACCATTGCTGTTGTTCCAGGGTGCGAGACCCGGCGGGAGGATGAGTATAGCGTCGTTCTAAACCAGTTTTAGAAGTGTACGTCTATATGACTCTGCCAGAGGGTTGTCGTAGTCAGTGGGAGCAGCGGAAGCATTGGTGGACAGGTAGCTTATGTCTATTTATAGACTAAAGCAGATGTAGCGGAGATAGATCATCTATTTCTGACGTGACAGTCATAGGTTTGACTTCATCAGAATAGGGGATGGATCTGTTGAGAAGGTAGTAGGGTGTGATGTCCTGGTATCTGGATGACATACACAGAATAGGAAAGGAAACTCCTATACTACAATCGGTTATACTTTGGTCGTCACACAGTTGTTTCTCCACAAAGGAAATGGATTTTATATCAGACATACTGGTTACTAGATCTATGGTTTTAGATCTAGATTTGGGTGGTTTCCCAATCAGGGTACTTGACAGCATTCTAAGAGTATTTAGGATGGACGACTCCTGGCACGGTAGTGTACCTGCAGGTAATGGAGTCACCCTCTCTAAAGGTGTCTTACAGACTAAAGGGGAGAGGGACGTGCATGATTGGCAGATCACTTGCTCAGGCAATTGAGTCAATCATGAGATGTCAAGTACCACACCAGATGTTGTTCTTGCACTAGATGCAATAAGTTGACATTAATCCAATCCTGGAGAAACAGTCGGAAGCAGTTTTAGAACATAAGTGGATGTTCTAGGGATATGATAACGACAGCCTCATTCAGGAGACAGTTATCATTCCAGGCTTCCAAGGTGACATGGACGACAAGGAGGTTGTCAGAGTTATAGTTTTCCTTCTGATAAGGGGCAGTATTTTGGACAGGTGGTCCAAGGCAATACTGAGGGAGGCATGGCGCGCAGGATACTGATTAAGTTCAGTTGACGATACAGTCTAAGAAGTTTGGATTTGGAGTTCATTTATGAGCTAGGTCCCATCAGACATCCAGACACATTCTAAGACAGGTATTGCTCATTTCGGGAGATGGGTTTCTCCGCGAACTTGAGATTTAGAGAGACATGGAAAGAGACAACTAAGCGGATCCACTCACTAAGGCTATTCCTTGAACGCAATAGTTCCGCAAACGAGCTTTGTGAGACTGACTAGTAGAGGAGTTGGATGTTCGGTATCACACGGGCTGTGAGTATGCGTCATCGCAATAATTAGCCTTGAGTGCAAGTGGGAGATTGTTGGAGATAGTGCCCTCAGAGTCAATTATTAGGTCACAGGTACGTGATTGTAATGATTGAGGGAGGACCTATCCCGGTAGGACAGTCTTACTCGAGATGATAGTATGCTATCTGGTTTACCTTTATCATCGTGTACTGCTTTAGGTGACATGACACGTCGCTATTACACGTTGATAGAGCCCCTAGGATTCTTGCTTGACCACCAGCAGTATGAGGGCGATCATATAAGTGGGAGCTGGGGGTCTATAAGCTTATCCTTAAAAGGTCCCTAGTCGTGGGAGTTTCGAGACTGGGCATCGATACTCCATTAGTAGACTAGTGTATACAGTCGAGACCCCGACGAGGGGCGGTGGCCGGTCTCACAAGCCACTGGTGTCAGTTGGATCACCTAAGATGTATACAGGTGCTCATTGGGTTATGAGTACACCGGACAGGACTCGCCGGGAACATGCTAGTTGGTCATATACCAGACGTCAGATGGCAGTTCCCTGGTGACATGTGTGCAGGTTAGTTCATCGACCTGAGGATCGTCATTTGTCTCGTGTGAGTTCCCACTGTACTTTGATTACTACCCTACCACGGCTCAAAGGAGTCGTGCAAACAGGTTTTAGTTAGGTACAGTCCCGAGCCACATGGAGGCAGTGAGCGTATCTTCAGGGGTTCGTCTCTCCCGGTATTGGGGGTGAGGTCGTGCTGTGTCTAGGAGAGCCATTACACAAAGTCCTTGGCCAAGGCAAGGAGATTTACTGGTAGGTATTCCAGTAGTATCTCAGGGTGTTCTGGGCTACACTCCGACACGACTTGTACCGCTTTTGGGGGTCTGACTTTTACCAACCCCCTAGGCCCGCCATGCGATACTCATAGACGAACGGACCGGACTGCACGGATATTGTCACTGACAGGCTCAGTTGGGTGTCGGGGTGAGCTTCCTCATCGACGTCCCTTTTGGTCAATAGCTGGTGGCCTGTCACGTATTGGCATATACCTCTGACGTGCTAGTGGTTAAATCCACAGCCATAGTATTGACGAGTCTTTAGAGTCCACCACATTTTCAGTTACTCAGCTTTCGGGCGAAAGGTTGTAGAGGCCGTATGGAGATATGGCAGGGTCCGATCAGATACGTGCGGTATTGCACGGATCAGGATCGGACAGTTTGTACTATAGGCCGTATGGTTATATGGCAGGGTTCGATCAGATACGTGCGGTATTGCACGGATCAGGATCGAACGGATATTACTAGCCGGCTTTGGTATAAGCCGGATCCTAGTATAGTACAGTGTAGATTTTGTCTCATTGCATTTGTATTTCGGTCGGAATACAAATGCGGGTGTGTATGCACAGTATCGGGGTTTTCCTATAATTTATTACGGGACCAGTTTTGTGGAGTTGCCAGTTTGCTTTCCGTTTCGGCCAATTTCCTTTGTTCCGTTCATTGGCCGAAGATTGGTGGAGGAGGGCTTATTTGCATTGTTGCAAATAGGCATTTGTGGAGGGGGTCTTTGCATCTTTGTTTTATCATGATAGCCTCTCATTGACCTTGACTTCTAGCTTCATGATAGCTTGACTTTCTTTATCATCATGGTTTTTGATGATGGTTGTTGATGATGAGAGATGGTTGTTAGTTGAGTGTGGGTTTTGTTTTGGTATCATTGTTTTTCATGATAACCATTCCTCTCTCTCTCTCTCTCTTGGATGATTCATATGGTTACCTCCCCCTTGACTTTTCCCCTCTCTCCCTTTGCTACAAGGGGCCGGCCATTCTTGAGGATGGGGTTGATTGATTTTTGGTGTGGAATTTTTGGTTCTCTTCATTCTCCAAAAATCACACAAGAACCCTCTCCAAAAGTTCCTCTCTTTTCCTCCACAAAATGGCACAACTCCATAACCCCAAATGAGACTTCTTCTACTACACATTCTACAACGAACCTTGGGCACGTCGAGTAGCCGGCTTCGTGCCCGAGTTGCCTCGGCATTGAGGTGGGAGCCCGTAAACGAAGAAGGCGATGTGGTGCACTTCCGGCGACGAGGAGGAGACGGGACTTTTCCGCAGGAGATCGGGACCATGACGAGAAGACCGGAGGACTTGGATCGTCGGTATATCTCTACTCCCTTTCTTGTAGATAGCTTAGACTAGTTAATGGTTCGATCCGGTTAAAGTGCGCGGTGGTGCCGGTTTGCAAAGTCCGCAAAATTTTAGTTATTCACCGCTTCCGCATTCCGGCGTCGGATTGACGGCCGGGGCGCCGCCGTGCACTTACAGATTATCTGTATTGTTCTGTGATGCTTATTACTTTTCTGTAATGTTGCATATTATCACGCCTGGAGCGATTATTGTATATTGGTTTATATACTATTAGATGTTGTATATGTTTTACACCCGCGCTAGACCAGTCCCCGCTCTGTCGTTAGTTAAGTAACCTAACGGGTGATGACGGGACCCAGTGACGAATGCAGATGGCATATACGTACATTTTATTTTCGTTCTTTTCTGGTGTGATTATTGATGGGACTGCGTTGATTCTGATCAATGCAAAGTAAAACAAACCTGTTTACAGTTGTTGGAACAAATTTAAAAAGTGTTATTGCAAAGACGTTTCCTTTTGTTTTGCATAGCGGTATTCAGTGGAATATCCTGCACCTCATTCGACGGGGCAAGGGCCGATATCCCTTCACCGGGACTGACCCCTTGGGCAGAAGTTTGCGTCAGGGTAATAACTTCACTATAGTTGATTACATGTTGCTTTGCATAGCGGTATTCAGTGGAATATCCTGCACCTCATTCCACGAGGAAAGAGCCGAGATCCCTTCACCAGGAGTGACCTCTTTAGCAAAAGGTTTTCGCCACTATATTATAAAAAGCTATCAGGTTCCTTCAGCGATATCAAGTTCACTACGTTAAAGGTTTTTCGCCAAAAACCAGCCGTAGCCCTCCGTCACTTCTTTTGAGTATTCAGTAGTATTCAAGCTATGTATTTTAGCCAAAGTTAAGGCATAGTGTTTGGTAGCTGTTGGGTATTCAATTGTTGCATAGATAGATGAGTTAGTTTGGGACAGTCGTTCTGCCGATTAGCCAAAGTCAGGGGCATGTGCGGGTGGGTTCAAATTGACAAGATAGTGACGGGTAGAACTTGGCATGTGACTTATGACATTTTGACCAAAGCCAAGGTTATAAGAGCATGGGGCAAAAATCGTATCGGGAGTTTCTAAAGAAACTGAAACTTACCAAGTATGCGCATACCTTCTGGAGTATGAGTAACATGGATGCATTCCATCACGTTATCATGCGATGAGAGTTGGATCCCGATTCCCACTGATGAGGTGGTTTACTCTTCGGGTGATCCCGATTGATTCTTCTTTAGGTTTGGAGGAGAATTTGACAGGACAGTGGGAGGTTTCCGGATTAGATAAAGTGATAACCATTCTGATCTAGGTTAGAGTGCACGCAGAGTGTTTCTTTTCTCTCTCTCTTTGGCAGCGACCTTTGACCGACCCTAGACTATGACTCAGTGACTAGATTGACCGAACCTTCTTAAAATACTGGCTTTTGGATTGTCTATGTTGCATAAGTCATTGCCACTCCTTCTTCTACCCTTTGAATTTCTCAGAACACCCGTATTACTACGGATATCCACTTCCATTGGATAGATCCATCGTATGGTTATATACGAACTCGAAGAGACTTCTTCGAGGATGGATCCAGGTTCAGGAGATATAGAATTGGTTTATTCAGTTGTCTTTTATTATCACCTTCTCTCAGGTTGCGAGAGCTCCTTGGTTTAGGAGAGTACACCTATTACGCTTATTGGATAGTCTTATTCCAAACCATAGGCAGGTGCCGAAAGGTAGGGAATGAAGAAAACCAATTAGCCTAAGTAGGGTGTGCAGAAGGTAATATGTAAAGACAAGATAAAGGGATTAGAAAGAGGGCAAAGTAAATTGCGACCGTTATCATTCACGACCAAAACCGCGTACTTCGTCGCCACTCCTATTTCACCTTTAAAAAGAATAAGGTATTATTCAGTTGTCTTTTATCATCACCTTCTCTCGAGATGCGAGTACTCCTTGGTTTAGGAGGGTACACCTATTATGCTTACTGGATAGTCTTCTTCCAAATCATAGGCTGGTGCCGAACAGTAGGGAAGGAAGAAAACCATTTAGCCTAACGATGGTGTACAGAAGGTAACGACTAAAGACAAATAAAGGGATTTGGAGAGATGGCAATAAAATATACGGTTGAAGTCATGAATTGGATTATGGAAGAGGCATTGCTATGAATACCAGGATACCCCTACGAAACATTTTCATGTTTCAGTGCATTGTTAAAGAAAAACTGTTTTCCCGATTAGACACTTACTCCAAGGGTATGTATTTACCAGGTTTCATTCTCATATCTGTATGGTTTTACAGATGATGAGTGGGAGTAAGTTATTGGGAATTAGGTGATTATCCTCATTATATCGGAATTCGTTGTAATTGGTGATATTTGAGGAAATCGTCAGGGTACAGTTTTCAACCTACGACGCACAGGTTTTGAGTTGTTTAACTCAGCGGATTTATACAGAGTATTGTATGTTGTCCAAGCCTCCATCAGGACAAAGGGGTAGGTCCTCGTACTATGTTCTGTTTACTTATAACTTCTCTAGTATTTAGACGAGTGTTTCGTAGAAATACAAGGTCTAAGTTTTGAGAAGTTGTGGGTATAAGAATAAAGTAGAGAACCAGGTATCACAAGTATCGGGATTCTTCAAAGAGATCGAAGATGTAGATTCTTGTGATTGGTATTCAAATGATAGTGATGGTTTTGAGAAACGTGTTTCTCTTTCAGGTTACTCATAATTGGATGGATTCCTAAGTTGAGTAATGCTGATTAGCCTCTTTCCATTAAGTTGATATGCACTGGAGACAGCTGCATGATTTGAATCAGGTTCCAATTAAATAAGTGCCAAAGTTTCTATATTGGATATAGAATGGTTCGTACCTTAAAAGATGTTAAGGTACGGGGAGTTGTCCAGCTTATGCTTAAAACCAGACTCTGGATAACTCAAGGCACGTTTCTGTAATGGCTGTTTCTGGGTTGACCCTGGCTATGACGAGGGTTGATATTCTACCATTTGGAAGATCAATAGTGATATTGTTCTTAACTCGCCACAGTTTTAGAAAAATGGATTTTTTCAGAAAACAGTAGTAGGAGTATGGTAGAACTGGAAGTGATTCCAGAACCGCAAATGATTACGGAAAATTTAATAGGACCTAAAGATTCAATCAGGTTTGACATTCCATTAGCCACTCCGCAGATATGGTGGGTAACCTCAGACACCCGAGAGGTACTTCGGTAGGCTCAAGGACGGTGACAGGGAGGTTCTTATCTACCCAGACTTGACACTACTGTTGTTCCAGGCTATGAGACCCAGTAGGAGGGTTGTCGTAGTCAGTGGGAGCAACGGAAGCATAGTGGGCAAGATGCTTATGTCTATTTATAGACTAGAGCAGTTATAGCGGAGATAGATCATCTAATTTTGATATGACAGTCACGGGTTTGACTTCAATCAGAATAAGGGATGGATCTGTTAAGGAGGTAGTAGGGTGTGATGTCATGGTATCTGGATGACATACACATAGTAGGAAGTAAAATTCCTATACTACGATCGGTTGTACTGTGGTCGTCACACAGTTGTTTCTCCAGACAGGATATGGATATAATATCAGACATTCTGGTTTCTAGATCTATGGTTTTAGATCTGGATTTGGGTAGTTTCCCAATGTGGGTACTTTGACAGATATTCTAATGGTTTTTAGAATAGTTGACTCCTAGCATGGTGGTGTACCTGCAGGTGATGGAGTCACCCTCTCTAAAGGTGTCGTATAGACTAAAGGGGAGAGGGATGTGCATGATTGACAGATCACTTGCTTAGGCAACTGAGTCAATCATGAGATGTCAGGTACCACACCAGATGTTGTATTTGCACAAGATGCAATAAGTTTGTATTAATCCAATCCTGGAGAAACATAAGGAAGCAGTTTTAGAACATAAGTGCATGTTCTACGGATTTGATGACGGCAGCCTCTTTCGGGAGACGTTATCATTCCAGGCTTCAAAGGTGACATGGTTGACAGAGAGATTGTCAGAGTTATAGTTTTTCCCTCTGACGAGGGACAGTATTATGGACAGGTGGTCCAAGAGGATACTGTGGGAGGCATGGTGCAGGATACTGATTAGGTTCAGTGATCGATACAGTCTAAGAAGTTTGGATTTGGAGTTCATTTATGAACTAGGTCCCATCAGATATCCAGACATATTCTAAGACAGGTATTACTCGATTCGGGAGATGTCTTTCTCCGCGAACTTGAGATTTATAGAGATATAGAAAGAAACATCTAGGCGGATCCGCTCACTGAGGCTATTTCTCGAACACAATAGTTTTACAAACAGGCTTTGTGAAACTGATTAGTAGAGGAGTTGGATGTTCGGTTTCACACGGGCTGTGAGTAGTCGACATCGCAATAATTTAGCCTTGAGTGCAAGTGGGAGATTGTTGGAGATAGTGCCCTCATAGTCAATTATTGGATCGCAGGTACGTGACTGCAATGATTGCGGAGGACCTATACCGGTAGGACAGTCTTACTCGAGATGATAGTATGCTATCTGGTTTGCCTTTATCAGTCGTGTACATGTTCAGGTGACTGATTACATGTTACACTTTGATAGAGCCCTTAGGATCTTGCTTTACCACCAACAGTATGATGGCGATCATATATGTGAGAGTTGGGTGGTTTATACGCATATCCTTAATTGTAGTCCCTAGTCGTGAGAGTTTCGAGACAGGGCATCGATACTCCGGAGTAGACTAGTGTGTACAGTCGAGACCCCGACGAGGGGTGGTGGCCGGTATCACAAGCCACTGGTGTCAGTTGGATCACCTAAGATGTATACAGGTGCTCATTGGGTTATGAGTACACCGGACAGGACTCGCCGGGAACCTGCTAGTTGGTATTATACATATCGTCAGATAGCAGTTCCCTGGTGACATGTGTACAGGTTAGTTCATCGACCTGAGGTCGTCATTTGTCTCGTGTGAGTTCCCACTGTGCTTTGATTTCTACCCTACCACGGCTCAAAGGAGTCGTGCAAACAGGAAGTTTTTGGGTACAGTCCCGAGCCATATGGAGGCACGTGAGCGGATCGGCAGGGGATTCGTCTCTCCCGGTATTGGGGGCGAGGTCGTGCTGTGTCTAGGAGAGCCATTACACAAAGTCCATGGCCATGGCAGGAGATTTATTGGTAGGTACTCCAGTAGTATCTCAGGGTGTTATTGGGCTACACTCCGACACGACTTATACTGCTATTGGGGGTCTAACGTTACTAGCCCCCTAGGCAGATATGCGATACTCATAGACGAACGGACCGGACTGTATATACATTGTCACTGTTAGGCTCAGTAGGGTTTCTGGATGAGTTCGCTCATCAGCCTCCCTTGAGGTCAGTCCATGGGCAGCCGTTACGCATAGCTAGTGCCGCTGACGGTTTGTGGTTAAACCTACTGCCAGGGTACTGACGAGTCATTAGAGTCCCCCACAGACAGTTTCCCAAGTTCGGGCGAAACGTTGTAGAGGCCGTATGGTTTTATGGAAGGGTTCGGAAAATGCACGTGCGTTTACGCACGTGTTATTTTTCGGGCAGATGATACTGGTCGGCTTTGGTTTAAGCCGGATCCGAGTATTGTATTGAGTAAATATAATATCTTTGTCTCAGTTGCATTTGTATTCGGTCGTAATACAAATGCGGGTATATTTATACAGTTTCGGGGTTGTCCTGAAATTCGTTTCAGGATCACTTTTGGAAGTTGCCAGTTTCCAGTTTTCTATCAGCCGTCTTTTAACATTCGGTTAAAGACGGATTTATCTTTTCTTGGATGAGGGTGAGTCATGCTTCTAGAAGGTTCTAGAAGTTTCTAGAAAGTGGTGACAAGGATTATGACTCATGCTTTGACTTTAATGATTTTTGTTTTCCTTAAGATTTTTGTTCTTGATATTTTTGTTATGATAAGTATCAATGTTTATGGTCACCTCCTTATCTCCTCCTACACTCACCCCCCTCCTTCATTATTAGTGGCCGGCCCTCTCTCTCCTCCTCCACTCTCTCACTTGAGAAAATTATGGTTGCTAAAATGAAATGACTAAAGTTTTGGATGCATGGAAATTTCATAGTTCATTTCTTGTTCCATTTCATTTCCATCGGTAACTTCATTTACCGATCGTCCACGGATTTGGACGAAGTGAGACAAAGTCATCTACTCATTCTCTACATCATTCTTGGTCGTCTCTTTTAGCAAACTTGACGACCGAGTTGCCTAGAGTCAGAGGCGGGAGCCCGTTTAAAGAATCGTCGACGTGGTGCCACCTCGACGAGGAGATCGGAGATCGACGAGATCGGAGCAGCCGCAACGGAGCGTGGGATGATGGTTAAAGAACGAAGGACTCGGATCGTTCGGTATAACCTTTCTACACTCTTTACAGTTTGTTAGTTTAGCAATAATGGCAGATCCGGGTTAAAGTATACGATAGCGCCAGTTAAAAAGTTTTTGTTCCGTATTTGGCGTCTGTAGACGGCCGGGGTGCTAGCGTAGACTTACAGCACATAGGTGTATCGGGGCGGAGCAATCGCACCCTATGTGATATGGTGTGCTCTATGATGAGTACTACTGAGTTGCCTATTTTCTTTTAGGAGTTATGCACTTGAGAAGTTGTATACCTATTGAATAAGGTTCCAACCAAATCTGGTGCCTACCACTCTATATAAGATATAGTATGGGAAGAGCCCATCTCTTAAATAAGTTAAGATTTGGGGTTGTCCGGCCTATGTCTAAAACCAAAAATACGGACAAGCTCGAGGAAAGGTCAGTTCTGTGGAAGTTTGTTGGATATCCCAAGCATTCACAAGGGAATATCTTCTACTGCACCGAGGAACAAAAGGTGTTTTATTTCTCGGCATGCCACCTTTTTTAGAAAAAGAATTTATTTTGGAAAGAAATTTGTGGTCATGAGGTAGAACTGGAAGGAGTTCCAGCTATACAAACTGCAGCTGATGATTTGGTAGAACCAGAGGATTCAATACCTCACAACGAACCTCAGCCTCCCCGCCGATCTAGTTGGGTACCTCACCCACCAGAGAGATACTTCGGTTTCTCTATGACAGTGGGAGCAAGGATTGCATCTTGATATGATGACCCAACTATTTTCGAACAGGCCATCAGGAGTGGGGACTCTGTAAGAATGGCTGGATGCTAAGTGATCTGAGACGGAATCTATATACACCAACAAAGTATGGACTTTGGTTGCTTTATCTGAAGGGTTAAATCCCCATCAGGAGCAAGTATATCTTAAGAAGATTACTTGGTGTACATAGAAAAGTTGAGACTTTCAAAGCTATGCTTAATTCCATCCAGATCCTACTTGCCATTGCTACATACCATAACTACGATAACTGGCGGTTGGGTGTCATGACTGCTTTTCTAAATAATGATTTAGAAGAGAGCGTCTATTAGTACACAGCCAGAGGGCTTCGTAGACAGTGGGAGCAGCGGAAACGTGTGCAAGTTGCTTTACGGGTTAAAGCTGTTAGTTGTATGTATACCCTAGAGGCCAGTATTGTACAGATGATGTATATTATATTGGATGCTTGGACATATATAGAGAGGACTTCCTTGCTCGATATGATAGTATGCTATCTGGTTGCTCTTTACTTTAAAATGTATACTTATCTCTTTATACTGTCTTATAGTTACATATTGGTAAAGCCCTTAGAATGTGTATTGACTACCTGGACTATGATGCAGATCATACTAGTGGGGACATGGTAGTCCATAAGTACATCCTTCAAGGTCCCTAGTCGTAGGTGTATCGAGATGGGGCATCGATATACCAGTGTAGACTAGCTATACGCTTCTCGACCCATGAGATGGGCGATGGATGATCCCATAACCATTGGTGTTTGACATCAGAGATGGTATACGGGTGCTCAGTGAAGACTGGGTACACTGGACAGACTCGCCGAGAACTCCCAGCTGGTATTATACCTCACGTCAGATGGCAGTTCTCTGGTGACACTTGTGCAGGTTAGTCTGTAGACCCGAGATCGTCATAGAGTCTTGTGTGATTCCCGCTGTGCTTTGATTTCCACCTTACCACGTCCATGAGGGCGTGCAAAACGGTGGTTTTTGGGTACAGTCCCGAGTCACATGGAGGCAATGAGCGATAGGAGGGTTTTCGTCTCTCCCGGTATTGGGGGTTGATGATGCGCTGTGCTCGATTGGCCGTAACAGGGAAGTCCCTGGCAAGGGCTGATTTAGAGATTTACTGGTAAGTGTTACCAGTAGTTTCTCGACCCGTTATGAGCCTCATATCGGCACGACTTATCGGTTTTTGGGGTCTGACGTTTACCACCCCTAGACTTGATATGTGACATATCAGACGAGGAGACCGGACTGTACGAGATGTGTTACCGGCAGGCTTTTACAGGAGTTGGAGCGGGCTTGCTTGCTGATCTTCTGATCGCTCAATACCCGAGTAGCCGTTATGTCCAGCTAGTACCGCTGACGACTTGTGGGTGCTTGATGTGATCATCATCTACTGCCTGCGTATTGACGAGTCTTTAGAGTCCTACATAGAGGTTTTACTGGCTTAGGCAAAACGAAATAGGAGCGCATATGTGATATGTGCGGGACCGAGAATAATGCGTGTATGTGATACCGTATTCTATTCTCGCCACTTTTTGTATCAGTCGGTTATATATGATATGACCGGGTTATCGAATCAAGTGTTGATTCGATAAGTCGATACGATGGATGTTAGCCGGTTATATGAGATATGACCGGATTATTAAGTCAAGTGTTGATTTAATAATTAAGTGTATAATTGTATATTAGATATACTAGTTTACATTTACTAACAAATGTTCACTTAGGGGTTTTTCTCACTTGTACACATTTTTACTATATATATGATATATATGAAAATGTGTTGTATTTTTTGTATCATGGTTAATGATACACTATACATTGGTGTATGAGACTTACACTATGCTAATTTTTATTTTGGGTTTTTAATATCTAAAGTAATTACAAAATTAAGAGGAGGATTTGAAAATGCATGAAGCTTGCGGAAGCTTGTGGATGCATTGACTAATTCAACTTGGTTTTGTTTTTACTATGGATTTTTCTTAACCCAACCATAAAGATTAGCCTAGGGTTAAGTCTCTACAAGGGTTAGTATATGATACTCTCTGACCATGGTTAGCCTTCTCACTTAATCATTATCCTCATATCTTTTCTTTTGTTCATCTTCTTCTTCATTGAGCAAGAGAAAAGCAAGCTAGGATTTGATCCAAAGTGAGAATCCTTGTGAGAAACAAAATTCTAAAGAGAACCCACTTCCAATTTCTCCATCCTCTACTAGATTAGCACTTTAGTATAGGGTGTTTACTTCACTAATTCTATAGTTAGTGAAGTAGGAGCTTGAGTCGGAATTCCCTCGACGTAGATCATCTTCGGCCTCGGAGACTTCAAGCAAGGTCGCATCCTTCGCGTCGTGAAGCCATGCAAGAGCCTGGGAGAACCTTGGTCGCAGCGAAGGGACTTCAACAAGGAGCAAATGAAGTGGAGGACCAATCTACAAAGGTTGTATATCGTGTTCCCTTTAGTGTAAAGTTGTTTACTTGCCAATAGTTTCGCCTAAACTCTAGTTAACGATCTTGCTTAGGGTTGTGCGGCACATAAAAAATTTAATTTTGGCATGGTTGTTGCCTTGTATGTAGGGTTCCTAGGCACTCTTGTGAAGGTTCATAAGGCATCAAACATGCCCGGATAAAATTTTAGACGTGCCGAACAACCCAAAGCCGGGATCTTTGCTAGATAATTAGGGTTAAGCATACAAGATTACATCTTTTAAGCTAAGTGTGAGGGATTACAACCTTTGTAGTCCACTCCTTCGCTTCACAAGCTCCGAGTAGAAGTCCCTTCACCGTGATCCACGATCTTCCGGACTCAAGAGAGGCTCCACGACTCGAACGATCCATGCTAGCTTGAAGTGTTCCAAATCTCCGATGATCTACGTCGAAGTTTCAATAACTCAAGCTTTCTCACTCTAAAGAGATGAACACACTAATCTCATGGGCTAGATGAGATGAAGATGAGCGGGTAGTATTTATGCTTTCTTTTTAAATCATTTTCTCATAATTTATCATCACAAAATGAATTTTCTAGTGAGCTCAAAATCAAGAGATAAGAAGATGATAATGGAAAAAGATAATCATAATTCCTTTTGTGATGAATAGAAATAAAAGTATATGATTGATGTATCAACCATGGTCAAGGATGAGTGGCTAATAATGTGTAGAGAATAAACTAGAGTTAGGGTTTGGTTGGGTTAGCAATGAGTCATCAACAAATATCTTAACCATGACAAAAGAAAAAGCTTCTAGAAAGTGCATGAAGCAACTAACCCTAATCAAACCCTAATCCCTTTTAATCATCCTTAAACATGTTTAATAATAAATCATATCATGTCACAATAATATATATCACATATATATTATATATTTGCAATAAAAGAAAATAATACAATTAACATATATCGCATATATATCAATATATCATCCAGTGAGAAAATGAAATAATAAAGCAAGCCAATATTAGATAATGTAATAATATATCATATATATATTATTATACATTAAATCATCGAATCAACACTTGATCCGACGATCCGGCTATATCGAATATACCCGACTAATATATCATGTACCGATTCATCGAATCAACACTTGATCCGATGACCCGGTTCATATCTAAATATCGCGAGAATATAATACGGTATCTCATATCGTATTATTCTCGGTCCTGCACATATCACATATGTGCCTCTACTCCGTTTCGCCTGAGCCAAGAAACCTCTGTGTAGGACTCTAAAGAATCGTCAATACGCCGATAGCAGGTGATGATCATATCAAACACCCACAAGCTGCAAGCGGTCAGCTAAACGTAACAGCCACCCAGGTATTGAGCCATCAGAAGATCAACAAGCTAGCCTGTGCGTTCTCCTGTGAATCCAATCAGTAACACTCCCGTACAGTCCGGTCTGTTCGTCTGATATGTCGCATATCAAGTCTAGGGGTGGTAAACGTCAGACCCCAATAACCGATAAGTCGTGTCGATGTATGGCTCATAACGGGTCGAGAAACTACTAGTAACACTTACCAGTAAATCTCTATATCAGCCCTGGCCAGGGACTTCCAGTTATAGCCAATCGAACACAGCACAACATCAACTCCCTGTACCGGGAGAGACGAATCCCCTCCTATCGCTCATTGCCTCCATGTGATTCGGGACTGTACCCAAAAGCCACCGTTTTGCACGCCCTCTTGGACGTGGTAAGGTGGAAATCAAAGCACAGTAGGAATCACACAAGACTCTATGACGATCTCGGGTCTACAGACTACCCTGTACCAGTGTCACCAGAGAACTGCCATCTGACGTGTGGTATATCACCATCTGGGAGTTCTCGGCTAGTCCGTCCAGTATACCCAGTCTCCACTGAGCACCCGTACACCATCTCTGATGTCAAACACCGATGGATATGGGATCATCCATCGCCCATCATATGGGTCAAGATGCGTATACGATAGTCTACTCTGGTGTATCGATGCCCTGTCTCGATATACCCTCGACTAGGAACAGTTATAGGATGTACTCATCGACTATCATGGCCCCACTAGTATGATCTCATCATAGTCCCAGTAGTCGAGTACAGATCCTAAGGGCTTCATCAACATGTGAGAGTAAGACAGTAGACCATTACAAGTCAACATGTTAAGACAAAGAGAAACCAAATAGCATACTATCATGACGAGCAAGAAAGTCCTCTCTGTATATATCTAAGCATCAATCATAATATACATCATATGTACAACAATGGCCTCTAGGGCATATACATGACTAACAATCTCCCACTTGCACTAAGGCCAGCTGCTGTAATATCTCATACCTAGCATCCCGAATAATCTCTCAAACTGTATCTGGGGAATAGCCTTCGTGAATGGATCCGCAGTGTTGTCCTTCGTATCTACTCTCCTGACCTCGATCTCCCGGCGATCAACTATCTCCCTGATCAGGTGATACCGCCTCAGAATATGTCTGGACTTCTGATGGGATCTGGGTTCCTTGGCCAAAGCCACAGCTCCATTGTTATCACAATACAGAGGTATTGGATGTTCAATGGATAGAACCACACCAAGTTCACTAATGAACTTCTTGATCCAGACAGCCTCTTTAGCAGCATCGTTGGCAGGGATGTATTCAGCCTCCATCGTCGAGTCTGCAACGGTATCCTGTTTGGAACTCTTCCAACATACCACCCCTCCATTGAGGGTAAAGACAAATCCCGAGTGCGACTTAGAGTCGTCCTTATCACTTTGGAAGCTGGAATCGGTAAAGGACTCCACCTGGAGTTCTCCGTTACCATACACCAAGAACATCTCCTTAGTCCTTCGTAAGTACTTGAGAATGTTCTTTACAGCTGTCCAGTGACTCTCTCCAGGATCTGCTTGATACCGACTCACTACACTTAGTGAGTATGCTACATCGGGTCTGGTACATAGCATCGCATACATGATAGAGCCTACTGCCGAAGCATAGGGTATCCCTTGCATGCGAGCTCTCTCCAAATCAGTCTTAAGGGACATCTCTTTGGAGAGAGTGAGTCCAGAGATCGTGGGTTGGTTCCCACGCTTGGATTCTTCCATACTAAACCTCTTTAGTATGGTGTCAATGTACCTGGATTGGGACAATCCCAGTATCCGTTTAGATCTATCTCTATAGATCATGATTCCCAATATGCAGGAGGCATCACCTAGATCTTTCATTGAGAATCTCTGTGATAAGAAGAGCTTGACTGATTGCAGCATAGGAATATCATTTCCTATCAAGAGTATGTTCTCCACGTACAATACGAGGAAGACAACCTTACCTTCTGCTACCTTCTTATAGATACAAGGTTCATCTATATTTTTGATGAAGTCAAACTCTTTGACTACAACATCAAACCAGATGTTCCAACTCCGCGATGCTTGCTTTAACCCATAAATGGATTTAAGCAGCTTGCACACCTTTCCGCTGCTCCCACTATCTACGAAGCCCTCTGGCTGAGTCATGTACACGCTCTCTTCTAAATCACCGTTTAGAAAGGCGGTCTTAACATCCATTTGCCAGATTTCGTAGTCATGGTATGCAGCAATGGCAAGTAAGATCCGGATGGACTTAAGCATAGCCACTGAAGAAAAGGTTTCGTCATAATCCACACCTGGTCGTTGACGAAATCCCTTTGCTACAAGTCTAGCTTTGAAAGTCTCAACTTTTCCATCTACACCAAATTTCTTTTTAAAGATCCACTTGCTCCCTATGGGTTTACCCCTTCAGGAGCATTTTACAAAGTCCATACTTTGTTGGTGTACATGGATTCCATCTCAGATCGCATTGCATCCAGCCATTTCATAGAGTCACTACTCGTGATGGCCTGCTCGAAACTAGTCGGGTCATCATCATCCATGATGCAATCCTCGCTTCCACCATCAATGAGAAAACCGTAGTATCTCTCAGGTGGACAAGAAAACCTACTAGATGGGCGGAGAGGCTGGGGTTCGTCGGTTACTACTGAATCCTCTGGTTCTACTAAATCTTCTGTTGCAATTTGTGTTTCTGGAACCTCTTCCAGCTCTACCTCTTTGCCACTAATTTCTTTTGCAAGAAATTCCTTTTTCTAAAAAGGTGGCATATTGAGAAACAAACACTTTTTGTTCCTCAGCGTGATAGAAAATATATCCTTGAGAATTCTTTGGATATCCCACAAATTTGCAAAGAACTGATCGTGCCTCGAGTTTGTCCGGATTTTGCATTTTTACATAGGCTGGACAACCCCATATCTTAAACCTTTTAAAATACGGTCTCATTCCCCTCCATATCTCATATGGCGTTGTAGGCACTGATTTAGACGGAACTTGATTCAATAGGTATGTTGCTGTCTCAAGTGCATAACCCCAAAAGCAGATAGGTAACTCAGCAGTGCTCATCATAGAGCGCACCATATCTAATAGGGTGCGATTCCTCCGCTCCGATACACCGTTGTGCTGTGGTGTATAAGGAGGAGTAAGCTGAGTGAGAATCCCGTTCTCTTTTAGATAATCCCAAAACTCATTACTTAAGTATTCACCTCCTCGATCAGATCGAAGAATCTTAATACTTTTGCCCGTTTGATTCTCTACTTCGTGCTTATATTCTCTGAATTTCTCAAAAGCTTCAGACTTGTGTTTCATCAGGAACACATGTCCGAATCTAGAGAGATCGTCAGTGAATGTAATGAAGTAGGAATAACCGTTCCTGGCATGTGTAGACATGGGACCGCATACATCACTATGTATTAGTCCTAAGAGTTCAGTAACTCTCTCTCCGTGTCCACTAAACGGAGCTTTGGTCATTTTTCCTTTGAGACATGAATGGCAAGTATCATAAGATGATAATTCGAACGGATTCAAATAACCATCCTTATGTAACTTAGCCAGTCGTGTCGCATTGATATGACCAAGTCTACAATGCCACAAGTAGGATTCGTTCATTTCTGAATTTTTCCTCTTGTGTGTGTTTTGTATATTCAGGACTGTATTCTGATTTAGAATGAATATGCCATTATGTAACGAGCCTGATGCAATCAACTTTTGATCCTGGAATATGTTCATAACATTATCCTTTACTATAAAATTATATCCTTCTTTACTTAATAAAGAAACTAATATAATATTGCACATCATGTTCGGTATATAATAGCACTCATTAAGAATCAGTGTATTACGACTTGGTAATACAAGGTGATATTCGCCAACTGCTTTGGCTATAATACTTGCACCGTTCCCTACTTGAACGGAATGATCACCTTTTCCCAATTCTCTACCTTTTCTTAGCCCATGTAACAATTTACATATATGGGATCCTGATCCTGTATCCAATACCCAGGACATAGGGTGAACTGAGAAACAGTTCTCAATAACTAACACACCTGAAGAAGATGCATCAATATGCATGTTCTTTTGGGCGGTGTGAGAATCCAGATATTCTCCTATTTTCTGTTCAGTCTTATAACTCTTATAAGAAAGAACGGGTCCAACGTTTCCCTGCTCAGTATAATAAGCTGGTTCAGTCAATACATCCATATTATTATCTTGATTATGGCCTGACATGGTCGCTACCTGGAGAGAGAGAGAAGAAAACACTTTAGCGTATGCTCTTGCAAGATTAGATTGGTTATTATCTTATCTAATCAGGATGTCTCCCACTGTTTTTATCAAATCTACCTTCAAACCCTAAAAGGTAAGATTAGCCGGGATTAATTACACCCTACAATTTCGTCAATCTTTCAGCCAGATCAGTGTCGGTACTTTGAGGGAGGTTCCCCGTGCTTTCGCACGGACTAATTAAAGTAAACCTCGTTTTCCTAGAGGCGTAACCCCGTTAACACTTTTCTAGACACTTACTTGAATGACTAATTGTCCTATGTAAAACTCTCCCAGGAGTAACACTTACTCGCAGTGGGTATCGGGATCCAACTATCTCATAGGAGGTATGCAATCTCATTGCAAATTTCAACGCTTGAAATTCCCGATAATATTTTGCCCCTAGCAACTCATGACCTTAACATGGTCAACAAATCATAAGTGCTAGCCAAGTTCAACCCGTCATTTCCCGATTGAATTAAACCCACTCGTACGACCCTTAACATGGTCAACAAAGTCGTACGACTACCCTAATCCAATCACATCACATGTTTTTAACAGATAAGCACTAATTAGCTACCGCACACTACGCCTTAACATGGTCAACAAACGTAGCACGAATACTAAATAGTCTTTATCTGAAATGACGGAGGGCTACGCAGGTTTTTCAGAAAACCTCGAGCGTAATGAACTTGATATCGTCGTAGAATCGAGTGTTTTTGAAAAGGAGTGTTTTTGAGGCTTTTCTTAGTTTCGCTAAAGGGGTCACTCCCGGTGAAGGGATCGTCGGCCCTTTCCTCATCGAATAAGGTGCAGGATATATCATATATACCGCTGTGCAAAACAAAACTCTAAAAGCAATCAAAAGACAAACCGAGTTTTGTAGCATCTGCCAGTTTCGCTAAAGAGGTCACTCCCGGTGAAGGGATCGTCGGCTCTTTCCTCATCGAATAAGGTGCAGGACATATCATATATATCGCTGTGCAAAGCAAAACTGTAGCTACCCCTTTTATAAAGTTTTGATTCTACAACATCTTTAGGTTTCTTTTCTTTTTATTAATCTTATTAATGAAAATCCCATCAGCTTATGCTTCCTAAGCATCACAGAAAAAACGAAAGCAGTAATATTTATATATCAGCATATATATATATATAGTATAAGCATTCGTCTCAGGCAGTAATATGATCTCATCACAGAACATTGCAGCAGAAGAACATATATGAAATATTGGATATACTAGGATGTCCGTGTTTTCAATACGAGCCTGTATAAAACACGGATTCCACGGTCGCGACGAATAGCCAAACCCACATCCCAAGACCCCTACGAGAGCGGCAAGTAACACTGCCAATTCTAGGGTTAGGAGACCCGGTCTCAACTCCTCGAGATGGCCTCCCTCTGGACCCTAGAACCCGGTTACTTGTGCTCCCCTCCTTGGGTCTACCTAATGCGGAAAAGTAAATAATATACACTGGTGACAACAACCTCAACCTGGAAGTGCCCCAAATAAAAGAATATTACAGTACAAATGAATTTTACATGAATGAAAATAAAACCCTCATCTCACATAAAACCCCCGGCTATTCAGAACGCGACGATCCAATATAACATATCACAGCAACACATAATATCACATATCATCAACGTAAGTAAATATGCGCATCCTAATTATCGTTGACATATAGCAACGAAACCGGCGATATCACATATTACACTTACGGTCATAGAAAAGAAAGTGTAAAACTACAATATTTGGAATTCACAATCACTTTAGACATCGTAAATCCGAAATATCACATACTTCGCATTTTATGCCTAACTCTATGAATTCCACATATTGTATCACATTCCAGATAAATAAACAGTATTAAACTTTTCGAACAGATAATCAAATATCCAAAATTTCCTAAAGTGCTCAACACTTGAGCGGAGTTCAAATAATCCCAGAATATGTCACAGTACCAGTGATCCAGCGGTAGAACGGTCAAGCCAACGCCTCACATGTGGCACGCCGTACTGCCCCAAACCCGAAGGTTCAAAAGGCAGTTCAAGACGGTCACATAATCGAGTTAAGCTTTGTTGTCTTCTAGAGGGTCCACCGCTTAACATGTACAATTTTTCCGAAAGATTTAAACCCGATAAAAATTCAACACTTGGAAGTTTTACGTGCCGGGAAAAAGTGAGTTAATGATATCCATTCGAACTTTTTAACAATTTCTAAATATCTGGAAAGAATTACGAATTTAAATTTTCCGATCGAATCTACTATTACAAAACAAACCCCAGAAATCTCAACACTTGAAACAGATTAAAAATACCCATAAAAAATAAACCAGAGAACTATGAATTACTGTGCAAAAATGGGGCCCTGATCTCTTTAAACTGCCGCGGTTCCGCGGCCCAAGCAAGGGTACGGCCGCGGTTCCGCGGCGGTTTGTACGGATCAGTGGATTCTTTTTCCACCGAAATTCTTATTTTTCCCTGCTGCATTTTTCAGGTATTTTTAATTCAGAAAAATCCCAGATTTTGAAAAATTTCCCGAGAGGGGGTTAAATTCGTCGGTTCGGGTTCGATCGGAGTTTTAACTTCGTAAACACGTCGCCTAATGCTCTAGCTAGGCTCTGATACCACTGTAGGGTTCCTAGGCACTCTTGTGAAGGTTCATAAGGCATCAAACATGCCCGGATAAAATTTTAGACGTGCCGAACAACCCAAAGCCGGGATCTTTGCTAGATAATTAAGGTTAAGCATACAAGATTACATCTTTTAAGCTAAGTGTGAGGGATTACAACCTTTGTAGTCCGCTCCTTCGCTTCACAAGCTCCGAGTAGAAGTCCCTTCGCCGCGATCCACGATCTCCCAGACTCAAGAGAGGCTCCACGACTCGAACGATCCATGCTAGCTTGAAGTGTTCCAAATCTCCGATGATCTACGTCGAAGTTTCAATAACTCAAGATTTCTCACTCTAAAGAGATGAACAGACTAATCTCATGGGCTAGATGAGATGAGGATGAGAGAGTAGTATTTATGCTTTCTTTTTAAATCATTTTCTCATAATTTATCATCACAAAATGAATTTTATAGTGAGCTCAAAATCAAGAGAGAAGAAGATGATAATGGAAAAAGATAATCATAATTCCTTTTGTGATGAATAGAAATAAAAGTATATGATTGATGTATCAACCATGGTCAAGGATGAGTGGCTAATAATGTGTAGAGAATAAACTAGAGTTAGGGTTTGGTTGGGTTAGCAATGAGTCATCAACAAATATCTTAACCATGACAAAAGAAAAAGCTTCTAGAAAGTGCATGAAGCAACTAACCCTAATCAAACCCTAATCCCTTTTAATCATCCTTAAACATGTTTAATAATAAATCATATCATGTCACAATAATATATATCACATATATATTATATATTTGCAACAAAAGAAAATAATACAATTAACATATATCGCATATATATCAATGTATCATCGAGTGAGAAAATGAAATAATAAAGCAAGCCAATATTAGATAATGTAATAATATATCATATATATATTATTATACATTAAATCATCGAATCAACACTTGATCCGATGATCCGGCTATATCGAATATACCCGACTAATATATCATGTACCGATTCATCGAATCAACACTTGATCCGATGACCCGGTTCATATCTAAATATCGCGAGAATATAATACGGTATCTCATATCGTATTATTCTCGGTCCTGCACATATCACATATGTGCCTCTACTCCGTTTCTCCTGAGCCAAGAAACCTCTGTGTAGGACTCTAAAGAATCGTCAATACGCCGGTAGCAGGTGATGATCATATCAAACACCCACAAGCTGCAAGCGGTCAGCTAAACGTAACAGCCACCCAGGTATTGAGCCATCAGAAGATCAACAAGCTATCCTGTGCGTTCTCCTGTGAATCCAATCAGTAACACTCCCGTACAGTCCGGTCTGTTCGTCTGATATGTCGCATATCAAGTCTAGGGGTGGTAAACATCAGACCCCAATAACCGATAAGTCGTGTCGATGTATGGCTCATAACGGGTCGAGAAACTACTAGTAACACTTAGCAGTAAATCTCTATATCATCCCTGGCCAGGGACTTCCAGTTATAGCAAATCGAACACAGCACAACATCAACTCCCTATACCGGGAGAGACGAATCCCCTCCTATCGCCCATTGCCTCCATGTGATTCGGGACTGTACCCAAAAGCCACCGTTTTGCACGTCCTCTTGGACGTGGTAAGGTGGAAATCAAAGCACAGTGGGAATCACACAAGACTCTATGACGATCTCGGGTCTACAGACTACCCTGTACCAGTGTCACCGGAGAACTGCCATCTGACGTGTGGTATATCACCATCTGGGAGTTCTCGGCGAGTCCGTCCAGTGTACCCAGTCTCCACTGAGCACCCGTACACCATCTCTGATGTCAAACACCGATGGATATGGGATCATCCATCGCCCATTATATGGGTCAAGATGCGTATACGCTAGTCTACTCTGGTGTATCGATGCCCTGTCTCGATATACCCTCGACTAGGAGCAGTTATAGGATGTACTCATCGACTATCATGGCCCCACTAGTATGATCTCATCATAGTCCCAGTAGTCGAGTACAGATCCTAAAGGCTTCATCAACACGTGAGAGTAAGACAGTAAACCATTACAAGTCAACATGTTAAGACAAAGAGAAACCAAATAGCATACTATCATGACGAGCAAGAAAGTCCTCTCTGTATATATCTAAGCATCCATCATAATATACATCATATGTACAACAATGTCCTCTAGGGCATTGTTCATAACAGAATACTGCATTTTATACCGCCCATTCTTATGCTCGTGTGTTTATAGGTAGGTGCTTTTAATCCGTGTTTGTTACATATCTACAGAGTACAGGTTTCCAGTACAAATATTGCAAATCAAGACAAAATCTCCACAGTTACGCCAAATACAGAACATCTGTTGACAGCAGATAAAAGCCGGGTTCCGGTCATCCATATCCGTCCGGTGCCGAGTACCAGTTCCTGAGACAAGACATATGACAGTGGTCATTCGTGTCTGGGACAGGCACAGAGCACGAGGGGGGCTGCACAAGAATCAATGGGTACGCGGAGCTCGAGGGAGATAAAGTCAAAAGTAAAGAAAAGAGTGCAATATTGGACTAAGAAATCTGAAGATATTCTGGAAGACTTTATGCAGTGTGAAGTTTTCAAACACAAGGAAAAATGGAACCAGGGAAGCACACAAATTTCGAGGACCCAACTCCCCTATACGGCCGCGGATCCGCGGCCAATGGGGGGTATTGGCCGCGGAACCGCGGCCATGTGGACACCTCATCTGATGAGTTTTCAGGGGTAGTTTGGGTACTTCATTTTATATCAGATTCTTGCCCTAGGGTTTCTGTAAGCAGCCTATAAATACTCCAGAACTGAGCCAAACCATGGTGTCTATTCTTTTAGCCACTTTAGTGTAGTTTTAGTTCTTCTTCTTCTTCTTCTTCTTCATTCTTCCTCCATGGAAATGTAGTGAGAGCATTGAGTGGATGTCAATAAAGATGAAGGTTTTTGTATTATTCTTTTTGTTTAGCTTCCCCCTTGAGCTCTCTACCTTAACTTGATCTTGCAATCTCTTAAGTGAGCTTGCAAGTTTAAGCTTTGGTCATTGGTCTCAAGGGGTTGTATCATTTTGTTCTCTCCTTAGTGCTTCATTTCACATGAGTTCTTTACCCTTCTCTTGATTGAGCTTGCAAGTTTAAGGGTTGGCTATTGATCCCATGCTTGTTTTGAGTTCTATGGTTCTTGTAATTACTTTCTTGCATTTTTCATTCTTGTCTTTAATTACTTGCAATTTTTTACCATGCACTTTAATTACTTGCTTGTAATCTTTTCTTTTCTTTGTTCTTTTCTTTTGCTCTTTTTGGTTTGTTTTGTGAATGGTTGTAATTATTATTGTTAAGAAGAAATACGATATTATAAGTTAACGTTTCATTGCCCATTTCCTTTTCCCGTATTTTCCATTGAACTCCGCCCAAACGATACGCAAGCGCTCCGTTAGGCACCCTACCCTAACAAGGTAACGGTGATTCCTAACCGCGACCGGTTGCGTTCGGTTTGGCCGGAGGTGAAAGCAAGAGACAAGAACGGAAGGACAAGGGTAAATAAGTCGTATTCCACGAATACCGCGCTTAAATCCCCTAATCCACGTTGTTGCCGATTGCTCTAGCTTCAATTGGTCAAGATTCGGCTCAAAGGTTTTGAGTACGGATTTCTTTAGCTTATAATCTCGTATCTTTTTCTTAACAACTTTATACTTGCAAATAATACACATAGGTTAGATTGAACAGACACATACAAATTCTTTATTGACTCGTCTAAGACAAGAAAGGACATACAACCATCTCCCTATGGATCGACCCGTGCTCAACCGGCTAGCTGCATAGCGACACCGTCTTGATTGCGGTTAACTTTAATTCTTTCAATCAAATGGCGCCATATCCGGGGAGACGGTAGCGTATTTTCTTTCTTGTTATTCGGGTTAATATTCTTTTTGTATATATTTATAAAAAAAAAATCTTTTTGTTTTTTTTTGATCATTTTTGTGGGCAAGAGTGCAGATTTTTGCGTATTTGCAAACTGCGATTGTGGGGAGCAAAGTGTACGTTCAAGGTTAAGGTGATTACGAAGTACAGTGCCAAAGATCCGGGTAGTTTGACCCGCGCAAGCGAACTTTTCAAGCTTACCGGATTTGATTCAACGGGGGTTTCCTAACCCAAAAACTTAACGGTACGTACTTTACTAATACCTTCTTCTCAAATCCGACGCATCCAATATAATATTCTTTGCAGGATTCTTTGCAAGTTCGCTAGCAAACGCTAAATATTGACTAACCCGTATTTGTTGCAGTGCCGTGCTTAAACTAAAAAACGATTGTTTGATTCTTTATAGAATTTTTATTGAATTGCGCATTGCATACATTAATACGGACTTAAGGGCAAGCGAACCCCATAATATACGGTAAAGGATTTCATCACCTTTTCCGTGGCCCACAAATCACGAACTTGAGCATAACGTTTACCCACACAAAATTTAAAAGAAACTAGACTTTAAGCCTTAAGGACTTCGCGCTCACTAGGAGAAGTTAACTGTGTTTAGAACCTCGCTTAACGGTATATTGCTTACGGGGTGTCTAGGAAAGTGTTAACGGCGAAACCGCCAAAAGAGAAAGGGTTATTTAATTAAGGAACTTCGCGAATGCGTTGGAAAACCTCCCCTTATCTCTACACTTACCTGGCCTCGTGATCAGTGTATCTTGAGCCCGTTTCTCGACACAATTTTACTTCGACAATCAAGTTCTGGAGCAGGTCTAGTTGACCTAGGTGAACCCTAGAACGATTAGGTGTGTGGTATTTTTGTGTGGTGATTGTTTTTGTCCATATTCTTTTTGTGTGTATATTTCATTCTTCTGTTAATATATAAACTATAAAAAAAAATATCACATTCTTTTTCCCCTCCTTTTCTCTACCTTTCTTTTTCTCTCTTCATATCATGGGTACCCCACCTCGCAAAACTCTTGCCGAACTTTGGTACCCACAACCAGACATTACTTCTTACGGTTCTTGCTTTGGCCGAACTTCGAACGATCCATCCATGCCAAAAATTTCATTGAAAGATCGGATAGACGCATCTAGGACAAACAATTTGACTCCGCAATCCACTTCGTATCAACCATTTCAAACATTCACCCCTTCTTACATTGATACCCCTTCTTCGAGTCATGTTGCAACTCCAAGACCTATGTCTATTGTAGAACGTATTGAACAATCTCGTAGCCGATCTTTCACTCCTGTCACCACTTCAAATTCTTGGGATCAACAATTTCATTCACCTTCTTATCCAAATGTTGATCCTACTCCTGTCCAGCCATTCAATTCCTACCAGTCCTACCCGACTTTTACACCTTCCCTAGACATTGCTACTGAACCGACATTTGGGAGTTTTCAGTATCCATACAACTTTGAATCTTTTACTGAAACCCCTTCACAACCCATGTCTAGTCTGGAATAGTCGTTGGAAGACTTTAGGGTAGCGTCAAGCCAACAGATGATGGATTTGAATGCGTCCATGGCCGCTCTCATACAACCTACTGACCCGGTAGCTAGTTTCCAACTAGCTCCAAATTTTCCAATGTATGAAGAAGCGGTAGGACAGGCTGTGAATTTGAGTGGAGAAAGTGAGATGTACCCCCTTCCAAATCAAATCTACCCGTCCCAAATTGAATCCCACAACTCCTGTTTTGAAAGTCTATCAAGTATCCCACATGATTTATCAATTGAAGATAAAATGCTGAATGAGTTGTGCGACTTTGTAGTGTTTGATTTACCCGATTGTGAAGGGTTCCTTCCAAGTAAAACCAATCCTAAACCTTTTGACCTCTACACCTCCACTTTAGAACCTGAATTGATTGATATCCATGCTTTTGTTGAGGTGTCTGAGAATATTGATTGTCACTTGATTGAAAATATTGATGCCGGGAATATTTTGGATGATGAACCTGTAGATTTAGCTGATTTTTTCTCTCCAATTCATCATCCCGAGTCATTAAATGTTTTTCCCGAACCCCATATGCGTCTTGATTTTGATGAAAATTGCATGGATAAGCTAAATTTTGAGGAGAATATTGAGGATAGTATTGAGGATGAACCAGTTTTAATTGATGGGTCGGATTTTCCAATTAATCCTGTTCCTTTCATTGACTGTGTACACCCTCCTGAACCTTTAACCGATAACCTTCCTCAATCACCTACCCCCATCCTTTCCATCGGTCCGACCTTGCAAGAACCCGTCTCACTTTCATTTCATATGTTTGGTTTACCGAGTTCGGCGTACCAATGGTTTCTCATGAATCTTGAGGGATTTGACCCAATTTCTCGCCATATTGATAGATTAGTACAATCCATTTTTTCACATCGATCATTACAGATTGTACTAATTTATTCAATCCATTTTCACCCTCAAGTTCGTATTCCACTTCTTTCTCCCTTCCACCATTCTTCTTCTCATACACCAAGACCGTATACTACTTCTATCTCCATGCAGTCTCGCGTATTCTTCAATTCTTACCTCTCCGCATTCTTTCACCAACCAGCACATTATAGAGATAAAATCTTTGAATGGTTGATACTCACCTTTGGCCTGTGTAAGGCCCTGTATAGCTTGATACTATTTTCTTTCCCCCTAATCCTGAATTTCACCGCTTAAACAGTGGAAACACTGTTTTACTTAAGTTTGGGGGGAACCTTTTTTTTGTATATATTTTGTTTTCCTTTTTTTTTGTATATAATTTGTTTTTAGGGAGAGCACCGACAATTTTGACCCTCTTGGTATAGCCTGACAGTGAGGGCACTGTCAAGTTTAAGTTTGGGGGTGTGCTCGGTAAGCTTTCTTCCTTCGCATTCATTTGTATATTTTGCATTTGCATACCTTATTAAAAACCCACAAAAAATCAAAAATTTTCCAAAAATATAAATACTTTGTCGTCAAGTTAGCTAATAGGGTAACTTAGATCTTTATTCCGAAAGATTAGTTAATATGATAGAAATAACTAAATTCTAGGCTTAGGAATTGAAAACCCTAAAAATAACCCTCATTCAGTTTAAACTTGGTAAGTATACGTCCTTACAGTTTTTTTTTGAGAAATAGGTAATCTTGAGTTCAGTTCTTTAGTTAAGTCAAGATGAAGGGAAAGTATTGATGCTCTACTGAAGGATAAGTCTAAAAAATAATTTCTTTTCTTGAGTTCAAATTTAGAAAGTATATACCCTACAAACTGCACATACACGCACCTTGAAACTTTGGATAGTAGAGGATACCTAGAAATACTCCTGCCTGAAAGCCTAGTATGAAAGAAAAAACGGTATTTAAAGCTAAACACCAAAAGAGCATATTGAAAAAATATCCGGTCTTGAAAAAGAAAAAGAAAAAGAAAAATAGAATAAAGTCAAGACCTGGAAACTACTATTTACGCTTTAAAGTTCACACATTCAGTAATCGGTCGTTAGTGCCTGATTGTTAGGTTTTCTGCGTGTTCAAGTTTTAGTCAATTACCGCAATCAAGACGGTTTCGCTCGTAGCTAGCCGGTTGAGTACGGGTCGTCCGCAGGGAGATAGGATTCTTTTTCTATGTGCTTTAACGAGTTAAGTCCAGTTTTTCAGATTTTGTTGTGATTAATTAAGTGGTAAAATGATATGTAAAGAGAGCTTGTTAGGGTTAGGATTAGGTTAGTTTGAGTTAGGAGTCTCCCACATCTTTCGTTGCCCCTCTTAATATCGGTGTTACGGTAATCGGCAACAACGGGGATTAGCACGAGTAGGAAGGAACTTGCGAGTATAAGCTAGGCTTTCCAACGCATAAGTTCTTCCTTTTGGTGCTTGTCCATCCGTTCTTGGCTCTTAGCCATAACCTCCGATTAATTCAACCACAACCGGTCTCACTACGGAATCACCGCTATCATGTAGGATAGGGTGCCGTAAGGAGCGGATTGTGGTTCAATTAACGGGAGTCGAATTAAGTTGTTGGGCAAGGAAAGAGTGAGAGAGATTTCCTTCTCTCAAACTTCTCTTATCCTACCCTAACAAGTATGAAACTACTCACACATCATAATAAAAAGAAAACAAAACAAAAGAGGAAGATAGAAAGAAAGAGATTAGAAGATAACAACTAGCTATTTGCGACCTCACCTTGGCAAGGATCAAGCGTAAGCATCATGGTTGTTTTAAGGATAAAGAAAAAGAGAAAAGAAAGAAACAACAAGAAATAACAACAACTAAGTTAACAAATTAAAATTACAAGCAATTATAAAAGAACAAGACAAGATATAATAGCAAAAGAATCTTCTTTATTCATCATTCTTCACTCACAAAGCTCACTACAAGTTTAATGGAGAAGAGATGAGAAGAGGAAGAAGAAACAAGTATTCTAAACCTAGAAAAATACAAGAATATGCACCCCTTCCTTCACAAGGTTCTGGGGTATTTATAGGCTGGAAAATGAAAACCTAGGGCAACATTCAGAACTAAAATGAAAAGACAAAAACACCCTCAAAAATTGGTCAACTGCCGCCACTATACGGCCGCGGATCCGCGGCCTAAGCCAGCTTATGCCGCGGAACCGCGGCCCTTTAGTGGAGTTAGGTGACCAATTTTTGTAGGGTTCCCTGGTTTGTTGTGCCCATGAGTCTGGTATATATCTTTTCTCAGATTTTCTTCACGATTTTTCCAGAATTTCTGTTGATCAAAAGGTGATTGGATGTGTATCTTTTGTCATGATTTTCTTGAGCTCCGCGTAGATTTCTTGGATCTTGTGTTGCCATTGAGCCTTGTGCATGAAGGTGACAATCGATTTGCCATTTTGTCTCCTAAACTGGTATGTGGCAACAGACGGATAAAGAGCGGAGACCCGTGTTTTATCTGTGGTTGGCAGGAACCCGGATTTTGTCGTGTTTTTCCATGGATTTCACCGTTTAGAGCCGAGAACCTGTATCCTGCAATTGACTAGCAAACACGGCTCAAGAGTATCTACCGATATGCAATGTGATAAAAATTGGGCGGTATGAAAATGCAAAAATCTGATATGAACAAATACCCCCAAACTTATCATTTGCTCGTCCCGAGCAAAGCCAATTTATTCACAAAAAATTTCCTAACCTCACTTTCGCAGGGAACGCGATTACACTGAGCATGTGCAACAAGCCGTTAAACCTCTAGGTGTCCCTAGTAGGAGGAGTGTTGTCTCCTGAGGGTTTTCAGCGGATACTACCCACAAAATCCGGTCAAACTAGTTTTGCGAAAATAACTAAGATTCAAACCCTAAAGTTTTGTTTCATAAAATAACAATTCTATTATCCTAAGTCTAGACTATCGAACCTTTATTTTTCACACCTCACTTCTTATTTAACTACAGATTTTATATGTCTTTACGTGCAGTGCAAATAGTGTCGTTAAGTTCCAGAAGGATCGATTAAAGTCATCATGTCACACAATAAAGCCCTGATAACAATTTTAAAAGGATCACACAAGTTTTATAAAGAGTTAAGCATTTTTCAAGTTTCGTTTTCCAGTAAAGTTTCAACTTCAGAATTTCTATCTTCCCTAACAGGAAACTAGGTCTTATTCTTCACTCCACCTTTTTCTTGTTTTCATTTCATACACACCTCTGTGAACGTGCAATAGTCTTTATCATAGAGTAAAATCTTCATATCTCCGCTAAATTTTTTTATAAAAGCCTGTCTTTTATCAAGATTATTCTCACACAAAGAACCGTTAGGAATTTTAACTCGGAGAGAGCACTAGCTTGACTTTGTTTTAATCTGGACTTTCTAGGCTTCTTAGCGAGCTTTGGGCCAATGCACCCAAACCAGTTGGTTTTAGGGCATTAGGTGTAGAAACACCCCAGCGGACTTAATTACTCAAGTTACCTAGGTCCAAAAACAAAAGACAGTTTGGCGTGAAAATCAGATGATTTAATACGAACGGAGATATAACCGGCAGTTCAGTTATTTTTTTGGATAAAAGACGTGTTTAGTGGGTTTGGTGTGTAATCATTCCAATCAAGTTTCAGATGGGTTATTTTTCAGACTTAGTTCCAATTACGGCATCAATAACATTCCTTCATATTCACTCACTTCATAAACTATTCTTGATATTACTTATTTTCGAAAAAACCTATTTGATCCTCATAAAATCATTTATCTGTTAAAAGTTTTTAAACATAAAAGACTTGTCATTTAATTTCCAAAAACTCACGACACGTGTAGTGTGATGTAAAGACGTATATCAGCTGTAGTTAACTTCAAAAGGAGAGTTATCTTTCAGGTTTTCAAAGTCTAAACATAAGATTTAGTTATTCTTATTTTATCAAACAAAACCGTCGAAATGTTGAATAAGAGTCCTCCCACTAGCTAACTTAACAGAAAAGTTTTTATGTTTTTAGAAAATTTTCAGATTTTTATGGATTTTATGGATTTTAATATGCAGATGCAAAATATACATATGAATGCGAAGGTAAGAAATGCATACCGAGCGTACCCCCAAACTTAAACTGGACAGTGTCCTCACTGTCATTGCATGAAGAGATCATTTGAAGGGTCAAAATTGTCGGTTAGCGATACACACATTTTTTTTTTGTTTTTAAAGAAAAGAAAAAGAAAAAGAATATACAAAAATATATACAAAATGGTTTATACATACCCCCAAACTTATTTGGAACAGTTTCCACTGTTCTTGGCTGGAAAACCGAAGTTTGGAGGTAGGCAGAGGAAGATCATGCAGGGTAAACCGGCACCTGTAAGAACAGGAGCTCCTCTGTTGGTTCGGCGCTAAGGTACAGTTTTAGTCGGTGTCCGTTCACTTTGAAAAATGAACCGTCCTTTGGATTTTCCAAATCCACAGCGCCCTGCGGATACACATTCGGCACAAAATACGGCCCTTTCCAGCGAGATCTGAGCTTTCCTGGATGGAAGTGTAGTCTGGTGTAGTAAAGCAGTACCTGTTGACCAGGTACGAAAGTTTTACGCAAAAGGTGTTTATCTTGAAACACCTTCGTTCGGTTCTTAACGACAATCGCGTTATCGTAAGCCTCATCCCTAAGCTCGCTCAGTTCGTTCAACTGCAGCTTCCGATGGCTGCCCGCATCTTCGAGAGACAGATTCAGCTCTTCTATCGCCCAAAATGAGCGATGCTCTATTTCGACAGGTAGGTGGCAGGCTTTTCCGTACACAAGCCGATAGGGAGACATGCCAAGGTCGGTCTTATAAGCGGTTCGAAAGGCCCAAAGGGCATCAGTGAGTTTCAGCGACCAATCCTTACGGTTCTTGGAAACCGTCTTCTCCAGTATTTGCTTGATTTGCCGATTTGAAACTTCGGCCTTCCCGCAGGTTTGGGGGTGGTAGGGCGTGGATAGCTTATGATTAATGGAGTATTTCCGCATCAAGGCCTCGAAAGTTTTGTTGCAGAAATGACTTCCATTGTCGCTAATGATCGCTCGGGGGTGCCCAAACCGGGAGAAAATGTTTTCTTTAAGGAACCTTGTTGTCGTTAGTCCGGCTGGGCACAGCCTCGACCCATTTAGAGACGTAATCAACAGCGAGAAGGATGTACAAGTTCCCAAAAGAGCTGGGAAACGGCCCCATGAAATCTATCCCCCAAACATCGAAAATCTCCACAACCAAGATCGGTTGGAGCGGCATCTCGTTCCTCCGGGATATCCGGCCCAAGTGTTGGCACCGGGAGAAAGTCTTGAAATAGTCATGAGCGTCTTTGAAGAGTTGTGGCCAGTAGAAACCACATTGCAAGATCTTCTCAGCTGTCTTTCTGGGGCCAAAATGCCCGCCACACGCTTGATCGTGGCAAAATGACAGCACACTCTTGAATTCCTCGTCAGGGACACACCGACGAATAATCTGGTCGGGACAGTACTTGAACAAATAGGGTTCGTCCCAGTAAAAGTGTTTTACTTCGGATAAGAAGCGAAGTCTGTCCTGACTTGACCATTCAGTCGGTAGTAATCCCGTGGCCAAATAGTTCACAATATCTGCGAACCAGGGTTCGCAAGATATTGTCAAGAGCTGTTCATCCGGGAAAACGTCATTGATCGGAATTGGAAGCGAAGGCGAAGAAGGAAGTCGTGAGAGATGGTCGGCAACCACGTTTTCACATCCTCGTTTGTCCTTAATGACAAGGTCAAACTCTTGAAGCAAGAGGATCCAACGGATTAACCGAGATTTTGCATCTTTCTTCGCAAAAAGATGGCGCAGAGCAGAATGGTCGGTGTAGACAATGACTGGAGAGCCGATGAGGTAGGGCCTGAACTTTTCTAAAGCAAATACAACAGCTAAGAATTCCTTCTCAGTTGTTGTATAATTGAGTTGTGCGTCGTTCAGGGTTCGGCTCGCATAATAGATTACGTGCGGTATCTTGTTGATGTGTTGTCCAAGGACAGCACCAATGGCAAAGTCGGATGCATCGCACATAATCTCGAATGGGTGCGTCCCGTCAGGTGAAGAAAGAACGGGAGCAGAAGTGAGTGAGCGTTTCAATGACTCGAATGCAGTCGCACAGCTATAGTTAAAGTCTAATGGCGTATCCTTGGCCAGCAAAAGAGTCAAGGGCCTAGCAATCTTGCTAAAGTCCTTGATGAACCGTCTATAGAAACCGGCATGGCCAAGGAAGGCTCGGATATCTCTGACGCATCGGGGAGGAGGTAGATTGGAAATGACCTCAATCTTTGCTTTGTCAACCTCTATGCCATTTTGCGAGATGATATGTCCTAAGACAATACCTTCGCGCACCATGAAGTGGCATTTCTCCCAATTCAAAGTGAGATTCTTGTCCTTACATCGGGTAAGGACTGCGTCAAGATGCAGCAAACACTCGTTGAAGGAATCGCCGAAGATGGAGAAATCATCCATGAAGATATCCAGAAATTTTTCTACCATGTCTGAGAAAATTCCTATCATACACCGCTGGAAGGTAGCGGGCGCATTGCATAACCCAAAGGGCATGCGACGATATGCAAACATGCCGAAAGGACAAGTGAAAGTGGTCTTGTCCTGGTCTTTTTCGGCGATGGGAATTTGATTATAGCCGGAGTAGCCATCAAGAAAGCAGTAGTACTCGTGTCCGGCCAATCGTTCAAGCATCTGGTCAATGAAAGGTAGCGGAAAGTGGTCCTTCCGCATTGCGGTGTTGAGTTTTCTGTAATCAATGCATACTCGCCACCCAGTTTGGGTGCGAGTAGGGATTAACTCGTTCGCCTCGTTGGTTATGACCGTGATGCCCGACTTCTTGGGGACAACATGAATGGGGCTAACCCACTGGCTATCAGAAATAGGGTAAATGATACCACTATCTAGACATTTTACGATCTCCTTCTTCACAGCCTCTTTCATGACTGGATTGAGACGTCTTTGTGGATGCCGGGCTGGTTTGGCATCTTCCATCAGATGAATGTGATGCTCAACGATCAGGGGACTAATCCCCTTGATGTCCGCCATGGACCAGCCAAAAGCTTGCCTGTTTCTATGCAAGACAGCGAGAAGGACTTTCTCTTGCTCTGGAGCTAGAGAAGCCGAAATGATGACAGGGAGGGTCTCGTTCTCACCTAAGTAAGCATACTTAAGGTGAGACGGCAAAGGCTTGTGTTCGAGTGTTGGAGGTGAAATGATGGAAGGCAAGATTGGTGCAAAGGTCTCGAACTCAAAGGACTCCAGCAAAGGTTCAAAACGAGTGTAGGCAACCGAGTTGGATGGTTCAGGTAACTCATCCGGAAAGTCGAAGGATTCAAACTCGGGTTGTGCGCGGCTAAGATCGTTCGAGAACGTGAAACACTCGTAGTCGTTGTCGGGCGCAGAAACAGCAGCAGGTTCGAAGAGAAACGCACTAGTGGCGTCAAGATTATCGTGATCAAACAGAAACTCCTCGAATACACACTCTTCTGGGGTGATCTCCTGGATCGAGCAGACGTCCAGTATATGAGCATTAGGTTCGGCGGGCTGATTCCCCAACCTAAAAATGTTGAGTTCAATCGTCATGTTTCCAAAAGAGAGGTTCATCGAACCATTGCGACAATTGATCACAGCAATTGAGGTTGCAAGAAATGGGCGACCGAGTATCACCGGAATTTGATTCCGGGGGTTAGCTACAGGCTGTGTGTCTAATACAATGAAGTCAACGGGGAATATGAAGTCCCCGACTTTTATTAACACATCCTCTAGCTCACCCCTAGGATGGGTAATCGATCGGTCGGCCATTTGGAGAGTGCAGTGCGTGGGTTTCAGCTCTCCGACGCCTAATTGCTCGTATACTGAATACGGAAGCAGGTTAACACTGGCACCAAGATCTAATAGTGCGCGGTTGATGTTCTTATCCCCAATGGTAATTGAAATCGTAGGACAGCCAGGGTCCTTCCGTTTTTGTGGTAAAGATTGGGTAAGGGCATCACTCGCAGCACTAGCCAAGAAAACTTTCTTGGGTACCTGAGACTTCCTCTTTTTCGTGCACAAGTCCTTTAAGATTTTCGCGTAGGACGGGACTTGTTGGACAGCATCTAAAAGAGGAATGTTAATGTTAACCTGCTTAAATAACTCCAGAATCTTCTTCATTTGAGGATTTTGTTTATTAGACCTCAACCGGTTTGGAAATGGAACATTTTGAAAATTGAATGGTTCAGGTAACTCATCCGGAAAGTCGAAGGATTCAAACTCGGGTTGTGCGCGGCTAAGATCGTTTGAGAACGTGAAACACTCGTAGTCGTTGTCGGGCGCAGAAACAGCAGCAGGTTCGAAGAGAAACGCACTAGTGGCGTCAAGATTATCGTGATCAAACAGAAACTCCTCGAATACACACTCTTCTGGGGTGATCTCCTGGATCGAGCAGACGTCCAGTATATGAGCATTAGGTTCGGCGGGCTGATTCCCCAACCTAAAAATGTTGAGTTCAATCGTCATGTTTCCAAAAGAGAGGTTCATCGAACCATTGCGACAATTGATCACAGCATTTGAGGTTGCAAGAAATGGGCGACCGAGTATCACCGGAATTTGATTCCGGGGGTTAGCTACAGGCTGTGTGTCTAATAAAATGAAGTCAACGGGGAATATGAAGTCCCCGACTTTTATTAACACATCCTCTAGCTCACCCCTAGGATGGGTGATCGATCGGTCGGCCATTTGGAGAGTGCAGTGCGTGGGTTTCAGCTCTCCGACGCCTAATTGCTCGTATACTGAATACGGAAGCAGGTTAACACTGGCACCAAGATCTAATAGTGCGCGGTTGATGTTCTTATCCCCAATGGTAATTGAAATCGTAGGACAGCCAGGGTCCTTCCGTTTTTGTGGTAAAGATTGGGTAAGGGCATCACTCGCAGCACTAGCCAAGAAAACTTTCTTGGGTACCTGAGACTTCCTCTTTTTCGTGCACAAATCCTTTAAGATTTTCGCGTAGGACGGGACTTGTTGGACAGCATCTAAAAGAGGAATGTTAATGTTAACCTGCTTAGATAACTCCAGAATCTTCTTCATTTGAGGATTTTGTTTATTAGACTTCAACCGGTTTGGAAATGGAACATTTTGAAAATTGGTTGAGTCTAATGCTGGAGGAGGAGATTGTGGAGTTGGAACGGATCCCAGAACAGGTGTTTTCGTGGAGTGAGAAGTGGGTCCGTTCAGAGCAGAAGAAGAGGAAGGAGAGCCTTGTGAAGAACGGAGAATAGGCTCAGAAGACGAAGAAGAAGAAGAAGAAGAAGAAGCAGCGGCCGGGGTGTCATCGTTGATCCGTTTGCCAATGTTGTTTTGCAGCATCCTTCCCGATCTCAATGTGGTCACGGCACTCACATTATGGTTCTGTTGTTCAAGAGCAACATGTGCATTATGTGGGTGACCGGGATTTGGGAGTGGCTCGGACGGGAGCTTCCCCTTCTCTCGCTCGCTTAAGGCCGCATTCAGCTGTGCAATCTGGGCCTCGATGGTCTTGATGCTTTGCCCGTGAGCGGCAGTGTGTTGCACTAAGGACTGAATGGAAGACTGGATGTTGGCGGTGTTAGAGATAGTGCCCTCAGAGTCAATTATTAGGACACAGGTACGTGATTGTAATGATTGAGGGAGGACCTATCCCGGTAGGACAGTCTTACTCGAGATGATTGTATGCTATCTGGTTTACCTTTATCATCGTGTACTGTTTTAAGTGACCTGACACGTCGCTATTACACGTTGATAGAGCCCCTAGGATTCTTGCTTGACCACCAGCAGTATGAGGGCGATCATATAAGTGGGAGCTGGGGGTCTATAAGCATATCCTTAAAAGGTCCCTAGTCGTGAGAGTTTCGAGACAGGGCATCGATTCTCCATAGTAGACTAGTGTATACAGTCGAGACCCCGACGAGGGGCGGTGGCCGGTCTCACAAGCCACTGGTGTCAGTTGGATCACCTAAGATGTATACAGGTGCTCATTGGGTTATGAGTACACCGGACAGGACTCGCCGGGAACCTGCTAGTTGGTCATATACCAGACGTCAGATGGCAGTTCCCTGGTGACATGTGTACAGGTTAGTTCATCGACCTGGGGATCGTCATTTGTCTTTTGTGAGTTCCTACTGTACTTTGATTACTACCCTACCACGGCTCAAAGGAGTCGTGCAAACAGGTTTTAGTTGGGTACAGTCCCGAGCCACATGGAGGCAGTGAGCGTATCTTCAGGGGTTCGTCTCTCCCGGTATTGGGGGTGAGGTCGCGCTGTTTCTAGGAGAGCCATTACACGAAGCCCTCGGCCGAGGCAAGGAGATTTACTGGTAGGTATTCCAGTAGTATCTCAGGGTGTTCTGGGCTACACTCCGACACGACTTGTACCGCTTTTGGGGGTCTGAATTTTACCAACCCCCTAGGCCCGCCATGCGATGCTCATAGACGAACGGACCGGACTGTACGGATATTGTCACTGACAGGCTCAGTAGGGAGTCAGGCTGAGTTCGCTCACAGACGTCCCTTTTGGTCAATACCTGGTAGCCCGTTATGTATTGGCTTATACCTCTAACGTGCTAGTGGTTAAATCCACAACCAAGGTGTTGATGAGTCTTTAGAGTCCCCCACATTCAGTTACTCAGCTTTCGGGCGAAAGGTTGTAGAGGCCGTATGGAGATATGGCAAGGTCCGATCATATACGTGCGGTATTGCACGGATCAGGATCGGACAGTTTGTACTATAGGCCGTATTGGTATATGGCAGGGTTCGACCAGATACGTGCGGTATTGCACGGATCGGGATCGAACGGATATTACTAGCCGGTTTTGGTATAAGCCGGATCCTAGTATAGTACAGTGTGAATTTTGTCTCATTGCATTTGTATTTTGGTCGGAATACAAATGCGGGTGTGTATGCACAGTATCGGGGTTTTCCTGTAATTTATTACGGGACCAGTTTTCTGGAGTTGCCAGTTTGCTTTCCGTTTCGGCCAATTTCCATTGTTCCGATCATTGGCCGAAGATTGGTGGAGGAGGGCTTATTTGCATTGTTGCAAATAAGCATTTGTGGAGGGGGTCTTTGTATTTTATCATGTCATGATTTTAGCACCATCCTTTGACTTGATTTCTTCATGATGGCATGACTTTTTGAGTCATCATGGTTCATGATGGTTGGACTTTGTGAGGTAATGATGGTGGAGTTGTGTGTGGTTTTGCTTATGATCATATTCTTTCATGATTCCCTTTTTGCATTATTGTTATGGTAGCACCACTCATTCCTTGACTCTCTCTCTCATTCTCTCCCTTCACCTAGCATTGGCCGGCCATTCTTTTTGAGGGGGGCTATCCAAAATTGGAGGTGGGGAAATGTTGTTCATTTCATGCACCAAAATTCTCAAAGCTCCTCCACATATTTCTTGTATCATCCCTCCACTAAAATGGCACCTCCATGAACCCCAAATGAGACTTGTACACTACATATTCTACAGCGAATCTTGGGCACGTCGAGTAGCCGGCTTCATGCCCGAGTTGTCTCGGCATTGAGGTGGGAGCCCGTAAAAGAAGTAGGCGATGTGGTGCACTTCCGGCGACGAGGAGGAGACAGGACATTCCGCAGGAGATCGGGACGACGACGAGAAGACCGGAAGACTTGGATCTGTCGGTATATCTCTCTTCCCTTTCTTGTAGTTAGCTAGGACTAGTTAATGGTTCGATCCGGGTATTAGTGCGCGGCGGTTTGCCAGTTCAGTAAAAATTAAAGTTTATCACCGCTTCCGCATTTGGCCGTCGGACTGACGGCCGGGGCGCCGCCGTGCACTTACAGTGGTATCAGAGCCTCGCCATTAACTTAGTCTAGCTTGGTTTAATGTGTTTTTCAGTTCCGATCGATCAAATGTTCCAAAACCCGTTTTTCCTTTACGACAGTTTTCTGTTGAAATTTTTTGGTCTCCAAAAATTTTTCAGGTTGTATAAAATTGATCTACTGGAGATTATAAGGCTACTGTAGAAATTCGACAAAGTAATTCGATAGTGGGAGCGCGGAACCGCGGCCAAACCCCCCTTGGGCCGCGGTTCCGCCGCACTATGATAAGAACACTCTGTCAATTTTCTCCAGTGGGCTTCTGGGGTGAAAATTGGGGTTTTGGAATATTAATATTGGGCCCAGAATTTCCTGATCTGCTACAGTATTGCTTGGGGGCCCACTTGTTATAATTTGATTGATCGGATATTTTAAACACATTATTTCACAATATTTACATTATATCTGCGACCGTGAATGTCACTTGATCGGTAAATCCAGTCTAACTGCTATAGCCCGGTTAGACGGATTTGCGAACGTGACTTTCACGTTGATGTTCTGTTTTTGCTGTGATGTTGCGGATCGGTCGTGGGGGATAGCCTGGATGCAATGCTAGTACAGTTTTGGTTGTATTATGTACATTTGATATTGCGGGGCGAGCGTCCGACGTGTGGACTGCCGTCACTGCCTGTTTGTATTATTATTTTGGGGCACGACCTGGTTGCGGTCGATGTACCCGTTGTATGTATATTTTACTTTCTGTACTAGGATTGCCCCGCGGAGGGGTGCACGGATAGCCGGGTTCTAGAGGGCAACGAGCCCGCATCTCATGGCATTGAGACGGAGGGGGCATCACTCTAGAATTGGCGGGCTATTCGCCGCACTCGTAGGGGGTACAGGTTGACCCAGGAGGGGTGCCCAAGTTGCCGGATTCCGTGAAGTGCTGGGTGGTCCATTCACGGAGCTGAAGGGGGCTGCCTCGCTTCAGGTTTTGGCGGGTAACTTGCCGCGCCCGTAGGGGTCTAGGATTTCATTGCACAGGCTATCCACACGACCAGGGGAACGTCGGGTTTCAGCAGTGGCTCTGTGAAACCCAGGGATCCCAGATATCTGTATTGTTTCTGTGATGCTGTTCATTCTCTGTGATGTTGCATTTTATCACGCCTTGAGCGAATATAATATATTGGTATATATATTAGTAGATGTTGTATATGTTTTGCATCCGCGCTAGTCCAGTCCCCGCTCTGTCGTTAGTTAGCTAACCTAACGGGTAATGACGGGACCCAGTGGCGAATGCGGATGGCATATACGTACATCAGTATATTTTCGTTCTTTGTGGTGTGATCAATTGATGGGACTGCATTGATTCGGATCAATGCAAGTTAAAAACAAACCTAATCTGATGTTGTTGGAACACTTTTCAAAAAAGCTGTTATTGCAAGGACGTTCACTTTTGTTTTGCATCGTGATATTCAGTTAGAATATCCTGCTCCTCAGTCGACGAGGCAAGGGCCGAGATCCCTTCACCGGGAGTGACCCCTTGGACAGAAGTTTGCGTCAGGGCAATGACTTCACTATAGCCGATTACTTTTGCTTTGCACCGTGGTATTCAGTTGGAATATCCTGCACCCCATTCTACGGGGAAAGAGCCGAGATCCCTTCACCGGGAGTGACCTCTTTAGCAACGGTTTTCGTCACTATATTTTTAAAAAAGCTATCCATTCCTTCAACGATATCAAGTTCATTACGTTAAAGGTTTTCGCCAGAAACCATTCGTAGCCCTCCGTCGTTTCATATGGGTAGTCAATAGTATTCAAGCTGTGTTTGTTGGCCATAGTCAAGGCACAGTGTTTGGTAGCTGTTGGGTGTTCATATGCTGCATAGATAGATGCGTTGGTTTGGGACAGTCGTATAGCCTTGTTGGCCCTAGTCAAGGGCTTGTACGGGTGGATTCAAATCAACCTGGATAATGACGGGTAGATCTTGACATGTGACTTATGATTTGTTGGCCTTAGTCAAGGTCATAAGACCATGGGGCAGAAATCACATCGGGAGTTTCAAAAGAACTGAAACTTGCCAGATATGCGCATACCTTCTGGAGTGTGATACCGTGAGCGGATTCCGTCACGTTGTCATGCGATGATAGTTGGATCCGGATTCCCGCTGATGAGTTAGTTTACTCCTCGGGTGACCCCGACTAATTCTTCTTTCAGGTTTGGAGGAGAATTTGAGGTACAGTGGGAGGATTCCAGATTAGATAAATTGGTAACCATTCTGATCTAGGTTAGAGTGCACGCTGAGTGTTTCTTTTCTCTCTCTCTTTGGCAGCGACCATTGACCCGACCCTAAGACTATGACTCAGTGACCAAGTTGACCGAACCTTCTTGACACCGGCTTTTGGATTGTCAGAGTTGCAGACCTCATTGCCACTCCTACTTTTACCCTTTTTCTCCAGGACACCCCGTTTTACTACGAACGTCCACTTCCATTGGACAAAACCATCGTATGGTTAGATACGAACTCGAAAGAATTTATTCGAGGATGGTTTCCGGTTCTGGAGAAAACGGATAGGATTATTCAGTTGTCTTTTCCTTTTACCCTCTCTCAAGTTACGAGTACTCCTTGGTTTAGGGGTAGTACACCTGTTAAGCAAATTGGATAGTCTTCTTCCAAACCTTAGGCTGGTGCCGACCGGTAGGGAATGAAGAAAACCAATTAGCATAACGATGGTGTGCAGAAGGTATTAAGTTAAGACAAAGCAAGGGATTAGTAAGAGGGCAAAGTAAATTGCAACAGATATTCACGACCAAACCAAATATTTCGTTACCACTCCCACATCACCTTTGTATTTCTCCAGGACACTCCGTATCACTACGAAGATCCACAGTTTATTTGGATACTCCATCATATGGTTATATACGAACTCGAATGGAACTTGTTCCAGTTCGGGGATGGATTCTGGTTCAGGAGAAATAGGAATAAGGTTTATTCGGTTGTCTTTTATCTTCACCCTCTCTCATTGCGAGTGTTCCTAGGATCGGGACAGTACACCCATTATGCTTATTGGATAGTCTTCTTCCAAACCATAGGCTGGTGCCGAACGGTAGGGAAGGAAGAAAACCATTTGGCCTAAAGGGGTGTGCAGAAGGTAATGAATAAAGACATATGAAGGGATTTGGAGAGGTGGCAAAGAATTATACGGTTACAATCGTGAATCTGGAAGAGGCATTACTAGGAATACCAGGATACCCCATCGAAACATTTCAATGTTTCAGTTTCACTATGTACTGTTAAAGGAAGACTGATTTCCCAGTTAGACACTTGCTCCAGGGTATGTATTTACCAGGTACGATTCTCACATCTGTATGGTTTTACAGATGATGAGTGGGAGTAAGTTATTGGGAATTGGGTGATCATCCTCATTATATCGGGATTCGTTGTAATCGGTGATATTTGAGGAAATCACCTGGGCAGTTTGCCGGTTGGCAAATATTTGGTTTTGAATATCCGCAGTTATGCACCAATTTCAAATTGATATATCTGTACATCTATTTTCATAGAGTGAGATATACCTTTCTGAAATTATGTCTACGACATTTACCTATATCAGTGGATGGTTAGGCAAGGAGCATTAAACAGCGGTGTAATTCTTCTTAACCATAAGTACAGTTTTCAACCTACGACACACAGTGAATGAGTTATTAGACTCAAGGGACTTATACAGAGTATTGTATGTTGTCCAGGGTCCATCAGGACAGAGGGGTTGGTCCTCGTACTATATTCGGTTTACTTATGACTTCTCTAGTTTTTAGACAAGTGTTTCGTGGAAACACAGGGTCCGAATTTGGAGAAGTTATAGGTATTTGAATAGAGTAGAGAACCAGGTGTAGCAAGTATCGGGATTCTTCAAAGTGATCGAAGATGTAGATACTTGTATATGGTATTCAGTTGATAGTAGTGATTAAGAGAAATTGCTTCTCTTTCAGGTTACTCATAATTGGAAGCATTCCTGAGTTGAGTAACGCTGATCGGCCTCCTTCCATTTAGTTGACATGCACTGGAGACAGCTGCATGATTTGAATCTGGTTCAATTAAATCAGTGCCTCTGGTCCTATATTGGAAATAGAACAGTTCGTATCTTAACGATGTTAAGGTACGGGGAGTTGTCCGGTTTATGATTAAAACCAGACACTGGACAACTCAAGGCACGTTTCTGTAATGGCTGTTTGTGGGTTGACCCAGGCTATGACGCGGGTTGACTTTCTACCATCTGGATGAACAATAGCAATATTGTTCTAGACTCGCCACAGTTTTATTAAAAATGGATTTTTTTCAGAAAACAGTAGTGGGAGTATGGTAGAACTGGAAGTGATTCCAGAACCACAAACGATTACTGAAGATTTGATAAGGAACCTAAAGATTCAATCTGGATTGACATTCCATTGGCCACTCCGCAGATAAGGTGGGTAACTTCAGGCACCCGAGAGGTACTACGGTAGCCTCAAGGACGGTGACAGGGAAGTTCTTGTTTACCCATAATTACCATTGCTGTTGTTCCAGGCTGCGAGACTCGGCGGGAGGATGAGTATAGCGTCGTTCTAAACTAGTTTTAGAAGTGTACGTCTATATGACTCTGCCAGAAGGTTGTCGTAGTCAGTGGGAGCAGCGGAAGCATTGGTGGACAGGTAGCTTATGTCTATTTATAGACTGAAGCACCAGTAGCGGAGATAGATCATCTATTTCTGACGTGACAGTCATAGGTTTGACTTCATCAGAATAGGGGATGGATCTGTTGAGAAGGTAGTAGGGTGTGATATCCTAGTATTTGGATGACATACACAGAGTAGGAAAGGAAACTCCTACACTACGATCGGTTATACTTTGGTCGTCACACAGTTGTTTCTCCACAAAGGAAATGGATTTTATATCAGACATACTGGTAACTAGATCTATGGTCTTAGATCTAGATTTGGGTGGTTTCCCAATCAGGGTACTTGACAGCATTCTAAGAGTATTTAGGATGGACGACTCCTGGCACGGTAGTGTACCTGCAGGTAATGGAGTCACCCTCTCCAAAGGTGTCTTACAGACTAAAGGGGAGAGGGACGGGCATGATTGGCAGATCACTTGCTCAGGCAATTGAGTCAATCGTGAGATGTCAAGTACCACACCAGATGTTGTTCTTGTACTAGATGCAATAAGTTGACATTAATCCAATCCTGGAGAAACAGTCGGAAGCAGTTTTAAAACATAAGTGGATGTTCTAGGGAGATGATAACGACAGCCTCATTCAGGAGACAGTTATCATTCCAGGCTTCCAAGGTGACATGGACGACAAGGAGGTTGTCAGAGTTATAGTTTTCCTTCTGATGAGGGGCAGTATTTTGGACAGGTAGTTCAAGGCAATACTGAGGGTGGCATGGCTCAGGATACTGATTAAGTTCAGTTGACGATACAGTCTAAGAAGTTTGGATTTGGAGTTCATTTATGAGCTATGTCCCATCAGACATCCAGACATATTCTGAGACAGGTATTGCTCTTTTCGGGAGATGGCTTTCTCCGCGAACTTGAGATATAGAGAGACATAGAAAGAAACAACTAAGCGGATCCACTCACTGAGGCTATTCCTCGAACGCAATAGTTCCGCAAACGAGCTTTGTGAGACTGACTAGTGGAGGAGTTGGATGTTCGGTATCACATGGGCTGTGAGTATGCGACATCGCAATAATTAGCCTTGAGTGCAAGTGGGAGATTGTTGGAGATAGTGCCCTCAGAGTCAATTATTAGGTCACAGGTACGTGATTGTAATGATTGAGGGAGGACCTATCCCGGTAGGACAGTCTTACTCGAGATGATAGTATGCTATCTGGTTTACCTTTATCATCGTGTACTGCTTTAGGTGACCAAGATCTAATAGTGCGCGGTTGATGTTCTTATCCCCAATGGTAATTGAAATCGTAGGACAGCCAGGGTCCTTCCGTTTTTGTGGTAAAGATTGGGTAAGGGCATCACTCGCAGCACTAGCCAAGAAAACTTTCTTGGGTACCTGAGACTTCCTCTTTTTCGTGCACAAATCCTTTAAGATTTTCGCGTAGGACGGGACTTGTTGGACAGCATCTAAAAGAGGAATGTTAATGTTAACCTGCTTAAATAACTCCAGAATCTTCTTCATTTGAGGATTTTGTTTATTAGACCTCAACCGGTTTGGAAATGGAACATTTTGAAAATTGGTTGAGTCTAATGCTGGAGGAGGAGATTGTGGAGTTGGAACGGATCCCAGAACAGGTGTTTTCGTGGAGTGAGAAGTGGGTCCGTTCAGAGCAGAAGAAGAGGAAGGAGAGCCTTGTGAAGAACGGAGAATAGGCTCAGAAGACGAAGAAGAAGAAGAAGAAGAAGAAGCAGCGGCCGGGGTGTCATCGTTGGTCCGTTTGCCAATGTTGTTTTGCAGCATCCTTCCCGATCTCAATGTGGTCACGGCACTCACATTATGGTTCTGTTGTTCAAGAGCAACATGTGCATTATGTGGGTGACCGGGATTTGGGAGTGGCTCGGACGGGAGCTTCCCCTTCTCTCGCTCGCTTAAGGCCGCATTCAGCTGTGCAATCTGGGCCTCGATGGTCTTGATGCTTTGCCCGTGAGCGGCAGTGTGTTGCACTAAGGACTGAATGGAAGACTGGATGTTGGCGGTGTTGGAGATAGTACCCTCAGAGTCAATTATTAGGTCACAGGTACGTGATTGTAATGATTGAGGGAGGACCTATCCCGGTAGGACAGTCTTACTCGAGATGATAGTAAGCTATCTGGTTTACCTTTATCATCGTGTACTGTTTTAAGTGACCTGACACGTCGCTATTACACGTTGATAGAGCCCCTAGGATTCTTGCTTGACCACCAGCAGTATGAGGGCGATCATATAAGTGGGAGCTGGGGGTCTATAAGCATATCCTTAAAAGGTCCCTAGTCGTGAGAGTTTCGAGACAGGGCATCGATTCTCCATAGTAGACTAGTGTATACAGTCGAGACCCCGACGAGGGGCGGTGGCCGGTCTCACAAGCCACTGGTGTCAGTTGGATCACCTAAGATGTATACAGGTGCTCATTGGGTTATGAGTACACCGGACAGGACTCGCCGGGAACCTGCTAGTTGGTCATATACCAGACGTCAGATGGCAGTTCCCTGGTGACATGTGTACAGGTTAGTTCATCGACCTGGGGATCGTCATTTGTCTTGTGTGAGTTCCTACTGTATTTTGATTACTACCCTACCACGGCTCAAAGGAGTCGTGCAAACATGTTTTAGTTGGGTACAGTCCCGAGCCACATGGAGGCAGTGAGCGTATCTTCAGGGTTTCGTCTCTCCCGGTATTGGGGGTGAGGTCGCGCTGTGTCTAGGAGAGCCATTACACGAAGCCCTCGGCCGAGGCAATGAGATTTACTGGTAGGTATTCCAGTAGTATCTCAGGGTGTTCTGGGCTACACTCCGACACGACTTGTACCGCTTTTGGGGGTCTGACTTTTACCAACCCCCTAGGCCCGCCATGCGATGCTCATAGACGAACGGACCGGACTGTACGGATATTGTCACTGACAGGCTCAGTAGGGAGTCAGGCTGAGTTCGCTCACAGACGTCCCTTTTGGTCAATACCTGGTAGCCCGTTATGTATTGGCTTATACCTCTAACGTGCTAGTGGTTAAATCCACAACCAAGGTGTTGATGAGTCTTTAGAGTCTCCCACATTCAGTTACTCAGCTTTCGGGCGAAAGGTTGTAGAGGCCGTATGGAGATATGGCAAGGTCCGATCATATACGTGCGGTATTACACGGATCAGGATCGGACAGTTTGTACTATAGGCCGTATTGGTATATGGCAGGGTTCGACCAGATACGTGCGGTATTGCACGGATCGGGATCGAACGGATATTACTAGCCGGTTTTGGTATAAGCCGGATCCTAGTATAGTACAGTGTGAATTTTGTCTCATTGCATTTGTATTTCGGTCGGAATACAAATGCGGGTGTGTATGCACAGTATCGGGGTTTTCCTGTAATTTATTACGGGACCAGTTTTCTGGAGTTGCCAGTTTGCTTTCCGTTTCGGCCAATTTCCATTGTTCCGATCATTGGCCGAAGATTGGTGGAGGAGGGCTTATTTGCATTGTTGCAAATAAGCATTTGTGGAGGGGGTCTTTGTATTTTATCATGTCATGATTTTAGCACCATCCTTTGACTTGATTTCTTCATGATGGCATGACTTTTTGAGTCATCATGGTTCATGATGGTTGGACTTTGTGAGGTAATGATGGTGGAGTTGTGTGTGGTTTTGCTTATGATCATATTCTTTCATGATTCCCTTTTTGCATTATTGTTATGGTAGCACCACTCATTCCTTGACTCTCTCTCTCATTCTCTCCCTTCACCTAGCATTGGCCGGCCATTCTTTTTGAGGGGGGCTGTCCAAAATTGGAGGTGGGGAAATGTTGTTCATTTCATGCACCAAAATTCTCAAAGCTCCTCCACATATTTCTTGTATCATCCCTCCACTAAAATGGCACCTCCATGAACCCCAAATGAGACTTGTACACTACATATTCTACAGCGAATCTTGGGCACGTCGAGTAGCCGGCTTCGTGCCCGAGTTGCCTCGGCATTGAGGTGGGAGCCCGTAAAAGATGTAGGCGATGTGGTGCACTTCCGGCGACGAGGAGGAGACAGGACATTCCGCAGGAGATCGGGACGACGACGAGAAGACCGGAGGACTTGGATCTGTCGGTATATCTCTCTTCCCTTTCTTGTAGTTAGCTAGGACTAGTTAATGGTTCGATCCGGGTATTAGTGCGCGGCGGTTTGCCAGTTCAGTAAAAATTAAAGTTTATCACCGCTTCCGCATTTGGCCGTCGGACTGACGGCCGGGGCGCCGCCGTGCACTTACAGGCGGTGGACTGAGTTGATTGTTTAATGAACGCCTCCAGACTTCGTTCGAGCGAGGAAACCTTATCGTTATTTGACGGAACAAAGTTGTTTGGTGGAAAAGAATTGTTGGGTGCAAAGTTGTTCGTCTGATTTTGGAAAGGTTGGGGTTGGAAGGGCTGCTGAAACTGAGTTTGTTGTTGCGCTTGTTGTTGCGGCGGAGGGGCCCATTTGGAAATTGTTGCCTTGGAATTGATTCTGATTCTGATTCCAGGAGAAATTGGGGTGGTTTCTCCAACCGGGATTGTAGGTGGAAGTGTATGGATCATTCCTCGGTCTTTGCTGAAATTCAGCATTAACCTGATCTTGTCCTTGCGAGGGCGGATTGTAAGGACACTCTTCGGTTAAGTGAGAAGGATCGGAACAACAAGCGCAGATGGTACGAAGGGGGAGAACAGGGGCAGGGGCAGGAGCAGAAAATTTGCTCTCTATCACTTCAATCTTTCTTGTTATTGCAGCCATTTCAGCTTTCATCGCAATAGAGACATCAAGTTGGTGAATTCCTACCCTAGACTGACCGGTAGAAGTAGAGGTAGAAGAAGAAGAAGTCGGTCTGGTGCTCTCCCATTGTAGCGTTTGCTCCGCAAGGTCGTCAAAGAACTGCCACGCTTCCTCGTCAGATTTCGATAGGAAGTGGTCCTGACAGATGGTTTCCAACAACTGCTTCGTTGCTGGGTTCAGGCCCTCGTATAAGGTTTGGCAAAGTTGCCATTTCTCTATACCGTGGTGAGGACACTGAACAAGAAGGTCTTTGTATCGGTCAAAGCACTTCCAGAAGGGTTCAGAAGGAAGCTGAGAGAATTGGTTGATTTCATTTCGAATCCTTGCGGTTTTATGATTCGGATAAAATTTCTTTAGAAACGCTTTTACAAACTCGTCCCAACTGGTTATGGAGTGGGAAGCGGTGCTATACAGCCATTTTTCAGCAAGATCGCATAAAGTGAACGGAATGACCCGTAGACGTATAGCATCGTCCGACAGTTGGGTAGTTTTCATCATGGCACAGACGTTTTGAAATTTATTGATGAAGATATAGGCACCTTCAGATTCAAGCCCATGAAATCATGGAAGCATGTTGATGAAGTGGGGCTTAATTTCAAAATTGTCCCCATTAGCCGGTAGAAGAGAAAGGCAGGTGGGAAGTGCAGAACGGGTGGGATAGAAACGGTCCTGGAGCGCGATTCGCTGCGGCGCTACAACAGGCGGTGGTGGTGGGTTATTGGTCTCCGTAGGAGGTGGAGCCAATCCAGGGGTAGTCAAAGAGATGTTCGGATTAAATCATGACATCGCGGAAGAAGAGGTTGGTGAAGGTGAAGGTGAAGATGTATGAACAGAATTCCGGTCAACGTCGGAGTTGGCCGGCAAAGGAAGGGGTGAAAGAGGAGTGGACGGAGTATCGACGTCTGAGTCGATCGCGTAGTCGGTAGCGACTAACGTAACGTGGACTAGACGGGTGCTAGTGTCCCGAGTCCAAGCGGACATACACTAAACAAGTTTACTATAGTCAAAGCGGAGAAGGTGAGGGTAAGAAAACGTCAATGGAGAAAACTATGGGTGGTGGGTGAAAACTGGATTTGGCGACAAAGGGCAAGTTTTTATAAAAGTTTTTGATTTTTTTTCTTTTTTGTTTTTTTTTATTTTTAGAAAGAGATTTACAGAAATATGTACGGACTTACGGCTTTGAGTAATCACAAACACGATATGCACAATCACACCTAGATCTAGGGTCACCTAGGTCTGCTAGACCTGCTCCAGAACTTGATTGTCGAAGTAAAACTGTGTTGAGAAACGGGCTCAAGATACACTGATCACGAGGCCAGGTAAGTGCAGAGATAAGAGGAGGTTTTCCAACGCTTTCGCGAAGTTCCTTAATTAAGCAACCCTTTCTCTTTTGGCGGTTGCGCCGTTAACACTTTCCTAGACACCCCGTAAATAATATACCGTTAAGCGAGGTTCTAAACACGGTTAACTTCTCCTAATGAGCGTGAAGTCCTTAGGGCTGAGTCTAGTATTTTTTAATTAACAATGGACAATGCATATGCTTTTTGTGATTTTTAGGGTCCTGGGAAGGGTGATGAAATCTCCACCCAATCTGAATTGGTTTCAAGCCCCTTAAGTCCGTATTAAAGAATGCAAAGCGATAACAAATCAACTGCAAACAATTTTTATTTTTAGCGCGGCGCAAAGAATCCTGCACAAGAACAGTTTATTGGAAGGGGGATAGAATTTGCGCAAAGAATGCTGCAGAAAACACAGTTTATTGGAGTCCAGAGGAGTGGGGAAGAAGAGAAAGACTCACCAGAAAAATTTAGCACCCCGAAGACACTAAATGGCCGCGGATCCGCGGCCTAAGCTTCCTTATGCCGCGGTTCCGCGGCAATATGATGGGTTTGGGCCTCCATTTTTTTTAGGTTATGCTCTCTGGGGTGTCCTCTGCTTGTCTGGATGTGCTGAATTTTGACTTGCTTACTGTATCTGCTCCAGATTTTTTCAGTAGACCGGATGCTTCGTTTTGTCCGTCGCGGTGTAGCCGCGAAATGTGGGTCTATCTTCCCACGTCTTTGGCACTGAACTTCAACTTCGAATATCCCACGTCTTTGGTACTGAACTCGAATTCCGTATTATCCTGCACACTTGCACAAAAACTAATCAAAAATAACAAAATGATTTTTTTTACAAAGTATATTTTTTTATTTTGTTTTTCGGTTATATTTATATTCACAAGTTAACCCGAAATTAACAAAGAAATAAACTACCGTCTCCCCGGCAACGGCGCCATTTGATTGTTAGGTTTTCTGCGTGTTCAAGTTTTAGTCAATTACCGCAATCAAGACGGTTTCGCTCGTAGCTAGCCGGTTGAGTACGGGTCGTCCGCAGGGAGATGGGAGTCTTTTTCTATGTGCTTTAACGAGTTAAGTCCGGTTTTTCAGATTTTGTTGTGATTAATTAAGTGGTAAAATGATATGTAAAGAGAGCTTGTTAGGGTTAGGATTATGTTAGTTTGAGTTAGGAGTCTCCCACATCTTTCGTTGCCCCTCTTAATATCGGTGTTACGGTAATCAGCAACAACGGGGATTAGCACGGCTAGGAAGGAACTTGCGAGTATGAGCTAGGCTTTCCAACGCATAAGTTCTTCCTTTTGGTGCTTGTCCGTCCGTTCTTGGCTCTTAGCCATAACCTCCGGTTAATTCAACCACAACCGGTCTCACTACGGAATCACCGCTATCATGTAGGATAGGGTGCCGTAAGGAGCGGATTGTGGTTCAATTAACGGGAGTCGAATTAAGTTGTTGGGCAAGGAAAGAGTGAGAGAGATTTCCTTCTCTCAAACTTCCCTTATCCTACCCTAACAAGTATGAAACTACTCACACATCATAATGAAAAGAAAACAAAACAAAAGAGGAAGATAGAAAGAAAGAGATTAGAAGATAACAACTAGCTATTTGCGACCTCACCTTGGCAAGGATCAAGCGTAAGCATCATGGTTGTTTTAAGGATAAAGAAAAAGAGAAAAGAAAGAAACAACAAGAAATAACAACAACTAAGTTAACAAATTAAAATTACAAGCAATTATAAAAGAACAAGACAAGATATAATAGCAAAAGAATCTTCTTTAGTCATCATTCTTCACTCACAAAGCTCACTACAAGTTTAATGGAGAAGAGATGAGAAGAGGAAGAAGAAACAAGTATTCTAAACCTAGATAGAAAAATACAAGAATATGCACCCCTTCCTTCATAAGGTTCTGGGGTATTTATAGGGTGGAAAATGAAAACCTAGGGCAACATTCAGAACTAAAATGAAAAGACAAAAACACCCTCAAAAATTGGTCAACTGCCGCCACTATACGGCCGCGGATCCGCGGCCTAAGCCAGCTTATGCCGCGGAACCGCGGCCCTTTAGTGGAGTTAGGTGACCAATTTTTGTAGGGTTCCCTGGTTTGTTGTGCCCATGAGTCTGGTATATATCTTTTCTCAGATTTTCTTCATGATTTTTCCAGAATTTCTGTTGATCAAAAGATGATTGGATGTGTATCTTTTGTCATGATTTTCTTGAGCTCCGCGTAGATTTCTTGGATCTTGTGTTGCCATTGAGCCTTGTGCATGAAGGTGACAATCGATTTGCCATTTTGTCTCCTAAACTGGTGTGTGGCAACAGACGGATAAAGAGCGGAGACCCGTGTTTTATCTGTGGTTGGCAGGAACCCGGATTTTGTCGTGTTTTTCCATGGATTTCACCGTTTAGAGCCGAGAACCTGTATCCTGCAATTGACTAGCAAACACGGCTCAAGAGTATCTACCGATATGCAATGTGATAAAAATTGGGCGGTATGAAAATGCAAAAATCTGATATGAACAGTGCCTCAAGAAGCATTAATAGTCGCATGAAAAGTGTGTGAGCAAATCCGTCCATCCTTAATGAAAAGAAGTAGTATTAGGTATTAGGGCAAGGGTACTATAGCTTGAATTGAATTCTCGAGTGTAGGGGTGCAAATTTACACACACGTAGGGGTATACAATCGATGTTTGAATAAAAGATAGAAATAAAGAATAAGACTTGTGTTTTCTGTAAAGTTGATAAAAATCCCTGATTTGAGGCCGCACTTTAGAAGGAAAACTCAGGAGAACCGACATCATTCTAAACTTTTTTGGAACGTGTAGGACCTAAGGTTAAATAGATAGGAGGTGTGAAAAATAAGGGTTGGATATTTCTAACTTAGGATGATAGAATTTCTAACATAAATACTGAACTGTAGGAGTAGAATCAATGTTAACTTATGACACTAGCTTGACAGGATTTTGTGGGTAGTATCCGCTGAAAACCCTCAGGAGACAACACTCCTCCTACTAGGGACACCTAGAGGTTTAACGGCTTGTTGCACGTGCTCAGTGCAATCGCGTTCCATGCGAAAGTGCGGTTAGGATTTTAATTTTTTGAATAATTGGTTTTGCTCGGGACGAGCAAAAGTTAAGTTTGGGGGTATTTGTTCATAACAGAATACTGCATTTTATACCGCCCATTCTTATGCTCGTGTGTTTATAGGTAGGTGCTTTTAATCCGTGTTTGTTACATATTTACAGAGTACAGGTTTCCAGTACAAATATTGCAAATCAAGACAAAATCTCCACAGTTATGCCAAATACAGAACATCTGTTGACAGCAGATAAAAGCCGGGTTCCGGTCATCCATATCCGTCCGGTGCCGAGTACCAGTTCCTGAGACAAGACATATGGCAGTGGTCATTCGTGTCTGGGACAGGCACAGAGCACGAGTGGGGCTGCACAAGAATCAATGGGTACGCGGAGCTCGAGGGAGATAAAGTCAAAAGTAAAGAAAAGAGTGCAATATTGGACTAAGAAATCTGAAGATATTCTGGAAGACTTTATGCAGTGTGAAGTTTTCAAACACAAGGAAAAATGGAACCAGGGAAGCACACAAATTTCGAGGACCCAACTCCCCTATACGGCCGCGGATCCACGGCCAATGGGGGGTATTGGCCGCGGAACCGCGGCCATGTGGGCGCCTCATCTGATGAGTTTTCAGGGGTAGTTTGGGTACTTCATTTTATATTAGATTCTTGCCCTAGGGTTTCTGTAAGCAGCCTATAAATACTCCAGAACTGAGCCAAACCATGGTGTCCATTCTTTTAGCCACTTTAGTGTAGTTTTAGTTCTTCTTCTTCTTCTTCTTCTTCTTCATTCTTCCTCTATGGAAATGTAGTGAGAGCATTGAGTGGATGTCAATAAAGATGAAGGTTTTTGTATTATTCTTTTTGTTTAGCTTCCCCCTTGAGCTCTCTACCTTAACTTGATCTTGCAACCTCTTAATTGAGCTTGCAAGTTTAAGCTTTGGTCATTGGTCTCAAGGGGTTGTATCATTTTGTTCTCTCCTTAGTGCTTCATTTCACATGAGTTCTTTACCCTTCTCTTGATCTTGCAAGCTCTTAATTGAGCTTGCAAGTTTAAGGGTTGGCTATTGATCCCATGCTTGTTTTGAGTTCTATGGTTCTTGTAATTACTTTCTTGCATTTTTCATTCTTGTCTTTAATTACTTGCAATTTATTACCATGCACTTTAATTACTTGCTTGTAATCTTTTCTTTTGCTCTTTTTGGTTTGTTTTGTGAATGGTTGTAATTATTATTGTTAAGAAGAAATACGATATTATAAGTTAACGTTTCTTTGCCCATTTCCTTTTTCCGTATTTTCCATTGAACTCCGCCCAAACGATACGCAAGCGCTCCGTTAGGCACCCTACCCTAACAAGGTAACGGTGATTCCTAACCGCGACCGGTTGCGTTCGGTTTGGCCGGAGGCGAAAGCAAGAGACAAGAACGGAAGGACAAGGGTAAATAAGCCGTATTCCATGAATACCGCGCTTAAATCCCCTAATCTACGTTGTTGCCGATTGCTCTAGCTTCAATTGGTCAAGACTCGGCTCAAAGGTTTTGAGTACGGATTTCTTTAGCTTATAATCTCGTATCTTTTTTTTAATAACTTTATACTTGCAAATAATACACATAGGTTAGATTGAACAGACACATACAAATTCTTTATTGACTCGTCTAAGACAAGAAAGGACATACAACCATCTTCCTGTGGATCGACCCGTGCTCAACCGGCTAGCTGCATAGCGACACCGTCTTGATTGCGGTTAACTTTAATTCTTTCAATCAGGCATATACATGACTAACATTGTAGATCCTTGTTAGTGTGCCTAGTAACCTTACAGTGGTATCAGAGCCTAGCTAGAGCATTAGGCGATGTGTTAACGAAGTTAAAACTCCGAACGAACCCGAACACGTCGAAATCAAACCCTCTCTGTACAATTTTTAAAATCTGGGAATTTTCCAAATTAAAAATGCTTAAAAAAATCAGCAGGAAAATATAAGGAATACTGTGCAAAACGACACTGTTTAGAGCCCAAAGCGCCGCGGATCCGCGGCACGAGCATGGCTCGTGCGGCGGTTCCGCGGCCATATTGTGATGTCACCTTTAACTGTTTGCACAGTAATGTTCCTATTCACTTTCCTGATATTTTTCTGGGCATTTTTATCTGACTCAAGTGTTGAGTATTTTGGGGTTTATTTTGATATCGCTGATTGGATCGGAGAATTTAATTTTGTTATGTTATTCCGGATAATTTAGAAAGTATTAAAATGTTCGAACGGATATCATTAACTGAATTTTTTCCCGACACGAAAAACATTCAAGTGTTGAATTTTTATCGGGTTTTAAATCTTTCGGAAAAACGTGCATGTGATGTGACGGGCCCTCTAGAAGACAACAAACCTTAACTCGATTATGTGACCGTCTTGAACTGCCCTTTGAACCTTAGGGTTTGGGGAAGTACGGCGTGCCACATGTGAGGCGTTGGCTTGACCCTTCTACGGCTGGACCGTTGCTACTGTGACGTATTCTGGAATTTTTGAACTCCGCTCAAGTGTTGATCTATTTAGGAAATCTTGGGTATTTGATTATTCGATCGGAAAGTTTAATACTGTCTATTTATCTGGAATGTGATACAATATGTGGAATTCATACAGTTAGGCATGAAATGCGAAATATGTGATATTTCACGACGTCTAAAGAGATTGTGGATTCCAAATGTTGTAGTTTTACACTTTCTTTTCTGTGACCGTAAGTGTAATATGTGATATCGCCGGTTTCGTTGCTATATGTCAACGACAATTGGGATGCGCATATTTACTTACGTTGATGACATGTGATGTTCTGTGTTGCTGGATATGTTATATTAGATCGTCGCGTTCTGAATAGCCAGGGTTTTTTTTATGTGAGATGAGAGTTTTTATTTTCATTCATGTAAAATTTAAATGTATGTAATATTCTTTTATTGGGGCACTTCCGGGATGAGGTTGTTGTCACCTTTTGTATATTATTTACTTTTTCGCACTAGGATAGACCCAAGGAGGGGAGCATAAGTAACTGGGTTCTGGAGTCCAGTGGGAGACCAACTTGAGGAGTCGAGTCCGGGTCTCCTAACTCTAGAATTGGTAGGGTTGCTTGCCGCTCTCGTAGGGGTCTAGGGGTGTGGGTTTGGCTATTCATCGTGACCGTGGAATCCGTGTTTTATAGAGGCTCAAAATAAAACACGGACATCCTAGTATATCCAATGTTTCATATGTTTCTTCTGCTGCGATATCTGTGATGTGATCATTTGATGTTCTGTGATAAATACTGTATATAGTATATATGATATATTATATAGGCGTTACTTATGTTTTACACCTGCGCTAGCTCTGCCCTGCTCTGCCGTTAGTTACCTAACTTAACAGTGCACGAGGGGACATCGAGGAGAATGCGGATGGCATAAGTGTACGTCGTATTTATCTGTGATGTTTAGGTGACTTAAATGATGGGACTTCATTAATGTGATTAATGAAAGAAAAGAAACCTAAAAGATGTTGTAGAATCAAATTTTCAAATAAAAGGGTAGCTACAGTTTTGCTTTGCATAGCGGTATATATGATATACCCTGCACCTTATTCGATGGGGAAAGAACCGAGATCCGTTCACCGGGAGTGACGTCTTTAGCAAAACTGGCAGATGCTACAACACTCGGTTTGACTTTTGACTGCTTTTGGAGTTTTTCTTTGCATAGTGATGTATACGATATATCATGCACCTTATTCCATAAGGAAAGAGCCGAGATCCCTTCACCGGGAATGACCTCTTTAGCAAAACTAATAAAAGCCTCAAAATCACTCCATTTCAAAATTCATGCGATTCTACGACGATATCAAGTTCATTACGCAATAGGTTTTCAGAAAAACCTGTCGTAGCCCTCCGTCATTTCAGATAAGTCCTGCTTAGTATTCGTGCTGCGTTTGTTGACCTTGTCAAGGCGTAGTGTGCGGTAGCCGACTGATCGCACGCTTTTGGCGTATCGGATTTTCAAAGTTCTAAAGTTTACCACGATCAGGACGGTGTCGCTATGCAGCTAGCCGGTTGAGCACGGGTCGATCCACAGGGAGATGGTTGTATTTCCGTTCTTGTCTTAGACGAGTCAATAAAGAATTTGTATGAGTTTTTTCAATCTAACCTATGTGTTTTATTTGCAAGTATAAAGTTGTTAAGAAAAAGATACGAAATTGTAAGCTAAAGAAATCCGTACTCAAAACCTTTGAGCCGAGTCTTGACCAATTGAAGCTAGAGCAATCGGCAACAACGTGGATTAGGGGATTTAAGCACGGTATTCGTGGAATCCGGCTTATTTACCCTTGTCCTTCCGTTCTTGTCTCTTGCTTTCGCCTCCGGCCAAACCGAACGCAACCGGTCGCGGTTAGGAATCACCGTTACCTTAGTAGGGTAGGGTGCCTACCGGAGCGCTTGCGTAACGTTTGGGCGGAGTTCAATGGAAAATAACGGGAAAAGGAAATGAGCAAAGAAACATTAACTTACAATACCGTATTTGTTCTTAACAACGATAATTACAATCATTCACAAAAACGAACCAAAAAGAGAGAACAAAAAGAACAAAGAAAAGAAAAGATTACAAGTAAGTAAGGGCATGGAATTTAAAGTGCAAGAAAGTAAAGCAAGGTAATAAAAGGCAAGAAAGAAATAAGCAATAAAAAGAACTAGAAACTAGAACTCAAGACAAGCATGGGATCGATAGCCAACCCTTAAACTTGCAAGCTCAATCAAGAGGTTGCAAGATCAAAAGAAGGGTAAAGAACTCATATGAAATGAAGCACTAATTCCATAAGAAGATACAACCCTTGAGATCAATAACAAACTCTTAAACTTTCAAGCTCAATGAAGAGGTTGAAAGATCAAGAGAATGCAAGAATCTCAAGGGGAAGCTAAACAAACAAGAATGATGCAAAAACTCTCATCTTCATTTAACATCCACTCAATGCTCTCACTACATTTTCATGGAGGAAAGATGAAGAAGAAGAAGAAGAAGAACAAAACTACACTAAAAGAGACTAAAGAAATTAACACCTTGGTTTGGCTCAGAACCGGGGTATTTATAAGCTGTGAAATGGAAACCTAGGGAAACAATATGGCTCAATATGAAAGTACAAATATGCCCCTAAAAGTTGACCCCCTGCCGACACTATACGGCCGCGGTTCCGCGGCCATAAGTGGGAGTTGGGCCATGGTATTTTTTGTGGTTCCCTGGTTTGTTGTTGTCTGCTGTGTGGTATATGACTTTTCTCAGAAACTCTTCACAATTATTCCATAATTTTAGTAGAACAAAAAGGTGATGTGATGTGGATCTTTTTCCATGATTTTCTTGAGCTCCGCGTAGATTTCTTGGATCTTGTGTTGACATTGAGCTTTGTGCATGAACATGACAAACGATTTGCCATTTTGTCCCTTAAACTGGTATGTGGCAACACACGGATAGAGAGCGGAGACCCGTATTTTATCTGTTGTTGGCAGTAATCCAGAATTTGTCGTACTTTTCCATGATATTCACTGTTTAGAGCTGAGACCAGTATCCTGCAATTATGTAGCAAACACTGATAAAAAGCACCTGCCTATAAACAAACGAGCGTAAGAATGGGCGGTATAGAATGCAATATTCTGGTATGAACAAATACCCCAAACTTAACTTTTGCTCGTCCCGAGCAAAACCAATTATTCACAAAAATAAAATCCTAACCGTACTTTCGCAGGGAACGCGATTGCACTGAGCGCGTGCAACAAGCCGTTAAACCTCTAGGTGTCCCTAGTAGGAGGAGTGTTGTCTCCTGAGGGTTTTCAGCGGATTACACCCACAAAATCCCGTCATATTTGTGTCATAAGTTAACAATGATTCTACTCCTACAGTTTAGTATTTACGTTAGAAATTCTATCATCCTAAGTTAGAAATATCCAACCCTAATACTTCACACCTCCTATCTATTTAACCTTAGGTCATATACGTTCCAAAAAAGTTTAGAAAGATGTCGGTTCTCCTGAGTTTTCCTTCTAAAGTGCGGCCTCAAATCAGGGATTTTTTATCAACTTTACAGAAAACATAAGTCTTATTCTTTATTTCTATCTTTTATTCAAACATCGATTGTATACCCCTACGTGTGTGTAAATTTTGCACCCCTACACTCAAGAATTCAATTCAAGCTATAATACCCTTGCCCTAATACCTAATACTACTTCTTTTCATTAAGGATGGACGGTTTTGCTCACATACCTTTCATGCGACTATTAATGCTTCTTGAGGCACTAACGACCGATTACTGAATGTGTGAACTTTAATGCGTAAATAGCAATTTCCAGGTCTTGAATTTATTCTATTTTTCTTTTTTCTTTTTTTTTCTTTTTCAAGACCGGATATTTTTTTCAATATGCTCTTTTGGTGTTTAGCTTTAAATACCGTTTTTTCTTTCATACTAGGCTTTCAGGCAAGAGTATTTCTAGGTATCCTCTACTATCCCAAGTTTCAAGGTGCGTGTAAGTGCAGTTGTAGGGTATATACTTTCTAAATTTGAACTCAAGAAAAGAAATTACTTTTCAGACTTATCTTTCAGTAAAACTTCAATACTTTCCCTTCATCTTGACTTAACTCAAGAACTGAACTCAAGATTACCTATTTCTCAAAAAAAACTGTAAGGACGTATACTTACCAAAGTTAGACAGAATGAGGGTTATTTTTAGGGTTTTCAATTCCTAAGCCTAGAATTTAGTTATTTCTAACACATCAACTAAACATTCAGAATAAAAATCAAAGTTACCCTATTAGCTAACTTGACGACAAAGTTTTTATATTTTTTGGAAAATTTTCGATTTTTATGGGTTTTTAATAAGGTATGCAAATGCAAAATATACAAATGAATGCGACGGAAGAAAACTTACCGAGCACACCCCCAAACTTAAACTTGACAGTGCCCTCACTGTCAGGCTATACCAAAAGGGTCAAAATTGTCGACGCTCTCCCTAAAAACAAATTATATACAAAATAAAAAGGAAAACAAAAAATATACACAAAAAAGGAGTCCCCGCCAAACTTAAGTAAAACAGTGTTTCCACTGTTAAGCGTTGAAATTCAGGATTAGGGGGGAAAGAGAACAGTATCAAGCTATACAAGGCCTTACACAGGCCAAAAGTTAGTACCAACCATTCAAAGATCTTATCGTGATAAAGCAGTGGCTGGTGAAAGAAGGTGAAGAGGAAAGAAATGGAGTATACGCGAGACCGTATGGAGATATAAGTGGTATACGGTCTCGGTATATAAGAAGAAGAGTGGCGGAAGGGAGAAAGAAGTGGAATACGAACTTGAAGGAGGAAATGGAGTGAATAGATTAGCACAATTTGTGATGACCGATGTGTGAAAAGCGATTGTGCTAATATATTAACCCGTCGAGAAATGGGATCAAATCCCTCAAGATTCGTGAGAAACCATGGGTACGCCGAACTTGGTAAACCAGACACAGGAAGTGAAAATGATACGGGTTTTTGCAAGGTCGGAACAATGGAAAGGATGGAGGGAAGTGGTTGAGGAAGGGTATCGGTTAGGGGTTCTGGAGGGTGTGCACAGTCAGTGAAAGGAACAGGATGAATTGGAAAATCCGACTCATCATCTAGAACTGTTTCATCCTCAAAAATATCCTCAAAATTCTCCTCAAAATTCAGCTTATCCATGCAAATTTCATCAAAATCAAGACGCATATGGGGTTCGGGAAAAACATTTAATGACTCGGGATGATGAATTGAAGAGAAAAACTCAGCCAAATCTGTGGGTTCATCATCCAAAATATTCCCAGCGTCAATATCCTTAATCAAGTGAAAGTCAATATCCTCAGACACCTCATCAAAAGCATGGAGTTCAATCAATTCAGGTTCTAAGATGGAAGTGTAGAGGTCAAAAGGTTTAGGATTGGGTTCACTTGGAAAGGACCCTTCACAATCAGGTAAATCAAACACTATAAAGTCGCACAACTCATTAATCATTCTATCTTCAATTGATAATTCATTTGGGACACTTGATAGACTTTCAATACAGGAGTTGTGGGATTCAATTTGTGGCGTGTAGGTTTGACTTGGAAGGGGGTACAGCTCACTCTTACAACTCAAATTCACAGCCTGTCCTGCCGCCTCATCATACATTGGAAAATTAGGAGCTAGTTGGAAACTAGCTACCTGGTCAGTAGGTTGTATGAGAGCGGCCATGGACGCATTCAAATCCATCATCTGTTGACTTGACGCTACCCTAAAGTCTTCCAACGACTGTTCCAGACTAGACATGGGTTGTGAAGGGGTTTCAGTAAAAGATTCAAAGTTGTTTGGATACTGAAAATTCCCAAATGGCGGTTCAGAAACAATGTCTAGGGAAGGTGAAAAAGTCAGGCAGGACTGGTAGGAATTGAATGGCGGGACAGGAACAGAATCAACATTTGGATAAGAAGGTGAATGAAATTGTTGATCCCAGGAATCTATAGTGGTGAAAGGAGTGAAAGATCGGCTACGGGATTGTTCAATACGTTCAACGATGGACAAAGGACGACTTAAAAAAGAGGTATCAACATAAGCGGGTGCGGGAGGTTGAAAAGGTTGATACAAAGTGGAATGAGGAGTGCAAGTGTTTGTCCTAGACGCTGCTATGCGATCTTTCAGTGAAACTTTGGGCATGGAAGGGTCGTTCGATGTTCGGCCAAAGCAAGAACCGTAAGAAGTAATGTCTGGTTGTGGGTACCAAAGTTCGGCAAGAGTTTTGCGAGATGGGGTACCCATGATATGAAAAGAGAAGGAAAGAAAGGAAGAGAAAAGGAGGGGAAAAATGAATGTGATTTTTTTATTTTTTTATTTTTTTTTAGTTAGTTATTAACAAAAGAATGAAATATACACACAAAAAGAATCTGGACAAAATAATCACGACACAAAAAAATACCACACACCTAATCGTTCTAGGGTTCACCTAGGTCAACTAGACCTGCTCCAGAACTTGATTGTCGAAGTAAAACAGTGTCGAGAAACGGGCTCAAGATACACTGATCACGAGGCCAGGTAAGTGCAGAGATAAGGGGAGGTTTTCCAACGCTTTCGCGAAGTTCCTTAATTAAATAACCCTTTCTCTTTTGGCGGTTTCGCCGTTAACACTTTCCTAGACACCCCGTAAACAATATACCGTTAAGCGAGGTTCTAAACACAGTTAACTTCTCCTACTGAGCGCGAAGTCCTTAAGGCTTAAAGTCTAATTTCTTTTAAAATTTGTGCGGGTAAACGTTATGCTCAAGTTCGTGATTTGTGGGCCACGGAAAAGGTGATGAAATCCTTTACCGTATGTTATGGGGTTCGCTTGCCCTTAAGTCCGTATTAATTGATGCAATGCGCAATTCAATAAAAAATTATTCAAAGAATCAAACAATCGTTTTTTATAATAAGCACGGCACTGCAACAAATACGGGTTAGTCAATTTTTTGCGTTTGCTAGCGAACTTGCAAAGAATCCTGCAAAGAATAGTATATTGGATGCGTCGGATTTGAGAAGAAGGTGTTAGTAAAGTACGTACCGTTTAAGTTTTTGGGTTAGGAAACCCCCATTGAATAAAATCCGGTAAGCTTGAAAAGTTCGCTTGCGCGGGTCAAACTACCCGGATCTTTGGCACTGTACTTTGCAATCACCTTAGCCTTGAACGTACACTTTGCTCCCCACAATCGCAGTTTGCAAATCCGCAAAAATCTGCACTCTTGCCCACAAAAATGATCAAAAATAACAAAAAGATTTTTTTTTAAATATATACAAAAAGAATATTAACCCGAATAACACGAAAGAAAATACGCTACCGTCTCCCCGGCAACGGCGCCATTTGATCGCACGCTTTTGGCGTGTCGGATTTTCAAAGTACTAAAGTTTACCGCGATCAGGAAGGTGTCGCTATGCAGCTAGCCGGTTGAGCACGGGTCGATCCACAGGGAGATGGTTGTATTTCCGTTCTTGTCTTAGACGAGTCAATAAAGAATTCGTATAAGTTTTTTCAATCTAACCTATGTGTTTTATTTGCAAGTATAAAGTTGTTAAGAAAAAGATAGAAAATTGTAAGCTAAAGAAATCCGTACTCAAAACTTTTGAGCCGAGTCTTGACCAATTGAAGCTAGATCAATCGGCAACAACGTGGATTAGGGGATTTAAGCACGGTATTCGTGGAATCCGGCTTATTTACCCTTGTCCTTCCGTTCTTGTCTCTTGCTTTCGCCTCCGTCCAAACCGAACGCAACCGGTCGCGGTTAGGAATCACCGTTACCTTGGTAGGGTAGGGTGCCTAACGGAGCGCTTGCGTAACGTTTGGGCGGAGTTCAATGGAAAATAACGGGAAAAGGAAATGAGCAAAGAAACATTAACTTACAATACCGTATTTGTTCTTAACAACGATAATTACAATCATTCACAAAAACGAACCAAAAAGAGAGAACAAAAAGAACAAAGAAAAGAAAAGATTACAAGTAAGTAAGGGCATGGAATTTAAAGTGCAAGAAAGTAAAGCAAGGTAATAAAAGGCAAGAAAGAAATAAGCAATAAAAAGAACTAGAAACTAGAACTCAAGACAAGCATGGGATCGATAGCCAACCCTTAAACTTGCAAGCTCAATCAAGAGGTTGCAAGATCAAGTGAAGGGTAAAGAACTCATATGAAATGAAGCAATAATTCCATAAGAAGATACAACCCTTGAGATCAATAACAAACTCTTAAACTTTCAAGCTCAATGAAGAGGTTGAAAGATCAAGAGAATGTAAGAATCTCAAGGGGAAGCTAAATAAACAAGAATGATGCAAAAACTCTCATCTTCATTTAACATCCACTCAATATTCTCACTACATTTTCATGGAGGAAAGATGAAGAAGAAGAAGAAGAAGAACAAAACTACACTAAAAGAGACTAAAGAAATTAACACCTTGGTTTGGCTCAGAACCGTGGTATTTATAGGCTGTGAAATGGAAACCTAGGGCAACAATATGGCTCAATATGAAAGTACAAATATGCCCCTAAAAGTTGACCCCATGCCGACACTAGACGGCCGCGGTTCCGCAGCCTAAGCATGCTTAGGCCGCGGTTCCACGGCCATAAGCGGGAGTTGGGCCATGGTATTTTTTGTGGTTCCCTGGTTTGTTGTTGTCTGCTGTGTGGTATATGACATTTCTCAGAAACTCTTCACAATTATTCCAGAATTTTAGTAGAACAAAAAGGTGATGTGATGTGGATATTTTGCTATGATTTCCTCGAGCTCCGCGTAGATTTCTTGGATCTTGTGTTGATATTGAGCTTTGTGCATGAACATGACAAACGATTTGCCATTTTGTCCCTTAAACTGGTATGTGGCAACACACGGATAGAGAGCGGAGACCCGTGTTTTATCTGTTGTTGGCAGTAATCCAGAATTTGTCATACTTTTCCATGATATTCACTCTTTAGAGCTGAGACCAGTATCCTGCAATTATGTAGCAAACACTGATAAAAAGCACCTGCCTATAAACAAACGAGCGTAAGAATGGGCGGTATAGAATGCAATATTCTGGTATGAACACTGACCAGTATTTATCTGTTTATGCATATGATGTAGATTGTTTTAGGGTAGTCGTACGGCCTTGTTGACCTTGTCAAGGGTCGTGCGGGTGGGTTTAATTCAATCAAGAAATGACGGGTTGAACTTGACTTACGGTCTATGGTTTGTTGACCTTGTCAAGGTCATAGATCGTTTGGGGCAAAATATTATCGGGAATTTCAAGTGTTAAAATTTGCAATGAGATTGTATACCTTCTATGAGATAGTTGGATCCCGATACCCACTGCGAGTAATTGTTACTCCCGGGAGAGTTTTACACAGGACAATTAGCCGATCAAGTAGGTGTCTAGAAAGGTGTCAACGGGGTTATGCCTCTGGGAAAACGAGGTTTACTTTAATTAGGTCCGTACGAAAGCACGGGGAACCTCCCTCAAAGTACCGACACTGACCTGGCTGAAAGATTGGCGAAGTTGTAGAGTGTAATTAATCCCGGCTAGTCTTTCCTTTTAGGGTTTGAAGGAAGATTTGATAAAAACAGTGGGAGCCATCCTGATTAGATAAGATAATAACCAATCTGATCTTGCAAGAGCATACGCTAAAGTGTTTTCTTCTCTCTCTCTCCAGGTAGCGACCATATCATGTCTTAATAAAGATAATAATATGGATGTATTGACCGAACCCGCATGTTATACTGTGCTGGGGAACGTTGGTTCCGTTCTTTGTTATAAGAGTTATAAGACTGAACAGGATATAGAGGAATACCAGGATTCTCATGCCACCCGAATGAAGAAAGTACATGTTGATATATTTTCTTCTGGTGTGTTCGTTACAGAGAACTGTTTCTCCATTTCCTCTACGTCCTCGGTATTAGATACCGGGTCAGGATCCCATATATGTAATCAGTTACATGGGCTTAGGAAAGGTAGAGAACTTGGAGAAGGTGATAAAGACATAAGGGTTGGAAATTGTGCAATTGTTGTAGCTAAAACCGTCGGGGAATATCACCTTGTATTGCCAACTAGTAATACATTGATTCTGAACGAATGCTATTACATGACGAACCTGATATGCAACATTATATCGGTTTCTTTGTTGAGTAAAGAGGGATATAATTTTGTATTATACGATAATGTTATGAACATTTTCCTAAACCAAAAGTTCGTCGGATCAGGCACGATGTGCAATGGCATTTATGTTCTAAATCAATCAACAGTTCTGAGCATAACAAACACACACAAGAGGAAGAGTTCAGAAATGAACGAATCCTTCTTGTGGCATTGTAGACTGGGTCACATCAATACGACACGACTTGCTAAGTTGCATAAGGATGGATATTTGAATCCATTTGAATTTTTATCTTATGACACTTGCCAGTCATGTCTCAAAGGCAAGATGACCAAAACTCCGTTTACGGGACAAGAAGAAAGAGTTACCGAACTCTTGGGACTGATACATAGTGATGTATGCGGTCCCATGTCTACACATGCCAGGGATGGTTCTTCGTACTTCATTACATTCACTGACGATCTCTCTAGATTCGGATATGTGTTCCTGATGAAACACAAATCAGAAGCTTTTCAGAAATTTAGAGAATATAAACAAGAAGTCGAGAACCAAACCGGAAAAAGTATTAAAATCCTACGATCTGATCGAGGAGGTGAATACTTAAGCAATGAATTCCTGGACTTCCTAAAAGAGAATGGGATTCTCTCTCAGCTGACTCCTCCATATACACCACAGCACAACGGTGTATCTGAACGGAGAAACCGCACCTTATTAGATATGGTGCGCTCTATGATGATCACAGCTGAGTTACCTATTTCCTTCTGGGGGTATGCGCTGGAGACAGCAGCATACCTATTGAATCAAGTTCCATCTAAATCTGTACCTATCACACCATATAAGATATGGAGTGGGAAGAGACCATATCTTATACGAGTTAAGATATGGGGTTGTCCGGCCTATGTCAAAAGACAAAATCCGGACAATCTCGAGGCACGGTCAGTTATTTGCAAGTTTGTGGGATATCCAAAGAACTCATATGGGTATTTTTTCTACCACAGTGAGGAACAAAAAGTGTTTGTTGCTCAACATGCCACCTTTTTAGAAAAGGAATTTCTTGTAAAAGAAATTAGTGGCAAAGTGGTAGAGCTGGAAGAGGTTCCAGATACACAAACTCCAACTGAAGATTTAGTGGAACCAGAGGATTCGGTAGTTCCCAACGAACCTCAGCCTCTCCGCCGATCTAGTAGGGTTCCTCACCCACCAGAGAGATACTACGGTTTTCTCATGGATGGTGGGAGCGAGGATTGCATCATGGTTGATGATGACCCAACTAGCTTCGAGCAGGCCATCACGAGTGGGGACTCAGTGAAATGGCTGGATGCAATGCGGTCCGAGATAGAATCCATGTACACCAACAAAGTGTGGACTTTGGAAGTTGCTCCTGAAGGGGTAAAACCCATTGGGAGCAAGTGGATCTTCAAGAAAAAAACTTGGTGTAGATGGGAAAGTAGATACTTTCAAAGCTAGATGATCAGTCAAAAATACTGCATTTTTAACACGGCAATTTCCCAAACATTTGCACTCATCTAGAAGTGTTCGGTATTCATATTGCACATATTAGCAAAACAGTCCTGAAATATCAGATTACATGTGTTATCTCTAAAACCGACATTTATGAGGGAAATTGTGTGTTTATCATGGCATCGCATCATCCCTATATTGCGCAACACTTGTCTCGAGAAATTGTGCAGGAAATTGCAGAAACAAAGCCAAACAGTGCTGATAAAATATGCCAACTCAAAGGCTGGAGATCTGGCAGAGATAAGGGACTCAATTGGAAAATCAACATATCACAAAAAGGCCCAAATATCAGCATCAGAAAAGCCCAGAATTTCCAAGCCCTAAGGCCTCCAAAGCGCCGCGATTCCGCGGCGGGAGCCTGCTTGCGCCGCGGAACCGCGGCGTGATGACGTCATCATTGGCTCAAAATTCTTGCACGTGCTTAAACCAACGGCCCAAGCTTCCAGAACATTGTTGAAACTCCACGTGGCACATCTAGAAGGCTTGGCTTAACAAACTTCATCTAGAAGCTTCTCCTCAACAAACTTTTGGAAGGAAATTCAAATCTCCTCAACAAACTTTTGGAGGGAAATTCAAATTTGAAATCCTAGATCTAGGGTTTTGATGGTCTATAAATAGGAGCATAGATCTAGGGTTAAAAGGCTGTTCAATAATCTTTAGTTGTTCATTCGTCATCTCTCCATCTTCTTCCACAAGTTGAGTGACACGAGTTGTGCGAGCCCTAACCCTAATTCCAATCCAAATTCAAGATCCCGAGTACCATTCAAGCGAGAAGCCTTCAACCTTTTAGGAGTGGAGACGATCTCCAATCGAGCAAGTGATCCAAGCCGATCCGCGACTCACGGAGACGAGCGAAGCCAAATCGATGATCGAGTTCTTCCTCTTGTAGTTCTTGAGCGATTGTAATGAAATTGTTGATATAAATAAAAGGTGAAATTCTTTAATCTTGCTTTCTTTAAATTCTTGCATCATGATTCGATCTCAATTTGTAATTGTAGTTCTTGTTGTGATGTTTGAGTAAAACTCCGCTCGTCAAGGAGTCGAGACGATCAATAGAATGATGATGTAACAAATCTTAAAACGATTCTTAAGTCCTACGAGTTTTGTAAACCCTAGCAAGTTCAAGAATCGATGACCCAGTTTCGTTGCGATGCTTTCTTGATTGTGATCGCTCGAAATTAGGGATCTACGATCGTTTCTTGAATTTACTAGAGGCTAGAATGTGAATGATATCGACGAAGGAACAAGGGATAGATGTTGAAACCCTAGTTTCATGAGAAATCCCTAATTCTCGTCGATCATCATCAAACTAGTATCAATTCATCGAAGGATAAGAATACGTCATCGTAAGATTACATCACATCTATAGATCCGATTGATTCCTACGAGCCTTATTTAGATTCTTGATATTTGGTTGGAAAAATCATCACAAATTACCACTTCTTGATTTTAATGTTTTCTTAGATCTAGATTTTTCTCTTTCTTGAAATGCAATTTTAAATCTTGAATTGTTTTGTTTTGTTTTCTTTAAAGTTTCGACTCATCTAATTCAAAAAACGAACGATTACACTTTCCCTGTGGATGATCCGCACTCGCTAACGATCTACATCCTACACCGTAGTTGATTGCGGTCAAAATAATTTTTGGTTGTGATTTCTCTATTCAATTTCCACATACACAATCCGAAATCGTTATCAATCACTAGACTTGTTATAAAGGGTTTTCGTCAAAGACCAGGTGTGGACTATGACGAAACCTTTTCTTCAGTAGCTATGCTTAAATCCATCCGGATCATGCTTGCCATCGCTGCATATCATGACTACGAAATCTGGCAAATGGATGTTAAGACCACCATTCTAAACGGTGATTTAGAAGAGTGCGTGTACATGACTCAGCCAGAGGGCTTCGTAGATAGTGGGAGCAGCGGGAACGTATGTAAGATGCTTAAATCCATTTATGGATTGAAGCAAGCATCGTGGAGTTGGAACATCTGGTTTGACGTCGTTATCAAAGAGTTTGATTTCATCAAAAACGTAGATGAACCTTGTATCTACAAGAAGGTGGCAGAGAGTAAGGTTGTCTTCCTCGTATTGTACGTGGACGACATACTCTTGATAGGAAATGACATTTCTATGCTGCAATCGGTCAAGCTCTTCTTATCACAAAGATTCTCAATGAAAGATCTTGGTCATGCCTCCTGCATATTGGGAATTATGATCTATAGAGATAGATCTAAACGGATATTGGGATTGTCCCAATCCAGGTACATTGACACCATACTAAAGAGGTTTAGTATGGAAGAGTCCAAAATTGGGTTTTTACCCACAATCTCAGGGCTCACTCTCTCAAAAGAGATGTCTCCCAAGACTGATTTGGAGAGAGCTCGCATAAAAGGGATACCCTATGCTTCGGCTGTAGGCTCTATCATATACGCGATGCTATGTACCAGACCCGATGTAGCATACTCACTAAGTGTAGTGAGTAGGTATCAAGCTGATCCTGGAGAGAGTCACTGGACAGCTGTGAAGAGCATTCTCAAGTACTTACGAAGGACTAAAGAGATGCTCTTGGTGTATGGTAACGGAGAACTCCAAGTGGAGTCCTTTACCGATTCGAGCTTCCAGAGTGATAAGGACGACTCTAAGTCGCAGTCGGGATTTGTCTTTACCCTTTATGGAGGGGTGGTTAGGTGGAAGAGTTCCAAGCAGGAAACCGTGGCAGACTCGACGATGGAGGCTGAATACATCGCTGCCAACGATGCTGCTAAAGAGGCTGTCTGGATCAAGAAGTTCATTACTGAACTTGGAGTGGTTCCATCCATTGAGCATCCAATACCTTTGTATTGCGATAACAATGGAGCGGTGGCTTTGGCTAAGGAACCCAGGTCCCATCAGCGATCCAGGCATATTCTGAGGCGGTATCACCTGATCCGGGAGATAGTTGATCACCGAGAGATCGAGGTCAGGAGGGTTGACACGAAGAATATCACAGCGGATCCACTCACGAAGGCCATTCCCCAGATACAGTTTGAGAGACTCTTCGGGATGCTAGGTATGCGATATTACAGCAGTTGGCCCTAGTGCAAGTGGGAGATTGTTAGTTGTATGTATGCCCTAGAGTCCAGTATTGTACAGATGATGTATATTATATTGGATGCTTGGACATATATAGAGAGGACTTTCTTGCTCGATATGATAGTATGCTATCTGGTTGCACTTTACTTTAACATGTATACTTGTCTCTTTAACCTGTCTTATAGTTACATGTTGGTAAAGCCCTTAGGATGTGTACTTGACTACCAGGACTATGATGTGGATCATACTAGTGGGGACATGGTAGTCCATAAGTACATCCTTCAAGGTCCCTAGTCATGGGTGTATCGAGATGGGGCATAGATATACCAGTGTAGACTAGTGTATACGCTTCTCGACCCATGAGATGGGCGATGGATGATCCCATATCCATTAGTGTTTGACATCAGAGATGGTATACGGGTGCTCAGTGAAGACTGGGTACACTGGACGGACTCGCCGAGAACTCCCAGCTGGTATTATACTTCACGTCAGATGGCAGTTCTCTGGTGACACTTGTGCAGGTTAGTCTGTAGACCCGAGATCGTCATAGAGACTTGTGTGATTCCCACTGTACTTTGATTTCCACCTTACCACGTCCATGAGGGCGTGCAAAACGGTGGTTTTTAGGTACAGTCCCGAGTCATATGGAGGCAATGAGCGATAGGAGGGGTTTCGTCTTTCCCGGTATTTGGGGGTTGATGTTGCGCTGTGCTCGATTGGCCGTAACAGGGAAGTCCCTGGCCAGGGCTGATTTAGAGATTTACTGGTAAGTGTTACCAGTAGTTTCTCGACCCGTTATGAGCCTCACATCGGCACGACTTATCGGTTATTAGGGTCTGACGTTTACCACCCCTAGACTTGATATGCGACATATCAGACGAAGAGACCGGACTGTACGGGATGTGTTACCGGCAGGATTTTACAGGAGTTGGAGCGGGCTTGCTTGTTGATTTTCTAATCGCTCAATACCCGGGTAGCCGTTACGTCCAGCTAGTACCGCTGATGGCTTGTAGTTGCTTGATGTGATCATCACCTACTGCCGGCGTATTGACGAGTCTTTAGAGTCCTACATAGTGGTTTTACTGGCTTAGGCAAAACGAAATAGGAGCGCATATGTGATATGTGCGGGACCGAGAATAATGCATGTATGTGATACCGTATTCTATTCTCGCGACTTTTTGTATCGGTCGGTTATATATGATATGACCGGGTTATCGAATCAAGTGTTGATTCGATAAGTTGATACGATGGATGTTAGCCGGTTATATGAGATATGACCGGATTATTAAGTCAAGTGTTGATTTAATAATTAAGTGTATAATTGTATATTAGATATACTAGTTTAAATTTACTAACACATGTTCACTTAGGGTTTTTTCTCACTTGTACACATTTTTACTATATATATGATATATATGAAAATGTGTTGTATTTTTTGTATCATGGTTGATGATACACTATACATGGGTGTATGAGACTTACACTATACTAATTTTTATTTTGGGTTTTTAATATCTAAAGTAATTACAAAATCAAGAGGAGGATTAGAAAATGCATGAAGCTTGTGGAAGCTTGTGGATGCATTGACTAATTCAACTTGGTTTTGTTTTTACTATGGATTTTTCTTAACCCAACCATAAAGATTAGCTTAGGGTTAAGTCTCTACAAGGGTTAGTATATGATACTCTCTGACCATGGTTAGCCTTCTCACTTAATCATTATCCTCATATCTTTTCTTTTGTTCATCATCTTCTTCTTCATTGAGCAAGAGAAAAGCAAGCTAGGGTTTGATCCAAAGTGAGAATCCTTGTGAGAAACAAAATTCTAAAGAGAACCCACTTCTAATTTCTCCATCCTCTACTAGATTAGCACTTTAGTATAGGGTGTTTACTTCACTAATTCTCTAGTTAGTGAAGTAGGAGCTTGAGTCGGAATTCTCTCGACGTAGATCATTTTCGGCCTCGGAGACTTCAAGCAAGGTCGCATCCTTCGCGTCGTGAAGCCATGCAAGAGCCCGGGAGAACCTTGGTCGCAGCGAAGGGACTTCAACAAGGAGCAAATGAAGTGGAGGACCGATCTACACAGGTTGTATATCGCGTTCCCTTTAGTGTAAAGTTGTTTACTTGCCAATAGTTTCGCCTAAACTCTAGTTAACGATCTTGCTTTGGGTTGTGCAACACATAAAAAATTTAATTTTGGCATGGTCAATGCCTTGTAGAGCCTTGTTAGTGTGCCTAGTAACCTTACAAAAGCAGGCATCGCGGAGTTGGAACGTCAGTTTTGATGTGCTAGTCAAAGAGTTTGACTTCATAAAAATGGTAGATGAACCTTGTATATACAAAAAGGTAGTAGGGAGTATGGTGGTGATCCTCGTATTGTACGTGGATGACATACTCTTGATAGGAAAGGAGTTTCCTATGCTACACTCGGTCAATCTCCTCTTATCACAACGATTCACTATATAGGATCAAGGTGATACCTCCTAAATCCTGGTTTTGGATCTATGATATAGATCTAAGTGGATGTTAGGAATCTCACTAGCTGTAGTAAGATGGTATCAATAGATCCTGGGGAGAATCACTGGAAAGGTTCCAAAGTGATAAGGATGACTGAATGTCAGTCACAGGCATTGTCTTTACCCTCACTAGAGGGACGGTATGTTGGAAGAGTTTCAAGCTAGATACCATGGCATACTAGACGATAAAGGCTGGATACATCACTACAAAGAAGGCTACCAAAGAAATAGTCTGGATGTACACTAGTTCATGAGATGAACTTCATTCCTACCATTGTGTGACAATGGAGTTATGGCTTTTGCCTAGGAACCCCCATCCCATCAGTGATCCAGACATATTCTTAGGCAGTATCACCTGATCATAGAAATGGTTGATCTCCAGGAAGATCCAAGTTTAGGAGAGTAGACATGGAGGTTAACACGGCGGATCTACTCACAAAGGCCTGCTTCCCCAAATATTATTTGAGAGATTTTGTGATGGTTGAGTATGAGATACTAAAACCTCTGCTGATTGTTGGGTATGAGATACTACGACAGATGGCCATAGTGCAAGTTGGAGATTGTTAGTTATATGTATGTCCTAGAGGTCATTACTGTACATACGATGTATATTGTAGTGGATGCTTGGGCATATATAGGTAGGACTTACTTGCTCGACATGATAGTATGCTATCTGGTTGCTCTTTATCTTAACATGTGGACTTGTATTTGTTTATTGTCTTCCTCTTACATGTTGATAAAGCCCTTAGGATATGTACTTGACTACTAGGACTATGATGCAGATCATACTAGTGGGGCCAGTGTAGTCAAAGAGTACATCCTATAACCGTTCCTAGTCGAGGGAGTATCGAGACTGGGCATCGATACTCCAGAGTAGAATAGCGTATACGCTTCTCGACCCATATGATGGGCGATGGATGATCCCATATCCATTGGTGTTTGACATCAGAGAAGGTATGCGGGTGCTCAGTGGAGACTGGGTATACTGGACGGACTCGCCGAGAACTCCTAGATGGTATTGTACCTATCGTCGGATAGCAGTTTTCTGGTGATGCTGGTACAGGTTAGTCTTTAGACCCGAGATCGTCATAGAGTCTTATGTGATTCCCACTGTGCTTTGATTTCCACCTTACCACGCTCATGAGAACGTGCAAAACGGTGGCTTTTGGGTACAGTCTCGAGTCACATGGAGGCAATGAGCGATAGGAGGGGTTTCATCTCTCCCGGTATAGGGAGTTGATGTTGCGCTATGCTCGATTGGCCATAACATGAAATCCCTGGCCAGGGTTGCTGAGATCTACTGGTAGGTGTTATCAATAGTTTCTCGGACCGTTATGGACCTTGCATCGGCATGACTTATCAGGCTATTGGGGTCTGACGTTATACCACCCCCAGGCTGTAATATGCGACATATCAGACGAAGAGACCGGTCTGTACGGTAGTGTTACTGATTGGATTCACAGGAGTACGAACAGGCTTGCTTGTTGATCTTCTGATCGCTCAATACCCGGGTGGCCATTACGTTTGGCAGATCGCTTGCGGCTTTTGGGTGTTTGATATGATCATCACCTACTGCCGGCGTATTGACGAGTCTTTAGAGTCCTACACGGAGGTTTCCTGGCTCAAGCGAAACGGAGTCGGAGCGCATATGTGATATGTGCGGGACCGAGATTAATACGAGTATGTGATACCGCATTCTATTCTCGCGATGTGTGACATTATTGGTTATATGTGATATAGCCGAGTTATCGGATCAAGCGTTGATTCGATAAGTTGTTGCATTTGATATTAGTCGGTTATATGTGATATAGCCGGATTATTAAATCAAGAGTAGATTTGATAATTTAATGTATAATTATATATTTGATATATTATATTACATTAACTAATATTTAGCTCACTAATGATTTCTTTTCTCACTTGATGTGCACATTGTATATATGTGATCTGTATATTTATGTACATGTGTTGTGTCATGTTTGATGATACATACAAGATGGGTGTATGAGATTAATACCATGCTAGGGTTAAGTTAGGGTTTCCATTTATGTTACGCTAATTCAAAAGAGATTGACTTTGTCATGGTAAAGCTTGGAAAAAAGCTTTTGGATAAGTTTTGACAAAGTCAACACTTTTGTCTAGTTAAAGATATTTATCAAACCCCACCGTTAACCATAGTGTGGAGTTAATTCTCTACATGAGTTAGGCATGATAGCTTTAACTCAACCATGGGTGCAATAATTCATTTGGATGAATTATTCATAAGTTCTTCTTCTTCTTCTTCAAGCTCCATGAAAAGCTTTCTAGCTTCAATGGAGGTATGAGAAATAATGTGAGAAAATCAATTCTAAAGTGAGCCCACATCCTACTTCTTCATCCTCTACCACTTGCCATGTAGTAGAGTGTGTTCTCTTCACAAAGTTTATGTAGGGTTACTAAGCACTCTAATGAGATTCTACAATGCATCAACCATGCCCGTTTAAAATTTTAGTCGTGCCGAATAACCCTAAACAAGATCGTTGCTAGAAAATTAGGGTTTCATATGCTAGTAAACTACGTTTACGACTAAGTGAATACAAAATACAACCTTTGTAGATCGGTCCTTCACTTCTTTAGCTCCTTGTTGAAGTCCCTTCGCTGCGATCGTGGTTCTCCCGGACCCTTGCATGGCTTCACGAGGCGAAAGACGCGTCTTTGCTTGAAGTCTTCGAGGCTGAAGATGATCAACGTCGAGGGGGTGCCAACTCAAGCTTCTACTTCACTAACTTGAGAATTAGTGAAGCAAACACCCTAAACTAAAGTGCTAGTCTAGTAGAGGATGGAGAAATAGGAAGTGGGTTCTCTTTAGAATTTTATTTCTCACAATATTTCTCACTTTGGATCAAACCCTAGCAAGCATTTTCCTTTTAACAATGAAGAAGAAGATGAACAAAAGAAAGAGATGAGGATAATGATCAAGTGAGAAAGCTAACCATGGTGAGTGAGTATCATATACTAACTCTTGTAGAGACTTAACCTATGGCTAATCCTTATGGTTGGGTTAAGAAATATCCATAGTAAAAACAAATGTAGTGGAATTAGTCAATGCTTCCACAAGCTTCCACAAGCTTCAAGCATTTAGCTAATCCTCCACTAATTTTGTAATTACTTTGAATATTAAAATCCAACATTAAAGATAGCATATTGTAAGTCTCATACACCCAAGTCATGTGTATCATCAACCATGATACAATAATAAAACACAATTTTAATATATATCATATATACATTAAAGTTGTGCTCATGTGATAAAAACCCTAAAGTGAACAAGTGTTAGTTAATGTAAACTAGTATATCAAATATACAATTATACAATAAATTATTAAATCAACACTTGACTTAATAATCCGGTCATATCACATATAACCGACTAACATCCAATTTATCGACTTATCGAATCAACACTTTATTCGATAACTCGGCTATATCATATATAACTGACCGTTACAAAAAGTCGCGAGAATAGAATACGGTATCACATACACGCATCATTCTCGGTCTCGCACATATCACATATGCGCTCCTATTTCGTTTTTCCTGAGCCAGTAAAATCTCTGTGTAGGACTCTAAAGACTCGTCAATACGCCAGTAGTAGGTGATGATCACATCAAGCACCCACAAGCCGTCAGCGGTACTAGCTGGACGTAACGGCCACCCGGGTATTGAGCGATCAGAAGATCAGCAAGCAAGCCCGCTCCAACTCTTGTAAAAGCCTGCCGGTAACACTTCCCGCACAGTCCGGTCTCCTCGTCCGATATGTCGCATATCAAGTCTAGGGGTGGTAAACGTCAGACACCAATAACCGATAAGTCGTGCCGATGTGAGGCTCATAACGGGTCGAGAAACTACTGGTAACACTTACCAGTAAATCTCTAAATCAGCCCTGGCCAAGGACTTCCCTGTTACGGCCAATCGAGTACTGCGCAACATCAACCCCCAATACCGGGAGAGAAGAAACCCCTCCTATCGCTCATTGCCTCCATGTGACTCGGGACTGTACCCAAAAACCACCGTTTTGCACGCCCTCATGGACGTGGTAAGGTGGAAATCAAAGCACAGTGGGAATCACACAAGACTCTATGACGATCTCGGGTCTATAGACTAACCTGCACAAGTGTCACCAGAGAACTGCCATCTGACATGAGGTATAATACCATCTGGGAGTTCTCGGCGAGTCCGTCCAGTGTACCCAGTCTACACTGAGCACCCGTATACCATCTCTGATGTCAAACACCAATGGATATGGGATCATCCATCGCCCATCTCATGGGTCGAGAAGCGTATACGCTAGTCTACACAGGTATATTGATGCCCCGTCTCGATACACCCACGACTAGGGACCTTGAAGGATGTACTTATGAACTACCATGTCCCCACTAGTATGATCCGCATCATAGTCCAGGTAGTCAAGTACACATCCTAAGGGCTTTACCAACATGTAACTATAAGACAGTATAAAGAGACAAGTATACATGTTAAGATAAAGGGCAACCAGATAGCATACTATCATATCGAGCAAGAAAGTCCTCTCTATATATGTCCAAGCATCTAATATAATATACATCATCTGTACAATACTGGCCTCTAGGGCATACATACAACTAACAATCTCCCACTTGCACTAGGGCCAGCTGCTGTAGTATCGCATACCAAGCATCCCGAAGAGTCTCTCAAACTGTATCTGGGGAATGGCCTTCGTGAGTGGATCCGCTGTGTTGTTCTTCGTGTCAACCTTCCTGACCTCGATCTCCCGGCGATCAACTATCTCTCGGATCTGGTGATACCGCCTCAGAATATGCCTGGATCACTGATGGGACCTGGGTTCCTTGGCCAAAGCCACCGCTCCATTGTTATCGCAATACAAAGGTATTGGATGTTCAATGGATGGAACCACACCAAGTTCAGTAATGAACTTCTTGATCCAGACAGCCTCTTTGGCAGCATAGTTGGCAGCGATGTATTCAGCCTCCATCGTCGAGTCTGCCACGGTTTCCTGCTTGGAACTCTTCCAGCTAACCGCCCCTCCGTAAAGGGTAAAGACAAATCCCGACTGCGACTTAGAGTCGTCCTTATCACTCTGGAAGCTCGAATCGGTAAAGGACTCCACTTGGAGTTCTCTATTACCATACACCAAGAGCATCTCTTTAGTCCTTCGTAAGTACTTGAGAATGCTCTTCACAGCTGTCCAGTGACTCTCTCCAGGATCAGCTTGATACCTGCTCACTACACTTAGTGAGTATGCTACATCGGGTCTGGTACATAGCATCGCGTATATGATAGAGCCTACAGCCGAAGCATAGGGTATCCCTTGCATGCGAGCTCTCTCCAAATCAGTCTTGGGAGACATCTCTTTAGAGAGAGTCAGCCCTGAGATCGTGGGTAAAAACCCATGTTTGGACTCTTCCATACTAAACCTCTTTAGTATGGTGTCAATGTACCTGGATTGGGACAATCCCAATATCCGTTTAGATCTATCTCTATAGATCATAATTCCCAATATGAAGGAGGAATCACCAAGATCTTTCATTGAGAATCTTTATGATAAGAAGAGCTTGACCGATTGCAGCATAGGAAAGTCATTTCCTATCAAGAGTATGTCGTCCACGTACAATACGAGGAAGACTACCTTACTCTCTGCCACCTTCTTGTAGATACAAGGTTCATCTACGTTTTTGACGAAATCAACCTCTTTGATAACGACGTCAAAGCAGATGTTCAAACTCCGCGATGCTTGCTTTAATCCATAAATAGATTTAAGCAGCTTGCACACCTTCCCGCTACTCTCACTATCTGCGAAGCCCTCTGGCTGAGTCATGTACACGCACTCTTCTAAATCACCGTTTAGAAAGGCGGTCTTAACATCCATTTGCCAGATTTCGTAGTCATGATATGTAGCGATGGCAAGCATGATCCGGATGGATTTAAGAATAGCCACTGGAGAAAAAGTTTCGTCATAGTCTACACCTGGTCTTTGACGAAAACCCTTTGCAACAAGTCTAGTTTTGAAAGTCTCGACTTTCCCATCTACACCAAGTTTTTTCTTGAAGATCCACTTGCTCCCAATGGGTTTTACCCCTTCAGGAGTATCTTCCAAAGTCCATACTTTGTTGGTGTACATGGATTCCATCTCGGACTGCATTGCATCCAGCCATTTCACTGAGTCCCCACTCGTGATGGCCTGCTTGAAGCTAGTTGGGTCATCATCAACCATGATGAAATCCTCGCTCCCACCATCCATGAGAAAACCGTAGTATCTCTAAGGTGGGTGAGGAACCCTACTAGATCGGCGGAGAGGCTGAGGTTCGTTGGGAACTACCGAATCCTCTGGTTCCACCAAATCTTCTATTGCAGCTTTTGTAGCTGGAACCTCTTCCAGTTCTTCCTCATGACCACTAATCTCTTTTGGAAGAAATTCTTTTTCTAAAAAGGTGGCATGCCGAGAAACAAACACCCTTTGTTCCTCAGTGTGGTAGAAGATATACCCTTGTGAATTCTTGGGATATCCTACAAATTTGAATAGAACAGACCGTGCCTCGAGTTTGTCCAGATTTTGTCGTTTAACATAGGATGGACAACCCCATATCTTTATATAGTTAAGACATGCTCTCTTCCCTTTCCATATCTCATATGGAGTGGTAGGCACAGATTTGGTAGGGTCCATATTCAATAGATGTATGGCTGTCTCTAGCGCATACCCCCAGAAGGAAATAGGTAACTCAGCTGTGCTCATCATAGAGCGCACCATATCTAATAGGGTGCGGTTCTTCCGTTCTGATACACCGTTGTGCTGTGGTGTATATGGAGGAGTCAGCTGAGAGAGAATCCCATTCTCTTTTAGGAAGTCCAGGAATTCATTGCTTAAGTATTCACCTCCTCGATCAGATCGTAGGATTTTAATACTTTTTCCGGTTTGGTTCTCGACTTCTTGTTTATATTCTATAAATTTCTCAAAAGCTTCAGAATTGTGTCTTATCAAGAACACATGTCCGTATCTTGAGAGATCGTCAGTGAATGTAATGAAGTACGAAGAACCATCCCTGGCATGTGTAGACATGGGACCGCATACATCACTATGTATCAGTCCCAAGAGTTCGGTAACTCTTTCTCCGTGTCCCGTAAACGGAGTTTTAGTCATCTTGCCTTTGAGACATGACTGGCAAGTGTCATAAGATGAAAATTCAAACGGTTTCAAATATCCATCTTTATGCAACTTAGCTAGCCGTGTCACATTGATGTGACCCAGTCTACAATACCACAAGAAGGATTCGTTCAGTTCTGAACTCTTCCTCTTGTGTATGTTTGTTATGCTCAGAACTGTTAATTGATTTAGAGCATAAATGCCTTTGCACAACGTGCCTGATCAAACCAACTTTTGGTTTAGGAAAATGTTCATAACATTATCCTACAATACAAAATTATTTCTCTCTTTACTCAACAAAGAAAACGATATAATGTTGCATATCAGGTTCGGCATGTAATAGCATCGTTCAGAATCAATGTATTACCAGTTGGCAATACAAGGTGATATTCCCCGACGGTTTTAGCTGCAACAATTGCACCATTTCCAACCCTTATGTCTTTATCACCTTCTCTAAGTTCTCTACCTTTCCTAAGCCCATGTAACTGATTACATATATGGGATCCTGACCCGGTATCTAACACCCAGGACGTAGAGCAGATGGAGAAACAGTTCCCTGTAACGAACACACCCGAAGAAAATGCATCAACATGTACTTTCTTCATTCGGGTGGCATCGGAATCCTGGTATTCCCCTATATCATGTTTAGTCTTATAACTTTTATAAGAAAGAACGGAACCAACGTTCCCCAGCACAGTATAACATGCGGGTTCGGTCAATACATCCATATTATTATCTTTATTAAAGCATGATATAGTCGCTACTTGGAGAGAGAGAGAAGAAAACAGTTTAGCGTATGCTCTTGCAAGATCAGATTGGTTATTATTTTATCTAATCAGGATGGCTCCCATTGTTTTTATCAAATCTTCCTTCAAACCCTAGAAGGAAAGACTAGCCGGGATTAATTACACCCTACAATTTCGCCAATCATTCAGCCAGGCCAGTGTCGGTACTTTGAGGGAGGTTCCCCGTGCTTTCGCACGGACCTAATTAAAGTAAACCTCGTTTTCCCAGAGGCGTAACCCCGTTGACACCTTTCTAGTCACCTACTTGATCGGCTAGTTGTCCTGTGTAAAAGTCTCCCGGGAGTAACAATTACTCGCAGTGGGTATCGGGATCCAACTATCTCATAGAAGGTATGCAATCTCATTGCAAATTTCAACACTTGAAATTCCCGATAATATTTTGCCCCTAACGTGCTATGACCTTGACGAAAGCCAACAAACCATAGCCAGCTAGTCAAGTTCAACCCGTACATTTCTTGACTGAATTAAACCCACCCGCACGACCCTTGACGAATGCCAACAAAGCCGTACGACTACCCTAATCCAGTCGCATCATATGCAAAAGATAAGCAGCATATAGCTACCGCACACTACACCTTGACGAAAGCCAACAAATGCAGCACGAATACTATATACAACTTTATCTGAAATGACGGAGGGCTACGACATGTTTTTCAAAAAACCTATTGCGTAATTAACTTGATATCGTTGTAGAATCATGTGAATTTTGAAATGGAGTGATTTTGAGGCTTTTATTAGTTTTGCTAAAGAGGTCACTCCCGGTGAAGGGATCTCGGCTCTTTCCTTATGGAATAAGGTGCACGATATATCGTATACATCACTATGCAAAGAAAAACTCCAAAAGCAGTCAAAAGTCAAACCGAGTGTTGTAGCATCTGCCAGTTTTGCTAAAGACGTCACTCCCGGTGAACGGATCTCGGTTCTTTCCCCATCGAATAAGGTGCAGGGTATATCATATATACCGCTATGCAAAGCAAAACTGTAGCTACCCTTTTATTTGAAAATTTGATTCTATAACATCTTTTAGGTTTCTTTTCTTTCATTAATCACATTAATGAAGTCCCATCATTTAAGTCACCTAAACATCACAGATAAATACGACGTACACTTATGCCATCCGCATTCGTCTCGATGTCCCCTCGTGCACCGTTAGGTTAGGTAACTAACGGCAGAGCGGGGCAGGGCAAGCGCGGGTGTAAAACATAAGTAACGCCTATATAATATATCATATATACTATATACAGTATTTATCACAGCACATCAAATGATCACATCACAGATATCGCGGCAGAAGAAACATATGAAACATTGGATATACTAGGACGTCCGTGTTTTATTTGAGCCTCTATAAAACACGGATTCCACGGTCGCGATGAATAGCCAAACCCACACCCCTAGACCCCTACGAGAGCGGCAAGCAACCCTACCAATTCTAGAGTTAGGAGACCCAGACTCGACTCCTCGAGTTGGTCTCCCACTGGACTCGAGAACCAGGTTACTTGTGCTCTCCTCCTTGGGTCTATCCTAGTGCGGAAAAGTGTAACACCTGAGTTTAGGGTTAGTAGTAATTAAGTGTTAATGTGGGGTTTTTGGTAAAAAGTTTACCAAAACGGGGTTCTAATAATTTATATTGGTTTATGGTTATTTTTGTGGAATTTTATCTCGACCACACACACTTGTGCACGTTAAATGGATTAAGATTAGGGTTTGCCATATATTTGAGCTTGTGGGTTAGCCATGTTTAAATTAACCATGGTGGGTTAGGTCCTTGGTTAAGTTAATTGGGTTGTTTAGAGCTCATTAGTTTAAAATGGAGGATGGTTGGGTTTGACCATGGGTAATTAGTGAGTTTAAGGTTGACTTAGTGAGAGAGTGAGGGATCTGATGTGTCATGATGGATTTTAGTTGGGAAAGGGAGTTTAAGGTTAAGTCCCCTCACCTCACTTCAAACTCCTATCACCTCTCTCTCACTCATACTACATTTTCAGCCCAAAACCTTATCAATTCAGCCCCCAAAACAGCCATCAGCTCAAACCATCATCCGTATATCCTCATCTCAACCATATCAGCCCCACTTCAGACACAACATCAGCAACCATACCTACCTAAATCCTAGCTCAGCAGTGGCTGGACCAGCAGCAGCACCATCACCAACCTCAGCCCCTAATGCAATAGTAGCTACTGCTACAGCCCACAAACTTCACAAAAAAAACAGCAGCCACTACAGCAACACATCATCAGCCCTCAAAACCAACACATCAGCCCAACTCCAGCTCAAATCAGCCTCCAAAACAACAATATCAGCCCCATTTATCATCATTTCAGCCACAATTCAGCACCAAAACACCACAAAACAGCTAGCTTCAGCTCTATTTCCAGCACCAGCAACATCAGCTAAGGCAGCAACATTATCAGCCCCAACACCATACAACATCAGCCCCATTTATCATCATTTCAGCCACAATTCAGCACCAGAACACCACAAAACAGCCCAGCTTCAGCTCTATTTCCAGCACCAGCAACATCAGCTGAGGCAGCAACATTATCAGCCCCAACCCACACAACATCAGCCCCATTTATCATCATTTCAGCCACAATTCAGCACCAAAACACCACAAAATAGCCCAGCTTCAGCTCTATTTCCAGCACCAGCAACATCAGCTGATGCAGCAACATTATCAGCCCCAACACCACACAACATCAGCACCATTTATCATCATTTCAGCCACAATTCAGCACCAAAACACCACAAAACAGCCCAGCTTCAGCTCTATTTCTAGCACCAGCTGTAGGGTTCCTAGGCACACTAATGATGTCTCACAAGTGATCAAACATGGCTAATTCAAAAAATTTCTTATGCCTACAAACCCTAATACGGATCGTTAACTAGATTTATAGGTGATGCGATGCAAGTTAACGACTTTAACTAAAAGGAAAGAAGCTACAACCTTTGTAGATCCGGTCCTCCACCTCCTAGGCACCGTGATGACGTCCCTCCACTGTCCAAATCGAATCCATGACTCTAGCATCGGCTTCATCGGAGAAATGGACGGGCTAGGTCGTCGACTTCGATGCCGAAGATGATCTACGTCGAGGCATCACAAGATCAAGCTCCCACTTCACCAAGTCATGAAACTTGTGAAGAAAACACCTTATACTACTTGGCAAGAGGTAGAGGATGAAGAAATAGGAAGTGGGTTCACTTTAGAATTGGATTTCTCACTCATTTTCACTAGTTGCCATTGATGAAGGCAAGCTTTCTTCATGTTGAAGAAGATGAAGATGAAGAAAAGAATATGATAAGTATTTTCAAAAAGAAAATAAAATCAATACTTATCATATGGAAACCATGATTAGGTGTAGAGAATAGACCATGGTTAATTGGAAGGGTTAGGGTTAAGCATGAAGACAAAATGGTCACTTGGTCAAAGCTTCAAGAAGCTTCAATAACAAACAAAGAAAGCCACAATTTTCTCTCTTATCTTTCCAAAAATGAATGAATAAATAAATAAATGAATAAGTAAATAAAAAAAAACCCTAACCATCACCTAACCATGGTTTAATCTAAACATACACCCTAACATTCATGTATCATCAAACATGATACAATCAAATGCACAAAAGTATATCACATATACAACTTGTGTACTTCAAGTGAGAAAATCCATTTAAAGTGAACCAATAGTAGTTAATGCAAAGTAATATATCAAATATATAATTATGCATTAAATCATTAAATCAATACTTGATTTAACGATCCGGTCATATCGCATATAACCGACTAATATCCAATGTATCGGCTTATCGAATCAATCCTTGATTCGATAACTAGGTTATATCACATACAATCATTCGATACATTCATCGCGAGAATAGAATACGGTATCACATACACGTATTATTCTCGGTCCCGCACATATCTCATATGTGCTCCTATTTCGTTTCGCTTGAGCCAGGAAACCTCTGTGTAGGACTCTAAAGACCCGTCAATACGCCGGCAGCACGTGATGATCATATCAAACACCCACAAGCCGCAAGCGGTCTGCTAAATGTAACGGCCACCCGGGTATTGAGCGATCAGAAGATCGACGAGCAAGCCGGCTCACACTCCTGTGAATCCAACCAGTAACACTTACCGTATAGTCCGGTCTGTTGGTCTGATATGTCGCATATCTCGCCTAGGGGTGGTAAACGTCAAACCCCAATAGCTTGATAAGTCATGCCGACGTAAGGTCCATAACATTCATGAAACTACTGATAACTCTTACCAGTATATCACAGCAACCCTGGCCAGGGATTTCCTGTTATGGCCAGTCGAGCATAGCGCAACATCAACCCCCAATACCGGGAGAGACGAATCCCCTCCTATCGCTCATTGCCTCCATGTGAATCGGGACTGTACCCAAAAACCACCTGTTTGCACGACTCAGTAGAGCCGTGGTAGGGTGGAAATCAAAGCACAGTGGGAGACACACAAGACTCTATGACGATCTCGGGTCAACAGACTAAGCTGTACCAGTGTCACCAGAGAACTGCCATCTGACGTGAGGTATAATACCATCTGGGAGTTCTCGGCTAGTCCGTTCAGTGTACCTAGTCTCCACTGAGCACCCGCATACCATCTCTGATGTCAAACACCAATGGATATGGGATCATCCACCGCCCATCACATGGGTCGAGAAGATATACGCTAGTCTACTCTGGAATATCGATGCCCCGTCTCGATATTCCAACGACTAGGAACAATGAAGGATGTACTCATGGACTACCTAGGCCCCACTAGTATGATCTTCATCATAGTCCTGGAAGTCGAGTACTCATCCTAAGGGCTTTATCAACATGTAACAGAGAGACAGAAAGTATACATGTTAAGATAAAGAGTAACCAGATAGCGTACTATCATGTCGAGCAAGAAAGTCCTACCTATATATGTCCCAGTATCCACTACAATTTACATCCAATGTACAGTAATGGCCTCTAGGGCATACATATAACTAACAATCTCCCACTTGCACTAGGGCCATCTGTAGCAGTGGTTGCAGTATCTAATACTCAACCATCCCCCAAAAGTCTCTCTTTGGGAAAAGGCCTTCGTGAGTGGATCCGCCGTGTTGTCCTCTGAGTCTACTCTCCTAACCTCGATCACCCTGGAGATCATCTATCTCCATGATCAGGTGATGCGGCCTCAGAATATGTCTGGGTCACTGATGGGACCAGTGTTCCTGGGCCAAAGCCACACTTCCATTGTCACACAATGGTGGGAACCTAGTTCATCTTATGAACCACTATACACCCAAACTGCCTCTTTGGTAATATCATCAATAGCGATGTTACCAGCCTTTATCGTCTAGTTTGTCACAGTATCTAGCTTGGAAATCTTCCAACATACCGTCCCTTTACTGAGGGTAAAGACAATGCCTGTGACTGACATTCAGTCGTCTTTATCACCCTGGAACCCTTCCAGTGATTCTCCCCAGGATCGATTGATACCATCTCACTACATCTAGTGAGAATCCTAGCATCCAATTACATCTTGTTGGAGATAGTGCCCTCAGAGTCAATTATTAGGTCACAGGTACGTGATTGTAATGATTGAGGGAGGACCTATCCCGGTAGGACAGTCTTACTCGAGATGATAGTATGCTATCTGGTTTACCTTTATCATCGTGTACTGCTTTAGGTGACCTGACACGTCGCTATTACACGTTGATAGAGCCCCTAGGATTCTTGCTTGACCACCAGCAGTATGAGGGCGATCATATAAGTGGGAGCTGGGGGTCTATAAGCTTATCCTTAAAAGGTCCCTAGTCGTGGGAGTTTCGAGACTGGGCATCGATACTCCATTAGTAGACTAGTGTATACAGTCGAGACCCCGACGAGGGGCGGTGGCCGGTCTCACAAGCCACTGGTGTCAGTTGGATCACCTAAGATGTATACAGGTGCTCATTGGGTTATGAGTACACCGGACAGGACTCGCCGGGAACATGCTAGTTGGTAATATACCAGACGTCAGATGGCAGTTCCCTGGTGACATGTGTGCAGGTTAGTTCATCGACCTGGGGATCGTCATTTGTCTCGTGTGAGTTCCCACTGTACTTTGATTACTACCCTACCACGGCTCAAAGGAGTCGTGCAAACAGGTTTTAGTTGGGTACAGTCCCGAGCCACATGGAGACAGTGAGCGTATCTTCAGGGGTTCGTCTCTCCCGGTATTGGGGGTGAGGTCGTGCTGTGTCTAGGAGAGCCATTACACAAAGTCCTTGGCCAAGGCAAGGAGATTTACTGGTAGGTATTCCAGTAGTATCTCAGGGTGTTCTGGGCTACACTCCGACACGACTTGTACCGCTTTTGGGGGTCTGACTTTTACCAACCCCCTAGGCCCGCCATGCGATACTCATAGACGAACGGACCGGACTGCACGGATATTGTCACTGACAGGCTCAGTAGGGTTGTCAGGCTGAGTTCGCTCACAGACATCCCTTTTAGTCAGTACCTGGTAGCCCGTCACGTATTGGCTTATACCTCTGACGTGCTAGTGGTTAAATCCACAACCAAGGTGTTGACGAGTCTTTAGAGTCCCCCACATTCTGTTACTCAGCTTTCGGGCGAAAGGTTGTAGAGGCCGTATGGAGATATGGCAAGGTCCGATCAGATACGTGCGGTATTGCACGGATCAGGATCGGACAGTTTGTACTATAGGCCGTATGGTTATATGGCAGGGTTCGATCAGATACGTGCGGTATTGCACGGATCAGGATCGAACAGATATTACTATCCGGTTTTGGTATAAGCCGGATTCTAGTATAGTACAGTGTAGATTTTGTCTCATTGCATTTGTATTTCGGTCGAAATACAGATGCGGGTGTGTATGCACAGTATTGGGGTTTTCCTGTAATTTATTACGGGACCAGTCTTCTGGAGTTGCCAGTTTGCTTTCCGTTTCGGCCGATTTCCATTGTTCCGTTCATTGGCCGAAGATTGGTGGAGGAGGGCTTATTTGCATTGTTGCAAATAGGCAATTGTGGAGGGGGGTCTTTGCATATATTTGTATCATGATAGTCTCTCCTTGACCTTGACTTCTAGCTATCATGATGGCTTGACTTTTCCTTTCTCATCATGGTTGGACTTTGTGAGGTGATGATGATGGTGTTGAGTGTGGTTTTGGTATTGTCATCATATTCTTTCATGATGCCCTCTTTGCATTATTGTCATGGTGGCTTCTCATTCTTTTTAAAAGACCTCTCATTCTCTCCCTCCCTCACTAGAGCATGGCCGGCCTCCCCCTTGAAGGGGCTGTCCAAATATTTTGAGGTGGGATTTTGCTTCATTTGATGTTGCAAAAATCCCACAAGTTCCATCTAAAAAGCTCCAAGTTCAATCCCTCCTCCAATGGCAATTCCACAACCCCAAAAGTGAGACACAAGCTCTACCAAACATTCTACAACAAATCTTGGGCACGTCGAGTAGCCGGCTTCGTGCCCGAGTTGCCTCGGCATTGAGGTGGGAGCCCGTAAACAAAGTAGGCGATGTGGTGCACTTCCGGCGACGAGGAGGAGACGGGACTTTTCCGCAGGAGATCCGGACGATGATGAGAAGACCGGAGGACTTGGATCGTCGGTATATCTCTTTCTCATCTTATAGTTAGCTTAGACTAGTTAATGGTTACGATCCGGGTGTTTAGTGCGCGGTGGTGCCGGTTTGCTAAGTCCGCAAAATTTAAGTTTTTCACAGCTTCCGCATTCCGCCGTCGGATTGACGGCCGGGGCGCCGCCGTGCACTTACAGTGGTATCAGAGCCTCGCCATTAACTTAGTCTAGCTTTGTGTAATGTGTTTTTCAGTTCCGATCGATCGAAATGTCCAAAAACCCGTATTTGCCCACATCAGTTTTCTGTTGGAAATTTTTGGTGTCGAAAATTTTTTTCAGGTTGCATAAAAGTACTGTGCTCGAAGATCTAAGACCAGTGGAGAAATTCGAGACACTGATTCTCCCATAGAAGCGCGGAAGCGCGGCAAGTACCCACTTATTGCCGCTCTTCCGCCGCCGTAGTTATTGAACAGTGTGTGGAAATTTTCCAGTGGGCCTCTGGGGTTAAATTTGGGTTTCTGGAACATTAAAGTTGGGCCAATTGTTTCTGTGAGTACTACAGTTTTCTTTGGGGCCCACTTGTTAATTGTTTGATCAATCGGAAATTTTTAAACACATTTTTCACAGTATTTACATTATATCTGCGACCGTGAATGTCACTCGATCGGTAAATCCGGTCTAACTGCTATAGCCCGGTTAGACGGATTTGCGAACGTGACTTTCACGTTGATGTTCTATGTATTTGCTGTGATGTTGCGGATCGGTCGTGGGGATAGCCTGGATGCAATGCTAGTACAGTTTTGTTGTATTGTGTACATTTGATATTGCGGGGCGAGCGTCCGACATGTGGACTGCCGTCACTGCCTGTTTGTATTATTATTTTGGGGCACGACCTGGTTGCGGTCGATGTACCCGGTGTATGTATATTTTACTTTCTGTACTAGGATTGCCCCGCGGAGGGGTGCACGGATAGCCGGGTTCTGGAGGGCAACAAGCCCGCATCTCATGGCATTGAGACGGAGGGGGCTTCACTCTAGGAATGGCGGGCTATTTGCCGCACTCGTAGGGGGTACAGGTTGACCCAGGAGGGGTGCCCAAGTTACCGGATTCCGTGAAGTGCTGGGTGGTCCATTCACGGCGCTGAAGGGGGCTGCCTCGCTTCAGGTTTTGGCGGGTAACTTGCCGCGCCCGTAGGGGTCTAGGATTTCATTGCACAGGCTATCCACACGACCAGGGGAACGTCGGGTTTCAGCGGCTCTGTGAAACCCGGGGATCCCAGATATCTGTATTGTTTCTGTGATGCTGTACATTTTCTGTGATGTTGCATTTCTATCACGCCTTGAGCGAATATAATATATTGGTATATATATTAGTAGATGTTGTATATGTTTTGCATCTGCGCTAGTCCAGTCCCCGCTCTGTCGTTAGTTAGCTAACCTAACGGGTAATGACGGGACCCAGTGGCGAATGCGGATGGCATATACGTACATCAGTATATTTTCGTTCTTTTTGGTGTGATCAAATGATCGGACTGCATTGATTCGGATCAATGCGAGTTAAAACAAACCTAATCTGATGTTGTTGGAACACTTTTCAAAAAGCTGTTATTGCAAGGACGTTTACTTTTGTTTCGCATCGTGGTATTCAGTTGGAATATCCTGCTCCTCAGTCGACGAGGCAAGGGCCGAGATCCCTTCACCGGGAATGACCCCTTGGACAGAAGTTTGCGTCAGGGCATTAACTTCACTATAACCGATTACTTTTGCTTTGCACCGTGGTATTCAGTTGGAATATCCTGCACCCCATTCTACGGGGAAAGAGCCGAGATCCCTTCACCGGGAGTGACCTCTTTAGCGAAGGTTTTCGTCACTATATTTTCAAAAAGCTATCCGTTCCTTCAACGATATCAAGTTCATTACGTTAAAGGTTTTCGCCAGAAACCATTCGTAGCCCTCCGTCGTTTCATATGGGTAGTCAATAGTATTCAAGCTGTGTATGTTGGCCAAAGTCAAGGCACAGTGTTTGGTAGCTGTTGGTTATTCATATGCAGCATAGATAGATGCGTTGGTTTGGGACAGTCGTGCTGCCATTTTGGCCAAAGTCAAGGGTATGTACGGGTGGATTCAAATTAACCTGGAGAATGACGGGCAGAACTTGATATGTGACTTATGATATGTTGGCCAAAGTCAAGGTCATAAGAGCATGGGGCAGAAATCACATGGGGAGTTTCAAAAGAACTGAAACTTGCCAGATATGCGCATACCTTCTGGAGTGTGATACCGTGAGCGGATTCCGTCACGTTATCATACGATGATTGTTGGATCCCGATTCCCACTGATGAGTTAGTTTACTCCTCGGGTAAGCCCGACTAATTCTTCTTTCAGGTTTAGAGGAGAATTTGAGGTACAGTGGGAGGATTCCAGATTAGATAAATTGGTAACCATTCTGATCTAGGTTAGAGTGCACGCTGAGTGTTTCTTTTCTCTCTCTCTCTGGCAGCGACCATTTGACCCGACCCTAAGATTTTGACTCAGTGACCAAGTTGACCGAACCTTCTTAAACACCGGCTTTTGGATTGTCAGAGTTGCAAACCTCATTGCCACTCCTACTTTTACCCTTTTCTCCAGGACACCCCGTTTTACTACGAACGTCCACTTCCATTGGACAAAACCATCGTATGGTTAGATACGAACTCGAAAGAATTTATTCGAGGATGGTTTCCGGTTCTGGAGAAAACGGATAGGATTATTCAGTTGTCTTTTCCTTTTACCCTCTCTCAGGTTACGAGTACTCCTTGGTTTAGGGGTAGTACACCTATTACGCAAATTGGATAGTCTTCTTCCAAACCTTAGGCTGGTGCCGACCGGTAGGGAATGAAGAAAACCAATTAGCATAACGATGGTGTGCAGAAGGTATTAAGTTCAGACAAAGCAAGGGATTAGTAAGAGGGCAAAGTAAATTGCAACAGATATTCACGAACAAACCAAATATTTCATTACCACTCCCACATCACCTTTGTATTTCTCCAGGACACTCCGTATCACTACGAAGATCCACTGTTTATTTGGATACTCCATCGTATGGTTATATACGAACTCGAATGGAACTTGTTCCAGTTCGGGGATGGATTCTGGTTCAGGAGAAATAGGAATAAGGTTTATTCGGTTGTCTTTTATCTTCACCCTCTCTCATTGCGAGTGTTCCTAGGATTGGGACAGTACACCCATTATGCTTATTGGATAGTCTTCTTCCAAACCATAGGCTGGTGCCGAACGGTAGGGAAGGAAGAAAACCATTTGGCCTAAAGGGGTGTACAGAAGGTAAAGACTAAAGACATATGAAGGGATTTGGAGAGGTGGCAAAGAACTATACGGTTACAGTCGTGAATCTGGAAGAGGCATTACTAGGAATACCAGAATACCCCATCGGAACATTTCAATGTTTCAGTTTCACTGTGTAATGTTAAAGGAAAACTGATTTCCCGATTAGATACTTACTCCAGGGTATGTATTTACCAGGTACGATCCTCACATCTGTATGGTTTTTACAGATGATGAGTGGGAGTAAGTTATTGGGAATTGGGTGGTTATCCTCATTATATCGGGATTCGTTGTAATCGGTGATATTTGAGGAAATCACCTGGGCTGTTTGCCGGTCGGTAAATATTTGGTTTTGAATATCCGCTGTTATGCACCAATTTCAAATTGATATATCTGTACGTCTATTTTCATAGAGTGAGATATACCTTTCTGAAATTATGTCTACGACATTTACCTATATCAGTGGATGGTTAGGTAAGGAGCATTAAACAGCGGTGTAATTCTTCTTAACCATAAGTACAGTTTTCAACCTACGACACACAGTGAATGAGTTATCAGACTCAAGGGACTTATACAGAGTATTGTATGTTGTCCAGGGTCCATCAGGACAGAGGGGTTGGTCCTCGTACTACATTCAGTTTACTTATGACTTCTCTAGTTTTTAGACAGGTGTTTCGTGGAAACACAGGGTTCGAATTTGGAGAAGTTATTGGTATTTGAATAGAGTGGAGAACCAGGTGTCACAAGTATCGGGATTCTTCAAAGTGATCGAAGATGTAGATACTTGTGTATGGTGTTCAGTTGATAGTAATGACTAAGAGAACTTGCATCTCTTTCAGGTTACTCATAATTGGAAGTATTCCTAAGTTGAGTAACGCTGATCGGCCTCCTTCCATTTAGTTGACATGCGCTGGGGACAGCTGCATGATTTGGATCTGGTTCAGTTAAATCAGTGCCTCTGGTCCTATATGGGATATAGAACAGTTCGTATCTTAACGTTGTTAAGGTACGGGGAGTTGTCCAGCTTATGATTAAAACCAGACTCTGGATAACTCAAGGCACGTTTCTGTAATGGCCGTTTGTGGGTTGACCCAGGCTATGACGAGGGTTGACTTTCTACCATCTGGATGAACAATAGCGATATTGTTCTAGACTCGCCACAGTTTTGTTAAAGATGGATTTTTTTTCAGAAAACAGTAGTGGGAGTATGGTAGAACTGGAAGTGATTCCAGAACCACAAACGATTACTGAAGATTTGATAAGGAACCTAAAGATTCAATCTGGATTGACATTCCATTGGCCACTCCGCAGATAAGGTGGGTAACTTCAGGCACCCGAGAGGCACTACGGTAGCCTCAAGGACGGTGACAGGGAAGTTCTTGTTTACCCACAATTGCCATTGCTGTTGTTCCAGGTTACGAGACCCGGCGGGAGGATGAGTATAGCGTCGTTCTAAACCAGTTTTAGAAGTGTACGTCTATATGACTCTGCCAGAGGGTTGTCGTAGTCAGTGGGAGCAGCGGAAGCATTGGTGGACAGGTTGCTTATGTCTATTTATAGACTAGAGCAGATGTAGCAGAGAAAGATCATCTATTTCTGACGTGACAGTCATGGGTTTGACTTCATCAGAATAGGGGATGGATCTATTGAGAAGGTAGTAGGGTGTGATATCCTGGTATTTGGATGATATACACAGAGTAGGAAAAGAAACTCCTACACTACGATCGGTTATACTTTGGTCGTCACACAGTTGTTTCTCCACAAAGGAAATGGATTTTATATCAGACATACTGGTTACTAGATCTATGGTTTTAGATCTAGATTTGGGTGGTTTCCCAATCAGGGTACTTGACAGCATTCTAAGAGTATTTAGGATGGACGACTCCTGGCACGATAGTGTACCTGCAGGTAATGGAGTCACCCTCTCCAAAGGTGTCTTACAGACTAAAGGGGAGAGGGACGGGCATGATTGGCAGATCACTTGCTCAGGCAATTGAGTCAATCGTGAGATGTCAAGTACCACACCAGATGTTGTTCTTGCACTAGATGCAATAAGTTGACATTAATCCAATCCTGGAGAAACAGTCGGAAGCAGTTTTAGAACATAAGTGGATGTTCTAGGGAGATGATAACGACAGCCTCATTCAGGAGACAGTTATCATTCCAGGCTTCCAAGGTGACATGGACGACAAGGAGGTTGTCAGAGTTATAGTTTTCCTTCTGATGAGGGGCAGTATTTTGGACAGGTGGTCCAAGGCAATACTGAGGGAGGCATGGCGCGCAGGATACTGATTAAGTTCAGTTGACAATACAGTCTAAGAAGTTTGGATTTGGAGTTCATTTATGAGCTAGGTCCCATCAGACATCCAGACATATTCTGAGACAGGTATTGCTCATTTCGGGAGATGGGTTTCTCCGCGAACTTGAGATATAGAGAGACATAGAAAGAAACAACTAAGCGGATCCACTCACTGAGGCTATTCCTCGAACGCAATAGTTTCGCAAACGAGCTTTGTGAGACTGACTAGTAGAGGAGTTGGGTGTTCGGTATCACACGGGCTGTGAGTATGCGACATCGCAATAATTAGCCTTGAGTGCAAGTAGGAGATTGTTGGAGATAGTGCCCTCAGAGTCAATTATTAGGTCACAGGTACGTGATTGTAATGATTGAGGGAGGACCTATCCCGGTAGGACAGTCTTACTCGAGATGATAGTATGCTATCTGGTTTACCTTTATCATCGTGTACTGCTTTAGGTGACCTGACACGTCGCTATTACACGTTGATAGAGCCCCTAGGATTCTTGCTTGACCACCAGCAGTATGAGGGCGATCATATAAGTGGGAGCTGGGGGTCTATAAGCTTATCCTTAAAAGGTCCCTAGTCGTGGGAGTTTCGAGACTGGGCATCGATACTCCATTAGTAGACTAGTGTATACAGTCGAGACCCCGACGAGGGGCGGTGGCCGGTCTCACAAGCCACTGGTGTCAGTTGGATCACCTAAGATGTATACAGGTGCTCATTGGGTTATGAGTACACCGGACAGGACTCGCCGGGAACATGCTAGTTGGTAATATACCAGACGTCAGATGGCAGTTCCCTGGTGACATGTGTGCAGGTTAGTTCATCGACCTGGGGATCGTCATTTGTCTCGTGTGAGTTCCCACTGTACTTTGATTACTACCCTACCACGGCTCAAAGGAGTCGTGCAAACAGGTTTTAGTTGGGTACAGTCCCGAGCCACATAGAGACAGTGAGCGTATCTTCAGGGGTTCGTCTCTCCCGGTATTGGGGGTGAGGTCGTGCTGTGTCTAGGAGAGCCATTACACAAAGTCTTTGGCCAAGGCAAGGAGATTTACTGGTAGGTATTCCAGTAGTATCTCAGGGTGTTCTGGGCTACACTCCGACACGACTTGTACCGCTTTTGGGGGTCTGACTTTTACCAACCCCCTAGGCCCGCCATGCGATACTCATAGACGAACGGACCGGACTGCACGGATATTGTCACTGACAGGCTCAGTAGGGTTGTCAGGCTGAGTTCGCTCACAGACATCCCTTTTAGTCAGTACCTGGTAGCCCGTCACGTATTGGCTTATACCTCTGACGTGCTAGTGGTTAAATCCACAACCAAGGTGTTGACGAGTCTTTAGAGTCCCCCACATTCTGTTACTCAGCTTTCGGGCGAAAGGTTGTAGAGGCCGTATGGAGATATGGCAAGGTCCGATCAGATACGTGCGGTATTGCACGGATCAGGATCGGACAGTTTGTACTATAGGCCGTATGGTTATATGGCAGGGTTCGATCAGATACGTGCGGTATTGCACGGATCAGGATCGAACAGATATTACTATCCGGTTTTGGTATAAGCCGGATTCTAGTATAGTACAGTGTAGATTTTGTCTCATTGCATTTGTATTTCGGTCGAAATACAGATGCGGGTGTGTATGCACAGTATTGGGGTTTTCCTGTAATTTATTACGGGACCAGTCTTCTGGAGTTGCCAGTTTGCTTTCCGTTTCGGCCGATTTCCATTGTTCCGTTCATTGGCCGAAGATTGGTGGAGGAGGGCTTATTTGCATTGTTGCAAATAGGCAATTGTGGAGGGGGGTCTTTGCATATATTTGTATCATGATAGTCTCTCCTTGACCTTGACTTCTAGCTATCATGATGGCTTGACTTTTCCTTTCTCATCATGGTTGGACTTTGTGAGGTGATGATGATGGTGTTGAGTGTGGTTTTGGTATTGTCATCATATTCTTTCATGATGCCCTCTTTGCATTATTGTCATGGTGGCTTCTCATTCTTTTTAAAAGACCTCTCATTCTCTCCCTCCCTCACTAGAGCATGGCCGGCCTCCCCCTTGAAGGGGCTGTCCAAATATTTTGAGGTGGGATTTTGCTTCATTTGATGTTGCAAAAATCCCACAAGTTCCATCTAAAAAGCTCCAAGTTCAATCCCTCCTCCAATGGCAATTCCACAACCCCAAAAGTGAGACACAAGCTCTACCAAACATTCTACAACAAATCTTGGGCACGTCGAGTAGCCGGCTTCGTGCCCGAGTTGCCTCGGCATTGAGGTGGGAGCCCGTAAACAAAGTAGGCGATGTGGTGCACTTCCGGCGACGAGGAGGAGACGGGACTTTTCCGCAGGAGATCCGGACGATGATGAGAAGACCGGAGGACTTGGATCGTCGGTATATCTCTTTCTCATCTTATAGTTAGCTTAGACTAGTTAATGGTTACGATCCGGGTGTTTAGTGCGCGGTGGTGCCGGTTTGCTAAGTCCGCAAAATTTAAGTTTTTCACCGCTTCCGCATTCCGCCGTCGGATTGACGGCCGGGGCGCCGCCGTGCACTTACACATCTATCTCATAGATGAAAACTCAGGATTTAGGAGGTATCACTTTGATCCTATTGGAGAATCCTTGTGATAAGCGGAGATTGACCAAGCATAGTATAGGAAACTCTTTTCCTATCAAGAGTATGTTGTCGACGTACAATACGAGGATAACCACCTTACTCTCTACTACCGTTATATACAAGGTTCATCTACCATTTTGATGAAGTCAAACACTTTGACTACCACATCAAAACAGACGTTCCAACTCCGCGATGCCTGCTTTATTATGTAAAGCAACTTGCACACGTTTCCGCTACTCCCACTGTTTACGAAGCCCTCTGGCTGTGTTCTTATAGACGTTCTCTTCTAAATCATTATTTAGAGAAGCAGTCATGGCACCCAACCACCAGATATCGTAGTCATGGTATGTAGCAATGGCAAGTAGGATCTAGATGGACTTAAGCATAGTCCCTAGAAAAGGTTTCATCATTATCCACACCTGGTTGATGACTAAAACCTTTAACAAGTCTAGCTTTGAAAGTCTCAACTTTTCCATCTACACCAAGTAATCTTCTCAAGATATACTTGCTCCTGATGGGGATTTAACCCTTCAGATATAGCAAACAAAGTCCATACTTTGTTGGTGTATATGGATTCCATCTTAGATCGATGAGCATCCAGCCATTCTTACAGAGTCCCTACTCTTGATGGCCTGCTCGATACTAGATGGGTCATCATCTCATGATGCATTCCTCGCTCCCACTGTCATCGAGAAACCGAGGTATCTCTCAGGCGGATGAGGAACCCTACTAGATCGGCGGATAGGGTGAGGTTCATCGGAAACTATTGAATCCTTTGGTTCTGTCAAATCATCAGCTGCAGTTTGTATAGCTGGAACCTTTCCAGTTCTGCAGAACTGACCTTGCCTTGATCTTGTCCGGATTTTGCTTTTAGACATAGGCCGGACAACCCCAAATCTTAACTAACTTAAGATATGGGCTCTTCCCTTTCTATATCACATATGAAGTGGTAGGCAACTGATTTGATTTGAACCTAATTCAATAGGTATGCAACTTCTCAAGTGCACAACCCTAAAAGGAAATAGGTAATTCAGTGATACTCATCATAGAGCACACCATATCATATAGGATGCTAATACTCCGCCCTGATACACCGTTGTGCTGTGGTGTATTCAGAGGAGTAATACTGAGAGAGAATCACATTCTCTTTTAGAATGGTCCAGGAATGCCATGCACAAGTATTCTCCTCCCTGATCTTATCATAGGACATAATACTTATACCCGTATTGGTTCTCTACTTCTAACTTATATTCTGTGAATACCTCAAAAGCTTCGTACTTATATTTCAACAGAAACATATGACTGAATCTTGAGAGATTATCAGAGAATGTAATGAAATATAAAGAACCAGTCTTGGCATGTGTAGATAGGAGACCTTACATACATCATCATGTATCAGTCCCAAGAGTTTACTAACTCTTTCTCTGTTTCCAGTAAACGGAGCTATGGTCATCTTATCTTTGTGACATGACTGGCAAGTTTCACAAGATGTAAATTCAAACTGATTTAAATATACATCTAAATGTAACTTCAGCCAGTCGGGTCGCATTGATATGACCTAGTATACAATGCCTCAAGAAGAATTCGTTCATTTCTGAACTCTTCCTCTTGTGTGTGTTCTGTATACAAGGAACTGTAGTTTGATTTAGAACGTCAATGCTTTTAGATAACGTGCCTGAACCGATCAACTTTTGATATAGGAAATATTCAAAATATTATCCAGCAATACAAAATTTTATTATTACTTTAATAAATAAAGAGATTGATATGATTTTGTATATCAGGTTCGGTATCTAATAGCATTTGTTCAGAATCAATGTATTGGTAACACAGGGTGACAGTGACCAACAGACTTGGCTGCAACACTTGCCCCGTTTTCTGTCTCATGAAACTTATCACCCGTTCTCAGTTTTTCTACCTTTTGGTGGCCCTATGTAACAGATTACATATCTGGGATCCTGATCCGTATCAAATACCCAGGATGCGGAGGATACTGAGAAACAGTTCTTTGTAATGAACATACCCGAAGGAGATGCATCATATGCACTTTCTTCGTTTGGGCGGCATAGGAATTCTGGTATTCCCCTATTTCCTGCTCTGTCTTATAACAATTATAAGTTGGAGCGGGACCAACGTTCCCCAGCTCAGTATAACAAGCGGGTTCGGTCAATACATCCATATTATTATCTTGATTAAGGCGTGATATGGTCGCTACCTGGAGAGAGAGAGAAGAAAACACTCTGCGTACGCTCTTGCAAGATCAGATTAGTTATTTATTTTATCTAATCAGGATGGCTCCCACTGTTTTTATCAAATCTTCCTTCAAATCCTAAAAGGAAAGACCAGCCGGGATTTAATTACACTCTACAAGTTCGCCAATCTTTCAGCCAGGCCAGTGTCGGTACTTTGAGGGAGGTTCCCCGTGCTTTCGCACGGACCTAATTACAGTAAACCTCATTTTCCCAGAGGCGTAACCCCGTTGACACCTTTCTAGACACCTACTTGATCGGCTAATTGTAAAGTGCAAAACTCTCCCAGGAGTAACAATTACTCGCAGTGGGTATCGGGATCCAACTATCATATAGAAGGTATGCAATCTCATTGCAAATTTCAATACTTGAAACTCCCGATAAAGGTTTTTACCCCTAGCACCTATGACCTTAACTATGGTCAACAAATCATAAGTACTAGTCAAGTTCTACCCGTTATTTCATGATTAATTAGACCCACCCACATGACCCTTAACTAAGGTCAACAAAGTCACGCGACTGTCCTAATTAATCTCATCATATGCAGTGTAGGAAGACATCACTTAGCTACCGTACACTGTGCCTTGACTATGGTCAACAAACACAGCACGAATACTAAGTACTCTACTTCCTAAAATGACGGAGGGTTGCGAATGGTTTTTGTGAAAACCTTTAACGCACTGAACTTGATCTCGTTGCGGAATCAAATGGTTTTTATATGGAGTGTTTTTTAGGCTTTTCTAGTTTTGCTAAAGGGGTCACTCCCGGTGAAGGGATCGTCGGTCCTTTCCTCGTCAAATGAGGTGCGGGATATATCATATATATCACTGTGCAAAGCTGAAACTATAGAAGCAATCAAAAGACAAACCGAGTGTGTAGCATCTGCCAGTTTTTGCTAAAGGAGTCACTCCCGATGAAGGGATCTCGGTCCTTTCCTCATCGAATAAGGTGCAGGATGTTCTATAATGAACACCGCGATGCAAAGCAAGAACTGTAGCTACCTGTTTTATTTTGAAATTCGATTCCACAACATCAATTAGGTTTATTTTCTTTCATTAATCTCATTAATGAATATCCCATCATTTAAGTACCTAAACATCACAGATAAATACGACGTACACTTATGCCATCCGCATTCGCCTCGATGTCCCCTCGTGCACCGTTAGGTTAGGTAACTAACGGCAGAGCGGGGCAGGGCTAGCGCGGGTGTAAAACATAAGTAACGTCTATATAATATATCATATATACTATATATAGTATCTATCACAGAACATCACATGATCACATCACAGATATCGCAGCAGAAGAAACATATGAAATATTGGATATACTAGGACGTCCGTGTTTTCAATACGAGCCAGTATAAAACACGGATTCCACGGTCGCGATGAATAGCCAAACCCACACCCCAAGACCCCTACGAGAGCGGCAAGCAACCCTACCAATTCTAGAGTTAGGAGACCCGAACTCGACTTCTCGAGTTGGTCTCCCACTGGACTCTAGAACCCGGTTACTTGTGCCCTCCTCCTTGGGTCTATCCTAGTGCGGAAAAGTAAATAATATACAAAGGGTGACAACTTCGGCAACCTGGAAGTGTCCTAATAAAAGAATATTACATACAAGTTTTTATATGAATGAAAATGAAAAACACTCATCTCACATAAAAAACCCCGGCTATTCAAACACGACGATCCAATATAACATATCCAGCAACACATAACATCACATGTTATCAACGTAAGTAAATATGCGCATCCCAATTGTCGTTGACATATAGCAACGAAACCGGCGATATCACATATTACACTTACGGTCACAGAAAAGAAAGTGTAAAACTACAACAGTTGGAATCCGCAAACTCTTTAGACATCGCATGCCTGGCCAAATGAATTCCTTAGACATCGCATGCCTAACAATTATAAACCCCGCATTTTAGTCTCATTATCGAAAACACTTTTCAATATCAAGTCGGGTAATTCAACAAGATTCCTGAAAAACTGATCGAATGCTCGTCGCAAACTTTAGTAGGCGGCCGCACCCCTGATACCGTCGACGAAGTGCACTAAGGCGGAACACCGCTACCGCGAGCACCCGAACGGATGCTTTCGGCGACGGGGTTCTCCTACAGTCACTTGGTCGGGGCTATGGGGTGAAGCTGTCTATTAAGTTTACCCGGCGAGTATCCGCGTACGCTACGTGATTGCGACGGACTTTTGATCTCATCAAAATTCCATGGCAACCGATCAAGTGAGACTAAACTGCTATGTTTATAACATTCATATTAGTTATCTCATAACTATTTGTGAATTCCAATTATTGTATCACATTCCGGATAAATGGAAAATGTTAAACTTTCCGATCGAACAATCGAACACCCAAGCTTTCCCGATACAGCTCAACACATGAAATAAGTCTAAAAACATTCAGTTCATGCCACAATACCAACGGTCCAGCCGTAAAAGGGTCAAGCCAACGCCTCACATGTGGCACGCCGTACTGCCCCAAACCCTAAGGTTCAAAGGGCAGTTCAAGACGGTCACATAATCGAGTTAAGGTTTGTTGTCTTCTAGAGGGACCATCGTGTTACTTGCACTACTTAGAACGTCTTTAAACCACGGAAAAAATCCAACACTTGGAAATTTCCCGGCAGGGGAAAAAGTAGGTATTTATATCCGGTCGAACTTTTTAACATATTCTAAAATTACCCGGAAATCACACGGAAAAAATTAGACAATCCAATCAAAACACCGAGTCCCCAATACAACCCAGAAAATTCAACTCTTGAATAAATATTAAAAATTCCCAGAAAAACTAGAAACAAAATATAAGAATTACTGTGCAGAAAAAAAAATCTGAAGAGACCAAGTTGCCGCGGAACCGCCGCATTAGGCATGCCAATGCCGCGGTTCCGCCGCACTATAATCGATTCATGGGTCCCGTTTTATACAGTAATTCTTAGAATCTTCTATTGAGTTTTCTGCATATTTTTAATTCTCAAAAAACCACGATTTCAGAAAATGTCCAGAGAGCCGTTTTGAGTTAGGGTTTCGGGTCGATCGGACTTCTAACTCCGTCTACGCATCGCCTAAGGCTCTAGCTAGGCTCTGATACCACTGTAGGGTTCCTAGGCTCACTAATGATGTCTCACAAGTGATCAAACATGGCTAATTCAAAAAAATTCTTGTGCCTACAAACCCTAATACGGATCGTTAACTAGATTTATAGGTGATGCGATGCAAGTTAACGACTTTAACTAAAAGGAAAGAAGCTACAACCTTTGTAGATCCGGTCCTCCACCTCCTAGGCTCCGTGATGACGTCCCTCCATTGTCCAAATCGAATCCATGACTCTAGCATCGGCGTCATCGGAGAAATGGACGGGCTAGGTCGTCGACTTCGATGCCGAAGATGATCTACGTCGAGGCATCACAAGATCAAGCTCCCACTTCACCAAGTCATGAAACTTGTGAAGAAAACACCCTATACTACTTGGCAAGAGGTAGAGGATGAAGAAATAGGAAGTGGGTTCACTTTAGAATTGGATTTCTCACTCATTTTCACTAGTTGCCATTGATGAAGGCAAGCTTTCTTCATGTTGAAGAAGATGAAGATGAAGAAAAGAATATGATAAGTATTTTCAAAAAGAAAATAAAATCAATACTTATCATATGGAAACCATGATTAGGTGTAGAGAATAGACCATGGTTAATTGGAAGGGTTAGGGTTAAGCATGAAGACAAAATGGTCACTTGGTCAAAGCTTCAAGAAGCTTCAATAACAAACAAAGAAAGCCACAATTTTCTCTCTTATCTTTCCAAAAATGAATGAATAAATAAATAAATGAATAAGTAAATAAAAAAAACCCTAACCATCACCTAACCATGGTTTAATCTAAACATACACCCTAACATTCATGTATCATCAAACATGATACAATCAAGTGCACAAAAGTATATCACATATACAACTTGTGTACTTCAAGTGAGAAAATCCATTTAAAATGAACCAATAGTAGTTAATGCAAAGTAATATATCAAATATATAATTATGCATTAGATCATTAAATCAATACTTGATTTAACGATCCGGTCATATCGCATATAACCGACTAATATCCAATGTATCGGCTTATCGAATCAATCCTTGATTCGATAACTAGGTTATATCACATACAATCATTCGATACATTCATCGCGAGAATAGAATACGGTATCACATACACGTATTATTCTCGGTCCCGCACATATCTCATATGTGCTCCTATTTCGTTTCGCTTGAGCTAGGAAACCTCTGTGTAGGACTCTAAAGACCCGTCAATACGCCGGCAGCACGTGATGATCATATCAAACACCCACAAGCCGCAAGCGGTCTGCTAAACGTAATGGCCACCCGGGTATTGAGCGATCAGAAGATCGACGAGCAAGCCGGCTCACACTCCTGTGAATCCAACCAGTAACACTTACCGTATAGTCCGGTCTGTTGGTCTGATATGTCGCATATCTCGCCTAGGGGTGGTAAACGTCAAACCCCAATAGCTTGATAAGTCATGCCGACGTAAGGTCCATAACATTCATGAAACTACTGATAACTCTTACCAGTATATCACAGCAACCCTGGCCAGGGATTTCCTGTTATGGCCAGTCGAGCATAGCGCAACATCAACCCCCAATACCGGGAGAGACGAATCCCCTCCTATCGCTCATTGCCTCCATGTGAATCGGGACTGTACCCAAAAACCGCCTGTTTGCACGACTCAGTAGAGCCGTGGTAGGGTGGAAATCAAAGCACAGTGGGAGACACACAAGACTCTATGATGATCTCGGGTCAACAGACTAAGCTGTACCAGTGTCACCAGAGAACTGCCATCTGACGTGAGGTATAATACCATCTGGGAGTTCTCGGCGAGTCCGTTCAGTGTATCCAGTCTCCACTGAGCACCCGCATACCATCTCTGATGTCAAACACCAATGGATATGGGATCATCCACCGCCCATCACATGGGTCGAGAAGATATACGCTAGTCTACTCTGGAATATCGATGCCCCGTCTCGATATTCCAACGACTAGGAACAATGAAGGATGTACTCATGGACTACCTAGGCCCTACTAGTATGATCTTCATCATAGTCCTGGAAGTCGAGTACTCATCCTAAGGGCTTTATCAACATGTAACAGAGAGACAGAAAGTATACATGTTAAGATAAAGAGTAACCAGATAGCGTACTATCATGTCGAGCAAGAAAGTCCTACCTATATATGTCCCAGCATCCACTACAATTTACATCCAATGTACAGTAATGGCCTCTAGGGCATACATATAACTAACACCAGCAACATCAGCTGAGGAAGCAACATTATCAGCCCCAACACCACACAACATCAGCCCCATTTATCATCATTTCAGCCACAATTCAGCACCAAAACACCACTAAACAGCCCAGCTTCAGCTCTATTTCCAGCACCAGCAACATCAGCTGAGGCAGCAACATTATCAGCCCCAACCCACACAACATCAGCCCCATTTATCTTCATTTCAGCCACAATTCAGCGACTCTCCTTCCTCTTCTTCTCCTTGGTTGCAAGGTTCTTAGGGGGTATAACTCCTAAACTTTTTCCATATTGTGTAGATTACGTGTTTGTTTGGCTAGTTTAGTGTTTTAATGGAGTTTTCATGCTAGAATTGTGTAGTGATGTTAGATTTAGTTACTTTAGAGTGCTTGTAGTTTAATGAACCCTTTTTGGTGTTAATTAGTCTGTTTTAGCCTAGTAGTGTCGTTAAATTAGATGGATAGCCTTAAATCGCTAAAATTATGGTAATCTAGCTTATTGTGCTTATTTCATGCTTAGTTGTGATTTTGGGTGAATTAAAGGGGAATTTAGGCAAAGTGAAGGTAGTGTTAGTTAGAATAGCCCTTTTAGGTACTATTGAGGCCAGTTAACCAGAGGATTGCCCCAGATTTCGCAAAGACACCCGTTTTACCCGACTTGGCGTATTTTAGCAGTTTTTGTGACTTTTTAGCCTCTGTTGGATCTGCTGTTGACCCGAGATCTTCAGAATAAAATTGTGAATACGGTAGCATGGTGAGACTAGTAGAAACACACACATAGAGCACGGGAACCCAACTCCCCCTCACGGCCACCGGTTTAATCGTTCTGGCCGCAATTTGCGACCAGAGTAAGGGGTGGGGTGTGGGGATTTTGGGTGTAGGGTCCTTCTGGGTAGGTTAGTGTGTTGGTATCTGTAACTTTTTGATTTGGGTCCAGAGGAAAAATCTGGAGCTAGTTGCGTATTTCCGATGTTTTAAGTCTCGTGCGACACACGCGTGATACGCGTGGTTCTGTGGCGCGCTGCGCGACACGGCATGTCAGTTTAGGTTCTGGTGGGTTTTTGCGCGTCGCGTCGTGTCGTGTGCACGCGCGTTTAGTTTCACGCACGCGTATCCTTTTTATCGACATATCGTGTTTTGCAGGATTTTTCCTTATGTGGTGACTTTTGTAAATTCTAGGTTCGCCGGTGGGGACTTCAAGCGCAGCGGAGAAAGGAAAGCAGGTGGTCGGACACACTTAGCACGGGATCACGGGTGAGTAGATTTAACATCTACGGGGGACAATCGTTTGGATGGCACGAGTCGCCCGATAGATTTAGTAAACTTGATATTACTTATGACATTGGGATAATAATAATAAAACTTGTGTGATAATTGCTGCAGTTAGGATCTATATGATGTTCCATATACGCAAACTCATTTATAGGACACATGCACCATTACCAAGGCTTATATGCAGCATGAGCACTATTCATGTGGACACACACACCCTGGTAATTGCCATGTCACGACACTAGATAACTATAAATCTGAAACATGTTAATTGCCTAGAAATGTGATACTGCAATAAGTATTTAGAGTGAAACCGTAAGAATTACCATACTCGTGCATATGTATTATCATATCAACTTCTCATGCCTAGTATAAATCATACATTGCAAATTGATACCATAAGCATTCATAATCATCAACATATGCATTTATGATGATTTCATGAGATTTATGATATTTCTGGATTTCGGGGGAAAACCGCAAGATTTCAAACTTATGACCTTTTAAAATATAAAAGTTGTGGTTTTCTAGTGATGTAAAGTGTCGTCCACCATGAGTTTTGCTGTGGTTTTCGAGATCCGTTTCGAGGAGGTGGATGAACCGTCTCGGGTACATGGTGGGCCCGGTACGGTACCCCGGGGTAAGAAGATCGCAGGAGATGGCGTTGAGCCTGGCAGGGGACGGATTACCTACCGGTGACTTCATTTAGCACGGCGGATATCCAGTGGATACCGACCGTGGCCGCTGATGGATATTTGATATGGATCAGCCGGATGGCTGAGGCCAGAGATACTTGACATAGATATATGAGATTTGGACAGTTTTGAGGTGTCGTTGCTGGACACAGATTTTACCGATTTCTTGGATATTATGCTGCTGTTTAAAAAGGAAGTTTCAAAACAAGGAAGGAATAATTCTCATACATACTTGATAGCACTTTCATGTGGCATACATACCTGTTATTGCATCCATGTGACATATATACTTGCTAGTATACTGTTGGTGCATACATACCTGCTAGTACATGTAGCCATACCTGTTTTAGGGATGCCCAGACACTTGTGTGCATGCATACGATAGCCTTAGTAGATGTTATTTATTACTCACGAGTAGGCAACTCACCTCCGTTGTGCCACAGCTTTTCTGCAGGTCCATTCCGTCAGCACTGTAGCGGCGGATACTTTTGCTTCTTTTGCACTTTTTGCCTGGACTCGAGGCTTTTGGTCATAGGTGGGTTATTATCATCTTGTGCCACCTTATATATTTGTTGTATCTAGAACACTCCATCTACTGCTACTATTATTTCAGTTGTACCTGTCTTATTTGGATTACTGTATATTGACCTAGAGGTGAGATTGTGAGACTTGGGGATTTATTTTAGGATATATCTGGAGTCGAGCTCACTTGAGCCGACATGTTATTTCTTATGCTTCATGCTTATTTATGCACATTGTCATTTTACATTGCGTGGGATTTGTGACAGCCTTGAGGCGAAGAGCTAGCTTCTGCTTGGGGATGCCATATTCATGCATTCATTTATATTCTACTTGCACCCGTTTGGGGCTGATTTTACAAATAAAATTCTGCAGGAATTTTGGGAAAAGGAAGGATATTTTAAAATGGGGAATTTAATGTGGTAATGGAGTAAAATGCTTAAATAAATTGGTTTTCCTTCACTCTAAAAGATTTGAAATGGGTTTTGTATTCTGGGCTCCGGCTTACTTAGTTACGGACGCCTTGAGACGTTTCGTAACTTAAGTGCCGGTCGCGTTCCATACTTTGCGGGTCGTGACAAAGTTGGTATCAAAGCAATAGGTTTCACATTTCCGAGTGTAGGATGACCCTTAGTAGATGGAGTAAGTGACTTAAGCAGGGTAGCGTAGCGTACGTATGTCCGCGGCATACTTGCGATGCGATACTCCGCCTAGGTGACTTTAGAAGATACTTGCTTGAAATTCGTTCTTCGACTCCATGTATCCTGTGATTCTCTTGCACCGTTCTTATTGTCCTGTTTCCTGTACCAGTCACTATGCCGCAGAGGGCTACCAGAGAGCAGAGAGCTGCCGCCCGAGACGAGATTCGAGCTGGCTCATCCGAGACTAGGACTAAGCAGGGTGGTATGCCTACGCCGCAGGGACAGACCGATCCACCTTCCCCAGGTCGTATGGATAGACTTGAGGCTGGTATGGAGGAGTTGCGACAGATGATGGGGAGTATGCAGGAGCTCCGTCAGATGGTAGGATCCCTAGTTGCAGCCAGTCGTACACCGAGGCCGGAGGATGCACCTACTACATCCCAGACTACTATGATACCTGCTCTTACTACTACCGCAGTGACCATCCCGGTTTCGCTACAGGAGTTCATGAGGCTGAGACCTCCAGTTTTCATGGGTACCGATGCAGCAGAGGACCCGCAGACGTTCTTTGATAGCTTGGCCAGGATCTGCCGATCGCTGAGATGTTCTGATGATCGCTGGGTAGAGCTTGCGAGTTTTCGACTAAAGGGTCTCGCACAGATATGGTGGGAGTCAGTTCTGAGAGGTCGAGCTGCAGGTCTACCGCCCATGACCTGGACCGAGTTCACAGCAGTTTTCCTTACCCGTTTCCTCTCGGAGAGCGTTCGCGACGCCAGAGCTTGTAGTTTCGAGGCCTTAGTCAAGACACCTGGTATGACGGTGTCTGAGTATGACGTCCAGTTTACACAGTTGTCCCGATATGCTCCGTATCTGGTGGATACCGAAGCGAAGAGGGTGAAGAGGTTCATACAGGGACTGGATGCCCAGCTATATCTTGCCATTGGCGCCCAGCATTTCGATACCTATTTGGCAGCTATGGATACAGCATTGCAGATGGAGACACGTATTTCAGTGACTTCGGCCGTTCCCGGGCCGAATAGGATTCGTACCGGCACGCCAGATCAGAGACAGCATGCCAGATTCATTCCGAGAGCTAGGACCGGCAGAGGGTTCGGACGAGGTCAGCTGTATGGGTCGTATACGCAGGGACAGCAGTCGTCGCCAGGGTGCTTTTGGTGCGGGAGTCTGCACCATCGTGTTAGAGATTGTCCAGCGAGGCGACAGGGAGCGACGACCGTTCCGCATGTGACTCTACCTCCATCACCGCCCCCTCCTCAGAGAGCCCTACTTCCTGCCACAGGCGATGCTCCACGCCAGTTAGGTGCACCCAGAGGCCGTGGACGCGGCACACCGATCCAGAGAGTACGAGGAGGCAGAGGCCGAGGCCGAGGCCAGCCCGCTATTAAAGGAGGTCAGGCCCGAGTTTTTGCATTGACACCCCAGGATGCGCAGGCATCCAATGCCGTCGTTACAAGTACCCTATCAGTATGCTCTGTTGATGCACACGTATTGTTTGATCCCGGATCCACGCACTCGTACGTTTCCACACACTTCGTGCCGAGTTTGGGTAGAGAGTCCGGTTTACTTGATCAGCCGCTTATAGTGACCACTCCTGTGGGAGAGTCATTTGTTGCTAGACACGTGTTCCGATCCTGTACCGTTCGTATTGGCGAGCGAGAGCTGCCCGTCGACCTGATCCTTCTTGAGATGTTGGACTTCGATGTTCTTTTGGGCATGGATTGGTTAGCCACGTGCTATGCGTCGGTGGACTGCCGCGAGAAGACAGTTATATTTTGTTTTCCCGGCGAGTCGGTTTTTATTGTGCAGGGGGACCGTGGTGCCGCCCCTCACATATTGATTTCTTCTCTTCACGCTGATCAGCTATTGAGGAAGGGATGTCAGGGATTTCTAGCATGTGTATGCGATACTAGAGCTACAGATGTTCCATTGGACCAGGTTCCGATTGCATGCGAGTTCCCCGATGTTTTCCCTGATGAGCTGCCAGGACTGCCACCTGAACGTGATGTCGAGTTCTGTATCGATTTGATTCCCGGCTCGGGGCCTATTTCTATACCGCCTTATCGGATAGCCCCGGTGGAGCTTAGAGAGTTGAAGGTTCAGCTGCAAGATTTGCTAGATAAGGGACTTATTCGGCCCAGCGTTTCTTCATGGGGTGCTCCGGTCCTATTTGTCAAGAAGAAGGACGGAAGCTTGCTCTTATGTATCGACTACCGCCAGCTGAACAAGGTGACCGTTCAGAACAGATATCCGTTGCCATGCATTGATGATTTGTTCGACCAGCTCCAGGGTGCGGGTTATTTTTCGAGGATCGACTTACGATCAGGATACCACCAGCTGCGAGTCCGACAGGAGGATATACCGAAGACAGCCTTCCGTACACGCTATGGCCATTATGAGTTTTTGGTGATGTCGTTCGGACTCACCAACGCCCCTGCAGTATTTATGGATTTGATGAACCGTACCTTCAGGCCGTATCTTGACTTGTTCATCATCGTGTTTATCGACGATATTTTGGTGTACTCCCGGAGCCGAGAGGAGCACGAGCAGCACCTGCGGATTACGTTACAGACTCTGAGGGAGCACCAGATGTTCGCGAAGTCCTCCAAGTGTGCATTCTGGCTGGACAGCGTCGGATTCTTGGGCCATGTGATTACGAGAGATGGCATATGTGTAGACCCGAAGAAGATTGAGGTTGTTCAGCAGTGGCCCCGACCAACATCGGTTACTGAGATCCGTAGTTATCTAGGCCTGGCAGGCTACTACAGGCGTTTTGTTCAGGACTTCTCCCGTATAGCTGCACCTTTGACCGGTTTGACCCAGAAAGGAGTTCCTTTCGTTTGGACGGAGGAGTGCGAGCGCAGTTTTCAGCAGCTACGGACTTGTTTGACTACGACGCCGGTATTATCTTTGCCTTCGGAATCAGGCGGATTTGTGGTCTACTGTGACGCTTCACGAGTGGGGTTAGGATGCGTATTGATGCAGCATGACCAGGTAATCGCGTATGCTTCACGGCAATTGAAGAAACACGAACAGAACTACTCCACTCATGATTTGGAGATGGCTGCAGTGGTCTTTGCACTGAAGATATGGCAACATTACCTATATGGCGAGTCGTGCCAAATATTCACAGACCACAAGAGCTTAAAATACATATTTCAGCAGCGAGACCTGAACCTCAGACAGCGTCGATGGATGGAGTTGGTGAAAGACTACGACTGTGAGATCTTATACCACCCGGGCAAGGCGAATGTGGTAGCGGATGCTTTGAGCAGGAGGCCCGGGGGTAGTCTATCCTATTTGGGCGCAGTGCAGAGGCAGTTGTTCATATCAGATTTTTGCATTTTCATACCGCCCAATTTTTATCACATTGCATATCCGTAGATACTCTTGAGCCGTGTTTGCTAGTCAATTGCAGGATACAGGTTCTCGGTTCTAAAACGGTGAAATTCATGGAAAACACGAAAAAATCCGGGTTCCTGCCAACCACAGATAAAACACGGTCTCCGCCCTTCATCCGTATGTTGCCAGATACCAGTAGGAAGACAAAATGTCAAATCAATGCACAAGGCTCAATGGTAGCACAAGATCCAAGAAATCTACACGGAGCTCGAGGCAATCATGACAAAATCTTGACAAAAAGTCCACCTTTCCCTCAACAGAAATTCTGGAAAAATCGTGGAGCCAAACTGAGAAAATACATATGCCAGAATAATGTACACAGCAAACCAGGAAATCCCAAAAAAAGCAGATGCCCCAACTCCTCCAAAGGGCCGCAGATCCGCGGCCAAAGGGGGGTCTAGGCCGCGGATCCGCGGCCGTACTGGCGCCGCATGCGCAGGAATTCTGGGGGTATTTTGGTCTTTTCGTTTTTGTTCTGGTGGTTGCCCTAGGTTTCCATTCTCCAGCCTATAAATAGCCCAGAACTTTGAGAAGGAGAGGGTCCATTCTTGTATTTTCTTTTTGCTAGGTTTTAGTTTACATGTTCTTCTTCTTCTCATCTCTTCTCCATTAAACTTGTAGTGAGCTTTGTGAGTGAGGAATGGTGAATAAAGAAGATCATTTTATTATCATGCTTGTCTTACTTTTGCTATAATTGTTGTAACTTTAAATTCGTTAAGTAGTTGTTGTTATTTCCTTGTTGTTTCTTTCTTCTCTTTTTTCTTTATCCTTATATACGACAATGATGCTTACGCTTGATCCTCGCCAAGGTGAGGTCGCAAATAGTTAGTCGTATTCTTCTAATCTCCTTCTTTCTATCTTCCTCTTTTGTTTTGTTTTGTTTTTCCTTATCATGATGTGTGAGTAGTTAATACTTGTTAGGGTAGGATAAGGGAAGTTTGAGAGAAGGAAATCTCTCTCACTCTTTCCTTGCCCAACAGCTTAAATCGACTCCCGTTAATTGAACCACAATCCGCTCCTTACGGCACCCTATCCTACATGATAGCGGTGATTCCGTAGTGAGACCGGTTATGGTTGAATTAACCGGAGGTTATGGCTAAGAGCCAAGAACGGACGGACAAGCACCAAAAGGAAGACTTATGCGTTGGAAAGCCTAGCTTATACTCGCAAAGTCCTTCCTAGTCGTGCTAATCCCCGTTGTTGCCGATTACCGTAACACCGATATTAAGAGGGGCAACGAAAGATGTGGAGACTCCTAACTCAAACTAACCTAATCCTAACCCTAACAAGCTCTCTTTAAATATCAACTCAACACTTAGATAATCCAACAAAATCTGAAAACAGGACTTAACTCGTTAAAACACTTTGAAAAAGACTCCCATCTCCCTGCGGACGACCCGTACTCAACCGGCTAGCTACAAGCGAAACCGTTTTGATTGCGGTATTTAAACTAGAACTTGAACACGAACATACGCTAACAATCAAATGGCGCCGTTGCCGGGGAGACGGTTGTTTATTTCCTTGTGTAATTTCGGGTTAATTTGTGAATATAAAAACAACCGAAAAACAAAAAAAAAATATACTTTGTAAAAAAAAAAATCATCTTGTTATTTTTGATTAGCTTTTGTGCAAGTGTGCAGGAAAATACAAGGTTCGAGTTCCGTGGCCAAGACGTTGAAAATACGGAGTTCAAGTACAGTGCCAAAGACGTGGGAAGATAGACCCACATTCCGCGACGGACAAAACGAAGCATACGGTCTACTGTCAAGATCTGGAGCAGGTACAGTGAGCAAATAAAAATTCAAAAGTTCCAGACAAGCAGAGGAGACCTATACCAGCACCCACAGAAAAAATGAGGCCCCAATATCCCCTTCCTGCCGCGGATCCGCAGCAATAGAGGGCTTAGGCCGCGGATCCGCGGCCACTTGGTGCCCTTAGGCTGCCATCTTTTCTCTGTAAGTCTCTCTGCTCCTCTCCACTCCTCTGGACTCCACTGAATTGTGTTTTCTGCAGCCTTCTTTGCGCAAACTCTTCTCCCCCTTCCAATAAACTGTTCTTATGTAGGATTCTTTGCGCCGCAAATAAAAAAATTGTTTGTAGTTGATTTGTTACTGCTTTGCATTTCTTTAATACGGACTTAAGGGGCTTGAAACCAATCCAGATTGGGTGGGGATTTCATCACCCTTCCCAGGACCCCAAAAATCACTAAAGCATATGCATTGTCCATTGTAAATTAAAAAATACTAGACTTCAGCCCTAAGGACTTCGCGCTCATTAGGAGAAGATAAACCGTGTTTAGAACCTCGCTTAACCGTATATTGTTTACGGGGTGTCTAGGAAAGTGTTAAAGGCGCAACCGCCGAAAGAGAAAGGGTTATTTAATTAAGGAACTTCGCGAAAGCGTTGGACAACCTCCCCTTATCTCTGCACTTACTTGGCCTCATGATCAGTGTATTTTTAAGCCCGTTTCTCGACACTGTTTAACTTCGACAATCAAGTTCAGGAGCAGGTCTAGTAGACCTAGGTTACCCTAGATCTAGGTGTGATTGTGCATATCTTGTTTGTGATTGCTTAAGCCGTATTTCCGTACATATTTCTGTAAAAATCTTTCTAAAAAAAAAGAAAAAAATCAAAAACTTTTATAAAAACTTGCCCTTTGTCGCCAAATCCATTTTTTACCCACCACCCATCACCTTTCTCCATTGACGTTTTCTTACCCTCACCTTCTTCGCTTTGACTATACTAAACTCGTTTAGTGTATGTCCGCTTGGACTCGGGACACTAGCGCCCGTCTAGTCCGCGTTACGTTAGTCACGACCGACTACGCGATCGACTCCGAAGTCGATACTCCGTCCACTCCTCTTTCACCCCTTCCTTTGCCGGCCAACTCCGACGTTGACCGGAATTCTGTTCGTACATCTTCACCTTCACCTTCACCAACCTCTTCTTCCGCGATGTCGGGATTTAATCCGAACATCTCTTTGACCACCGTTGGATTGGCTCCACCTCCTACGGAGACCAATCTCCCACCACCTCCGCCTGTTGTAGCGCCGCAGCGAATCGCGCTCCCGGATCGTTTCTACCCCACCCGTTCTGCACTTCCCACCTGCCTTTCTCTTCCTCCGGCCAATGGGGACAACTTTGAAATTAAGCCCCATTTCATCAACATGCTTCCACGTTTTCATGGGCTTGAATCTGAAGATGCCTATATCTTCATCAATAAATTTCAAAACGTCTGTGCCATGATGAAAACAACCCAGCTGTCGGACGATGCTATACGTCTATGGGTCATTCCGTTCACTTTATGCGATCTCGCTGAAAAATGGCTGTATAGCACCGCTTCCCACTCAATCACCAGCTGGGACGAGTTTGTTAAAGCGTTTCTGAAAAAATTCTATCCAAATCATAAGACCACAAGAATTCGAAATGAAATCAACCAATTCTCCCAGCTTCCTTCTGAACCCTTCTGGAAGTGCTTTGACCGGTACAAAGACCTTCTTGTTCAGTGTCCTCACCACGGTATAGAGAAATGGCAGCTCTGCCAAACCTTATACGAGGGACTGAACCCAGCAACGAAGCAGTTGCTGGAAACCATCTGTCAGGGCCACTTCCTATCGAAATCTGACGAGGAAGCGTGGCAGTTCTTTGACGACCTTGCGGAGCAAACGCTACAGTGGGAGAGCACCAGACCGACGTCTTCTTCTTCTACCTCCACTTCCACCGGTCAGTCTAGGGTAGGAATCCACCAACTTGATGTCTCTATTGCGATGAAAGCTGAAATGGCTGCAATAACAAGAAAGCTTGAAGCGATAGAGAGCAAATTTTCTGCTCCTGCTCCTCCCCCTGTTCTCCCCCTTCGTACCATCTGTGCTTGTTGTTCCGATCCTTCCCACTTGACCGAAGAGTGTCCTTACAATCCACCCTCGCAAGGACAGGATCAGGTTAATGCTGCATTCCAGCAAAGACCGAGGAATGATCCATACTCTTCCACCTACAATCCCGGTTGGAGGAACCACCCCAATTTCGCCTGGAATCAGAATCAAAATCAATTCCAGGGCAACAATTTCCAAAGGGCCCCTCCACCGCAACAACAAGCGCAACAACAAACTCAGTATCAGCAGCCCTTCCAACCCCAACCTTCCAAAATCCGACGAACAACTTTGCACCCAACAATTCTTTTCCACCAAACAACTTTGTTCCGTCAAACAACGATAAGGTTTCCTCGCTCGAGCGAAGTCTGGAGGCGTTCGTTAAACAATCAACTCAATCCACCGCCAACATCCAGTCTTCCATTCAATCTTTAGTGCAACACACTGCCGCACACGGGCAAAGCATCAAGACCATCGAGGCCCAGATTGCACAGCTAAACGCGGCCTTAAGCGAGCGAGAGAAGGGGAAGCTCCCGTCCCAGCCACTTCCAAATCCCGGTCACCCACATAATGCACATGTTGCTCTTGAACAACAAAACTATAATGTGAGTGCCGTGACCACACTGAGATCGGGAAGGATGCTGCAAAACAACATTGGCAAACGAATCAACGATGACGCCCCGGCCACCGCTTCTTCTTCTTCTTCTTCTTCTTCTTCTTCTTCGACTTCTGAGCCTATTCTCCGTTCTTCACAAGGCTCCCCTCCCACTTCTTCTACTCTGCACGGACCCACTTCTCACTCCATGAAGACACCTATTCTGGGATCCGTTCCAACTCCACAATCTCCTCCTCCAGCATTAGACTCAACCAATTTTCAAAATGTTCCATTTCCAAACCGGTTGAGGTCTAACAAACAAAATCCACAAATGGAGAAGATTCTGGAGTTGTTTAAACAAGTTAACATTAACATTCCTCTTTTAGATGCTGTCCAACAAGTCCCGTCCTACGCGAAAATCTTAAAGGACTTGTGCACGAAAAAGAGGAAATCTCAGGTACCCAAGAAAGTTTTCTTGGCTAGTGCTGTGAGTGATGCCCTTACCCAATCTTTACCACAAAAACGAAAGGACCCTGGCTGTCCTACGATTTCAATTACTATTGGGGATAATAACATCAACCGCGCACTATTAGATCTTGGTGCCAGTGTTAACCTGCTTCCGTATTCAGTATACGAGCAATTAGGCGTCGGAGAGCTGAAACCCACATACTGCACTCTCCAAATGGCCGACCGATCGATCACCCATCCTAGGGGTGAGCTAGAGGATGTGTTAATAAAAGTCGGGGACTTCATATTCCCCGTTGACTTCATTGTCTTAGATACACAGCCTATAGCTAACCCCCGGAATCAAATTCCGGTGATACTCGGTCGACCATTTCTCGCAACCTCAAATGCTGTGATCAATTGTCGCAACGGTTCAATGAACCTCTCTTTTGGAAATATGACGATTGAACTCAACATTTTTAGGTTGGGGAATCAGCCCGCCGAACCTAATGCTCATATACTGGACGTTTGCTCGATCCAGGAGATCACTCCCGAAGAGTGTGAATTCGAGGAGTTTCTGTTTGATCACGATAATCTTGACGCCACTAATGCGTTTCTCTTCGAACCTGCTACTGTTTCTGCGCCCGACAACGACTACGAGTGTTTCACGTTCTCAAACGATCTTAGCTGCGCACAACCCGAGTTTGAATCCTTCGAATTTCTGGATGAGTTACCTGAACCATCCGACTCGGTTGCCTACACTCGTTTTGAACCTTTGCTGGAGTCCTTTGAGTTCGAGACCTTTGCACCAGTCTTGCCTTCCATCATTTCACCTCCAACGCTCGAACTCAAGCCGTTGCCGTCTCACCTTAAGTATGCTTACTTAGGTGAGAACGAGACCCTCCCTGTCATCATTTCGGCTTCTCTAGCTCCAGAGCAAGAGAAAGCCCTTCTCGCGGTCTTGCACAGCAACAGGCAAGCTTTTGGCTGGTCCATGGCGGACATCAAGGGGATTAGTCCCCTGATCGTTGAGCATCACATTCATCTGATGGATGATGCCAAACCAGCCCGGGATCCACAAAGACGTCTTAATCCAGTCATGAAGGAGGCTGTGAAGAAGGAGATCGTCAAATGTCTAGATAGTGGTATCATTTACCCTATCTCTGATAGCCAGTGGGTTAGCCCCATTCATGTTGTCACCAAAAAGTCGGGCATCACGGTCATCACTAACGAGGCAAACGAGTTAATCCCTACTCGCACCCAAACTGGGTGGCGAGTTTGCATTGAATACAGAAAAGTCAACGCCGTAACGCGGAAAGACCACTTTCCGCTACCCTTCATTGACCAGATGCTCGAACGATTGGCCGGACACGAGTACTACTGCTTTCTTGATGGCTACTCTGGCTATAATCAAATTCCCATCGCCGAAAAAGACCAGGACAAGACCACTTTCACTTGTCCTTTCGGCACGTTTGCATATCGACGCATGCCCTTTGGGTTATGCAATGCGCCCGCTACCTTCCAGCGGTGTATGATGGGAATTTTCTCGGACATGGTGGAAAAATTTCTGGAGATTTTCATGGATGACTTCTCCATCTTCGGCGACTCCTTCAACGAGTGTTTGCTGCATCTTGACGCTGTCCTTACCCGATGTAAGGACAAGAATCTCACTTTGAACTGGGAGAAATGCCACTTCATGGTGCGCGAAGGTATTGTCTTAGGACATATCATCTCGCAAAATGGCATAAAGATTGATAAAGCAAAGGTTGAGGTCATTTCCAATCTGCCTCCTCCCCGATGCGTCAGAGATATCCGAGCCTTCCTTGGCCATGCCGGTTTCTATAGACGGTTTATCAAGGACTTTAGCAAGATGGCTAGGCCCTTGACTCTTTTGCTGGCCAAGGAAACACCATTCGACTTCAACTCAAGCTGTGTGACTGCCTTCGAGTCACTGAAACGCTCACTCACTTCTGCTCCCGTTCTTTCTTCACCTAACTGGACGCACCCATTCGAGATTATGTGCGATGCATCTGACTTTGCCATCGGTGCTGTCCTTGGACAACACATCAACAAGATGCCGCACGTAATCTATTACGCGAGCCGAACCCTGAACGACGCCCAACTAAATTATACAACAACTGAGAAGGAATTCTTAGCTGTTGTATTTGCTCTAGAAAAGTTCAGGCCCTACCTCATCGGCTCTCCATTCATTGTCTACACAGACCATTCAGCTCTGCGCCATCTTTTTGTGAAGAAAGATGCAAAATCTCGGTTAATACGTTGGATCCTCTTGCTTCAAGAGTTTGACCTTGTCAATAAGGACAAACGAGGATGTGAAAACGTAGTTGCCGACCATCTCTCACGACTTCCTTCTTCGCCTTTGCTTCCAATTCCGATCAACGACGTTTTCCCGGATGAACAGCTCTTGACAGTATCGTGCGAACCCTGGTTCGCAGATATTGTGAACTATTTGGCCACGGGATTACTACCGACTGAATGGTCGAGTCAGGACAGACTTCGCTTCTTATCCCAAGTAAAACACTTTTACTGGGACGAACCCTACTTATTCAAGTACTGTCCCGACCAGATTATTCGTCGGTGTGTCCCTGACGAGGAATTCAAGAGTGTGCTGTCATTTTGCCACGATCAAGCGTGTGGCGGGCATTTTGGGCCCAGAAAGACAGCTGAGAAGATCTTGCAATGTGGTTTCTACTGGCCACAACTTTTCAAAGACGCTCACAACTATTGCAAGACTTGCTCCCGGTGCCAACACATGGGCCGGATATCCCGGAGGAACGAGATGCCGCTCCAACCAATCTTGGTTGTGGAGATTTTCGATGTTTGGGAGATAGATTTCATGGGGCCGTTTCCCAGCTCTTTCGGGAACTTGTACATCCTTCTAGCTGTTGATTACGTCTCTAAATGGGTCGAGGCTGTGCCCAGCCGAACTAATGACAACAAGGTTGTCGTTAGGTTCCTTAAAAAAAACATTTTCTCCCGGTTTGGGCACCCCCGAGCGATCATTAGCGACAATGGAAGTCATTTCTGCAATAGGACTTTCGAGGCCTTGATGCGGAAATACTCCATTAATCATAAGCTCTCTACGTCCTACCACCCCCAAACCTGCGGGCAGGCCGAAGTTTCAAATCGGCAAATCAAGCAGATACTGGAGAAGACGGTATCCAAGAACCGTAAGGATTGGTCTCTGAAACTCACTGATGCCCTTTGGGCATTTAGAACCGCTTATAAGACCGATCTTGGCATGTCTCCCTATCGGCTTGTGTACGGAAAAGCCTGCCACCTTCCTGTCGAAATCGAGCATCGCGCATTTTAGGCGATAAAGGAGCTGAATCTGTCTCTTGATGATACGGGCAGCCATCGGAAGCTGCAGTTGAACGAACTGAACGAGCTTAGGGATGAGGCTTACGATAACGCGGTTGTTGTTAAGAACCGAACGAAGGTGTTTCACGATAAACACCTTTTGCGCAAAACCTTTGTACCTGGTCAGCATGTATTGCTTTACGACACCCGACTTCACTTCCCTCCTGGAAAGCTCAGATCTCGCTGGAAAGGGCCGTATTTTATGCGGAATGTGTATCGACAGGGCGCTGTGGATTTGGAGAATCCAAAGGACGGTTCACTTTTCAAAGTAAACGGACACCGATGCAAACCGTACCTTAGCGCCGAACCAACAGAGGAGCTCCTGTTCTTACAGGAGCCGGTTTACCCTGAATGATCTTCCTCTGCCTACCTCCAAACTTTGGTTATCCAGCCAAGAACAGCGGACACTGTTCCAAATAAGTTTGGGGGTATGTACAAACCATTTTGTATATATTTGTGTATATTCTTTTTCTTTTCTTTAAAAACTAAAACAAAAAAAAAATTGTGTATCACTAACCGACAATTTTGAACCTTCCAACTGCTCTCTTCATGCTACGACAGTGAGGACACTGTCCAGTTTAAGTTTGGGGGTACGCTCGGTACGCATTTCTTACCTTCGCATTCATATGTATATTTTGCATCTGCATATTAAATCCATAAAATCCATAAAAATCTGAAAATTTTCTGAAAAATATAAAAACTTTTTGTCAAGTTAGCTTGTGGAAGAACTCTGATTCAACATTTGACGGTTTTTGTTTGAAAAAATAGGAATGACTAAATCTTATGTTTAGATTTTGAAAAACCTGAAAGATAACTCTCCTTTGAAGTTAACTATAGCTGATATACGTCTTTACATCACACTACACGTGTCGTGAATTTTGGGAATTAGATGACAAGTCTTTCATGTTTAAACTTTTAAACAGATAAATGATTTTCTGAGGATCAAATAGGTTTGTTCTGAAATAAGTAATGTCAAGAATAGTTTATGAAGTAAAGCGAATATGAAGGAATGTTATTGATGCCGTAATTGGAGCTAAGTCTGAAAAATAACCCATCTGAAACTTGATTGGAATGATTACACACCAAACTCACTAAACACGTCTTTTATCCAAAAAAATATTTGAACTGCCGGTTATATCTCCGTTCGTATCAAATCATCTGATTTTTACGCCAAACTGTCTTTTTTTTTGGACCTAGGTAACTTGAGTAATTAAGTCCGCTGGGGTGTTTCTACACCTAATGCCCTAAAACCAACTGGTTTGGGTGCATTGGCCCAAAGCTCGCTAAGAAGCCTAGAAAGTCCAGTTTTAAAACAAAGTCAAGCAAGTGTTCTCTCCGAGTTAAAATTCCTAACGGTTCTTTGTGTGAGAATAATCTTGATAAAAGACAGGCTTTTATAAAAAAATTTAAACGAAGATATGAAGGTTTTATTCTATGATAAAGACTATTGCACGTTCACAGAGGTGTGTATGAAATGAAAACAAGAAAAAGGTGGAGTGAAAAATACGACTTAGTTTCCTGTTAAGGAAGATAGAAATTCTGAAGTTGAAACCTTACTGGAAAACGAAACTTGAAAAATGCTTAACTCTTTATAAAACTTATGTGATCCTTTTAAAATTGTTATCTGGGCTTTATTGTGCGACATGATGACTTTAATCGATCCTTCTGGAACTTAACGACACTATTTGCACTGTATGTAAGGACATATAAAATCTGTAGTTAAATAAGAAGCGAGGTGTGAAAAATAAAGGTTCGATAGTCTAGACTTAGGATTATAGAATTATTATTTTCTAAAACAAAACTTTAGGGTTTGAATCTTAGTTATTTTGCAAAACCAAGTTGACCGGATTTTGTGGGTAGTATCGGCTGAAAACCCTCAGGAGACAACACTCCTCCTACTAGGGACACCTAGAGTTTTAACGGCTTGTTGCACATGCTCAGTGCAATCGCGTTCCCTGCGAAAGTGAGGTTAGGGAATTTTTTGTGAATAAATGGGCTTTTCTCGGGACGAGCAAATGATAAGTTTGGGGGTATTTGTTCATATCAGATTTTTGCATTTTCATACCGCCCAATTTTTATCACATTGCATATCCGTAGATACTCTTGAGCCGTGTTTGCTAGTCAATTGCAGGATACAAGTTCTCGGTTCTAAAACGGTGAAATTCATGGAAAACACGAAAAAATCCGGGTTCCTGCCAACCACAGATAAAACACGGTCTCCGCCCTTCATCCGTATGTTGCCAGATACCAGTAGGAAGACAAAATGTCAAATCAATGCACAAGGCTCAATGGTAGCACAAGATCCAAGAAATCTACGCGGAGCTCGAGGCAATCATGACAAAATCTTGACAAAAAGTCCACCTTTCCCTCAACAGAAATTCTGGAAAAATCGTGGAGCCAAACTGAGAAAATACATATGCCAGAATAATGTACACAGCAAACCAGGAAATCCCAAAAAAAGCAGATGCCCCAACTCCTCCAAAGGGCCGCGGATCCGCGGCCAAAGGGGGGTCTAGGCCGCGGATCCGCGGCCGTACTGGCGCCGCATGCGCAGGAATTCTGAGGGTATTTTGGTCTTTTCGTTTTTGTTCTGGTGGTTGCCCTAGGTTTCCATTCTCCAGCCTATAAATAGCCCAGAACTTTGAGAAGGAGAGGGTCCATTCTTGTATTTTCTTTTTGCTAGGTTTTAGTTTACATGTTCTTCTTCTTCTCATCTCTTCTCCATTAAACTTGTAGTGAGCTTTGTGAGTGAGGAATGGTGAATAAAGAAGATCATTTTATTATCATGCTTGTCTTACTTTTGCTATAATTGTTGTAACTTTAAATTCGTTAAGTAGTTGTTGTTATTTCCTTGTTGTTTCTTTCTTCTCTTTTTTCTTTATCCTTACATACGACAATGATGCTTACGCTTGATCCTCGCCAAGGTGTGGTCGCAAATAGTTAGTCGTATTCTTCTAATCTCCTTCTTTCTATCTTCCTCTTTTGTTTTGTTTTGTTTTTCCTTATCATGATGTGTGAGTAGTTAATACTTGTTAGGGTAGGATAAGGGAAGTTTGAGAGAAGGAAATCTCTCTCACTCTTTCCTTGCCCAACATCTTAAATCGACTCCCGTTAATTGAACCACAATCCGCTCCTTACGGCACCCTATCCTACATGATAGCGGTGATTCCGTAGTGAGACCGGTTATGGTTGAATTAACCGGAGGTTATGGCTAAGAGCCAAGAACGGACGGACAAGCACCAAAAGGAAGACTTATGCGTTGGAAAGCCTAGCTTATACTCGCAAAGTCCTTCCTAGTCGTGCTAATCCCCGTTGTTGCCGATTACCGTAATACCGATATTAAGAGGGGCAACGAAAGATGTGGAGACACCTAACTCAAACTAACCTAATCCTAACCCTAACAAGCTCTCTTTAAATATCAACTCAACACTTAGATAATCCAACAAAATCTGAAAACAGGACTTAACTCGTTAAAACACTTTGAAAAAGACTCCCATCTCCTTGCGAACGACCCGTACTCAACCGGCTAGCTACAAGCGAAACCGTCTTGATTGCGGTATTTAAACTAGAACTTGAACACGAACATACGCTAACAATCAGCAGTCGTCAGAACATTGGCAAATTTTATGCGACAGCCGAGTTGAGTTCGAGTTCACTCAGACAGGGGGACAGCTCGCGCATGTTCGTGCACGCCCACAGTTGCTTGACCGTATATATGAGGCACAGCGCAGCGATGACCGTTGTTCAGAGATCATGGCACAGATGGGACAGGGCAGATTTTCTGAGTTCGTGATTGATGATCAGGGGATATTACGATTTGGATCTAGACTGTGCGTACCAGATGCTGATGGATTACGGCGCGATATTCTTGAGGAGGCACACAGATCGGTGTATAGTGTCCACCCCGGTTCCACCAAGATGTACCATGATATGAGAGATACCTACTGGTGGGACGGAATGAAGAGGGACATCGCGAAGTTCGTATCGAGATGCCTGACTTGTCAGCAAGTCAAGGCCGAGCACCAGAGGCCCGCAGGAGAGCTACAGCCGTTACCCATTCCAGAGTGGAAATGGGAGCAGATTTCGATGGATTTCGTTGTGGGTCTACTCAGGACCAGTCGAGGGTACGACTCCATCTGGGTGATCATAGATCAATTGACGAAAGCGGCTCACTTCCTGCCAGTGAAGACCACTTTCAGCTTCGCTCAGTATGCCCAGCTTTACATCGACGAGATCGTGCGGTTGCATGGCGTACCGACTTGTATCGTGTCAGATCGAGGCACCCAGTTCACCAGCCGACTTTGGCAGAGACTTCAGGAGGCTTTGGGCACTCGTTTGAGCTTCAGCATAGCATTCCATCCGCAGACCGAAGGACAGTCAGAGCGGACCATTCAGACTCTCGAGGAAATGCTCAAAGCGTGCGTTTTAGACTTCGGCGGTAGCTGGGATCGTCATTTACCTCTAGTGGATTTCTCCTATAACAAGAGCTTTCAGGATACTATTCAAATGGCACCTTTCGAGGCGTTGTATGGGAGGAGATGTAGATCGCCCGTTTGTTGGACCGAGTTGAGCGAGAGCAGTATTTTCGGGCCGCAGATTGTGCAGGAGACAACCAAGAAAGTGCAGTTGATTCGAGACCGGATGAGAGCATCTCAGAGCAGACAGAAATCATATGCGGACAGGCGCCGTCGCAGATTAGAGTTCGCAGTTGGCGACCATGTTTTTCTGAGAGTCTCTCCGATGAAGGGCGTGATGCGTTTTGGGCGAAAAGGGAAGCTTAGCCCTAGATTCGTAGGTCCCTTCGAGATCCTCGAGCGTGTCGGCGCTGTTGCATATTGTTTGGCTCTTCCACCCAGCTTTTCAGATGTTCATCCCGTCTTCCACGTGTTGATGCTACGTCGTTATCTTCATGACCCTTCCCACACGATTCAGCATCAAACAGTTCAGCTTGAGCCGGACCTTTCGTTCACCGTGCAGCCAGTTGAGATATTGGATCGGCAAGTGAAGAAACTTCGATCAAAAGTCCTGCCGTCCGTGAAAGTTCTTTGGCGCAGCCCGAGCAACGAGGAGATCACTTGGGAGGCCGAGGAGAGATGCGGAAGGAATTCCCTCATCTTTTTGAAGGTACGCGTAGTTGCATATTTTAAAATTCGGGGACGAATTTTCTTAAGGGGGGAAGACTGTAACACCTGAGTTTAGGGTTAGTAGTAATTAAGTGTTAATGTGGGGTTTTTGGTAAAAAGTTTACCAAAACGCGGTTCTAATAATTTATCTGGGTTTATGGTTATTTTTTATGGAATTTTATCTCGACCACACACACTTGTACACGTTAAATGGATTAAGATTAGGGTTTGCCATATATTTGAGCTTGTGGGTTAGCCATGTTTAAATTAACCATGGTGGGTTAAGTCCTTGGTTAAGTTAATTGGGTTGTTTAGAGCTCATTAGTTTAAAATGGTGGATGGTTGGCTTTGACCATGGGTAATTAGTGAGTTTAAGGTTGACTTAGGAAGAGAGTGAGGGATGTGATGTGTCATAATGGCTTTTGGTTGGGAAAGGGAGTTTAAGGTTAAGTCCCCTCACCTCACTTCAAACTCCTATCACCTCTCTCTCACTCATACTACATTTTCAGCCCAAAACCTTATCAATTCAGCCCCCAAAACAGCCATCAGCTTAAACCATCATCCATATATCCTCATCTCAACCATATCAGCCCCACTTCAGCCACAACATCAGCAACCATACCTACCTAAATCCTAGCTCAGCAGTGGCTGCACCAGCAGCAGCACCATCACCAACCTCAGCCCCTAATGCAACAGTAGCTACTGCTACAGCCCGCAAACTTCACAAAAAAAACAACAGCCACAGCAGTAACACGTCATCAGCCCTCAAAACCAACACATCAGCCCAACTCCAGCTCAAATCAGCCTCCAAAACAACAACATCAGCCCCATTTATCATCATTTCAGCCACAATTCAGCACCAAAACACCACAAAACAGCCAGCTTCAGCTCTATTTCCAGCACCAGCAACATCAGCTGAGGCAGCAACATTATCAGCCCCAACACCACACAACATCAGCCCCATTTATCATCATTTCAGCCACAATTCAGCACCAAAACACCACAAAACAGCCCAGCTTCAGCTCTATTTCCAGCACCAGCAACATCAGCTGAGGCAGCAACATTATCAGCCCCAACACCACACAACATCAGCCCCATTTATCATCATTTCAGCCACAATTCAGCACCAAAACACCACAAAACAGCCCAGCTTCAGCTCTATTTCCAGCACCAGCAACATCAGCTGAGGCAACAACATTATCAGCCCCAACCCACACAACATCAGCCCCATTTATCATCATTTCAGCCACAATTCAGCGACTCTCCTTCCTCTTCTTCTCCTTGGTTGCAAGGTTCTTAGGGGGTATAACTCCTAAACTTTTTCCATATTATGTAGATTACGTGTTTGTTTGGCTAGTTTAGTGTTTTAATGGAGTTTTCATGCTAGAATTGTGTAGTGATGTTAGATTTAGTTACTTTAGAGTGCTTATAGTTTAATGAACCCTTTTTGGTGTTAATTAGTCTGTTTTAGCCTAGTAGTGTCGTTAAATTAGATGGATAGCCTTAAATCGCTAAAATTATGGTAATCTAGCTTATTAGTGCTTATTTCATGCTTAGTTGTGATTTTGGGTGAATTAAAGGGGAATATAGGCAAAGTGAAGGTGGTGTTAGTTAGAATAGCCCTTTTAGGTACTATTGAGGCCAGTTAACCAGAGGATTGCCCCAGATTTCACAAAGACACCCGTTTTATCCGACTTGGTGTATTTTAGCAGTTTTAGTGACTTTTTAGCCTCTGTTGGATCTGCTGTTGACCCGAGATCTTCAGAATAAAATTGTGAAGACGGTAGCATGGTGAGACTAGTAGAAACACACACACAGAGCATGGGAACCCAACTCCCCCTCACGGCCGCCGGTTTAATCGTTCTGGCCGCAATTTGTGGCTAGAGTAGGGGGTGGGGTGTGGGGATTTTGGGTGTAGGGTCCTTCTGGGTAGGTTAGTGTGTTGGTATCTGTAACTTTTTGATTTGGGTCCAGAGGCAAAATCTGAAGCTAGTTGCGTATTTTCGATGTTTTAAGTCTCGTGCGACACGCGTGGTTCTGTAGCGCGCTGCGCGACACAGCGTGTCAGTTTAGGTTCTGCTGGGTTTGTGCGCGTCACGTCGTGTCGTGTGCACGCGCGTTTAGTTTCACGCACGCGTATCCTTTTTATCGACATATCGCGTTTTGCAGGATTTTTCCTTATGTAGTGACTTTTGTAAATTCTAGGTTCGCCGGCGGGTACTTCAAGCGCAGCGGAGAAAGGAAAGCAGGTGGTCGGACACACTTAGCACGGGATCACGGGTGAGTAGATTTAACATCTACGGGGGACAATCATTTGGATGGCGCGAGTCGCCCGATAGATTTAGTAAACTTGATATTACTTGTGACATTGGGATAATAATAATAAAACTTGCATGATAATTGCTGCAGTTAGGATCTATATGATGTTCCATATACGCAAACTCATTTATAGGACACATGAACCATTACCAGGGCTTATATGCAGCACGAGCAATATTCATGTGGACACACACACCCTGGTAATTGCCATGTCACGACACTAGATAACTATAAATCTGAAATATGTTAATTGCCTAGAAATGTGATACTGCAATAAGTATTTAGAGTGAAACCGTAAGAATTACCATACTCGTGCATATGTATTATCATATCAACTGCTCATGCCTAGTATAAATCATACATTGCAAATTGATACCATAAGCATTCATAATCATCGATATATGCATTTATGATGATTTCATGAGATTTATGATATTTCTGGATTTCGGGGGAAAACCGCAAGATTTCAAACTTATAACCTTTTAAAATATAAAAGTTGCGGTGTAACGTTTCAAAATAATAAAATATTATTTTTGGGAATTTTTATAATTAAATATTATTTTAATGAATATTCTAATATTCTGGTATAATTAAATACAAATAAATGAGGAAAAAATTTGGAAAATTTTAAAATAGGGTATTTTATGGAATTGTGCCATTTTAAAGTTTTTATGATTAGTTATATGCTAATTTAGTGTTAATCGCGATTAAAAATCGCTAATCGGATTTTTGGCATTTTTGTGCAAAAATGTGCACATATCATTTTCCACACTTGTTACACTTGTTACATGTTTTGGGGATATGGTTGCTTAGAGTTCACCATTTTGGGAGAAGAAAAAGAAAAGAAAAGAAAGAAAAAGTAAGTGATGATGAGAGAGAGAGTAGGTTGCTTTTGACCCATTTTGACCCTTTCCCCGATCATTTCCCTTCTCATTTTCTCTCCCCTCTTCCACTAGAGCTGCTACTGGTCCTGCTCCTCCCTCATCTCCCTCCCCTTCACTCCATAGATCCCTCTCAATTCCCTCACCAAAACCCCATTCCCACTTCACAAAAAATGGTCCCGAGCTCACTAGCTTCACATTGAACCTAGCAAGATTTGCATTTAGAGGACTTTGAGCAACTCAAGAAAATTTTTGAGTTACCAAAGGAGGTAATTTCTACACCTTTAGTTTAGTATTTTGATTTCTTGTGTATCCATACTAGTATCATATCGATATTGTGTCGTTTTGTGGACTTTGGAGAACACAAGTTAGGGTTTATGTGAGATCTGAAATTAAAGATGAAATTTAGGATTGTGGTGATCTTAGAACCCCTTGTGTGATGCTAATTTGGACCCAAACCTGAACTTGAAACCAGAATACGAATTTATGAGACGATGTCGGGAAAAACTGTAATTCTGTGAGTGTATTTGAGAATCTGCTTTCAACTCGAGACCCCAAAAATAAAACTGAGTTGACAGTGAGATGTGCAGGCACCATGGAACCACCACACCAAACCCTAGCCCCCAACTCTTTTCTTGGCCGCAGATTTAATCCCCCTGGCCGCAATTTGCGGCCAGAGCAGGGGTTCTAGTGCTCGTTTTGGTTCTGTAGCCTTATACCCTGTAGACTTGACCCTGGGTATGTCTAGTTTTAACTAATTCCATCTAGGGTGAAATCTGGGTTGATTTTCCTATGTTGGCGTATGATTTACGACTGGTTTTAGCATGGATTTTGGTATTTGGTGTTTCGTTCCTGTCGGGTGGCGTTCGGAAGTCAACGACAAGTGGATATTGATAGTGTTTACATGCGAGACGATAGGTTTCTACCTATGCGAGTAGCGTGTGCTGTTTTGGTTTTCCGATGTGATTTTCATGTGCTTTAGCATTATGATATACTTGTAGGTATCCTACGTGATGTGGAGGCGAAGAAGATGAAAATGGCGACATCGGCGTTGTCACACGAGAAGCAAGGTGAGTAGATTTATATCTACGGGGAGAAGTCGGGTGGATGGCGTATAGCACCCCCGCAGTCCGTGGTGATGTATACGAATACGTATATACACATATATTTATTATGTGTTCTTTAAGATTATTGATGGTAATAATGGATTATTGACGATAAGGATGTATTGGATTAGTATAGTGCGAAACCCTAGAGTAGTGGATATACCAACACATACGCCTACACATATACTTGCATACATTCTTTCATTTATCTGTGCGCATTTGAAGGTGTGTATATCTACACATGGGTATGGGACTATGTGTTCATATACGGGATTTGAGGCCGTGAGATTCGGCGATTTGCCAGAGTTCGTATTTGAGGTGCGACATGATAGTTTTAGCGGGCCTTTGGGCATGTGTTTTACCCCGCATTCATATTTATATAGATGGTATCGATGGTACTAGACTTAGATTTGTACCATAGATAATGTGATATGACGGTAATGATACCTGATACATGATGAGATGAATGTGATATTGACCCGTACCTAGCTATTGGGATGCCGTATGACGATTTACCGTACGAGCTTTATATTGATGTTAGATCCGCACTCATGACTCGAGGATGTTATATGATATACCGTATCGTACGTGATACTATTGAGGCGAGATCACCGACTATTGTATACATATATATGTATATCGACTCAGATGTACGTGGTTTCATACCCCTCCTGTTTGTAGGGTTCCTAGGCACACTATAGAGGTCTCACAAGGCATCAACCATGCCGATTTCAAAAATTATGGGTGCCGAGAAACCCTAATACGGATCGTTGACTAGAAGTTTAGGCGAAATATGAATCTAGTTAACAACTTAACTAAAGATAAGAAGCTACAACCTTTGTAGATCCGGATATCCACTTCCTTGGCTCCACGTAGGCGTCCTCTCGCTGTCCATCTCGAATCCCGGACTCATGCGTCGGCTTGATCTGAGAAATGGGCGGACTAGGTCGTCGGCATCGTGCCGAAGATGATCTACGTCGAGGCATCACAAGTTCAAGCTCCGACTTCACAAAGTTGTGAAACTTGTGAAGAAAACACCCAAAACAACTTGGCAAGAGGTAGAGGGTGAAGAAATAGGAGGTGGGTTCACTTTAGAATTGGATTTCTCAATTTAGATCTCAAGTTGCCATTGATGGCATCAAGCTTTCTATCTTGAAGAAGAAGGTCAAGAAGAAGAAAGAATATGATAAGTGATTTTAAAATGAAAAAGAAAAACAATACTTATCATATCCTAACTAAGGTTAAGTGTAGAGAATATACCATGGTTACTTGGATGAGTTAGGGTTAAGCATGAAGACAAGAATGGTTGCATAAGTCAAAGCTTCATGAAGCTTCAATAAGAGACAAAGAAAGCCACCATTCTCATCTAAACCTTTTTCTAAATAAATAAAAAAATAAATAAATAAAAAGGCTAAACCCTAATCATTTCTTAACCATGGTTTAATTCTTCACACTTAACCAAATGAGCAAGTATCATCAAACATGATACAAAGATGTGCACAAAAGTATATCACATATACAACATGTACATCAAGTGAGAAAATCCATTTAAAGTGAACCAATACCTGTTAATGCAAAGTAATATATCAAATATATAATTATACATTAAATCATTAAATCAACACTTGATTTAACGATCCGGTCATATCGCATATAACCGACCAGTATCCAATGTATTGTTTTATCGAATCAATGATTCGATAACTAGGTCATATCGCATACAACCAATCGAAATATTCATCGCGAGAATGAAATGCGGTATCACATACACGCATTATTCTCGGTCCCGCACATATCTCATATGCGCTCCTATTTCGTTTCGCTTGAGCCAGGAAACCTCTGTGTAGGACTCTAAAGACTCGTCAATACGCCGGTAGCAGATGATGATCATATCAAGCACCCACAAGCCGCAAGCGGTCTGCTAAACGTAATGGCCATCCGGGTATTGAGCGATCAGAAGATCGACGAGCTAGCCCGCTCACACTCCTGTGAATCCAACCAGTAACACTTACCGTACAGTCCGGTCTGTTCGTCTGATACGTCGCATATCAAGTCTAGGGGTGGTAAACGTCAGACCCCAATAACCGATAAGTCGTGCCGATGTGAGGCTCATAACGGGTCGAGAAACTACTGGTAACACTTACCAGCAAATCTCTGATCAGCCCTGGCCAGGGACTTCCCTGTTACGGCCAATCGAGCACAGCGCAACATCAACTCCCAATACCGGGAGAGACGAAACCCCTCCTATCGCTCATTGCCTCCATGTGACTCGGGACTGTACCCAAAGACCACCGTTTTGCACGCCCTCATGGACGTGGTAAGGTGGAGATCAAAGCACAGTGGGAATCACACAAGACTCTATGACGATCTCGGGTGTACAGACTAACCTGTACAAGTGTCACCTGAGAACTGCCATCCGACGTGAGGTATAATCCATCTGGGAGTTCTCGGCGAGTCCGTCCAGTGTACCTAGTCTCCACTGAGCACCCGTATACCATCTCTGATGTCAAACACCAATGGATATGGGATCATCCATCGCCCATCTCATGGGTCGAGAAGCGTATACGCTAGTCTACACTGGTATATCGATGCCCTGTCTCGATACACCCACGACTAGGGACCTTGAAGGATGTACTTATAGACTACCATGTCCCCACTAGTATGATCTGCATCACAGTCCAGGTAGTCAAGTACATCTCCTAAGGGCTTTATCAACATGTAACTATAAGACAGTTTAAAGAGACAAGTGTACATGTTAAGATAAAGAGTAACCAGATAGCATACTATCATATCGACCAAGAAAGTCATCTCTATATATGTCCAAGCATCCAATATAATATACATCATCTGTACAATACTGGCCTCTAGGGCATACATACATCTAACAATCTCCCACTTGCACTAGGGCCAGCTGCTGTAGTATCGCATAACGAGCATCTCGAAGAGTCTCTCAAACTGTATCTGGGGAATGGCCTTCGTGAGTGGATCCGCCGTGTTGTTCTTCGTGTCAACCGTCCTGACCTCGATCTCCCGGCGATCAACTATCTCCCGGATCAGGTGATACCACCTCAGAATATGCCTGGATCGCTGATGGGACCTGGGTTCCTTGGACAAAGCCACTGCTCCATTGTTATCGCAATACAAAGGTATTGGATGCTCAATGGATGGAACCACTCCAAGTTCAGTAATGAACTTCTTGATCCAGACAGCCTCTTTAGCAGCATCGTTGGCAGCGATGTATTCAGCCTCCATTGTCGAGTCTGCCACGGTTTCCTGCTTGGAACTCTTCCAGCTAACCGCCCCTCCGTAAAGGGTAAAGACAAAGCCCGACTGCGACTTAGAGTCGTCCTTATCACTCTGGAAGCTCGAATCGGTAAAGGACTCCACTTGGAGTTCTCCGTTACCATACACCAAGAGCATCTCTTTAGTCCTTCGCAAGTACTTGAGAATGGTCTTCAAAGCTGTCCAGTGATTCTCTCCAGGATCAGCTTGATACCTGCTCACTACACTTAGTGAGTATGCAACATCGGGTCTGGTACATAGCATCGCATACATGATAGAGCCTACAGCTGAAGCATAGGGTATCCCTTGCATGCGAGCTCTCTCCAAATCAGTCTTGGGAGACATCTCTTTGGAGAGAGTGACTCCAGAGATCGTGGGCAACTTCCCACGCTTGGATTCTTCCATACTAAACCTCTTTAGTATGGTGTCAATGTACCTGGATTGGGACAATCCCAATATCCGTTTGGATCTATCTCTATAGATCCTGATTCCCAATATGCAGGAGGCATCACCAAGATCTTTCATTGAGAATCTTTGTGATAAGAAGAGCTTGACCGATTGCAGCATAGGAATATCATTTCCTATCAAGAGTATGTCGTCCACGTACAATACGAGGAAGACAACCTTACTCCCTGCCACCTTCTTGTAAATACAAGGTTCATCTGAGTTTTTGACGAAATCAAACTCTTTGAGAACGACATCAAAGCAGATGTTCCAACTCCGCGATGCTTGCTTTAATCCATAAATGGATTTAAGCAGCTTGCACACCTTGCCGCTGCTCCCACTGTCTACGAAGCCCTCTGGCTGTGTCATGTACACGCACTCTTCTAAATCACCATTTAGAAGGCGGTCTTAACATCCATCTGCCAGATTTCGTAATCATGGTATGCAGCGATGGCAAGCATGATTCGGATGGATTTAAGCATAGCCACTGAAGAAAAGGTTTCGTCATAGTCCACACCTGGTCTTTGACGAAAACCCTTTGCTACAAGTCTAGCTTTGAAAGTCTCCACTTTCCCATCTACACCAAGTTTCTTCTTGAAGATCCACTTGTTCCCGATGGGTTTTACCCCTTCAGGAGCAACTTCCAAAGTCCATACTTTGTTGGTGTACATGGATTCCATCTCGGACCGCATAGCATCCAGCCATTTCCCTGAGTCCCTACTCGTGATGGCCTGCTCGAAGCTAGTTGGGTCATCATCCTCCATGATGCAATCCTCGCTCCCACCATCCATGAGAAAACCGTAGTATCTCTCAGGTGGGCGAGGAACCCTACTAGATCGGCGGAGAGGCTGAGGTTCATTGGGAACTACAGAATCCTCTGGTTCAACCAAATCTTCTGTTGTAGTCTGTATTGCTGGAACCTCTTCCAGTTCTACCTCCTTGCCACTAATCTCTTTTTCAAGAAATTCCTTTTCTAAAAAGGTGGCTTGTCGAGAAACAAACACCTTTTGTTCTTCGGTGTGGTAGAAGATATACCCGCGCGAATGTTTGGGATATCCAATAAACTTACACAGAATGGACCTTGCCGCGAGTTTGTCCGGATTTTGCGTTTTTACATATGCCGGACAACCCCATATCTTAACATAATTAAGATATGGTCTCTTTCCTTTCCATATCTCATATGGAGTGGTTGGCACGGTTTTGGTGGGAACCATATTCAATAGATCTGCAGCTGTTTCCAGCGCATATCCCCAGAAGGAAATAGGTAACTCAGCTGTGCTCATCATAGAGCGCACCATATCCAATAGGGTGCGGTTCCTCCGTTCTGATACACCGTTGTGCTGTGGTGTATATGGAGGAGTCAGCTGAGAGAGAATCCCATTCTCTTTTAGGAAGTCCAGGAATTCATTGCTTAAGTATTCTCCTCCTCGATCAGATCGAAGGATTTTAATACTTTTTCCGGTTTGGTTCTCGACTTCTTGTTTATATTCTCTAAATTTCTCAAAAGCTTCTGATTTGTGTTTCATCAGGAACACATATCCGAATCTAGAGAGATCGTCAGTGAATGTAATGAAGTACGAAGAACCATCCCTGGCATGTGTAGTCATAGGACCGCATACATCACTATGTATAAGTCCCAAGAGTTCGGTAACTCTTTCTCCGTGTCCCGTAAACGGAGTTTTGGTCATCTTGCCTTTGAGACATGACTGGCAAGTGTCATAAGATGAAAATTCAAATGGATTTAAATATCCATCCTTATGCAACTTAGCCAGTCGTGTCGCATTGATGTGACCCAGTCTACAATGCCACAAGAAGGATTCGTTCAGTTCTGAACTCTTCCTCTTGTGTGTGTTTGTTATGCTCAGAACTGTTGATTGATTTAGAACATAAATGCCATTGCACAACGTGCCTGATCCAACCAACTTTTGGTTACGGAAAATGTTCATAACATTGTCCTGTAATACAAAATTATATCCCTCTTTACTTAATAAAGAAACCGATATAATGTTGCATATCAGGTTCGGCATGTAATAGCATTCGTTCAGAACCAATGTATTGCCAGTCGGTAATACAAGGTGATATTCCCCGACAGTCTTAGCTGCAACAATTGCACCATTTCCAACTCTAATGTCTTTATCACCTTCTCCAAGTTCTTTACCTTTCCTTAGCCCATGTAACTGATTACATATATGGGATCCTGACCCGGTATCTAATACCCAGGACGTAGAGCAAATGGAGAAACGGTTCTCTGTAACGAACACACCCGAAGAAAATGCATCAACATGTACTTTCTTCATTCGGGTGGCATGGGAATCCTGGTATTCCCCTATATCCTGTTCATTCCTATAACTCTTATAGGAAAGAACGGAACCAACGTTCCCCAGCACAGTATAACATGCGGGTTCGGTCAATACATCCATATTATTATCTTCATTAGGGCATGAAATGGTCGCTACCTGGAGAGAGAGAGAAGAAAACACTTTAGCGTATGCTCGTGCAAGATCAGATTGGTTATTATCTTATCTAATCAGGATGGCTCCCACTGCTTTTTATCAAATCTTCCTTCAAACCTTAAAAGGAAAGACTAGCCGGGATTAATTACACACTACAAGTTCGCCAATCTTTCAGCCAGGCCAGTGTCGGTACTTTGAGGGAGGTCCCCCGTGCTTTCGCACGAACCTAATTAATGTAAACCTCGTTTTCCCAGAGGCGTAACCTCGTTAACACCTTTCTAGACACCTACTTGATCGGCTAATTGTAATGTGTAAAAATCTCCCAGGAGTAACTCTTACTCGCAGCGGGTATCGGGATCCTACTATCTCATAAAAGGTATGCAATCTCATTGCAAATTTCAACACTTGAAATTCCCGATAATATTTTTGCAGGGTTCCTAGGCACTCTAGTGAGGTCTCCCAAGCCATCAACCATGGCAATTTCAAAAAATTATGGTGCCTACAAACCCTAAACAACGGATCGTATACTAGATTTCTAGGCGAACAAGAACTAGTTAACAGTTAACTAAGGGAATACGGAAATACAACCTTTGTAGATCCGGTCCACCACCTCCACGGCTCCGCAACGAGGTCGTCTCCGCTGTCCAAATCAAATCCGGGCTCTAGAGTCGGCTTCGTCGGAGAATGGGCAAGCTAGGTCGTCGATGTCCATGCCAAAGATGATCTACGTCGAGGCATCGATGAATCAAGCTCCACCTTCACCAAACCTTGAAAAGTTGTGAAGGAAACACACTCTACTACTTGGCAAGAAGTAGAGGATGAAGAAATAGGAAGTGGGTAGACTTTAGAATTGGATTTCTCACTCTAATCATCAATCCACCATTGATATAGTGGAGGTTTTCTTCATGAAGTGAAGAAGAAGAAGAAAGCAAGAAGATGATGAGTTATTATCAAAAAGAATAATAATTTTATTCTTATCATAATTTTAACCCAAGTTAAGTGTAGAGAATTGACCAAGGTTAAAGAATGGTTAGGGTAAAGGAGATGAGACAAAAATGGTGACATGAAGAAAGCTTCATGAAGCTTCAAGTTGAAAACAAAAATAGCCACCATTTTTGACTTCTTTTCCTTTTCTCATTTATCTTTTAAATACAAATGAAAATATAAATGAATGAATAAAAGAAAACCCTAATCATTTATTTAACCTAGGTTTAATTCATTACACTTAACAAAAAGATATGTATCATAAAACATGATACAATCAAGTGCACAAAAATCATATCGCATATGCAATGCGCACACCCGAGTGAGAAAAAATCCATTCAAAGTGAACCGATACTAGTTAATGCAAAGTAATATATCAAATATATAATTATACATTAAATCATTAAATCAACACTTGATTCAATGATCCGGTCACGCGCACATAACCGACTGGTATCTAATATATATCGGCTTATCGAATCAACGCTTGAATCGATAACTAGGTTATATCGCATACAACCATTCGATATATATATATCGCGAGAATAGAATACGGTATCACATACACGCATTATTCTCGGTCCCGCACATATCTCATATGCGCCCTTATTTCGTTTCGCTTGAACCAGGAAACCTCTGTGTAGGACTCTAAAGACTCGTCAATACGCCGGCAGCAGATGATGATCATATCAAGCATCCACAAGCCGCAAGCGGTCTGCTAAACGTAACGGCCACCCGGGTATTGAGCGATCTGAAGATCGACGAGCAAGCCCGCTCACACTCCAGCGAATCCGACCAGTAACACTACCGTACAGTCCGGTCTGATCGTCTGATATATCGCATATCTCGCCTAGGGGTGGTATACGTCAGACCCCAATAGCTCAATAAGTCGTGTCGATATGAGGTCTATAACTGTTCGAGAAACTACTGGTAACACTTACCAGTAAATCTCTGCAACCCTGGCCAGGGATTTCCTGTTATAGCCAATCGAACACAGCGCAACATCAACCCCCATATACCGGGAGAGACGAATCCCCTCCTATCGCTCATTGCCTCCATGTGACTCGGGACTGTACCCAAAAACCACCGTTTTGCACGCCCTCTTGGACGTGGTAAGATGGAAATCAAAGCACAGTGGGAACCACACAAGACTCTATGACGATCTCGGGTCAACAGACTACTCTGTACCAGTGTCACCAGAGAACTGCCATCTGACGTGAGGTATAATACCATCTGGGAGTTCTCGGCGAGTCCGTCCAGTGTACCCAGTCTCTACTGAGCACCCGTATATCTCCTCTGATGTCAAACACCGATGGATATGGGATCATCCATCGCCCATCTGTATGGGTCGAGAAGGTACACGCTAGTCTACTCTGGTATTATCGATGCCCCATCTCGATACACCCACGACTAGGGACTGTGAAGGATGTACTTATGGACTACCATGTCCCCACTAGTATGATCCGCATCATAGTCCAGGTAGTCAAGTACAGATCCTAAGGGCTTTACCAACATGTAACAGAGAGACAAACAGTGTACACGTTAAGGTAAAGAGCAACCAGATAGCATACTATCATGTCGAGCAAGAAAGTCCTCCCTATATATGTCCCAGCATCCACTACAATATACATCCTATGTATAGTAATGGCCTCTAGGGCATACATACAACTAACAATCTCCCACTTGCACTAGGGCCATCTGTAGCAGTGGTTTGAAGTATCTCATACTCAACCATCCCATAAAAGTCTCTCTCTGGGAACAGGCCTTTGTGAGTGGATCCGCTGTGTTGTTCTCTGAGTCTACTCTCCACCTTCGATCACCCTGGAGATCAACTATCTCTATGATCAGGCGATGCTGCCTTAGAATATGTCTGGATCACTGATGGGACCGGCGTTCCTTGGCATAAGCCACAACTCCATTGTCACACAATGGGAGGAACATAGTTCATCTCATGAACCATTATACATCCAAACAGCCTCTTTGGTAGCATCTTAAGTAGCGATGTATCCAGCCTTTATCGTCTAGTATGTCACGGTATCTAGTTTGGAACTCTTCCAACATACCGTCCCTCTACTGAGGGTAAAGACAATGCCTGCGACTGACACTCAGTCGTCTTTATCACCCTGAAACACTTCCAGTGATTCTCCTCAGGATCGATTGACACCATCTCACTACATCTAGTGAGTATCCTAACATCCATTTAGATCTATCTCATAGATCCAAAATCCAGGATTTAGTAGGTATCACTTTGATCCTAAGTGGAGAATCATTGTGATAAGCGGAGATTGATCGAGCATAGCATAGGAAACTCCTTCCCTATCAAGAGTATGTCATCCACGTACTCTACGAGGATCGTCACCATACTCCCTACTACCTTTTTGTTTATACAAGGTTCATCTACCATTTTGATGATGTCAAACTCTTTGACTACTTCATCAAAACAGACGTTCCAACTCCACGATGCCTGCTTTATCCTATAAAGCATCTTGCACACGTTTCCGCTGCTCCCACTGTCTACGAAGCCCTCTGGCTGTGTACTTACAGACGCACTCTTCTAAATCATCATTTAGAAAAGCAGTCAAGACACCCAACCACCAGATATCGTAGTCATGGTATGTAGCCGTGGTAAGTAGGATCTGGATGGACTTAAGCATAGTCACTTGAAAAGGTATCATCATGATCCACGCCTGGTCAATGATGCAAACCTTTAACAAGTCTAGCTTTGAAAGTCTCAACTCTTCCATGTACACCAAGTAATCTTCTCAAGATATACTTGCTCCTGATGGGGATTTAACCCTTCAGATCTTGCAGCTAAAGTCCATACTTTGCTGGTGTATAAGGATTCCATCTCAGATCACTAAACATCCAGCCATTCTTATAGAGTCTTACTCCTGATGGCCAGCTCGAAACTAGTTGGGTCATCATCTCATGATGTAATCCTCGCTCCCACTGTCATAGAGAAACCGAAGTATCTCTCAGGTGGGTGAGGAACCCTACTAGATCGGCAGAGAGGCTGAGGTTCGTTGGTATCTACTGAATCCCTTGGTTCTATCAAATCATCTGCTGTAGTTCGTATAGCTGGAACACTTCCAGTTCTACATAACAGACCTTGCCTCGAGCTTGTCCGGATTTTGCTTTTAGACATAGGCCGGACAACCCTAAATCTTAACTAACTTAAGACATAGGCTCTTCCCTTTCCACATCACATATGAAATGGTAGGCAACTAATTTGATTCGAACCCTATTCAATAGGTATGCAGCTTCTCAAGTGCATAACACCCAAAAGGAAAAAGGTAACTCAGTATTACTCATCATAGAGCACACCTTATCACATAGGGTGTGATTGCTCCGCCCCGACATACCATCGTGCTATGGTGTATGCGGAGGAGTAATGCTGAGAGAGAATCTCATTCTCCTTTAGAATAATCCAGGATTTCCGTGCTCAAGTATTCTCTTCCTTGATCACATCAAAGGACATAATACTTATACCCTCATTTTGGTTCTCTACTTCTAATTTATATTCCGTGAATATCTCAAAAGGTTCGGACTTGTGTTTCAACAGGAACATAGGTCTGAAACTCGAAAGAGATCATCAGAGAATGTAATGAAGTACAAAGAACCAGTCTTGGTATTTGTAGACAGGGGACCTTACATACATCAACATGTATCATCCCAAGTGTTCACTAACTCTTTCTCTGTTTCCAATAAACAGAGCTATGGTCATCTTATCTTTGTGACATGACTGGCGAGTTTTACAAGATGTAAATTCAAACTGATTTAAATATACATCTATATGTAACTCTAGCCAGTCGGGTCACATTGATCTGACCTAGTCTACAATACATCAAGAAGGATTCGTTCATTTCTGAACTCTTCCTCTTGTGTGTGTTCCGTATACTAAGAACTGTAGTTTGATTTAGAACATCAATGCTTTTAGATAACGTGCCTGAACCGATCAACTTTTGATATAGGAAATGTTCAAAACATTATCCATCAATACAAAATTATATCATTTCTTTACAAATAAAGAGACTGATATGATTTTGTATATCAGGTTCGGTATCTAACAACATTCGTTCAGAATCAATGTATTGGTAATACAGGGTGACAGTGACCAACAGACTTGGCTGCAACATTTGCCCCGTTTTCTGCCTCATGAAACTTATCACCCGTTCTCAGTTCTCTACCTATCTGTAGCCCTATGTAACAGATTACATATATGGGATCCTGATCTGGTATCACATACCCAGGACGTAAAGGATACTGAGAAACAGTTCTGTATAATGAACACACCCGAAGATGATGCATCAGTATGCACTCTCTTCGTTTGGGCGGCACGGGAATTCTGGTAATCCCCAATTTCCTGCTCTGTCTTATAACACTTATAAGTTGAAGCGGGACCAACGTTCCCCAGCTCAGTATAACAAGCGGGTTCGGTCAATAATCCGTATTATTATCTTGATTAAGGCGTGATATGGTCGCTACCAGGAGAGAGAGAGAAGAAAACACTCAGCGTGCGCTCTGTCAAGAATAGATTGGTTATTATTTTATCTAATCAGGATGGCTCCCACTGCTTTTTATCAAATCTTCCTTCAAACCCTAAAAGGAAAGACTAGCCGGGATTAATTACACACTACAAATACGCCAATCTTTCAGCCAGGCCAGTGTCGGTACTTTGAGGGAGGTCCCCCGTGCTTTCGCACGAACCTAATTAATGTAAACCTCATTTTCCCAGAGGCGTAACCTCGTTGACACCTTTCTAGACACCTACTTAATCGGCTAATTGTAATGTATAAAACTCTCCCAGGAGTAACACTTACTCGCAGCGGGTATCGGGATCCAACTATCTCATAGAAGGTATGCAATCTCATTGCAAATTTCAACACTTGAAATTCCCGATAATGTTTTGCCCCTAGCACCCTATGACCTTGACGGAGGTCAACAAACCATAGGCTACTAGTCAAGTTCAACCCGTCATTTCTTGATCGAATTAAACCCACCCGCACGACCCTTGACGGAGGTCAACAAGGCCGCACGACTACCCTAACTCAATCTGCATCATATGCATAAGCAGATAAATACTGGTTAGCTACCGCACACTGCGCCTTGACGGAGGTCAACAAACGCAGCACGAATACTAAACAACACTTATCTGAAATGACGGAGGGTTACGACAGGTTTTTCTGAAAACCTATTGCGTAATGAACTTGATATCGTTGTAGGATCGAATGAATTTGAAATGGAGTGCTTTTGAGGCTTTTCTAGTTTTGCTAAAGGAGTCACTCCCGGTGAAGGGATCGTCGGTCCTTTCCTCGTTGAATGAGGTGCGGGATATATCATATATATCACTGTGCAAAGCAAAAACACTTAAAAGCAATCAAAAGACAAACCGAGTGTGTAGCATCTTCCAGTTATTGCTAAAGGAGTCACTCCCGGTGAAGGGATCTCGGTCCTTTCCTCATCGAATAAGGTGCAGGATATATCACATATACCGCTGTGCAAAGCAAGAACTGTAGCTACCTGTTTTATTTTGAAATTCGATTCTACAACATCTTAGGTTTCTTTTAATTCATTAATCATATTAATGAAGTCCCATCATTTAAGTACCTAAACATCACAGATAAATACGACGTACACTTATGCCATCCGCATTCGCCTCGATGTCCCCTCGTGCACCGTTAGGTTAGGTAACTAACGGCAGAGCAGGGCAGGGCTAGCGCGGGTGTAAAACATAAGTAACGTCTATATAATATATCATATATACTATATACTATATCCATCACAGAAACATCACATGATCTCATCACAGATATCGCAGCAGAAGAAATATATGAAATATTGGATATACTAGGACGTCCGTGTTTTCAATACGAGCCAGTATAAAACACGGATTCCACGGTCGTTATGAATAGCCAAACCCACACCCCTAGACCCCTACGAGAGCGGCAAGCAACCCTACCAATTCTGGAGTTAGGAGACCCGGACTCGACTCCTCGAGTTGGTCTCCCACTGAACTCCAGAACCCGGTTACTTGTGCCCTCCTCCTTGGGTCTATCCTAGTGCAGAAAAGTAAATAATATACAAACGGTGACAACTCCCGCAACCTGGAAGCGCCCCAATAAAAGAATATTACATACAAGTTTTTACATGAATGAAAATGAAAAACTCTCATCTCACATAAAAACCCCCGGCTATTCAAACACGACGATCCAATATAACATATCCAGCAACACATAACATCACATGTCATCAACGTAAGTAAATATGCGCATCCCAATTGTCGTTGACGTATAGCAACGAAACCGGCGATATCACATATTACACTTACGGTCACAGAAAAGAAAGTGTAAAACTACAACAGTTGGAATCCGCAACCGCCTCAGACATCGCATGCCTGACCAAATGAATTACTTAGACATCGAATGCCTAACAATTATAAACCCCGCATTTTAGTCTCATTATCGAAAACACTTTTCAATATCAAGTCGGGCAATTCAACAAGATTCCCGACATCCTGATCGAATGCTCGTCGCAAACTTCAGTAGACGGCTGCACCCCCGATACCGGCGACGAAGTGCACCAAGGCGGAACACCGCTACCGCGAGCACCCGGACGGATGCTTTCGGCGACGGGGTTCTCCTACAGTCACTTGGTCGGGGCTATGGAGTGAGGCTGTCTATTAAGTTTACCCGGCGAGTATCCGCGTACGCTACGTGATTGCGACGGACTTTTGATCACATCAAAATTCCGTGGCAACCGATCAAGTGAGACTAAATTGCCACGTTTATAACATTCATTTAGTTATCATATAACTCATTGTGAATTCCAATTATTGTATCCCATTCCGGATAAACAGAAAATGTTAAACTTTTCGATTGAACAATCGAACACCCAAGTTTTCCCGAAACTGATCAACACATGAAACAAGTCTAACAACATTCCGTTCGTGCCTCAGTACCAACGATCCAGCCGTAGAAGGGTCAAGCCAACGCCTCACATGTGGCACGCCGTACTACCCCAAACCCGAAGGTTCAAAAGGCAGTTCAAGACGGTCACATAATCGAGTTAAGGTTTGTGTCTTCTAGAGGGATCATCGCGTTACTTGCACTACTTAGAACGTCGTTAAACTACGGAAAAATCCAACGCTTGGAAATTTCCCGAGAGGGGAAAAGTTGGGTATTTATATCCGGTCGAACTTTTTAACATATTCTAAGATTTATCCGGAAAGCCACACAGACAAAATTTGATATCCCGATCGAAACACCGAATCCCCAAATCAACTCAGAAAAATTGAACTCTGGAATAAATATTAAAAATACCTAGAAAAACCAGAATTAATAATTATGAGATACTGTGTAAAAATTATTGTATACAGTGCCCGTACCGCCGCGCAACCGCCGCACGAGGCTAGCTCGTGCCGCGGAAGCGCGGCAAGATGGAGGAATCAGGGAAACGAATTTCACAGTATTTCACATATTCACCTGCTGATTTTTCTGAACATTTTTAATGTGGAAAAATACCAGATTTTAAAAATTGTACAGAGAGCAATTTTCCGGGTATGGTTTCGGTTCGATCGGACTTCAAATCGCGTCTGGACTTCGCCTAAGGCTCTAGCTAGGCTCTGATACCACTGCAGGGTTCCTAGGCACTCTAGTGAGGTCTCCCAAGCCATCAACCATGGCAATTTCAAAAAATTATGGTGCCTACAAACCCTAAACAACGGATCGTATACTAGATTTCTAGGCGAACAAGAACTAGTTAACAGTTAACTAAGGGAATACGGAAATACAACCTTTGTAGATCCGGTCCACCACCTCCACGGCTCCGCAACGAGGTCGTCTCCACTGTCCAAATCAAATCCGGGCTCTAGAGTCGGCTTCGTCGGAGAATGGGCAAGCTAGGTCGTCGATGTCCATGCCGAAGATGATCTACGTCGAGGCATCGATGAATCAAGCTCCACCTTCACCAAACCTTGAAAAGTTGTGAAGGAAACACACTCTACTACTTGGCAAGAAGTAGAGGATGAAGAAATAGGAAGTGGGTAGACTTTAGAATTGGATTTCTCACTCTAATCATCAATCCACCATTGATGCAGTGGAGGTTTTCTTCATGAAGTGAAGAAGAAGAAGAAAGCAAGAAGATGATGAGTTATTATCAAAAAGAATAATAATTTTATTCTTATCATAATTTTAACCCAAGTTAAGTGTAGAGAATTGACCAAGGTTAAAGAATGGTTAGGGTAAAGGAGATGAGACAAAAATGGTGACATGAAGAAAGCTTCATGAAGCTTCAAGTTGAAAACAAAAATAGCCACCATTTTTGACTTCTTTTCCTTTTCTCATTTATCTTTTAAATACAAATGAAAATATAAATGAATGAATAAAAGAAAACCCTAATCATTTATTTAACCTAGGTTTAATTCATTACACTTAACAAAAAGATATGTATCATCAAACATGATACAATCAAGTGCACAAAAATCATATCGCATATGCAATGCGCACACCCGAGTGAGAAAAAATCCATTCAAAGTGAACCGATACTAGTTAATGCAAAGTAATATATCAAATATATAATTATACATTAAATCATTAAATCAACACTTGATTCAATGATCCGGTCACGCGCACATAACCGACTGGTATCTAATATATATCGGCTTATCGAATCAACGCTTGAATCGATAACTAGGTTATATCGCATACAACCATTCGATATATATATATCGCGAGAATAGAATACGGTATCACATACACGCATTATTCTCGGTCCCGCACATATCTCATATGCGCCCCTATTTCGTTTCGCTTGAACCAGGAAACCTCTGTGTAGGACTCTAAAGACTCGTCAATACGCCGGCAGCAGATGATGATCATATCAAGCATCCACAAGCCGCAAGCGGTCTGCTAAACGTAACGGCCACCCGGGTATTGAGCGATCTGAAGATCGACGAGCAAGCCCGCTCACACTCCAGCGAATCCGACCAGTAACACTACCGTACAGTCCGGTCTGATCGTCTGATATGTCGCATATCTCGCCTAGGGGTGGTATACGTCAGACCCCAATAGCTCAATAAGTCGTGTCGATATGAGGTCTATAACTGTTCGAGAAACTACTGGTAACACTTACCAGTAAATCTCTGCAACCCTGGCCAGGGATTTCCTGTTATAGCCAATCGAACACAGCGCAACATCAACCCCCATATACCGGGAGAGACGAATCCCCTCCTATCGCTCATTGCCTCCATGTGACTCGGGACTGTACCCAAAAACCACCGTTTTGCACGCCCTCTTGGACGTGGTAAGATGGAAATCAAAGCACAGTGGGAACCACACAAGACTCTATGACGATCTCGGGTCAACAGACTACTCTGTACCAGTGTCACCAGAGAACTGCCATCTGACGTGAGGTATAATACCATCTGGGAGTTCTCGGCGAGTCCGTCCAGTGTACCCAGTCTCTACTGAGCACCCGTATATCTCCTCTGATGTCAAACACCGATGGATATGGGATCATCCATCGCCCATCTGTATGGGTCGAGAAGGTACACGCTAGTCTACTCTGGTATTATCGATGCCCCATCTCGATACACCCACGACTAGGGACTGTGAAGGATGTACTTATGGACTACCATGTCCCCACTAGTATGATCCGCATCATAGTCCAGGTAGTCAAGTACAGATCCTAAGGGCTTTACCAACATGTAACAGAGATACAAACAGTGTACACGTTAAGGTAAAGAGCAACCAGATAGCATACTATCATGTCGAGCAAGAAAGTCCTCCCTATATATGTCCCAGCATCCACTACAATATACATCCTATGTATAGTAATGGCCTCTAGGGCATACATACAACTAACAATTTTGCCCCTAGCGTCCTATGACCTTGACGCAGGCCAACAAATCACAGCGCGCTAGTCAAGTTCAACCCGTCATTTCCTGATTGAATTAAACCCACCCGCACGACCCTTGACGCAGGCCAACAAAGTCGTACGACTACCCTAATCCAATCTGCATCATATGCATAAGCAGATAAATACTAGTTAGCTACCGCACACTACGCCTTGACGCAGGCCAACAAACGTAGCACGAATACTAACTACTACTTATCTGAAATGACGGAGGGCTACGACAGGTTTTTCTAAAAACCTATTGCGTAATGAACTTGATATCGTTGTAGAATCAAATGAAGTTTTGAAATGGAGTGATTTTGAGGCTTTTCTAGTTTTGCTAAAGGGGTCACTCCCGGTGAAGGGATCGTCGGCCCTTTCCTCGTCGAATGAGGTGCGGGATATATCATATATATCACTGTGCAAAGCAAAACTCAAAAACAATCAAAAGCAAACCGAGTGTGTAGCATCTGCCAGTTATTGCTAAAGGAGTCACTCCCGGTGAAGGGATCTCGGTCCTTTCCTCATCGAATAAGGTGCAGGGTATATCATATATACCGCTATGCAAAGCAAAAACTGTAGCTACCTGTTTTGTTTAAAATTTGATTCTACAACATCTTAGGTTTCTTTTCTTTCATTAATCACATTAATGAAGTCCCATCATTTAAGTACCTAAACATCACAGATAAATACGACGTACACTTATGCCATCCGCATTCGCCTAGATATCCCCTCGTGCACCGTTAGGTTAGGTAACTAACGACAGAGCAGGGCAGGGCTAGTGCGGGTGCAAAACATAAGTAACGTCTATATAATATATCATATATACTATATAAAGTATCTATCACAGAACATCACATGATCACATCACAGATAACGCAGCAGAAGGAACATATGAAACATTGGATATACTAGGACGTCCGTGTTTTCAATACGAGCCAGTATAAAACACGGATTCCGCGGTCGTGATGAATAGCCAATCCCACACCCCTAGACCCCTACGAGAGCGGCAAGCAACCCTGCCAATTCTAGGGTTAGGAGACCCGGACTCGACTCCTCGAGTTGGTCTCCCACTGGACCCCAGAACCCGGTTACTTGTGCTCCCCTCCTTGGGTCTATCCTAATGCGGAAAAGTAAACAATATACAAAAGGTGACAACTTCCGCAACCTGGAAGTGCCCCAAATAAAAGAATATTACATATAAGTTTTTACATGAATGAAAATGAAAAACACTCATCTCACATAAAAACCCCCGGCTATTCAAACACGACGATCCAATATAACATATCCAGCAACACATAACATCACATGTCATCAACGTAAGTAAGTATGCATACCCCAATTGTCGTTGACGTATAGCAACGAAACCGGCGATATGAACATACTACACTTACGGTCACAGAAAAGAAAGTGTAAAACTACAACAGTTGGAATCCTCAACCTCTTTAGACATCACATGCCTAATCAAATGAAATACTTAGACATCTCATGCCTAACAGTTATAAACCCCGCATTTTAGTCTCATTATCGAAAACTCTTTTCAATATCAAGTGAAACTAAACCGCTAGATTTATAACATTCATTCAGTTATCTCATAACTGTTTGTGAATTCCAATTATTGTATCACATTCCAGATAAACAGAAAATGTTAAACTTTCCGATCGAACAGTCGAATACCCAAGTTTTCCCGATACAGCTCAACACATGAAATAAGTCTAACAACATTCAGTTCGTGCCTCAGTACCAACGGTCCAGCCGTAGAAGGGTCAAGCCAACGCCTCACATGTGGCACGCCGTACTGCCCCAAACCCGAAGGTTCAAAGGGCAGTTCAAGACGGTCACATAATCGAGTTAAGGTTTGTTGTCTTCTAGAGGGTCCATCGCGTTACTTGCACTACTTAGAACGTCGTTAAACTACGGAAAAATCCAACTCTTGGAAATTTCCCGACAGGGGAAAAATTGGGTATTTATATCCGGTCGAACTTTTTAACATATTCTAAAAATTATCCGGAAAGCCACAAAGACAAAATCTGATACTCCGATCGAAACACCGAATCCCCAAAACAACCCCAGAAAATTCAACTCTTGAATAAAATTTAAAAATACCCAGAGAACTCAGCACTGTTGATTAGGAATTACTATGCAAATGGTTAGGGCTGACGTCATACTTTAGCCGCGGAACCGCCGCATAAGCTAGGCTTATGCCGCGGTTCCGCCGCTCATTTGAGGGATCACGAAATAAATTTTGCGCCGTAATTCTTAGAATTCCCTACTGAGTTTTCTGCATATTTTTAATTTTGAAAAAACCCATTTTTTAAAAAATGTACAGAGAGCCGTTTTCGGGTTAGGGTTTTGGTTCGATCGGACTTCAAACGTCGTCAGGACTTCGCCTAAGGCTTTAGCTAGTCTCTGATACAACTGTAGGGTTCCTAGGAACACTATAGAGGCCTCACAAGGCATCAACCATGCCAATTTCAAAAATTATGGGTGCCGAGAAACCCTAATACGGATCGTTGACTAGAAGTTTAGGCGAAATATGAATCTAGTTAACAACTTAACTAAAGATAAGAAGCTACAACCTTTGTAGATCCGGATATCCACTTCCTTGGCTCCACGTAGGCATCCTCTCGCTGTCCATCTCGAATCCCGGACTCATGCGTCGGCTTGATCGGAGAAATGGGCGGACTAGGTCGTCGGCTTCGTGCCGAAGATGATCTACGTCGAGGCATCACAAGTTCAAGCTCCGACTTCACAAAGTTGTGAAACTTGTGAAGAAAACACCCAAAACAACTTGGCAAGAGGTAGAGGGTGAAGATATAGGAGGTGGGTTCACTTTAGAATTGGATTTCTCACTTTAGATCTCAAGCTGCCATTGATGGCATCAAGCTTTCCATCTTGAAGAAGAAGGTCAAGAAGAAGAAAGAATATGATAAGTGATTTTAAAATGAAAAAGAAAAACAATACTTATCATATCCTAACTAAGGTTAAGTGTAGATAATATACCATGGTTACTTGGATAAGTTAGGGTTAAGCATGAAGACAAGAATGGTTGCATAAGTCAAAGCTTCAATAAAAGACAAAGAAAGCCACCATTCTCATCTAAACCTTTTTCTAAATAAATAAACAAATAAATAAATAAAAAGGCTAAACCCTAATCATCTCTTAACCATGGTTTAATTCTTCACACTTAACCAAATGAGCAAGTATCATCAAACATGATACAAAGATGTGCACAAAAGTATATCACATATACAACATGTACATCAAGTGAGAAAATCCATTTAAAGTGAACCAATACCAGTTAATGCAAAGTAATATATCAAATATATAATTATACATTAAATCATTAAATCAACACTTGATTTAACGATCCGGTCATATCGCATATAACCGACCAGTATCCAATGTATCGTTTTATCGAATCAATGATTCGATAACTAGGTCATATCACATACAACCAATCGAAACATTCATCGCGAGAATGAAATGCGGTATCACATACACGCATTATTCTCGGCCCCGCACATATCTCATATGCGCTCCTATTTCGTTTCGCTTGAGCCAGGAAACCTCTGTGTAGGACTCTAAAGACTCGTCAATACGCCGGTAGCAGATGATGATCATATCAAGCACCCACAAGCCGCAAGCGGTCTGCTAAACGTAACGGCCATCCGGGTATTGAGCGATCAGAAGATCGACGAGCTAGCCCGCTCACACTCCTGTGAATCCAACCAGTAACACTTACCGTACAGTCCGGTCTGTTCGTCTGATACGTCGCATATCAAGTCTAGGGGTGGTAAACGTCAAACCCCAATAACCGATAAGTCGTGCCGATGTGAGGCTCATAACGGGTCGAGAAACTACTGGTAACACTTACCAGCAAATCTCTGATCAGCCCTGGCCAGGGACTTCCCTGTTACGGCCAATCGAGCACAGCGCAACATCAACTCCCAATACCGGGAGAGACGAAACCCCTCCTATCGCTCATTGCCTCCATGTGACTCGGGACTGTACCCAAAGACCACCGTTTTGCACGCCCTCATGGACGTGGTAAGGTGGAGATCAAAGCACAGTGGGAATCACACAAGACACTATGACGATCTCGGGTGTACAGACTAACCTGTACAAGTGTCACCTGAGAACTGCCATCCGACGTGAGGTATAATACCATCTGGGAGTTCTCGGCGAGTCCGTCCAGTGTACCCAGTCTCCACTGAGCACCCGTATACCATCTCTGATGTCAAACACCAATGGATATAGGATCATCCATCGCCCATCTCATGGGTCGAGAAGCGTATACGCTAGTCTACACTGGTATATCGATGCCCTGTCTCGATACACCTACGACTAGGGACCTTGAAGGATGTACTTATAGACTACCATGTCCCCACTAGTTTGATCTGCATCACAGTCCAGGTAGTCAAGTACATCTCCTAAGGGCTTTATCAACATGTAACTATAAGACAGTTTAAAGAGACAAGTGTACATGTTAAGATAAAGAGTAACCAGATAGCATACTATCATATCGACCAAGAAAGTCATCTCTATATATGTCCAAGCATCCAATATAATATACATCATCTGTACAATACTGGCCTCTAGGGCATACATACAACTAACACTGTTTAGATTACTTAGTAGACATTAGACTGACCCGAGTCATACCTATTTCAAAACTAACGAATCGGGGATATTTTAAAGATAGGCGATAGGGATTCTACGGATATTTTCAAACGACACATCTTTTCTTAAAACATCGTAGCCCTTATTTTTCCAAAAACCATGATTCGTCTTATTTCAAAAGGCAAGGCTACATTGATATATTTATTGAGGCAGGTTATTTACTGTTGCGTTGATTATTCGATTCCGTTTATTCATGCTATTTGCATTGCATCGCTTGTATTGTTGATATCTTTCAGTCATGCTGCTAGGACACTAGCACCATTATCGATGATGCATATGTTCCACGTACACTTATTGCGGGCTCACACACTTCATCATCGATAATTGCCATGTCACTATACTGTAGTACTGTTGCATTCACGATATGACCCTTGCATGACATATTGATATGCTTACCTTTCTGCTATATGTCGCATACATGCTGCTTTCTGATTATACGCATTGAGATATGCTGTTTCCATGATATTTCTGGTTTTGGGAACCGAGGGTGTTTCAAAGAGAATATGTAATTGTTTTAAAAACACGGTTACCCTTGATATGATATTTCAGTGCATCCACCATGTGTTTTCTCGGTGCTGAGAGCGGCATGTGAAACCCGATTCGAGGAGGCGGATTGTAACACTTTGATTTTTCCGTTAGAATGTTTTTTGTGATAATTAGTATATGTGCATGTTATTATATTAGTGTTCATAGGATTATTAGTTATTTAGTCGTGTTTAGCAAATTGGGAAATTTTCCTTTGTAGTGTGCACACATGCACACTTAGCCATTTTGTGACTTAGGGTTTTGGTAGCATGTTAACCCTTCTTTTGTTGCATGGTTGCTAACTCATTTTCCCATCATTTAATCTTTTCATAACCCTTTTCATAATTCAAACTCCTAATAAAACAAATGAGCATGGTGTTAGGTATGAAGCTTTGACTTTTTTGACCCATTTTCTTCCCTTCTCTCTCTCTTTTCCCCACTTCAAAATTCTGCAGAAATTTCCAGCAGCAAACCCTCCATTTTCCACCATATTCTCTTCTCTTTTCACTTCTCCTTGATTTCCAAAAAAAACCCTACACAAATCAATACATTTTCCATCACAAAACCATGAAAAAAAGTGAGCTTTTTGAGGTGTTTGAAGCAAATCTGCACACTAGAGGGAAAAGCTGAGACTTTTGGTGTTTTACAAGGTTCTTAAAAGGTATTAACTCATATTAGCACTTCTTTTCCTTAGACTTGTTGTATTCTTTAGTAAAAATCTCATTTTTGTGCATTTTTGGTGATATTTAAGGATATTTGTGATTCACATGTTAGATTAGGGTTTTGTTAGTTGTGTTAGCTCTATTATGTGTTATTAGAGCTATCTTAGGCTAGGTTTTGTTCAGTTTGCACAAAAATAGCCTAAAGTTCCATTTTAGTGTAAAAGTGTGGATTTTAACTAGAAATAAGGCCCTGTAGGATCTGCTGCTACCCGAGATATTTCAGAGTGAAACTAGATGTTACTGTAGCATGTATGGAGGGTATAGAGTGCACACACAAAACCTGGGAGCCCAATTCCCTACCCAGGCCGCCGAAATATGCATTCTGGCCGCAAATTGCGGCCAGATGGGGGAGTTTTGGGTTGGGGTTTGGGGTGTGGGTGTCTGCTGCTATGTGGGTTATTTTGGTATATATAGTTTTACAATATCTTTTCTGTATCAAAATCTGAAGTGGAATACCTATTTTCCCGTATTTTCAATCTTTCGCGACCTGCGTGATACGTGTGTGTGGGTTTGGGGTTTCTGCGTATCACGACACGTCGGAGTGGTTTCAGGCGCGTAACCACACGTTTTAGCATATCGCGCGCACGCGCGCTTGGTTCGCGACACGAGTTACTAGTTCGGCTTTAATGTCGCGTTTGTGTGACTTCAAGCTTACGTGTGATATATTGTGTAATCCTAGGTTCGCAGGCGAATACGGCGGACGCCGTGCAGAAGGGGAAACAAGTTGTTGGCTATACCTAGCGAGAGACTGCAGTGAGTAGATTTCACATCTACGGGGATATCGCCCGCATGGCGTTCTACGTCAGGGCTGATAGGACCTTATAGTTTCTTTTGTATACATTGACTGTTCATGGCTACTATTTAGTGCATACTGCATTCCCTGCTATGTGGATATAAATTAGAATTGATAGAACACCACACCATTACTAACGGTCCATGTTGCACGAGCACTATCCTGCATGTTACACACACACCGCTAGTAATTGCCATGATACGCACACTGTAGGGATTATATATCACATCGGATCATTATATTGTAGCTTATCTATATGTGACTTGACATGATATTCATACCTGATGCATATATCACATCGGATCATTATATTGTAGCTTATCTATATGTGACTTGACATGATATTCATACCTGATGCATATATCACATCGGATCATTATATTGTAGCTTATCTATATGTGACTTGATATGATATTCATACCTGATGCATATATCACATCGGACCATTATATTGTAGCTTATCTATATGTGACTTGACATGATATTCATACCTGATGCATATATCACATCGGATCATTATATTGTAGCTTATCTATATGTGACTTGACATGATATTCCTACCTGATGCATATATCACATCGGATCATTATATTGTAGCTTATCTATATGTGATTTGACATGATATTCATACCTGATGCATATATCACATCGGATCATTATATTGTAGCTTATCTATATGTGACTTGACATGATATTTACATTTGATGCACATATCATATCGGATCATTGACTTGCATTTTGGGTTGGATTACATGTGATTTCTGGATTTGGGAACCGTGGCTATTTCAAATTTGTAATCATTTAAAAACCCGGTTCCCTTGATATGATATTTCGGTGCGTCCACCATGTGTTTTCTCGGTGCTAGAGTGATATATGCGAACCCGAATCGAGGAGCTGGTTGAGGCCGATTACGGGTACATAGTGGACCCGGTATGGTACCCCGGGACGAGAACGGTTTCGCTGTGTAGTAGACGGTGAGCCTGGCAGAGGGACTACTACCTACCGGTGATTGGTTGGACCTGACAGTTATCCAGAGGATACTGATCGGAGTCGATAGATGGATGTGGGGTGATTCGTACTGCCGGGGTCGAGGGCCGATACCGCAGACGGAGCCCGTGGGCTGACCCGGACTGACGGGGCCCGATGGATGAGGATTTGCGTGTCGATGCTGGACACGAGTATTTATGATATTTGGGTGCCGATGTTGGGCACTCGGGATTCTCAGAGATGTACAGGATTTGAGGGCCGATGAGAGTGCCGGCGCCTGAGCTAATTGGGGGATCTGGGTGCATTGATGGACACCGATTATATATTCCACGTTGACATTCCGTGTAGATATTATATTGCCCATGCTCAGCATTTATTACTGTACCTCATCCTGTAGTGACATTACCTGATAGAGTACTTGCATGATTATTACACATACTGCTTATCACATATTGATATCATCTGTTGGCATATGATAGAGTAGCGCAGTACGTGCATGCTCGCGATTACCTTTATATGTTATCTCTATTCATGAGTTGGCAACTCACCCCCGTTGTGCCACAGTGTTTGCAGGTTGCCCTTCGGAGTAGTCGCGGCAGGCTGCGTTTGCATCTTTTGACACAGATACCCCCATAGTTGGTGTACTAGCTCTTTTGCTGATAGGTGGGTTTGGTGCGGTATCTGTTTATCTTTCAATTATGTACATTGTTGTATCTAGTATTCTCCATCTACCATGTATGTATTCGACTTAGAGACAGTGTGAGGACGATGATGTATTATATTTGTATTCTGGTGTCGAGCTCGTTGTGAGCCGACTGTACTTGCAGTTTATCCTATCTGTGATGTTCCCACTTATGGATCTTGATCTTCGCTACGGCGTCGTATATTGCTATCTTGATGATTGTTTACTTAGATTCCTTAACATGTTAGTAAGTGTTTTCATTTAAAACTTATAACACTCTATACTTTCACTGGTTTGATTTCTGGGTTTTCGGTTCACTTGGTCGCGTTACGCCTGTAGACGTTACGTGGTTAAGTGCCGGTCACGGGCCAAACTTTGGGTCGTGACAAAGTTGGTATCAGAGCGTAGGTTTTACCTTTCGGAGTGTAGGATGACCCTGGTATGATGGAGTAGGTAGCTGCAGCAGGGTAGCGTAGCGTGTGTATGTTCCGCGGCATACTCACGACACGGTACTCCGCCTACGCGACCTTAGGACTTGTTGATTTAAATTCCTTCTTGAGTCTATGCATTCTTGCGATTCGATTTCCTTATCCTTATCGAATCCTATTGTTCCTTTCAGCCAATATGCCTCCAAAGACTACGAGGGCGCAGAGAGCGGCCGCGAGGGCCGAGATTCGAGTTGACTCGTCCGAGACGAGGACTGATCCGGGTAGTACACCGGTTGTGCCCAAGCAGGCTGTTCCTGCCGTGACAGATCAGATCGCTATGTTAGGGGCTGGTGTGCAGGAGATACGCCATACGATGGGATCCAGTATGCAGGAGATGCGCCAAATGATGGGATCTCTAGTTGAGACACTTCGAACGCAGCGACCAGAGGTAGTTCCACCCGTTGTAGAGACCGTGGTGGTACCCACAGTTCAGGCAGTTGCACCTGCGACTACAGAGGTTATTACAGTATCGCTGTCAGAGTTTATGAGGCTGAAGCCTCCGGTCTTCACAGGCACCGATGTGGCTGTTCAGACTATAATATTGCATTTATCATTCCCCTATTCTTATCCTTTTTATAAATAAACAGGTACTCTTGACGCACGTTTGTTGCATATTACAGGATACAGGTTTCTGGAGCAAATACAGTGAAAAAGACACAAAACAACAGAAAAAGGACTTTTGACCAACAAGTAGACGGATCCTAGTCAAGCCTAATCGAAGAACAGTGCTAGGTCCAAAAAGTCAAGTGAAACGGTTAAAAAGCCCAATACAAGTCTTCACTGAAATATCTAGAGAAGAACCAGAAGCCCAAAAAAGAAAACAAGTGAAGAAACAGAAGCCCAAAGGTGCAGTGAACCAAGCCCAGAAAGCTCAGAGCCCAATTCCCTTAATTGGCCGCGGAACCGCGGCCAAACCCTACCTGGCGCCGCGGATCCGCGGCCATACAGAGCCCGTGTCGGTGCAATTTTAGTGCGTCGGTGCGTCGGTGTTTATGTTAGGATTTTCAGGGGTCAAATCTGTAAATACACATGCGCGAGAGTCTGTAACCCTAGATTTCCTATTTTCTTATAAATTGTAGTTTTAGATCCGAAAATTGTATGCCTCTTTTCAATCAATAAAATTCAGATTTTCTGGGAGCAAAAATTCAGATCTGTTCTTCTTGTTTGGAGGGAGCCATCGAATTAGTAAGTCTTTTATTTCTTTTAATTATAATGTCTTCTCTTCCCCTAATGAGCGAGTAGTCTCCTCACTTGTTAGGGTTAGCCTTAGGGAAAGGGTTGAGAGATGAGATCTCTCGCCCCTTTCAATGCCACCTTCACCTAATTAATTAGTACTTCACGCATACGAGCACAACCGCTCCCTGCGGCATCCTACCCTTCGAGGTAACGATGAACCGTAGTATAAAGGGCCGTTTGTGCACGTTTTCCGTGAGGGTTAGGATAATTATCAATAAAGTAAGGATACAAATCTAGAGGAAGAAACCTCTTCCCAAAAGATTTGTATCCACTTTATTAATAATTAACTTAACATCTAATAGATCTATAAAAAATGGCATTGAGAGCGGTGAGAAAAATCTTTAATTTCCAAAACTTCCCCTAATCCTAACCCTAGCAAGATTCTTAATTAAATTAATTAGATCTCGTTTTCATAGATTTTTATAAACCAATCAAAACCACAAACAGAATCAACTCGTTAAAACACACTAAAGGAATTTACCCGTCTCTGTGGATCGACCCGCACTCACCGGCTAGCTGCGAAACGACGCCGTTTCTGATTGCGGTAAACTCAAATTTTTGGAACAATCAAATGGCGCCGTTGCCGGGGACGGCGTAATCTTTCTTTTTGTGAATTTTCGGGTTGATATAAATTTTAAAAATTATAAAAATCTGAAAACATAAAAAATATAAAAAAATAATCAAATTTGATCTGTTTGAAGGGTGTATCTTTTGGATCTTGCAGGAACGGCGAAGAATCAAGGATCTGGAATTTTACAGAGGGCTAATAAAAATTTGCTACCTAAAAACAGAGAGGAATTGACAGCACAGAACCACAGAATTTTTTTTCACAGGACAATCCCACGACGAAGCCGCGCTTCCGCCGCATAAATGTGCCAACCGCCGCGGATCCGCGCTTGAATTGACACGTCAGCGCACCAAATTTTGCTGGTTTGATTTCTCCTTCTCCCCTCTGTCAGCCTCCATATATCTCTCTGTAAAAAAGTTTTCTGCAGGAATTCTTGGCGTAAAGTGTCTTTCTCCCCCTTCTAAATAACAGATCTCTGCAGGTTTCTTTGCGCCGCGCTAAAAAATTCTGATTGCAAGTGAAATTTTATTTGTTTTGCATAATTTAACCGGACTCTAAGGGGCTATATTGACCAAATCCAGATTGGGTGGGGATTTCATCACCCTTCCCAGGACCCCAGAAAACACATAAGCATTTTGCATCGACCACCTTTAATTAAAAAAAGATTAGACTCAGACCTAAGGACAGCGAGCTCAATAAGAAAAGGACTAGGGTAGGCATCGGCCGTTTATCCTAACCGACATTGCGGTGTCTAGGCTAGTGGTTTTTAATTAGGCCCACTGTAGTGGTGGTTCCTTCCCACTTACCTGGCCGTATTTGTCCGTGAAGAGGCGGTTTGAGGTCTATTTCTAGACCTAGTTAGGAGCTGTCTAGCAGACCTAGGCGACCCTAGATCTAGGCCTGATTGTGCATGTGTGGTTGACACATTGGTGTCACGAGTCCGTTTTCAAAAACCTTTTTTGCAAAACCGTCACATAAATAAAAGAAAAAGAAAAAGAAAAAATCTTTTAAAAAAAAACTTGCAACTTGCCGCTAAAGAAAACTTGCAAACTCACTTCCACCACTTCTTCTCACTGACGTTATCTTACCCCCACATTCTGTTTTTCTCTTTTTTTTTTCTGACTGCACTACCCTTTAGTGTATGTCATCTTGGACTAGGGATACTAACGCCCGATTAGTCCGTGTTTCGTTGGTACCGACCAACGAACCCTTCGGCGAACCCTTCGTCGATCTTCCGTCCACTTCCTTACCTCCACCTTTAAATTCTTCTTTCGAAGGTATGTCGGGATTCAACCCCAACGATACCTTAACGACGGGAATGATTCCACCTCCGCCAGGTGCGAATAACCCGAATCTTCCGCCTGTTGTAGCGCCCGCACGAGTTGCGCTCCAGGATCTCTTCTACCCCGTCCGCACTTCTTTACCCACATGTCTTTCACCCCCACCGGCAAATGGGGATAATTTTGAAATAAAACCACACTTCATCAATATGCTGCCTAAGTTTCATGGTTTGGAATCCGAAGATGCATATATTTTCATTAATAAATTCCAAAACGTTTGCGCCATGATGAAGACGACACAATTAAGTGATGACGCAATAAGGCTAAGGGTCATTCCTTTTACCCTATGTGACCTAGCCGAGAAGTGGCTATACAGCACCGCATCACATTCCATTAGAAATTGGGACGAGTTTGTAAGAGCGTTTCTAAAAAAATTCTATCCTCACCACAAAACTGCTAGAATCCGAAACGAAATCATACAATTTTCACAGCTTCCTTCCGAACCATTTTGGAAGTGCTTCGAGAGATTTAAGGACCTACTTGTTCAATGCCCTCATCATGGGATAGAAAATTGGCAACTTTGCCAAACATTATACGAGGGATTGAACGCAGCAACGAAGCAGTTGCTAGAAACAATTTGTCAAGGTCATTTTCTCTCCAAGTCTAGCGACGAAGCTTGGCAGTTTCTTGAGGACCTAAGTGAGCAAACAATTCAGTGGGAGAGTACAAAGACCACATCATCTTCCTCAATTGGTCAATCTAGGGCAGGCATACATCAAATAGATATGTCGATAGCTATGAAGGCCGAGATGGCCTCACTTATGAAAAAGCTAGAATCCATTGAGACAAAAATCTCATCGACTTCTCCTGCCCTTACTCTACCCACACGAACTGTTTGTGCTTGTTGTTCGAACCCATCGCATTTAACCGAAGAGTGTCCTTATAATGCACCCATTCAAGGACAGGATCAAGTCAATGCTGCATTTCAGCAACGACAAAGAAATGATCCTTACTCTTCGACATACAATCAAGGGTGGAGGAGTCACCCGAATTTCGCTTGGAACCAAAATCAACAAGTCCAAGGGAATAACAATTTTCAAAGAGCTCCTCCACAACAACAACAAGCACCCCTACAAACTCAAAATCAGCAACCTTTCCAACAACAACCTTATACAAATCAAACGAACAATTTGGTTCAACCTAATGATGATAAGGTTAGCTCGCTCGAGAAAAGTCTTGAAGCATTTCTCAAGCAAACTACAGATTCCGCAGCAAGATTTGAAAGTTATGTTCAATCTTTAATGAATAACAATGCCTCACATGATCAAAGTATCAAATCCATCGAGGCACAAATTGCACAATTAACTGCTGCGTTGAGCGAGAGAGAAAAGGAAAAGCTTCCATTGCCCAATCCCGGTCACACACAAAACGCATATAACAATCACAATGTAAATGCGGTGACCACGTTGAGATCCGGAAGAGAGTTGCAAAATAATGTGGAAACTAGTGATGACATCCCTGCCGGTGGTTCTTCTTCCCCTTCTTCATTTTCTTCACTTCCTTCTTCACCTTTTTCTTTAGAGCCTATTCTCCACCCTTCACACGGCTCTACTTCTTCTGACTCGAACGGACCCATTTCTAACAACACGAACACATCCACACTGGGATCCGTTCCTATTCCACATTCTAATCCACAGACTTGTGACTCAACAAATTTTCAAAATGCACCATTTCCAAACAGGTTGAGTCCTAATAAACAAAATGCACAAGTGGAGAAGATTGTGGAGATCTTTAAGCAGGTTAGCATAAATATACCTCTCTTGGATGCTATCCAACAAGTCCCTTCATATGCGAAAATCTTAAAGGGCTTATGCACTTCAAAGAGAAAGGCATCTCAAGTACCCAAGAAAGTGCTAGTGGCTAGTGCAGTGAGCAATGCTATTAACCACCATCAAACCTTACCCCAAAAACGAAAGGACCCCGGCTGTCCTACTATTTCAATCACAATTGGGGATAAGCAAATTAATCGTGCACTTTTAGATCTTGGGTCTAGTGTTAACCTGATTCCTTACTCAGTGTACGAACAATTAGGGGTTGGAGAGTTGAAACCCACTCGTTGCACTCTCCAAATGGCTGATCGATCAATCACCTATCCAAGGGGTCAACTAGAGGATGTGTTGATCAAAGTCGGGGAATTCATATTCCCCGTTGATTTTATCGTTATGGATACACAACCTGTTGCTAACCCAAGAAACCAAATTCCGGTGATTCTTGGTCGACCATTTTTGGCCACTTCCAATGCCGTAATAAATTGTCGCAATGGCTCCATGACTCTATCCTTCGGAAAGAGGTCTAGTGAGTTCAATATTTATAAGATGGGAAGTCTGCCCCCCGTGCCTAAAACTAGTACACGAGAAGTTTGCTCTATTCACGAAATCACGCAGGAGGACTGCGAGCTTGAAGGATTTCTATTTGATGAAAACAGTTTAGACGCCACTAGTGCGTCCCTCCTTGAGCCTACTACTGTTGACACAACCGATGCTGATTATCAATGTTTCACTTTTTCGGATGACTCACAGCCCGAATATGAGTCGTTTGAATTTTTGGATGAGTCAGTCGAACCATCCGAATCGGTTGTTTGCAGTGATTTCGAACCTGTGTTAGAGTCCTTTGAGTTCGAGGTAGATTCCGCAATGGTTCTTTCGCCTCAGAAATTCGAACTCATGCCCTTGCCGTCTCACCGTAGATATGCTTATATAGGTGAGAATGAGACTTTTCCCATTATCATATCAGCCTCTCTAGCCTTCGAGCAAGAGAACGCTATTTTAAAAGTCTTACAAGATGGGCGGCAAGTTTTCGGTAGGACTATGGCGGACATCGAGGAGATCAGTTCCCTCATAATTGAATATCATACACAATTGATGGATGATGCCATGTCAATAGAGGACACACGGGAACATCTTAGGGGTATTGTGGTGAGCCAACTTCCTCCTTTAGAAGTTGAAATACCCCCATTTCTTTTAATAAGGTACGAGAATGCTAACACTCCACTGATTGCTGATCATTTACATTCTCGTTTCGATGCATCACCATCACCTGTATATTCACCTCCACACCTCCCATTCCACTACTTCTATCTTCCCCAATTCTTTGCGGACCACCACAACTTATTTTTTCACCCACCAATATTCTTTACTGATAAATTTTTCAAATGGTTGGTGTTGACTTTTGGCCTATGCAAAGTTGGGCAGTATTGTCTAACATAGTTTAATTGAAGTTTGGGGGAGGGTCTTTTTGTATATATTTTTGTTTTCTTTTTCTCTAAAAAAAATAAAAATAAAAATTTCAAAACATAAAAAAAAAAAAAAAATTAATAAACAGGGGAGTGCCGGTATTTTGACCCTCTTGGTTTAGTATGACAGTGAGGACACTGTCAAGTTCAAGTTTGGGGGTATGCTCGGTACGTCTTCGTCCTTCGCATTCATTTGCACATATTTTTGCATTTGCATACTTATTTTAAAACCCATAAAAATTTGAAAAACTTGAAAAAAATTATAAAAATTAATGTATTCAATTTTGGCTAATTGACTAGAGTTTGACAAATAGGTCAACTAACTAGGAAAAACTAGATTTTAGACTTAGTGAATTAAAAAACCCTAAAAATAACATTCCTTAAAGTTTAACAGTAGAAAGTATATGTCTTGTAGTTTATTTAGAAATAGGCAAATTTTAGGTTCACTTCTTGGGCTAAGTCGAAACAAGGGAAGAGTATTGATGTTCTTATTAGAGTATAAGTTTGAAAAATAGATCCTAGCTTAAGTCTAGATTCTGAAAACGTATACCCTACAATTTGCACAATCACGCACCTTGAAACTTGGATTAGTAGAAGAGACCTTGAAAGGCTCTTGTCTAAAGTCCTTAGTATGAAAAAGTGTGGATAAAAGGAAAAAATGGACACTGGTTTTTGTGATTACTTAAGGCTGCAAAAATAGAAAAATACTTAGCGAGGGTGCTTCATCACCTAGTGCCTTAGACCAACTGGTTTGGGAGTCACTGCTAAAGTCTTGGGTGTTGCAAAGACTAGGAAGTATGCTTTAAAGTGCAAGCGCATTTTGTAATCGGTCGTTGGTACCTCAGGAAGTATTAATGGTCGCATGAAGGATGTGTAAGCAAATTTTATTTAAATTCACCACTAATTAGTACTTTGGACAACGGACAAGGGGTTGATTGCTTAATTTGAATTTCCAAGTGTAGGGGTGATTTATACACACACGTAGGGGTATGTGATTGGAATTTAGAAAAGAGAGAGGAATGAAAGATAAAACTTGTATCTTTAATGGAGTTGATAGAAAATTCCTAAGTAGAGATGAAACCCTAGAGGGAAGACTTAAAAGATGCCGAAAGCTAAGTAGGTCTACATAACATATATAATCTTAAGTTAAATGATAAGGATGTGTGAAGAATATGGGTGGATAATTTACGAGTCAAAAGATAATAGAATTCCTTGTTAGAAAACCTAATTGGAGAACAAAAGTCAATGGGCCGAGTTGATAGGATTTTGTGGGAAGTATCCGCTGAAAACCCTCAGGAGACAACACTCCTCCTACTAGGGACACCTAGAGGTTTAACGGCTTGTTGCACGTGCTCAGTGCAATCGCGTTTCCCTGCGAAAGTGCGGTTAGGTTTTTTTTTTTTTTTGTAGTGAATAAAATAATAAGTTTGCTCGAGGACGAGCAAAAGGTAAGTTTGGGGGTATTTGTTCAGACTATAATATTGCATTTATCATTCCCCTATTCTTATCCTTTTTATAAATAAACAGGTACTCTTGACGCACGTTTGTTGCATATTACAGGATACAGGTTTCTGGAGCAAATACAGTGAAAAAGACACAAAACAACAGAAAAAGGACTTTTGACCAACAAGTAGACGGATCCTAGTCAAGCCTAATCGAAGAACAGTGCTAGGTCCAAAAAGTCAAGTGAAACGGTTAAAAAGCCCAATACAAGTCTTCACTGAAATATCTGGAGAAGAACCAGAAGCCCAAAAAAGAAAACAAGTGAAGAAACAGAAGCCCAAAGGTGCAGTGAACCAAGCCCAGAAAGCTCAGAGCCCAATTCCCTTAATTGGCCGCGGAACCGCGGCCAAACCCTACCTGGCGCCGCGGATCCGCGGCCATACAGAGCCCGTGTCGGTGCAATTTTAGTGCGTCGGTGCGTCGGTGTTTATGTTAGGATTTTCAGGGGTCAAATCTGTAAATACACATGCGCGAGAGTCTGTAACCCTAGATTTCCTATTTTCTTATAAATTGTAGTTTTAGATCCGAAAATTGTATGCCTCTTTTCAATCAATAAAATTCAGATTTTCTGGGAGCAAAAATTCAGATCTGTTCTTCTTGTTTGGAGGGAGCCATCGAATTAGTAAGTCTTTTATTTCTTTTAATTATAATGTCTTCTCTTCCCCTAATGAGCGAGTAGTCTCCTCACTTGTTAGGGTTAGCCTTAGGGAAAGGGTTGAGAGATGAGATCTCTCGCCCCTTTCAATGCCACCTTCACCTAATTAATTAGTACTTCACGCATACGAGCACAACCGCTCCCTGCGGCATCCTACCCTTCGAGGTAACGATGAACCGTAGTATAAAGGGCCGTTTGTGCACGTTTTCCGTGAGGGTTAGGATAATTATCAATAAAGTAAGGATACAAATCTAGAGGAAGAAACCTCTTCCCAAAAGATTTGTATCCACTTTATTAATAATTAACTTAACATCTAATAGATCTATAAAAAATGGCATTGAGAGCGGTGAGAAAAATCTTTAATTTCCAAAACTTCCCCTAATCCTAACCCTAGCAAGATTCTTAATTAAATTAATTAGATCTCGTTTTCATAGATTTTTATAAACCAATCAAAACCACAAACAGAATCAACTCGTTAAAACACACTAAAGGAATTTACCCGTCTCTGTGGATCGACCCGCACTCACCGGCTAGCTGCGAAGCGACGCCGTTTCTGATTGCGGTAAACTCAAATTTTTGGAATAATCAGTGGCCGAGGACCCATAGTCTTTCATTGATAGGATGGCGCGGATATGTCGTTCACTTAGATGCGTGGATGCGAGATGGGTTGTGTTCGCGAGCTTTCGCCTGGAAAGTCTTGCGCAGAAATGGTGCGAATCAGTCGAGAAGGGTAGAGCAGCAGGTCTTCCTCCTATGACCTGGACAGAGTTCGTGGCGCTATTCCTTGCCCGCTTTCTTCCCCTGAGTGTCAGAGATGCTAGAGCACGCAGGTTCGAGTCCTTACGCCAGACACCAGAGATGTCAATGGCAGAGTATGATGTGCTGTTCACCGAGCTATCCGTTTATGCTCCGTATCTAGTGGCTACTGAGGAGTTGCGAGTCAAGAGATTTGTCCGAGGCTTGCTTTCACCACTATTCCTTGCTATCAGCGCGCAGCATTACGAGACATACGCAGCAGCAGTAGATGCAGCGTTATTAGTTGAGGAGCGCCTTGCTGAGACTTCGGCAGTTCCAGAGCTGAAGAGAGTTCGTGCAGATACGTCAGTGCGGAGACGGCCTTTCCGGCATCATGACAGGCACCTTGCAGGTGGCAGAGATTCGAGACGAGGCCGATTGTTTAGCTCCTATCCCCAGGAGGGTCAGCGACTGTCATCGGGATGTTACCGTTGCGGGAGTTCTTATCATCGTGTGCGAGATTGTCCTGAGGTACCCCGGAGTGGGGCGGCAGCACTACATGTTACATTACCACATTCACCACCCCAGACGGCATTGCCGATAGTACCTACTGTTACTCCGCGTCAGACACATACACAGAGAGGTCGTGGTCGCGGAGGATTTGTTCATAGAGGACGAGGTGGCCGAGGTAGAGGGCAGCCAGCGGCTGGCAGGGAACAGTTAGTTGCAGGTGGAGGACAGGCGCGAGTGTTTGCTTTGACGCATCAGGACACGCAGGCGTCCAATGCGGTGGTCTCAGGTATCCTTTCTGTATGTTCGGTTGATGCACACGTGTTATTCGATCCCGGATCCACGCACTCGTACGTATCCACACACTTTATGCCGAGTTTGGGTAGAGAGTCCGGTTTGCTTGAACAGCCACTTGGTGTGACTACTCCTGTGGGAGAGTCGTTTGTTGCTAGGCACGTGTTCCGATCCTGTACCGTCCGTATTGGCGAGAGAGAGTTGTCGGTCGATTTGATCCTTCTTGAGATGTTGGACTTCGACGTTCTTTTGGGCATGGATTGGTTAGCCATGTGCTATGCTTCTGTTGACTGCCGCGAGAAGACAGTTCGATTTTGTTTTCCCGGCGAGTCGGTTGTTGTTGTGTTGGGGGACCGTGGTGCCACCCCTCACAGTGTGATTTCTTCTTTTCGCGCTGGACAGCTTTTGCGGAAGGGATGTCAGGGATTTCTCGCCTATGTTTGCGATACTAGAGCTACGGAGGTTCCGATGGATCAGGTTTCGGTTGTTAGCGAGTTCCCTGATGTGTTCCCTGACGAGCTTCCTGGGCTACCGCCCGAGCGTGATATTTCTTTCTGTATTGACTTGGTTCCTGGCATGGGGCCTATTTCTGTACCGCCTTATCGGATGGCCCCGGTGGAACTTAGAGAATTGAAGGGTCAGTTGCAGGACTTGCTAGATAAGGGACTTATTCAACTCAGTGTTTCTCCTTGGGGTGCTCCAGTCCTGTTTGTCAAGAAGAAGGACGGCAGTATGCGTTTGTGTATCGACTACCGCCAGCTGAACAGGGTGACGGTGCGGAACAGATATCCTTTGCCACGCATTGACGATTTGTTCGACCAGCTTCAGGGGGCAGGATACTTTTCGAGGATCGATTTGCGATCAGGCTACCATCAGCTGCGGGTTCGACAGGAGGACATTCCTAGGACAGCCTTCCGTACACGTTACGGCCATTATGAGTTTTTGGTGATGTCGTTCGGACTCACCAACGTGCCAGCAGCATTCATTGACTTGATGAACCGTATTTTCCCTCCGTATCTTGATTTGTTCATCATAGTGTTTATTGACGACATCTTGGTGTATTCTCGGAGTAGAGAGGAGCACGAGCAGCACCTGCGGATTACACTGCAGACCTTGAGGGAGCATCAGCTTTTCGCCAAATTCTCCAAGTGTGCCTTCTGGCTAGACAGCGTAGACTTCTTGGGGCACGTGATTACACGAGAGGGTATATGTGTCGACCCGAGGAAGATAGAGGCAGTTCGAAGTTGGCCTAGACCCACGTCAGTGACGGAGGTTCGCAGCTTTTTAGGGCTGGCAGGCTATTACAGGAGATTTGTGCAGGACTTCTCTCGCATTGCTACACCTTTGACCGGGTTGACCCAGAAGGGAGTTCGCTTCGATTGGACGGAGGAGTGTGAGCACAGTTTCCAGCGGCTATGGGCTCTACTGACTACGACACCAGTGCTATCATTGCCTTCAGGATCAGGCGGATTTGTGGTCTACTGTGATGCTTCACGAGTGGGGCTGGGGTGCGTTTTGATGCAGCATGACAGGGTGATCGCGTATGCTTCGCGGCAATTAAAGAAACACGAACAGAATTACCCCACTCATGATCTAGAGATGGCTGAGGTGGTCTTTGCACTCAAGATCTAGCGACATTATCTGTATGGAGAGTCATGCCAGATATTCACTGACCACAAGAGCTTAAAGATATATTTCAGCAGCGAGACCTGAACCTTAGACAGCGCCGATGGATGGAGTTAGTGAAGGACTACGATTGTGAGATCTTGTATCACCCGGGCAGGGAGAATGTAGTGGCGGATGCTTTGAGCAGGAGGCCCGGGGGTAGTCTATCTTGTTTGAGCGCAGTGCAGAGTCAGTCGTCGGTGGATTGGCAGATCTTATGCGACAGCCGGGTACAGTTCGAGTTTACGCCGATCGGAGGACAGATTGCGCATGTTCGTGCACGCCCACCGTTGCTTGACCGTATATATGAGGCACAACACAGTGATGACCGCTGTTCAGAGATCAGGACACAGATGGGACAGGGCAGATTTTCCGAGTTCGTGATCGATGATCAGGGGATACTACGATTTGGAGCTAGACTGTGCGTACCAGATGCGGAGGGATTGCGGCGCGAGATTCTTGAGGAGGCACATCGGTCGGTATATAGTGTTCATCCCGGTTCCACCAAGATGTACCACGATATGAGAGATGTTTACTGGTGGGACGGTATGAAGAGGGACATTGCAGATTTTGTGTCGAGATGCCTGACTTGTCAGCAAGTCAATGCTGAGTACCAGAGGCCCGCGGGAGAGCTACAGCCGTTACCTATTCCGGAGTGGAAATGGGAACAGATATCTATGGATTTCATTGTGGGTCTACCCAGGACCAGTCGAGGGTATGACTCCATCTGGGTGATCGTGGATCGTTTGACGAAAGCGGCTCACTTCCTACCGGTGAAGACGAGTTTCGGATTTGCTCAGTATGCCCAGATTTACATTGATGAGATTGTGCGACTGCACGGAGTTCCGACTTGTATCGTGTCCGATAGAGGCACCCAGTTTACCAGCCGGTTATGGCAGAGGCTTCAGGAGGCTTTGGGCACTCGCTTGAGTTTTAGCACAGCATTCCATCCGCAGACCGACGGACAGTCAGAGCGAACTATTCAGACTCTTGAGGACATGCTCAGGGAATGCGTATTAGACTTCGGAGGTAGCTGGGATTATCATTTGCCCTTTGTAGAGTTCTCCTACAACAACAGCTACCAGGAGACCATTCAGATGGCACCGTTTGAGGCTCTTTATGGGAGGAGATGCAGATCGCCCACCTGTTGGACGGAGCTCAGTGAGAGCAGTATCTTAGGGCCGCAGATTGTGGAGGAGACGACCGCGAAGATCCAGTTGATTCGCGATAGGATGAGAACAGCCCAGAGTAGGCAGAGGTCTTATGCGGACCGTCGTCGGCGCAGACTTGAGTTTTCTGTTGGTGATCATGTTTTCTTGAGGGTCTCCCGAATGAAAGGCGTGATGAGGTTTGGGAAGGAGGGGAAGCTTAGTCCCAGATATGTGGACCCTTCGAGATCCTTGAGCGTATTGGTGCGGTTGCGTATCGATTAGCCCTTCCGCCCAGTTTTCTAGACGTGCACCCCGTATTTCACGTTTCGATGCTTCGCAGATATCTTCATGATCCTTCGCATGCGATTCAGCACCCGACAATCCAGCTTGAGCGCGACCTTTCCTATGCAGAGCAGCCGGTGATGATCTTGGATCGACAAGTGAAGAAATTGAGGTCGAAGGAGATACCGTCCGTCAAGGTCCTTTGGCGTGGCCAAGGCGGCGAGGAGGTCACTTGGGAGACCGAGAGCGAGATGAGGAAGAGGTATCCCCATCTTTTTGAAGGTGCGTATGATTAGATTTTTAAATTCGGGGACCGAATTTCTTTAAGGGGGGTAGATTGTAACACTTTGATTTTTCCGTTAGAATGTTTTTGTGATAATTAGTATATGTGCATGTTATTATATTAGTGTTCATAGGATTATTAGTTATTTAGTCGTGTTTAGCAAATTGGGAAATTTTCCTTTGTAGTGTGCACACATGCACACTTAGCTATTTTGTGACTTAGGGTTTTGGTAGCATGTTAACCCTTCTTTTGTTGCATGGTTGCTAACTCATTTTCCCATCATTTAATCTTTTCATAACCCTTTTCATAATTCAAACTCCTAATGAAACAAATGAGCATGGTGTTAGGTATGAAGCTTTGACTTTTTTGACCCATTTTCTTCCCTTCTCTCTCTCTTTTCCCCACTTCAAAATTCTGCAGAAATTTCCAGCAGCAAACCCTCCATTTTCCTCCATATTCTCTTCTCTTTTCACTTCTCCTTGATTTCCAAACAAAACCCTACACAAATCAATACATTTTCCATCACAAAACCATGAAAAAAGTGAGCTTTTTGAGGTGTTTGAAGCAAATCTGCACACTAGAGGGAAAAGCTGAGACTTTTGGTGTTTTACAAGGTTCTTAGAAGGTATTAACTCATATTAGCACTTCTTTTCCTTAGACTTGTTGTATTCTTTAGTAAAAATCTCATTTTTGTGCATTTTTGGTGATATTTAAGGATATTTGTGATTCACATGTTAGATTAGGGTTTTGTTAGTTGTGTTAGCTCTATTATTTGTTATTAGAGCTATCTTAGGCCAGGTTTTGTTCAGTTTGCACAAAAATACCCTAAAGTTCCATTTTAGTGTAAAAGTGTGGATTTTAACTAGAAATAAGGCCCTGTAGGATCTGCTGCTACCCGAGATATTTCAGAGTGAAACTAGATGTTACTGTAGCATGTATGGAGGGTATAGAGTGCACACACAAAACCTGGGAGCCCAATTCCCTACCCAGGCCGCCGAAATATGCATTCTGGCCGCAAATTGCGGCCAGATGGGGGAGTTTTGGGTTGGGGTTTAGGGTGTGGGTGTCTGCTGCTCTGTGGGTTATTTTGATATATATAGTTTTACAATATCTTTTCTGTATCAAAATCTGGAGTGGAATACCTATTTTCCCGTATTTTAAATCTTTCGCGACACGCGTGATATGTGTGTGTGGGTTTGGGGTTTCAGCGTATCGCGACGCGTCGGAGTGGTTTCAGGCGCGTAACCACACGTTTTAGCGTATCGCACACACGCGCGCTTGGTTCGCGACACGAGTTACTAGTTCGGCTTTAATGTCGCGTTTGTGTGACTTCAAGCTTACGTGTGATATATTGTGTAATTCTAGGTTCGTAGGCGAGTACGGAGGACGCCGCGCAGAAGGGGAAACAAGTTATTGGCTATAGCTAGCGAGAGACTACGGTGAGTAGATTTCACATCTACGGGGATATCGCCCGCATGGCGTTCTACGTCAGGGCTGATAGGACCTTATAGTTTCTTTTGTATATATTGACTGTTCATGGCTACTATTTAGTGCATACTGCATTCCCTGCTATGTGGATATAAATTAGAATTGATAGAACACCGCACCATTACTAACGGTCCATGTTGCACGAGCACTATCCTGCATGTTACACACACCGTTAGTAATTGCCATGACACGCACACTGTAGGGATTATATATCACATCGGATCATTATATTGTAGCTTATCTATATGTGACTTGACATGATATTCATACCTGATGCATATATCACATCGGATCATTATATTGTAGCTTATCTATATGTGACTTGACATGATATTCATACCTGATGCATATATCACATCGGACCATTATATTGTAGCTTATCTATATGTGACTTGACATGATATTCATACCTGATGCATATATCACATCGGATCATTATATTGTAGCTTATCTATATATGACTTGACATGATATCCATACCTGATGCATATATCACATCGGATCATTATATTGTAGCTTATCTATATGTGACTTGACATGATATTCATACCTGATCCATATATCACATCGGATCATTATATTGTAGCTTATCTATATGTGACTTGACATGATATTTACATTTGACGCACATATCATATCGGATCATTGACTTGCATTTTGGATTGGATTACATGTGATTCTGGATTTGGGAACCGTGGCTATTTCAAATATGTAATCATTTAAAAACCCGGTTCCCTTGATATGATATTTCGGTGCGTCCACCATATGTTTTCTCGGTGCTAGAGTGATATATGCAAACCCGAATCGAGGAGCTGGTTGAGGCCGATTACGGGTACATGGTGGACCCGGTATGGTACCCCGGGGCGAGAACGGTTTCGCTGTGTAGTAGACGGTGAGCCTGGCAGAGGGACTACTACCTACCGGTGATTGGTTGGACCTGACAGTTATCCAGAGGATACTGATCGGAGTCGATAGATGGATGTGGGGTGATCCGTACTGCCAGGGCCGAGGGCCGATACCGCAGACGGAGCCCGTGGGCTGACCCGTACTGACGGGGCCCGATGGATGAGGATTTGCATGTCGATGCTGGACACGAGTATTTATGATATTTGGGTGCCGATGTTGGGCACTCGGGATTCTCAGAGATGTACAGGATTTGAGGGCAGATGAGAGTGCCGGCGCCTGAGCTAATTGGGGGATCTGGGTGCATTGATGGACACCGATTATATATTCCACATTGAAATTCCGTGTAGATATTATATTGCCCATGCTCAGCATTTATTACTGTACCTCATCCTGTAGTGACATTACCTGATAGAGTACTTGCATGATTATTGCACATACTGCTTATCACATATTGATATCATCTGTTGGCATATGATAAAGTAGCGCAGTATGTGCATGCTCGCGATTACCTTTATATGTTATCTCTATTCACGAGTTGGCAACTCACCCCCGTTGTGCCACAGTGTTTGCAGGTTGCCCTTCGGAGTAGTCGCGGCAGGCTGCGTTCGCATCTTTTGACACAGATACCCCCATAGTTGGTGTACTAGCTCTTTTGCTGATAGGTGGGTTTGGTGCGGTATCTGTTTAACTTTCAGTTATGTACATTGTTGTATCTAGTATTCTCCATCTACCATGTATGTATTTGACTTAGAGATAGTGTGAGGACGATGATGTATTATATTTGTATTCTGGTGTCGAGCTCGTTGTGAGCCGACTGTACTTGCAGTTTATCCTATCTGTGATGTTCCCATTTATGGATCTTGATCTTCGCTACGGCATCATATATTGCTATCTTGGTGATTGTTTACTTAGATTCCTTAACATGTTAGTAAGTGTTTTCATTTAAAACTTATAACACTCTATACTTTCACTGGTTCGATTTCTGGGTTTTCGGTTCACTTGGTCGTGTTACGCCTGTAGACGTTACGTGGTTAAGTGCCGGTCACGGGCCAAACTTTGGGTCGTGACACAGATGAGGCCGATTGCGGGTACATGGTGGACCCGGTATGGTTCCCCGGGGCAAGAAATGTTTTTCGTGGAGTAGACGATAAGCCTGGCAGGGTGGCGAGTACCTACCGGTGATTGGTTGGACCTGGCGGTTATCCGGAGGATACTGACCAGAGTCGATAGATGGATATAGGCGTACTGCCGGGGCCAAGGGCGGATACCGCAGACAGAGCCCGTGGGCCGATCCGGACTGACCGAGCCCGATTTATGAGGATTTACGTGTCGATGCTGGGCACAGTTTTCATGATGTTTTCGAGTGCCGATGCTGGGCACTCCGGTTCCATGATTTTGACGTGTCGCGAGGGACACAGATGGTTTATATCCTCATATTTCCATGCACAGGTTTTATGATATTTACTTGCATGATGGTTATTGTCATTGGGTGACGAGTGGACTGAAGGGTTCCTAGGCACTCTAATGGAGTCTCACAAGTGATCAAACATGCACAAATTAAATTTTACGGGTGCCTACAAACCCTAATACGGATCGTCAACTAGATATATAGGCGAAGCAAGCAAGTAAACGGAAATATAGCTAAAGGAACGGGGCTACAACCTTTGTAGATCCGGTCCACCACCTCCTAGGCTCCGTGATGAAGTCCCCTCGCTGTCCAAATCATATCTTGGGCTCTAGCGTCGGCTTCATCGGAGAAAAACGGGCTAGGTCATCGACGACGATGCCGAAGATGATCTACATCGAGGCATCGCTAGATCAAACTCCAACTTCACCAAGTTAAGAAAACTTGTGAAGGAAACACCCTATACTACTTGGCAAGAGGTAGAGGATGAAGAAATAGGATGTGGGTTCACTTTAGAATTGGATTTCTCACTGGTTTTCATCACTTGCCATTGGAGTAGCAAGCTTTCTTCATGGAAGAAGAAGATGAAGAAGAAGAAGAAGAAGATATGATAAGTGTTAAATTATTAGATAAATAAATCAATACTTATCATGTATTAACCCTTGGTTAATTGTAGAGAATGGACCATGGTTAACTTGAATGGTTAGGGTTAAGTATAAGACAAGGATGGTGGACTAATTCAAAGCTTCAAGAATCTTCAACTAGCAACCATTCTTTTCTCATCTTTTTCCAAAATAAATAAACAAATAAATAAGAAAAAAGAAAACCCTAATCATAAACTTAACCATGGTTTAATTCTTTACACTTAACCAAGTAAACATGTATCATCAAACATGATACAATCATGTGCACAAATGTATATCACATATACAACTTGCACAATTCAAGTGAGAAAATCCATTTAAAGTGAACCAATACTAGTTAATGCAAAGTAATATATCAAATATATAATTATACATTAAATCATTAAATCAACACTTGATTCAATGATCCGGTCATGTCACATATAACCGGCTAGTATCCAATGTATCGGCTTATCGAATCAATCCTTGATTCGATAACTAGGTTATATCGCATACAACCATTCGACACATTCATCGCGAGAATGAAATACGGTATCACATACACGCATTATTCTCGGTCCCGCACATATCTCATATGCGCTCCTATTTCGTTTCGCTTGAGCCAGGAAACCTCTGTGTAGGACTCTAAAGACTCGTCAATACGCCGGCAGCAGGTGATGATCATATCAAACACCCACAAGCCGCAAGCGGTCTGCTAAACGTAACGGCCACCCGGGTATTGAGCGATCAGAAGATCGACGAGCAAGCCCGCTCACACTCCTATGAATCCAACCAGTAACACTTACCGTACAGTCCAGTCTGTTCGTCTGATATGTCGCATATCTCGCCTAGGGGTGGTAAACGTCAGACCCCAGTAGCTCGATAAGTCATGACGACTTGAGGTCCATAACATTCGTGAAACTACTGATAACTCTTACCAGTATATCACTGCAACCCTGGCCAGGGATTTCTTGTTATGGCCAGTCAAGCATAGCGCAACATCAACCCCCAATACCGGGAGAGACGAATTCCCTCCTATCGCTCATTGCCTCAATATGAATCGGGACTGTACCCTAAAACCACCTGTTTGCACGACTCAGTAGAGCCGTGGTAGGGTGGAAATCAAAGCACAGTGGGAGACACACAAGACTCTATGACGATCTCGGGTCAACAGACTAAGCTGTACCAGTGTCACCAGAGAACTGCCATCTGACGTGAGGTATAATACCATCTGGGAGTTCTCGGCGAGTCCGTTCAGTGTACCCAGTCTCCACTGAGCACCCGTATACCATCTCTGATGTCAAACACCAATGGATATGGGATCATCCATCGCCCATCGCATGGGTCGAGAAGATATGCGCTAGTCTACTCTAGAATATCGATGCCCCGTCTCGATATTCCCTCGACTAGGAACATTTCAAGGATGTACTCATGGAGTACCCAGGCCCCACTAGTATGATCTACATCATAGTCCTGGAAGTCGAGTACACATCCTAAGGGCTTTATCAACATGTAACAGAGAGACAGAAAGTATACACGTTAAGATAAAGAGCAACCAGATAGCGTACTATCATGTCGAGCAAGAAAGTCCTACCTATATATGTCCCAGCATCCACTACAATATACATCCAATGTACAGTAATGGCCTTTAAGGCATACATATAACTAACAATCTCCCACTTGCACTAGGGCCATCTGTAGCAGTGGTTGCAGTATCGCATACTCAACCATCCCCTAAAAGTCTCTCTTTGGGAAAAGGCCTTCGTGAGTGGATCCGCCGTGTTGTCCTCTGAGTCTACTCTCCAAACCTCGATCACCGTGGAGATCAGCTATCTCCATGATCAGGTGATGCTGCCTCAGAATATGTCTGGGTCACTGACGGGACCATGGTTCCTTGGCCAAAGTCACAGTTCCATTGTCACACAATGGTAGGAACCTAGTTCATCTTATGAACCAATATACACCCAAACTGCCTCTTTGGTAGTATCTTTAATAGCGATGTTACCAGCCTTTATCGTCTAGTTTGCCACGGTATCTAGCTTGGAAATCTTCCAACATACCGTCCCTTTACTAAGGGTAAAGACAATGCCTGTGACTGACATTCAGTCGTCTTTATCAGTCTGGAACCCTTCCAGTGATTCTCCCCAGGATCGATTGATACCATCTCACTACAACTAGTGAGTATCCTAACATCCAATTAGATCTATCTCATAGATCCAAAGCTTAGGATTTAGTATGTATCACCTTGATCCTATATGGAAAATCATTGTGATAAGCGGAGATTGATCGAGCATAGCATAGGAAACTCCTTCCGTAACAAGAGTATGTCATCCACGTATTCTACGAGGATCGTCACCATACTCCCTACTACCTTTTTGTTTATACAAGGTTCATCTACCATTTTGATGATGTCAACTTCTTTGACTAATCCATCAAAACAGATGTTCCAACTCCGCGATGCCTGCTTTATCCTATAAAGCATCTTGCACACGTTTCCGCTGCTCCTACTGTCTACGAGGCCCTCTGGCTGTGTACTTTTAGACGCACTCTTCTAAATCAATATTTAGAAAAGTAGTCATGGCACCCAACCACCAGATATCGTAGTCATGGTATGTAGCCGTGGCAAGTAGGATCTGGATGGACTTAAACATAGTCCCTGGAAAAGGTTTCATTATTATCCGTGCCTGGTTGATGACGAAAAACTTTAACAAGTCTAGCTTCGAAAGTCTCAACTTTTCCATGTACACCAATTAATCTTCTCAAGATATACTTGCTCCTGATGGGGATTTAACCCTTCAGATATAGCAACCAAAGTCCATACTTTGTTGGTGTATAAGGATTCCATCTCAGATCACTAAGCATCCAGCCATTCTTACAGAGTCCCTACTCTCGATGGACTGCTCGAAACTGGTTGGGTCATCATCTCATGATGCAATCCTCGCTCCCACTGTCATCAAGAAACCGAGGTATCTCTCAGGCAGGCGAGGAACCCTACCAGATCGGCGGAGAGGCTAAGGTTCATCGGGGACTATAAAATTCTTTGGTTCTGTCAAATCTTCAGCTGTAGTTTCGAATAGCTGGAACCTTTTCAGTTCTACAGAACTGACCTTGTCTCGATCTTGTCCGGATTTTGCTTTTGACATAGGCCGGACAATCCCAAATCTTAACTTACTTAAGAGATAGGATCTTCCCACACCATATCTTATATAGAGTGGTAGGCACTGATTTGATTCGAACCTAATTCAATAGGTATGCAGCTTCTCAAGCGCATAACTCCCAAAAGGAAACAGGTAACTCAGTAATACTCATCATAGAGCACACGATATCTAATATTGTGTGATTGCTCTACCCCGATACACCGTTGTGCTGTGGTGTATTCAGAGGAGTAATACTGAGAGAGAATCTCATTTTCCTTTAGAATAGTCCAAGGATTCCATGCACAAGTATTCTCCTCCCTGATCTCATCATAGGACATAATACTTATACCCGTATATTGGTTCTCTACTTCCTACTTATATTCTGTGAATACCTCAAAAGGTTCGGACTTATATTTCAACAGGAATATATGACTGAATCTTGAGAGATCATCAGAGAATATAATGAAGTATAAAGAACCAGTCCTGGCATGTGTAGACAGGAGACCTTACATACATCATCATGCATCAGTCCCAAGAGTTCATTAACTCTTTCTCTGTTTCCAATAAACAGAGCTATGGTCATATTATATTTGTGACATGACTGGCAAGTTTCACAAGATGTAAATTCAAACTGATTTAAATATACATCTAAATGCAACTTCAGCTAGTCGGGTCCCATTGATATGACCTAGTCTACAAAACCTCAAGAAGAATTCGTTCATTTCTGAACTCTTCCTCTTGTGTGTGTTCTGAATACTAAGAACTGTAGTTTGATTTAGAACGTCAATGCTTTTAGATAACGTGCCTGAACCGATCAACTTTTGATATAGGAAATGTTCAAAACATTATCCATCAATACAAAATTTTATCATTTCTTTACTTATAAAGAGACTGATATGATTTTGTATATCAGGTTCGGTATCTAATAGTATTTGTTCAGAATCAATGTATTGGTAATACAGGGTGACAGTGACCAACAGACTTGGCTGCAACACTTGCCCCATTTTCTGCCTCATGAAACTTATCACCCGTTCTCAGTTTTTCTACCTTTTTGTAGCCCTATGTAACAGATTACATATCTGGGATCCTGATCTGGTATCATATACCCAGGATGCAGAGGATACTGAGAAACAGTTCTTTGTAATGAACACACCCGAAAGAGATGCATCATATGCACTGTCTTCGTTTGGGCGGCATAGGAATTCTGGTATTCCCTATTTCCTGCTCTGTCTTATAACAATTATAAGTTGGAGCGGGACCAACGTGTAGGGTTCCTAGGCACCCTAATGAGGTCACACAAGGCATCAACCATGCCAATTTCTAATTTTAACGGTGCCGAGAAACCCGACTACGGATCGTTGGCTAGAAAACTAGGCGAAACAAAACTAGTTAACATCTTAACTAAGAGGAAACGGAAATACAACCTTTGTAGATCCGGTGCTCCACCTCCATAGCTCCTCAACGAAGTCCCCTCGCTGTCCAAATGAATTCCCGGGCTCTAGCGTCGGCTTCGTCGGAGAAATGGCGAGCTAGGTCGTCGATGTCCATGCCGAAGATGATCTACGTCGAGGCATCGCTAGATCAAGCTCCACCTTCACCAAGCCATGAAAACTTGTGAAGGAAACACACTCTACTACTTGGCAAGAGGTAGAGGATGAAGAAATAGGAAGTGGGTAGACTTTAGTTTTGGATTTCTCACTAGTTTCCATCAATCACCATTGATGGAGCTTGCTTTCTTCAAGTGAAGAAAGGAAGAAGAAGAAGAATTATGTTATGATAAGTTAATTTAAAAAAGAAAAGAATAATCAATCCTTATCATAACATGACCATAGTTAAGTGTAGAGAACTAATCATGGTTTAATGCAATGGTTAGGGTTAAGCTAAAAACAAAATGGTCAACAAGTCAAGGCATTCATGAAGCTTCATGAATGAACAAAAGAAATGCCACCATTTTATCATTTCATTTCCTTTTTCCAATAAGAAAAAGATTAATAAATAAATGAATAAAATGAATAAGCAAATAGTAAACCCTAACCATTCCATTAACCAAGGTTTAATTCTATACACCTAATTAAAAAGGCATGTATCATCAAACATGATACAAGCATGTGCACAAAATCATATCGCATATGCAATGCGCACACCCGAGCGAGAAAATCCATTTAAAGTGAACCGAAACTAGAAAATGCAAAGTAATATATCAAATATATAATTATGCATTAAATCATTAAATCAACACTTGATTTAACGATCCGGTCATATCGCATATAACCGACTAGTATCATTAGTAACAACTTATCGAATCAACACTTGATCCGATAACCCGGCTAAATCGCATATAACCGATCAATGTCACATCGCGAGAATCGAATACAGTATCACATACTGGTATTATTCTCGGTCCCGCACATATCTCATATGCGCTCCTATTTCGTTTTGCTTGAACCAGGAAACCTCTGTGTAGGACTCTAAAGACTCGTCAATACGCCGGTAGCAGGTGATGATCATATCAAACACCCACAAGCCGCAAGCGGTCTGCTAAACGTAACGGCCACCCGGGTATTGAGCGATCAGAAGATCGACGAGCAAGCCCGCTCACACTCCAGTGAATCCAACCAGTAACACTACCGTACAGTCCGGTCTGATCGTCTGATATGTCGCATATCTCGCCTAGGGGTGGTAAACGTCAGACCCCAATAGCTCGATAAGTCGTGTCGATATGAGGTCTATAACAATTCGAGAAACTACTGGTAACACTTACCAGTAAATCTCAGCAACCCTGGCCAGGGATTTCCAGTTATAGCCAATCGAACACTGCGCAACATCAACCCCCTATACCGGGAGAGACGAATCCCCTCCTATCGCTCATTAGGAGGGGATTCGTCTCTCCCGGTATAGGGAGTTGATGTTGCGCTGTGTTCGATTGGCTATAACAGGAAATCCCTGGCCGGGGTTGCTGAGATTTACTGGTAAGTGTTACCAGTAGTTTCTCGAACAGTTATAGACCTCATATCGACACGACTTATCGAGCTATTGGGGTCTGGCGTTTACCACCCCTAGGCGAGATATGCGACATATCAGACGATCAGACCGGACTGTACGGTAGTGTTACTGGTTGGATTCACTGGAGTGTGAGCGGGCTTGCTCGTCGATCTTCAGATCGCTCAATACCCGGGTGGCCGTTACGTTTAGCAGACCGCTTGCGGCTTGTGGGTGCTTGATATGATCATCACCTGCTGCCGGCGTATTGACGAGTCTTTAGAGTCCTACACAGAGGTTTCCTGGCTCAAGAGAAACGAAATAGGAGCGCATATGAGATATGTGCAGGACCGAGAATAATGCGTGTATGTGATACCGTATTCTATTCTCGCGATGAATGTATCGAATGGTTGTATGCGATATAACCTAGTTATCGAATCAAGTATTGATTCGATAAGCCGATACATTGAATACTAGTCGGTTGTGTGCGACATGACCGAATCATTGAATCAAGTGTTGATTTAATGATTTAATGCATAATTATATATTTGATATATTACTTTGCACTAACTAGTATTGGTTCACTTTAAACGGATTTTCTCACTTGGTTTGTGCGCATTGCATATGCGATATGATTTTGTGCACTTGCTTGTATCATGTTTGATGATACATGCCTTTTGGTTAAGTGTAAAGAATTAAACCTTGGTTAATGAAATGGTTAGGGTTTACTTTTTCCTTATTCATTTTATTCATTTATTTATTCTTTTGGAAAAAGAAAAGCAAATGAGAAAATGGTGGCTTGTTTTGTCTTGTTCATGAAGCTTCATGAAGACTTTGACCAAGTGACCATTTTGTCTCATTCTTAACCCTAACCATTCCATTCAACCATGATTAACTCTCTACACATTACCATGGTTACATTATGATAAGTATTATTATTATTTCCTTTTTGAAAAGAAGATATCATAATATTCATCTTCTTCTTCTTCATCTTCTTCAATGAAGAAAGCTTGACTTCATCAATGGTGATTGATGAAAAAGAGTGAGAAATCCAATTCTAAAGTCTACCCACTTCCTATTTCTTCATCCTCTACCTCTTGCCAAGTAGTAGAGTGTGTTTCCTTCATAAGTTATCATGGCTTGATGAAGTTGGAGCTTGATCTAGCGATGCCTCGACGTAGATCATCTTCGGCATGGACATCGACGACCTAGCTCGCCATTTCTCCGACGAAGCCGATTCTAGAGCCCGGGAATTCATTTGTACAGCGAGGGGACTTCATTGTGGAGCTATGGAGGTGGAGCACCGGATCTACAAAGGTTGTATTTCCGTTTAAACTTTAGTTAAGTTGTTAACTAGTTTCTCTTTTCGCCTAGAAATCTAGCCAACGGTCCGTTCTAGGGTTTCTCGGCACCGTTTAAATTCGAAATTGGCATGGTAGATGCCTTGTGAGACCTCATTAGGATGCCTAGGAACCTTACAGTGGTATCAGAGCCTAGCTAAAGCCTTAGGCAAAGTCCAGACGGAATTTGAAACCAGATCGAACCGAAACCCTACCCGGAATATGCTCTCTGGACTTTTTCCGAAAATGCGGATTTTTGTGTATTAAAAATGCCTAAAAAATTCAATAAATAATTATAAGAATTACTGTGCAAACTCAGGCGAAAGATTCATCTAAACGGCGACGGAACCGCGGCAGAAGCCCAGCTTCTGCGGCGGTTCCGCGGTCCCCTGGTGACGTCATCACATCTTTTCTGCACAGTAATTCCTATTTAATTATTCTGGATTTTCTGGGAATATTTAAAATTTATTCCAGAGTTGAATTTTCTGGAGTTGTTTTGGGGATTCGGTGTTTCGATCGGAGTATCAAATTTTTTCTGTGTGGCTTTCCGGATAAATTTTAGAATATGTTAAAAAGTTCGACCGGATATAAATACCCAATTTTTCCCCTGACGGGAAATTTCCAAGTGTTGGATCTTTCCGTAGTTTAACGATGTTCTAAGTAGTGCAAGTAATGCGATGGACCCTCTAGAAGACAACAAACCTTAACTCGATTATGTGACCGTCTTGAACTGCCCTTTGAACCTTCGGGTTTGGGGCAGTACTGTTAGTGTTTATGCCCTAGAAGGCCATTACTGTATCATACTAGTTTGTATATTACTTAATGGAAGCTTGGGATATTCACATGTATATATAACAGTCTTGCTAAACATAGTAGTATGCTACTTGGTTTTTCTATCTTAATATGTGAGTGTACGTATTGATAGAGCTCTTAGGATCTTGCTTGTCTACCAGCGTTGTGATAGCAGTCACACTAGTGGGGGCTGGGTAGTCTACAAGCACATCCTTATTCAGGTCCCTGGTCGTTGGATTATCGAGACAGAGCATCGATATCCGGAGTAGACTAGTGTGTACGCTTCTCATCCCAGTTGGGGAGATGGTCTGTCCCACAGCCATCAGTACGTCGTACTGGAGATAGTATGCAGGTGCTCGTTAGGTTACGGGTACACCGGACAGGACTCACAGGGAACTGTTGGTTGGTTTGATACCAGTCGTCAGTGAGCAGTTCCCAGGTGACATGAGTACAGCGTAGTCCGCAGACTTGACACTGCTACTTCGCCTCGAGTGTGTCCCACTGTTCTTAGATTGCTACCCTACCACGGCTCAAAGGAGTCGTGCAAACAGGTAGCAGTTGGGTGCAGTCCCGAGCACTTGGAGGCAGTGGCGGTTAGACAGGATTCGTCCCTCCCGGTATTGGGAGTAGATATCGTGCTGTGTCAGAGAGCCATTACGCGAAGTCCCTGGCCAGGGCAAGCGAGATTTACTGGTAGGTTCCAGTAGTTTCTCAGGGTGTAATGGGCTTCACTCCGACACGACTTATACCGCTATTAGGGGACTGACGCTTGCCGCCCCCCTAGGCCCGATATGCGATAGTCTTGGACGAACGGACCGGACTGTATGGAGATTGTCACATCAGACTCAGTAGGAGTTCGGATGGGTTTCCTCATCGGCCTTCTTATCGACAACTACCTGGGGACCGTTACGTACAGCTAGTGCCGCTTGCGGTCTGTGGTTAAACCCACTGCCAGCGTAGTAGTCGAGTCTCTAGAGTCCCACACAGAGAGTTTCCTACTCCAGGCGAAACGATATAGAGGTCGCATGGTTTTGCGACAAAGGGTTCGGACGCATACGTGCGTTTACGCACGTAAGACTTTCGGACAGTTTTTACCAGTCGGCTTTAGTTTAAGCCAGTTACTGGTATCCGGTTATTGGATTTTTACAGTCTAAAGTTTTTCCGTATTTTTGCGGATCGGAGGGGCGTTCTCGTAATTGTGCGAGAAGCTTCTAGAAGATGTGACTAAGGAGGTTACTTTGGATAAGATTGTGAGTCATGAGAGTGATTCATCTTTATCATTATTGCACCATAAATGATAAATGACACATGCTTAATGAATCACCATTTTGCATTTATGAAGCATGCTTATTCATTTCTTTTATTCATTATTCTAAAATAAGAATGCTTCATAATATATTATGATACACTCTCTCTCATCTTATGATCTCATCTCACATTCTCTCTCCTCAAGCTCTCATCTTCAAGAGACTAATCCTTAATCCTCATGTGTTGAGATCAAAGGTTTAGTTAGACTTAAACATCCATTACCTTCACTCTATATCATCCTTTCTTCTTTGATTAGCAATCAAAGTAGATTAGTTGCCTCAAGTTAGAGGTGTAGCTTGGAGTTTTGCTCTCGGGTGGATCGTCTACTACCTAGAGAAGGCCGAGGAGAACAAGGAGATCGTAAAGACGAAGGACTAGTTTCATTTGGTATAATCCCTAAACACAATAGTTAAGAAACACTTTGTGTACTGTTATTTATAGTTTAGCTTCGATTCAAGCGGTTAGTCGATGTTCGTTCTTTAAACTTGATCGTTTTTGAAAATTCCGCCTCCCCACAAGTACTGGGGTGTACTACATCGACTTACAGTGGTATCAGAGCCTCGCTAAACACTAAATAACTTGATTGCAAATTTGTACGAATTTCGAACGGAAAAACGAAGCCGGAAAACCCTAAATCTGTTCAGTTTCTGTCGAACTTAAAATGATGTCCTAAAATTTTTCAGGTAAGTTCAGAGAGCTTGTAAACAGTCCAGAAGAACACACAAAAAATTCGAGCCCATGACTCGGCTAAAGCGCCGCGGAAGGGCGGCGGATCCCACCGATCCGCCGCGGTTCCGCGGCCGAGTTGCCGAGTCATGGACTCGTATTTGGTGTGTGGGTCCTTTGTAGAATTTGGGGTTTTCTGGAATATTTAATATTTGCTCAGGTTACTGTTTAACAGAGCAGATTTTGGAGCAATATTGATGTTGTTTAATCGATCGAAATTGTACAGTATTTGCATGTTGGATTATATCTGTGATTGTTTAATGTGTTCGTAAACCTCCCCTAACTGCTAGTATGTCGGTTGGCAGGGGGTTGCACATTTCTGTAATGGTTATATCTGTTTGGTTATATCTGTTTGTGCATATAAACTGTATTGGACTGTTGTGGTGTATAGCCGGGGTTTGCAATGGGTTATTGTTTAATTCATTTGTTGTAAATGTAATTTGTTGTAATATTATTTTTGCGGGGCACTTCCAGGTTGCGGTCGTAGCCACCGTTGTATTATTTCATTTTACTGTTTTTTGCTCCTAGGACTGACCCAAGGTGGGGTACACAAACTGCCGGGCAGGTAGTTTGCCGTACCCGTAGGGGTCGAGGGTGGGGTATCGGCTATTCATCACAACTGTGTAATCTGTCTTTTCTTGCAGGCTCGAAAGAAATACAGATTGCTTGCAAATCCAATATTGTTTATCTGTGTTCTGGAATGAATATCATTGCGTCAGACGAATGTAAAATATCTATATTTATGATAGCTATTTAGACGTCATTTATGTTTTACACCCGCGCTAGCCCAGCCCCCGCTCTGTCGTTAGTTAAGTAACCTAACGGGTGATGACGGGACCCAGTGGCGAATGCGGATGGCATAAGAGGACGTTGTATTTTCATTGTTTTCTGCAATGATAGGTTAATGATGGGACGCATTATCTGTAATGCAAAGAAAATAAACCAAGTTTAAATCGTTGGAACAATTTAAAAGAAACCACTCGGTTATTTTTAAAACAGATATTTTTAAATGCGGAGATTTAACCACTCCTTTTAAAAGCTATCAGGTTCCTTCGGTTATATCAAGTTCACTACGTTCACGGTTTCGCCAAAACCAGTCGTAGCCCTCCGTCATTTCTTATGAATGGTCAGTAGTATTCAAGCTATGTTTGTTTGGCCCTTAGTCAAGACATAGTGATTGGTAGCTGCTGGGGTATTCATTTGTTACATAGATAGATGAGTTGGTTTGGGACAGTCGTATTGCTTTGTTGGCCCTTAGTCAAGAGTATATACGGATGGGTTCAAATAAACAGGATAATGATGGGCAGAACTTGACATGTGACTTATGATTTGTTGGCCCTTAGTCAAGATCATAAGAACATGGGGCAAAAACATATATCGGGAATTTCTAAAGAAACTGAAATTTGCAAAGAGATGCATACCATTTGGAGTTTGATGAATGTTGGTAGGATTCCTTCAACATTATCATACGATGATATTTGGATCCCGATCCTACTGTGAGTATATGCTACTTATCAGGATATTCGTCACTTAACGATCAATGCTATAAACCTAGTAGGTGTCCAGAAAGGTGTCAGCGGGGTTACGCCCCCAGAGAAAAGAGGTTATTTAATTAAGGAACTTCGCGAAAGCGTTGGAAAACCTCCCTCGAAGTATCGACACTGGCCTGGCTGAACGGTTAAGCAAGTATTGTACGGTGAGAATAGTCCTGGCTAATTCTTCTTTTATGGTTTGAGGAAGGATTCGAGAAACAGTGGGAGCCATCCAGTTTAAATAAACTAAAAACCACTCTAAACTTGCAAGAGCATCATGCTAAAGTGTTTTCTTCTCTCTCTCCTAATTGCAGCGACCCTGAAAATGATTGGACTTAAGTTACTTTTAGAAAAGAATATACTGACGGGGCCAAACTATAAAGATTGGCTGCGGAATGTCAAAATGGCCTTGACCTATGACAAACTGGGGTACGTCCTCACCGCTACGGCACCTGCTGTCCTTGGTCCCAAATCCAGCAATGCGGATAAGGAAATCCGCAAAACCTGGGATTTAGATTGCGCGAGAGCCAAGTGCATCGTGCTTGCCTCTATGAACAATGAACATCAGAGGAGGCACGAGGATATGTCTCTAGATGGCATATTTCTCCATACAAAGGAACTTTATGGAGAGCAATCTCGTATAGCAAGATACGAGACCTCGAAGAAATTGTTTCGAGCGAGGTTGGCTGTCGGGTCATCGGTAGGTGAACATGTCCTACAGATGATCGGCTATATTGAGGAGCTCGCAGACCTTGGGACGACTTTGGATAATGAGCTCTATACAGACCTTATTCTCCAGTCCCTTCCTCCCACCTACGCCCAGTTTATCCTCAACTTCAATCTTCAAGGAAAAGAAGTTGAACTTGCGGAACTCCTGAACATGTTAAGGAGTGCAGAGGGCACCTTGCAGAAGGCAAGGGAAACACCCGCTATGTTTGTTGGCGGTACATCTTCTTCCGGGTCCAAGGCTAGGGCCAAAGGAAGGAAGAAGAAGGCCGCACCCAAACCTAGAGGAGGTGTTAGTAAGGTGGGAAAGAAGGGAAAGAAAAAGTTTGCAGCACCGGTAGTTGGCCTGGATGAGTGCTTCCATTGTCACAGGAAAGGGCACTGGAAGAAGGATTGCAAGGCGTGGAACGCCAAGAACTAGGAACCGAAGCAAGCTGTGGCTTCGACTTCAGGTGTGTTTGTAATTGAGAATTGTCTGTCGATCAACTCTACTTCCTGGGTATTGGATACCGGATCAGGATCTCATATTTTCAATTCATTGCAGGCACTGAGAAACCGTAGAGTGCTGAAGGAAGGTGATATGATCCTCAGGATTGCTAACGGAGCTAGCGTGGGAGCTGCGTCCGTCGGGGATTATCACCTAGGATTGACGAGTGGACACATTTTGGTTTTACATAACTGTTATTTTGTACCAAGCTTAACGTGTAATATCATATCAGTTTCCTTGTTATCAAATAAAGGTTATGATTTCACGTTTGTAAGAGATGTTGTCAACATCCACCTTAATCATGGTTTGATTGGGTCCGGTACTCTAAATAACGGCATATATGTGTTAAACCAACTCCAAATTTTCAATGTCCAGAACACACTAAAAAGAAAGTCTCCAGATTTAAATAAAGCTTTCTTATGGCATTGTAGACTGGGTCACATCAATGAGAGAAGGTTGACTAAGTTGCATAGAGAAGGATATTTGGACACGTTCGAATATCAATCTTATGACACTTGTCAATCTTGTCTCAAAGGAAAGATGACAAAGACTCCATTTACTGGACAAGGAGTAAGAGCGAGCGAGCTGTTAGGACTCATACACAGCGATGTATGCGGTCCAATGTCTACACATGCAAGAGGTGGTTTTTCCTACTTCATTACTTTTACAGATGATTTCTCTAGGTATGGACATGTTTTCTTAATGAAGCATAAATCCGAGGCCTTTGAGAAATTCAAGGAATATAAGAGTGAAGCGGAAAACCAAACAGGCAAAAGTATTAAGACACTAAGATCTGATCGAGGTGGAGAATACTTAAGTGCCGAGTTCCTAGGTTACCTAAAAGAGAAAGGAATTCTCTCTCAGCTTACTCCTCCATACACTCCACAGCATAACGGTGTATCGGAGAGACGGAATCGAACCCTATTGGATATGGTACGATCCATGATGAGTAATACTGAGTTACCGCGATCTTTCTGGGGTTATGCGCTAGAATCAGCGGCATATCTTTTGAACCAGGTTCCAACCAAGACTGTGCCTACCACACCATATCAGATGTGGAGTGGGAAGAAACCCTGTCTAAAACATTTTAGGACATGGGGGTGTCCAGCTTTTGTAAAAAAGCAGCGTGTGGACAAGCTCGAGGCACGCTCAGTACTGTGTAAGCTTGTGGGATATCCAAAGAACTCCAAGGGATATTATTTCTATTACGCAGAGGAATAAAAGGTTTTTGTTTCTCGTCATGCCCACTTCTTAGAAACTGAATTTTTAGAAAATCAGAAGAGTGGGAGCGAAGTAGAACTGGAAGAAATTCCAGAACCACAAGCTGTTACTGAAAGTTTGGTAGAACCAGAGGTTCAAGAAGAACAGAACATTCCCGCACCCCTCCGCAGGAGTAGTAGGCCGTCTCATCCGCCTGAGAGATACTACGGTTTTCTCATTGATGGGGATAGAGAGGATTGCATCATAGATGATGATGAACCTACTGACTTCCGGCAGTCCATCCAGAGCGGCGACTCGGTACGATGGCTAGATGCAATGCGGACCGAAATGGAGTCCATGTACACCAACAAAGTATGGACTTTGGACTTTGCTCCAGATGGGGTAAAACCCATAGGATGCAAATGGATCTTCAAGAAAAAGATTGGTGTAGATGGACAGGTGGAAACCTATAAGGCTAGACTTGTTGCAAAGGGTTTTCGTCAAAGACCTGGTTTGGACTATGACGAAACTTTTTCTCCAGTGGCTATGCTCAAATCCATTCGGGTCCTTCTTGCTATTGCTGCCTTCCATGATTATGAAATCTGGCAGATGGACGTAAAGACGGCTTTTCTGAATGGAAATTTAGAAGAGAGCGTCTATATGGATCAGCCAGAGGGTTTCAATCAGAGTGGGAGCAGCGGGAAAGTATGCAAGCTGCTTAAGTCTATTTATGGACTAAAGCAGGCATCGCGGAGTTGGAACATCTGTTTTGATGAGACAGTCAAAGAGAATGACTTTATCAAAAATCCAGATGAACCGTGTATATATAGTAAAGTTGTGGCCAGAAGTGTCGTATTCCTCGTCTTGTACGTGGATGACATTCTATTGATAGGAAATGACGTTCCTATGCTACAATCTGTCAAAGGATTCTTGTCACACAGGTTCTCCATGAAAGACCTGGGTGATGCCTCGTACATTCTGGGGATCTGGATCTATCGTGATAGATCCAAGAGGATGTTGGGACTTTCGCAGTCCAGGTATATCGACACTGTACTGAAAAGATTCAGTATGGAAGATTCTAAGCGCGGTAATCTACCGGCTTGTCACGGAATCACCCTCTCCAAAGAGATGTCTCCCAAGACTGATTTGGAAAGGGAACGCATGTCTATTATACCCTACGCTTCTGCGGTAGGCTCTATAATGTATGCGATGTTGTGTACCAGACCAGATGTAGCTTACGCACTGAGCGTGGTAAGCCGGTATCAGTCTGACCCAGGGGAGAAACACTGGATAGCAGTAAAGAACATTCTCAAGTACCTGAGGAGGACTAAGGAGATGTTCTTGGTTTACGGCGGAAAAGACCTCAGGTTGGAAGCCTTTGCTGATTCCGGCTTCCAGAGTGATAAGGACGATTCCAAGTCCATGTCGGGTTATGTCTTTACCCTCAATGGAGGGGCGGTGTGCTGGAAGAGCTCCAAGCAGGACACCGTTGCTGACTCGACGATGGAAGCGGAGTATATAGCTGCTTGCGATGCCGCAAAAGAAGCAGTCTGGATGAAGAAGTTCCTAACAGAACTTCAGGTGGTTCCTACCATAGTTGATCCAATACCTCTGTATTGCGACAACAACGGTGCTATAGCTTTAGCGAAGGAACCAAGGTCCCATCAGAAGTCCAGACACATCTTGAGGCGGGATCACCTGATCAGGGAGATCATTGATCGTCAGGAGATCGAGGTTCGGAGAGTTGCTTCTGAAGAGAACATTGCTGATCCATTCACGAAGGCCCTTCCTCAGATTCAGTTCGAGAGGCTACTCGAGATCATTGGTCTACGATATGCCAGTACATGGCCCTAGTGCAAGTGGGAGATTGTTAGTGTTTATGCCCTAGAAGGCCATTACTGTATCATACTAGTTTGTATATTACTTAATGGAAACTTGGGATATTCACATGTATATATAACAGTCTTGCTAAACATAGTAGTATGCTACTTGGTTTTTCTATCTTAATATGTGAGTGTACGTATTGATAGAGCTCTTAGGATCTTGCTTGTCTACCAGCGTTGTGATGGCAGTCACACTAGTGGGGGCTGGGTAGTCTACAAGCACATCCTTATTCAGGTCCCTGGTCGTTGGATTATCGAGACAGAGCATCGATATCCGGAGTAGACTAGTGTGTACGCTTCTCATCCCAGTTGGGGAGATGGTCTGTCCCACAGCCATCAGTACGTCGTACTGGAGATAGTATGCAGGTGCTCGTTAGGTTACGGGTACACCGGACAGGACTCACAGGGAACTGTTGGTTGGTTTGATACCAGTCGTCAGTGAGCAGTTCCCAGGTGACATGAGTACAGCGTAGTCCGCAGACTTGACACTGCTACTTCGCCTCGAGTGTGTCCCACTGTTCTTAGATTGCTACCCTACCACGGCTCAAAGGAGTCGTGCAAACAGGTAGCAGTTGGGTGCAGTCCCGAGCACTTGGAGGCAGTGGCGGTTAGACAGGATTCGTCCCTCCCGGTATTGGGAGTAGATATCGTGCTGTGTCAGAGAGCCATTACGCGAAGTCCCTGGCCAGGGCAAGCGAGATTTACTGGTAGGTTCCAGTAGTTTCTCAGGGTGTAATAGGCTTCACTCCGACACGACTTATACCGCTATTAGGGGACTGACGCTTGCCGCCCCCCTAGGCCCGATATGCGATAGTCTTGGACGAACGGACCGGACTGTATGGAGATTGTCACATCAGACTCAGTAGGAGTTCGGATGGGTTTCCTCATCGGCCTTCTTATCGACAACTACCTGGGGACCGTTACGTACAGCTAGTGCCGCTTGCGGTCTGTGGTTAAACCCACTGCCAGCGTAGTAGTCGAGTCTCTAGAGTCCCACACAGAGAGTTTCCTACTCCAGGCGAAACGATATAGAGGTCGCATGGTTTTGCGACAAAGGGTTCGGACGCATACGTGCGTTTACGCACGTAAGACTTTCGGACAGTTTTTACCAGTCGGCTTTGGTTTAAGCCAGTTACTGGTATCCGGTTATTGGATTTTTACAGTCTAAAGTTTTTCCGTATTTTTGCGGATCGGAGGGGCGTTCTCGTAATTGTGCGAGAAGCTTCTAGAAGATGTGACTAAGGAGGTTACTTTGGATAAGATTGTGAGTCATGAGAGTGATTCATCTTTATCATTATTGCACCATAAATGATAAATGACACATGCTTAATGAATCACCATTTTGCATTTATGAAGCATGCTTATTCATTTCTTTTATTCATTATTCTAAAATAAGAATGCTTCATAATATATTATGATACACTCTCTCTCATCTCATGATCTCATCTCACATTCTCTCTCCTCAAGCTCTCATCTTCAAGAGACTAATCCATAATCCTCATGTGTTGAGATCAAAGGTTTAGTTAGACTTAAACATCCATTACCTTCAATCTATATCATCCTTTCTTCTTTGATTAGCAATCAAAGTAGATTAGTTGCCTCAAGTTAGAGGTGTAGCTTGGAGTTTTGCTCTCGGGTGGATCGTCTACTACCTAGAAAAGGCCGAGGAGAACAAGGAGATCGTAAAGACGAAGGACTAGTTTCATTTGGTATAATCCCTAAACACAATAGTTAAGAAACACTTTGTGTACGGTTATTTATAGTTTAGCTTCGATTCAAGCGGTTAGTCGATGTTCGTTCTTTAAACTTGATCGTTTTTGAAAATTCCGCCTCCCCATAAGTACTGGGGTGTACTACATCGACTTACAAGTACGGTGTGCCACATGTGAGGCGTTGGCTTGACGCTTCTACGGCTGGACCGTTGGTACTGAGGCACGAACGGATTGTTGTTAGACTTATTTCATGTGTTGAGCTGTATCGGGAAAACTTGGGTATTCGATTGTTCGATCGAAAAGTTTAACATTTTCTGTTTATCTGGAATGGGATACAATAATTGGAATTCACAAAGAGTTATGAGATAACTGAATGAATGTTATAAACATAGCAGTTTAGTCTCACTTGATCGGTTGCCACGGAATTTTGATGTGATCAAAAGTCCATCGCAATCACGTAGCGTACGCGGATACTCGCCGGGTAAACTTAATAGACAGCCTCACTCCATAGCCCCGACCAAGTGACTGTAGGAGAACCCCGTCGCCGAAAGCATCCGTTCGGGTGCTCGCGGCAGCGGTGTTCCGCCTTGGCGCACTTCGTCGACGGTATCGGGGGTGCGGCCGCCTACTAAAGTTTGCGACGAGTATTCGATCAGACTGTCGGGAATCATGTTGAATTGCCCGACTCGATATTGAAAAGTGTTTTCGATAATGAGACTAAAATGCGGGGTTTATAATTGTTAGGCATGCGATGTCTAAGTAATTCATTTGGTCAGGCATGCGATGTCTGAGGAGGTTGCGGATTCCAACTGTTGTAGTTTTACACTTTCTTTTCTGTGACCGTAAGTGTAATATGTGATATCGCCGGTTTCGTTGCTATATGTCAACGACAATTGGGATGCGCATATTTACTTACGTTGATGACATGTGATGTTATGTGTTGCTGGATATGTTATATTGGATCGTCGTGTTTGAATAGCCGGGGGTTTTTATGTGAGATGAGTGTTTTTCATTTTCATTCATGTAAAAACTTGTATGTAATATTCTTTTATTGGGGCGCTTCCAGGTTGCGGAAGTTGTCACCTTTTGTATATTATTTACTTTTCCGCACTAGGATAGACCCAAGGAGGGGAGCACAAGTAACCGGGTTCTGGAGTCCAGTGGGAGACCAACTCGAGGAGTCGAGTCCAGGTCTCCTAACTCTAGAATTGGTAGGGTTGCTTGCCGCTCTCGTAGGGGTCTAGGGGTGTGGGTTTGGCTATTCATCACGACCGTGGAATCCGTGCTTTATACTGGCTCGTATTGAAAACACGGACGTCCTAGTATATCTAATATTTCATATGTTTATTCTGCTGCGATATCTGTGATGTGATCATGTGATGTTCTGTGATAGATACAATATATAGTATATATGATATATTATATAGACGTTACTTACGTTTTACACCCGCGCTAGCCCTGCCCCGCTCTGCCGTTAGTTACCTAACCTAATGGTGCACGAGGGGACATCGAGGCGAATGCGGATGGCATAAGTGTACGTCGTATTTATCTGTGATGTTTAGGTACTTAAATGATGGGACTTCATTAATGTGATTAATGAAATAAAAAGAAACCTAAGATGTTGTAAAATCGAATTTCAAAATAAAACAGGTAGCTACAGTTCTTGCTTTGCACAGAGGTGTATATGATATATCCTGCACCTTATTCGATAAGGAAAGGACCGAGATCCCTTCACCGGGAGTGACTCCTTTAACAATAACTAGCAGATGCTACACACTCGGTTTGTCTTTTGATTGCTTTTAAGAGTTTTTGCTTTGCACAGTGATATATATAATATATCCCGCACCTTATTCGACGAGGAAAGGACCGACGATCCCTTTACCGGGAGTGACTCCTTTAGCAAAACTAGAAAAGCCTCAAAAACACTCCATTTTAAAAATCATTTGATTCTACAACGATATCAAGTTCATTACGCAATAGGTTTTCAGAAAAACCTGTCGTAGCCCTCCGTCATTTCAGATATGTACTGGTTAGTATTCGTGCTACGTTTGTTGACCTCTGTCAAGGCGTAGTATGCGGTAGCTGATTAGTGCTTATCTGCATAAGCATATGATGTGATTGATTTAGGGTAGTCGTGCGACCTTGTTGACCTCTGTCAAGGGTCGTGCGGGTGGGTTTACTTCAATCAGGAAATGACGGGTTGAACTTGACTAGCAGCCTATGGTTTGTTGACCTCTGTCAAGGTCATAGGACGCTAGGGGCAAAATATTATCGGGAATTTCAAGTGTTGAAATTTGCAATGAGATTGCATACCTTCTATGAGATAGTTGGATCCCGATACCCGCTGCGAGTAAGAGTTACTCCTGGGAGAGTTTTATACATTACAATTAGCCGATCAAGTAGGTGTCTAGAAAGGTGTTAATGAGGTTACGCCTCTGGGAAAACGAGGTTTACATTAATTAGGTTCGTGCGAAAGCACGGGGGACCTCCCTCAAAGTACCGACACTGGCCTGGCTGAAAAATTGGCGAACTTGTAGTATGTAATTAATCCCGGCTAGTCTTTCCTTTTAGGGTTTGAAGGAAGAGATGATAAAAAGCAGTGGGAGCCATCCTGATTAGATAAAATAATAACCAATCTATTCTTGACAGAGCGCACGCTGAGTGTTTTCTTCTCTCTCTCTCCAGGTAGCGACCAAATCACGCCTTAATCAAGATAATAATACGGATTTTTGACCGAACCCGCTTGTTATACTGAGCTGGGGAACGTTGGTCCCGCTCCAATTTATAATTGTTATAAGACCGAGCAGGAAATTGGGGAATGCCAGATTTCCCGTGCCACCCAAACGAAGAGAGTGCATGCTGATGTATCATCTTCGGGTGTGTTCATTATACAGAGAACTGTTTCTCAGTATCCTTTACGTCCTGGGTATGTGATACCAGATCAGGATCCCAGATATGTAATCTGTTACATAGGGCTACAGAAAGGTAGAGAACTGAGAACGAGTGATAAGTTTCATGAGGCAGAAAACGGTGCAAGTGTTGCAGCCAAGTCTGTTGGTCACTGTCACCCTGTATTACCAATACATTGATTCTGAACGAATGTTATTAGATACCGAACCTGATATACAAAATCATATCTGTCTCTTTATTAGTAAAGAAACGGTAAAATTTTATATTGTTGGATAATGTTTTGAACATTTCCTATATCAAAAGTTGATCGGTTCAGGCACGTTATCTAAAAGCATTAACGTTCTAAATCAAACTACAGTTCTTAGTATATGGAACACACACAAGAGGAAGAGTTCAGAAATGAACGAATTCTTCTTGAGGCATTGTAGACTAGGTCATATCTATGCGACCCGACTGACTGTAGTTTCATGTAGATGCATATTTAAATCAGTTTGAATTTACATCTTGTGAAACTCGCTAGTCATGTCACAAAGATAAGATGACCATAGCTCCGTTTACTGGAAACAGAGAAAGAGTTAATGAACTCTTGGGATGATACATGTTGATGTATATAGGTCCCCTGTCTACACATGCCAAGACCGGTTCTTTATACTTCATTATATTCTCTGATGATCTTTCGAGATTCAGACCTATGTTCCTGTTGAAACATAAGTCCGAACCTTTTGAGATATTCACAGAATATAAGTTAGAAGTAGAGAACCAATACGGGTATAAGTATTATATCCTTTGATGTGATCAAGGAGGAGAATACTTGAGCACGAAAATCCTGGACTATTCTAAAGGAGAATGAGATTCTCTCTCAGCATTATTCCTCCGCCTACACCATGGCACGATGGTATATCGGGGCGGAGCAATCACACCCTATATGATAAGGTGTGCTCTATGATGAGTACTACTGAGTTACCTGTTTCCTTTTTGGGAATTATGCACTTGAGAAACTGCATACCTATTGAATTGGATTCAAATCAAATCAGTTGCCTACCACTTCATATTTGATATGATAAGGGAAGAGCCCATCTCTTAAGTTAGTTAAGATTTGGGGTTGTCCGGCCCATGTCTGAAAGCAAAATCCGGACAAGCTCGAGGCATTGTAAGTTATGTAGAACTGGAAAGGTTCCAACTATACAAACTGCAGCTGATGATTTGGTAGAACCGAAGGATTCAATAGTTACCAACGAATCTCAGCCTCTCCGCCGATCTAGTAGGGTTCCTCACCCACCTGAGAGATACTTCGGTTTCTCTATGACAGTGGGAGCAAGGATTGCATCATGAGATGATGACCCAGCTAGTTTCGAGCAGGCCATCAGGAGTAAGACTCTGTAAGAATGGCTGGATGTTTAGCGATCTGAGATGGAATCCTTATACACCAACAAAGTATGGACTTTGGTTGCTATATCTGAAGGGTTAAATCCCCATCAGGAGCAAGTATATCTTGAGAAGATTACTTGGTGTACATCGAAAAGTTGAGACTTTCAAAGCTAGACTTGTTAAAGGTTTTCGTCATTGACCAGGCGTGGATAATGATGAAACCTTTTCCCGTACCTATGCTTAAGTCCATCCAGATCCTACTTGTCACGGCTACATACCATGACTACGATATCTGGTGGTTGGGTGTCATGACTGCTTTTCTAAATGATGTTTTAGAAGAGTACGTCTATAAGTACACAGCCAGAGGGCTTCGTAGACAGTGGGAGCAGCGGAAACGTGTGCAAGATGATTTATAGGATAAAGCAGGCATCGCGGAGTTGGAACGTCTATTTTGATGTGTTAGTCGAATAGTTTGACATCATCAAAATGGTAGATGATCCTTGTATAAACAAAAAGGTAGTAGGGAATGTGGTGCCGATCCTCGTAGAGTACGTGGATAACATACTCTTGATAGGGAAGATGTTTCCTATGCTACGCTCGGTCGATCTCCGCTTATCACACGGATTCTCCATATAGGATCAAAGTGATACCTCCTAAATCCTGGGTTTTGGATCTATGAGATAGATCTAAATGGATGTTAGGATACTCACTAGTTGTAGTGAGACGGTATCAATTGATCCTGGGAAGAATCACTGGAAGAGTTCCGGGGTGATAAAGACGACTGAGTGTCAGTCACAGGCATTGTCTTTACCCTCTATAAAGGGACGGTATGTTAGAAGAGTTCCAAGCTAGATACCATGAAATACTAGACGATAAAGGCTAGATACATCGCTACTTGAGATGCTACCAAAGAGGCAGTCTGGGTGTATATTGGTTCATGAGATGAACTACGTTCCAACCATTGTGAGACAATGGAGTTGTGGCTTATGCCATGGAACGTCCGTCCCATCAGTGATCCAGACATATTCTAAGGCAGTGTCACCTGATCATGGAGATGGTTGATCTCCAGGGAGATCGAGGAAAGGAGAGTAGACTCAGAGGACAACACAGCGGATCCACTCACAAAGGCCTGTTCCCAGAGAGAGACTTTTATGGGATGGTTGAGTATGAGATACTGCAACCACTGCTATCAGATGGCCCTAGTGAAAGTGGGAGATTGTTAGTTATATGTATGCCCTAGAGGCCATTACTATACATAGGATGTATATTGTAGTGGATGCTGGGACATATATAGGGAGGACTTTCTTGCTCGACATGATAGTATGCTATCTGGTTGATCTTTACCTTAACGTGTACACTGATTGTCTCCCTGTTACATGTTGGTAAAGCCCTTAGGATCTGTACTTGACTACCTGGACTATGATGCGGATCATACTAGTGGGGATATGGTAGTCCGTAAGTACATCCTTCAAAGTCCCTAGTCGAGGGTGTATTGAGACGGGGCATCGATATACCAGAGTAGACTAGCGTATACCTTCTCGACCCATACAGATGGGCGATGGATGATCCCATATCCATTGGTGTTTGACATCGGAGATGATATACGGGTGCTCAGTAGAGACTGGGTACACTGGACGGACTCGCCGAGAACTCCCAGATGGTATTATACCTCACGTCAGATGGCAGTTCTCTGGTGACACTGGTACAGAGTAGTCTGTTGACCCGAGATCGTCATAGAGTCTTGTGTGGTTCCCACTGTGCTTTGATTTCCATCTTACCACGTCCAAGAGGGCATGCAAAACGGTGGTTTTTGGGTACAGTCCCGAGTCACATGGAGGCAATGAGCGATAGGAGGGGATTCGTCTCTCCCGGTATAGGGAGTTGATGTTGCGCTGTGTTCGATTGGCTATAACAGGAAATCCCTGGCCGGGGTTGCTGAGATTTACTGGTAAGTGTTACCAGTAGTTTCTCAAACAGTTATAGACCTCATATCGACACGACTTATCGAGCTATTGGGGTCTGACGTTTACCACCCCTAGGCGAGATATGCGACATATCAGACGATCAGACCGGACTGTACGGTAGTGTTACTGGTTGGATTCACTGGAGTGTGAGCGGGCTTGCTCGTCGATCTTCAGATCGCTCAATACCCGGGTGGCCGTTACGTTTAGCAGACCGCTTGCGGCTTGTAGGTGCTTGATATGATCATCACCTGCTGCCGGCGTATTGACGAGTCTTTAGAGTCCTACACAGAGATTTCCTGGCTCAAGCGAAACGAAATAGGAGCGCATATGAGATATGTGCGGGACCGAGAATAATGCGTGTATGTGATACCGTATTCTATTCTCGCGATGAATGTATCGAATGGTTGTATGCGATATAACCTAGTTATCGAATCAAGTATTGATTCGATAAGCCGATACATTGAATACTAGTCGGTTGTGTGCGACATGACCGAATCATTGAATCAAGTGTTGATTTAATGATTTAATGCATAATTATATATTTGATATATTACTTTGCACTAACTAGTATTGGTTCACTTTAAACGGATTTTCTCACTTGGTTTGTGCGCATTGCATATGCGATATGATTTTGTGCACTTGCTTGTATCATGTTTGATGATACATGCCTTTTGGTTAAGTGTAAAGAATTAAACCTTGGTTAATGAAATGGTTAGGGTTTACTTTTTCCTTATTCATTTTATTCATTTATTTATTCTTTTGGAAAAAGAAAAGCAAATGAGAAAATGGTGGCTTGTTTTGTCTTGTTCATGAAGCTTCATGAAGACTTTGACCAAGTGACCATTTTGTCTCATGCTTAACCCTAACCATTCCATTCAACCATGATTAACTCTCTACACATTACCATGGTTACATTATGATAAGTATTATTATTATTTCCTTTTTGAAAAGAAGATATCATAATATTCATCTTCTTCTTCTTCATCTTCTTCAATGAAGAAAGCATGACTTCATCAATGGTGATGATGAAAAAGAGTGAGAAATCCAATTCTAAAGTCTACCCACTTCCTATTTCTTCATCCTCTACCTCTTGCCAAGTAGTAGAGTGTGTTTCCTTCACAAGTTATCATGGCTTGGTAAAGTTGGAGCTTGATCTAGCGATGCCTCGACGTAGATCATCTTCGGCATGGACATCGACGACCTAGCTCGCCATTTCTCCGACGAAGCCGATGCTAGAGCCCGGGAATTCTTTTGTACAGCGAGGGGACTTCGTTGTGGAGCTATGGAGGTGGAGCACCGGATCTACAAAGGTTGTATTTCCGTTTAAACTTTAGTTAAGTTGTTAACTAGTTTCTCTTTTCGCCTAGAAATCTAGCCAACGATCCGTTCTAGGGTTTCTCGGCACCGTTTAAATTCGAAATTGGTATGGTTGATGCCTTGTGAGACCTCATTAGGATGCCTAGGAACCTTACAGGATGTACTTATAGACTACCATGTCCCCACTAGTATGATCCGCATCATAGTCCAGATAGTCAAATACACATCCTAAGGGCTTTACCAACATGTAACAGAGAGACAATCAGTGTACACGTTAAGGTAAAGAGCAACCAGATAGCATACTATCATGTCGAGCAAGAAAGTCCTCCCTATATATGTCCCAGCATCCACTACAATATACATTATATGTATAGTAATGGCCTGTAGGGTATACATATAACTAACAATCTCCCACTTGCACTAGGGCCATCTGATAGCAGTGGTTGTAGTATCTCATACTCAACCATCTCATAAAAGTCTCTCTCTGGGAACAGGCCTTTGTGAGTGGATCCGCTGTGTTGTCCTCTGAGTCTACTCTCCTAACCTCGATCTCCCTGGAGATCAACCATCTCCATGATCAGGTGACACTGTCTTAGAATATGTCTGGATCACTGATGGGACGGACGTTCCTTGGCATAAGCCACAACTCCATTGTCTCACAATGGTTGGAACGTAGTTCATCTCATGAACCAATATACACCCAAACATCCTCCTTGGTAGCATCTTAAGTAGCGATGTATCCTGCCTTTATCTTCTAGTATGCCACGGTATCTAGCTTGGAACTCTTCCAACATACCGTCCCTCCACTGAGGGTAAAGACAATGCCTGCGACTGACATTCAATCGTCTTTATCACCCTGGAACACTTCCAGTGATTCTCCGCAGGATCGGTTGATACTATCTCACTACAACTAGTGAGAATCCTAACATCCATTTAGATCTATCTCATAGATCCAAAAACCCAGGATTTAGGAGGTATCATTTTGATCCTACACGGAGAATCATTGTGATAAACGGAGATTGATCGAGCGTAGCATAAGAAACTCCTTTCTTATCAAGAGTATGTCATCCACGTACTCTACGAGGATCACCACAATACTCCCTACTACCTTTTTGTTTATACAAGGTTCATCTACCATTTTGATGATGTCAAACTCTTTGACTAATCCATCAAAACAGATGTTCCAACTCCGCGATGCCTGCTTTAATCCTATAAAGAATCTTGCACACGTTTCCGCTGCTCCCACTGTCTACGAAGCCCTCTGGCTGTGTACTTATAGACGCTCTCTTCCAAAACATTATTTAGAAAAGCAGTCATGACACCCAACCGCCAGATATCGTAGTCATGGTGTGTAGCTGTGGCAAGTAGGATCTGGATGGACTTAAGCATAGTCACTTGAAAAGGTTTCATCATAATCCACGCCTGGTCGATGACGAAAAGCTTTAACAAGTCTAGCTTTGAAACTCTCAACTTTTCCATCTACACCAAGTAATCTTCTCAAGATATACTTGCTCCTGATGGGGATTTAACCCTTCAGATATAGCAACCAAAGTCCATACTTTGTCGGTGTATAAGGATTCCATCTCAGATCGATAAGCATCCAGCCATTCTTACAGAGTCTTACTCCTGATGGCCAGCTCGAAACTAGTTGGGTCATCATCTCATGATGCAATCCTCGCTCCCACTGTCATAGAGAAACCGAAGTATCTCTCAGGTGGGTGAGGAACCCTACTAGATCGGCGGAGAGGCCGAGGTTCGTTGGTAACTATTGAATCCTTTGGTTCTTTCAAATCATCTGCTGTAATTTGTATAGCTGGAACCTTTCCAGTTCTACATTACAGACTTTGCCTCGAGCTTGTCCGGATTTTGCTTTCAGACATAGGCCGGTCAACCCCAAATCTTAACTAGCTTAAGACATGGGTTCTTCCCTTTCCATATCACATATGAAATGGTAGGCTACTAATTTGATTTGAACCCTATTCAATAGGTATGCAGCTTCTCAAGTGCAAAACTCCTAAAAAGGAAATAGGTAACTCAGTAGTACTCATCATAGAGCACACCTTATCGTATAGGGTGTGATTGCTCCGCCCTGATATACCATCGTGCTATGGTGTATACAGAGGAGTAATGCTGAGAGAGAATCTCATTCTCCTTTAGAATAGTCCAGTATTTCCGTGCTCAAGTATTCTCCTCCTTGATCTCATCATAGGACATAATACTTATACCCGTATTCTGGTTCTCTACTTCTCGCTTATATTCTGTGAATATCTAAAAAGGTTCGGACTTGTGTTTCAATAGGAACATAGGTCTGAATCTCGAAAGATCATCAGAGAATGTAATGAAGTATAAAGAACCAGTCGTGGCATGTGTAGACATGAGACCTTACATACATCATCATTTATCAGTCCCAAGAGTTCATTAACTCTTTCTCTGTTTCCAATAAACAGAGCTGGTGTCATTATATCTTTGTGACATGACTAGCGAGTTTCACAAGATGTAAATTCAAACTGATTTAAATATGCATCTACATGTAACTACAGCCAGTCGGGTCGCATAGATATGACCTAGTCTACAATGCCTTAAGAAGGATTTGTTCATTTCTGAACCCTTCCTCTTGTGTGTGTTCCGTATACTAAGAACTGTAGTTTGATTTAGAACATCAATGCTTTTAGATAACGTGCCTGAACCGATCAACTTTTGATATAGGAAATGTTCAAAACATTATCCAACAATACAAAATTTTATCATTTCTTTACTAATAAAGAGACTGATATGATTTTGTATATCAGGTTCGGTATCTAATAACATTCGTTCAGAATCAATGTATTTGTAATACAGGGTGACAGTGACCAACAGACTTGGCTGCAACTCTTGCCCCGTTTTCTGTCTCATGAAACTTATCACCCGTTCTCAGTCCTCTACCTTTCTGTAGCCCTATGTAACAGATTACATATCTGGGATCCTGATCTGGTATCACATACCCAGGACGTAGAGGATACAGAGAAACAGTTCTTTGTAATGAACACACCCGAAGATGATGCATCAGCATGCACTCTCTTCGTTTGGGCGGCACGGGAAATCTGGTATTCCCCAATTTCCTGCTCTGTCTTATAGCAATTATAAGTTGGAGCGGGACCAACGTTCCCCAGCTCAGTATAACAAGCGGGTTCGGTCAATATTCCGTATTATTATCTTGATTAAGGCGTGATATGGTCGCTACCTGGAGAGAGAGAGAAGAAAACACTCAGCGTATGCTCTTGCAAGATCAGATTGGTTATTATTTTATCTCATCAGGATGGCTCCCACTGCTTTTTATCAAATCTTCCTTCAAACCCTAAAAGGAAAGACTAGCCGGGATTAATAACACACTACAAGTTCGCCAATCTTTCAGCCAGGCCAGTGTCGGTACTTTGAGGGAGGTCCCTTGTGCTTTCGCACGAACCTAATTAATGTAAACCTCGTTTTCCCAGAGGCGTAACCTCGTTAACACCTTTCTAGACACCTACTTGATCGGCTAATTGTAATGTATAAAACTCTCCCAGGAGTAACTCTTACTCGCAGCGGGTATCGGGATCCAACTATCTCATAGAAGGTATGCAATCTCATTGCAAATTTCAACACTTGAAATTCCCGATAATATTTTGCCCCTAGCGTCCTATGACCTTGACAGAGGTCAACAAACCATAGGCTCCTAGTCAAGTTCAACCCGTCATTTCCTGATTGAAGTAAACCCACCCGCACGACCCTTGACAGAGGTCAACAAGGTCGCACGACTACCCTAAATCAATCACATCATATGCTTATGCAGATAAGCACTAATCAGCTACCGCACACTACGCCTTGACAGAGGTCAACAAACGTAGCACGAATACTAACTAGTACTTATCTGAAATGACGGAGGGCTACGACAGGTTTTTCTGAAAACCTATTGCGTAATGAACTTGATATCGTTGTAGAATCAAATGATTTTTAAAATGGAGTGTTTTTGAGGCTTTTCTAGTTTTGCTAAAGGAGTCACTCCCGGTGAAGGGATCGTCGGTCCTTTCCTCATCGAATGAGGTGCGGGATATATCACATATATCACTGTGCAAAGCAAAAACTCTTAAAAGCAATCAAAAGACAAACCGAGTGTGTAGCATCTGCCAGTTATTGCTAAAGGAGTCACTCCCGGTGAAGGGATCTCGGTCCTTTCCTTATCGAATAAGGTGCAGGATATATCACATATACCGCTGTGCAAAGCAAGAACTGTAGCTACCTGTTTTATTTTGAAATTAGATTCTACAACATCTTAGGTTTCTTTTTATTTCATTAATCACATTAATGAAGTCCCATCATTTATATACCTAAACATCACAGATAAATACGACGTACACTTATGCCATCCGTATTCGCCTCGATGTCCACTCGTGCACCGTTAGGTTAGGTAACTAACGGCAGAGCAGGGCAGGGCTAGCGCGGGTGTAAAACATAAGTAACGTCTATATAATATATCATATATACTATATACTGTATCTATCACAGAACATCACATGATCACATCACAGATATCGCAGCAGAAGAAACATATGAAATATTGGATATACTAGGATGTCCGTGTTTTCAATACGAGCCAGTATAAAACACGGATTCCACGGTCGCGATGAATAGCCAAACCCACACCCCTAGACCCCTACGAGAGCGGCAAGCAACCCTAACAATTCTAGAGTTAGGAGACCCGGACTCGACTCCTCGAGTTGGTCTCCCACTGGACTCCAGAACCCGGTTACTTATGCTCCCCTCCTTGGGTCTATCCTAGTGCGGAAAAGTAAATAATATACAAACGGTGACATCTTCCGCAACCTGGAAGTGCCCCAATAAAAGAATATTACATACAAGTTTTTACATGAATGAAAATGAAAAACACTCATCTCACACAAAAACCCCCGGCTATTCGAACACGACGATCCAATATAACATATCCTGCAACACATAACATCACATGTCATCAACGTAAGTAAATATGCGCATCCCAATTGTCGTTGACATATAGCAACGAAACCGGCGATATCACATATTACACTTACGGTCACAGAAAAGAAAGTGTAAAACTACAACAGTTGGAATCCACAACCACCTCAGATATCGCATGCCTGACCAAATGAATTACTTAGACATCGCATGCCTAACGATTATAAACCCCGCATTTTAGTCTCAAAATCGAAAACACTTTTCAATATTAAGTCGGGCAATTCAACAAGATTCCCGACATCCTGATCGAATGCTCGTCGCAAACTTCAGTAGACGGCCGCACCCCCGATACCTTCGACGAAGTGCACCAAGGCGGAACACCGCTACCGCGAGCACCCGAATGGATGCTTTCGGCGACGGGGTTCTCCTACAGTCACTTGGTCGGGGCTATAGAGTGAGGCTGTCTATTAAGTTTACCCGGCGAGTATCCGCGTACGCTAAGTGATTGCGATGGAGTTTTGATCAGATCAAAATTCCGTGGCAACCGATCAAGTGAGACTAAACTGCTATGTTTATAACATTCATTCAGTTATCTCATAACTTCTTGTGAATTCCAATTATTGTATCACATTCCGGATAAATAGAAAATGTTAAACTTTCCGATCGAACGATCGAACACCCAAGTTTTCTCGAAACAAGTCAACACATGAAATAAGTCTAACAACATTCAGTTCGTGCCTCAGTACCAACGGTCCAGCCGTAGAAGGGTCAAGCCAACGCCTCACATGTGGCACGCCGTACTGCCCCAAACCCGAAGGTTCAAAGGGCGGTTCAAGACGGTCACATAATCGAGTTAAGGTTTGTTGTCTTCTAGAGGGTTCATCGCGTTACTTGCACTACTTAGAACGTCGTTAAACTACGGAAAAATCCAACACTTGGAAATTTCCCGACAGGGGGAAAATTGGGTATTTATATCCGGTCGAACTTTTTAACATATTCTAAAAAATACCCGGAAAAGCACACCGACAAAAATTAGACAGTCCGATCGAATACACCGAGTCCCCAATACAACCCAGAAAATACAACTCTGGAATAAATATTAAAAACATCCAGAACACACAAGAAACACCAACAGAAACAACTGAAGAAAACACACATCCTAATCATCAAAGACGGCCGTGGAACCGCCGCAAAAGGGGGGTCAACGCCGCGGTTCCACGGCCGTACTGTTGAATTAGATTGTCGTTTTCTCCAGTTTTTCTTAGAATTTCCTGCACGTTTCTCTGCATATTTTTAATTCCAAAAAATCCACATTTTACAGAAATGTCCAGAGAGCATGTTAAGGGTTTGGGTTTCGGGTCGATCGGACTTCAAATTCCGTCGGGACTTCGCCTAAGGCTCTAGCTAGGCTCTGATACCACTGTAGGGTTCCTAGGCACCCTAATGAGGTCACACAAGACATCAACCATGCCAATTTCTAATTTTAACGGTGCCGAGAAACCCGACTACGGATCGTTGGCTAGAAAACTAGGCGAAACAAAACTAGTTAACATCTTAACTAAGAGGAAACGGAAATACAACCTTTGTAGATCCGGTGCTCCACCTCCATAGCTCCGCAACGAAGTCCCCTCGCTGTCCAAATGAATTCCCGGGCTCTAGCGTCGGCTTCGTCGGAGAAATGGTGAGCTAGGTCGTCGATGTCCATGCCGAAGATGATCTACGTCGAGGCATCGCTAGATCAAGCTCTACCTTCACCAAGCCATGAAAACTTGTGAAGGAAACACACTCTACTACTTGGCAAGAGGTATAGGATGAAGAAATAGGAAGTGGGTAGACTTTAGTTTTGGATTTCTCACTAGTTTCCATCAATCACCATTGATGGAGCTTGCTTTCTTCAAGTGAAGAAAGGAAGAAGAAGAAGAATTATGTTATGATAAGTTAATTTAAAAAAGAAAAGAATAATCAATCCTTATCATAACATGAACATAGTTAAGTGTAGAGAACTAATCATGGTTTAATGTAATGGTTAGGGTTAAGCTAAAAACAAAATGGTCAACAAGTCAAGGCATTCATGAAGCTTCATGAATGAACAAAAGAAATGCCACCATTTTATCATTTCATTTCCTTTTTCCAATAAGAAAAAGATTAATAAATAAATGAAAAAAATGAATAAGCAAATAGTAAACCCTAACCATTCCATTAACCAAGGTTTAATTCTATACACTTAATTAAAAAGGCATGTATCATCAAACATGATATAAGCATGTGCACAAAATCATATCGCATATGCAATGCGCACACCCGAGCGAGAAAATCCATTTAAAGTGAACCGATACTAGTTAATGCAAAGTAATATATCAAATATATAATTATGCATTAAATCATTAAATCAACACTTGATTTAACGATCCGGTCATATCGCATATAACCGACTAGTATCATTAGTAACAACTTATCGAATCAACACTTGATCCGATAACCCGGCTATATCGCATATAACCGATCAATGTCACATCGCGAGAATCGAATACAGTATCACATACTGGTATTATTCTCGGTCCCGCACATATCTCATATGCGCTCCTATTTCGTTTTGCTTGAGCCAGGAAACCTCTGTGTAGGACTCTAAAGACTCGTCAATACGCCGGTAGCAGGTGATGATCATATCAAACACCCACAAGTCGCAAGCGGTCTGCTAAACGTAACGGCCACCCGGGTATTGAGCGATCAGAAGATCGATGAGCAAGCCCGCTCACACTCCAGTGAATCCAACCAGTAACACTACCGTACAGTCCGGTCTGATCGTCTGATATGTCGCATATCTCGCCTAGGGGTGGTAAACGTCAGACCCCAATAGCTCGATAAGTCGTGTCGATATGAGGTCTATAACAATTCGAGAAACTACTGGTAACACTTACCAGTAAATCTCAGCAACCCTGGCCAGGGATTTCCTGTTATAGCCAATCGAACACTGCGCAACATCAACCCCCTATACCGGGAGAGACGAATCCCCTCCTATCGCTCATTGCCTCCATGTGACTCGGGACTGTACCCAAAAACCACCGTTTTGCACGCCCTCTTGGACGTGGTAAGATGGAAATCAAAGCACAGTGGGAACCACACAAGACTCTATGACGATCTCGGGTCAACAGACTACTCTGTACCAGTGTCACCAGAGAACTGCCATCTGACGTGAGGTATATTACCATCTGGGAGTTCTCGGCGAGTCCGTCCAGTGTACCCAGTCTCTACTGAGCACCCGTATATCATCTCTGATGTCAAACACCGATGGATATGGGATCATCCATCGCCCATCTGTATGGGTCGAGAAGGTATACGCTAGTCTACTCTGGTATATCGATGCCCCGTCTCGATATACCCACGACTAGGGACTTTGAAGGATGTACTTATGGACTACCATGTCCCCACTAGTATGATCCGCATCATAGTCCAGATAGTCAAGTACACATCCTAAGGGCTTTACCAACATGTAACAGAGAGACAATCAGTGTACACGTTAAGGTAAAGAGCAACCAGATAGCATACTATCATGTCGAGCAAGAAAGTCCTCCCTATATATGTCCCAGCATCCACTACAATATACATCCTATGTATAGTAATGTCCTCTAGGGCATACATATAACTAACACAACGTTCCCCAGCTCAGAATAACAAGCGGGTTCGGTCAATATCCGTATTATTATCTTGATTAAGGCGTGATATGGTCGCTACCAGGAGAGAGAGAGAAGAAAACACTCTGCGTGCGCTCTGTCAAGATTAGATTGGTTATATGTTTTATCTAATCAGGATGGCTCCCACTGTTTTTATCAAATCTTCCTTCAAACCTTAAAAGGAAAGACTAGCTGGGATTAATTACACTCTACAAGTTCGCCAATCTTTCAGCCAGGCCAGTGTCGGTACTTTGAGGGAGGTTCCCCGTGCTTTCGCACGGACCTAATTACAGTAAACCCCGTTTTCCCAGAGGCGTAACCCCGTTGACACCTTTCTAGACACCTACTTGATCGGCTAATTGTAAAGTGCAAAACTCTCCCAGGAGTAACAATTACTCGCAGTGGGTATCGGGATCCAACTATCACATAGAAGGTATGCAATCTCATTGCAAGTTTCAATACTTGAAACTCCCGATAAAGGTTTTTACCCCTAGCACCTATGACCTTAACTATGGTCAACAAATCATAAGTACTAGTCAACTTCTACCCGTCATTTCGTGATTAATTAGACCCACCCACATGACCCTTAACTAAGGTCAACAAAGTCACGCGACTGTCCTAACTAATCGCATCATATGCGGTGTAGGAAGACATCACTTAGCTACCGTACACTGTGCCTTGACTATGGTCAACAAACACAGCACGAATACTAAGTACTCTACTTCCTAAAATGACGGAGGGTTGCGAATGGTTTTTGTGAAAACCTTTAACGCTTTGAACTTGATCTCGTTGCGGAATCAAATGGTTTTTAAATGGAATGTTTTTGAAGCTTTTCTAGTTTTGCTAAAGGGGTCACTCCCGGTGAAGGGATCGTCGGCCCTTTTCTCGTCGAATGAGGTGCGGGATATATCATATATATCACTGTGCAAAGCAGAAACTATAGAAGCGATCAAAAGACAAACCGAGTGTGTAGCATCTGCCAGTTATTGCTAAAGGAGTCACTCCCGGTGAAGGGATCTCGGTCCTTTCCCCATCGAATAAGGTGCAGGATGTTCTACAATGAACACCGCGATGCAAAGCAAGAACTGTAGCTACCTGTTTTTATTTTGAAATTCGATTCCACAACATCAATTAGGTTTATTTTCTTTCATTAATCTCATTAATGAATATCCCATCATATAAATTACCTAAACATCACAGATAAATATGACGTACACTTATGCCATCCGCATTCGCCTCGATGTCCCTCGTGCACCGTTAGGTTAGGTAACTAACGGCAGAGCGGGGCAGGGCTAGCGCGGGTGTAAAACATAAGTAACGTCTATATAATATATCAAATACACTATATATAATATCTGTCACAGAACATCACATGATCACATCACAGATAAATCACAGTAGAAGAAACATATGAAATATTGGATATACTAGGACGTCCGTGTTTTCAATACGAGCCAGTATAAAACACGGATTCCACGGTCGTGATGAATATCCAATCCCACACCCCTAGACCCCTACGAGAGCGGCAAGCAACCCTACCAATTCTAGGGTTAGGAGACCCGGACTTGACTTCTCGAGATGGTCTCTGTAACGTCTTCAAAATAATAAAATATGATTTTTGGGAAATTTTATAATTTAATATTATTTTAATGAATATTTTAATATTCTGGTATAATTAAATACAGATAAATGGGGAAAAATTATGGAAAATTCTAAAATAAGGTATTTTAAGGAATTGCCTCGTTTTCTGTGCATGCCCCCATTTCCTCTAGTTTTGACCCTGAGTATGTCTAGTTTTGACTGATTCCATCTAGGGTGAAATCTGGGTTGATTTTCCTATGTTGGTGTATAATTTGGGACTTGTTTTAGCATGGATTTTGGTATTTGGTGATTCATTCCTGTCGGGTGGCGTTTGGACGTCAACGACAAGTGGATTTTGATTGTGTTTACATACGAGTCGATAGGTTTTTACCTATGCGGGTAGCGTGTGCTATTTTGGTTTCCGATGTGATTTTCATGTGCTTTAGCATTATGATATACTTGTAGGTACCCCGCGTGATGTTGAGGAAAAGGAGGTGAAGATAGCGACATCGGCTTTGGCACACGAGAAGCAATGTGAGTAGATTTATATCTACGGGGAGAAGTCGGGTGGATGGCGTATAGCACCCCCGCAGTCCGTGGTGATGTATACAAATACGTATACACACGAATATTTATTATGTGTTGTTTAGGGTTATTGATGGTAATAATGATATTTTGATGATAAGAATATATTGGTTTAGTATAGTGCGAACCCTAGAGTAGTGGTTGCACTCACACATACATTTACACACATACTTGCATTCATTCTTTCATTTATTAGAGTGCATATGATGGTGCGTATATCTACACATGGGTATGGGACTATGTGTTTATATACGGGATTTGAGGATGATACGTGGTTTGAGATGATACTTGATGTGAGGCCGTGAGATCGGCGATGTGACATAGCTTGTCTTCGAGGTGCGATATGATAGTTTTAGCGGGCCTTTGGACATGTGCTTTACCCGCATTCATATTTTTATAGATGGTATCGATTTGTACTAGACTTAGAGTAGTACCCCAGATTATGCGATCTGATGATAGTGATACCTGATATGTGATGAGGTACTGTGATATTGACCCCTACCCAGCTATTGGGATGCCGTACGACGATCTACCGTACGAGCCGATATTGATGATAGATCCGCACTCATGACTCGAGGATATCTTACGATATGTTATTGAGGCGGGATCACCGACTATCATATCTATATATATTGACTCAGATTAGGTGGTTTCTTACCCCTCCTGTCTAGATTACTTAGTAGACATTAGACTGGACCGAGTCATACCTATTTCAAACTAACGAATCGGGGATATTTTAAAGATAGGCAGAAAGGTCATACGGATATTTTCAAATGATGTATCTTTTCTTAAAACACCGTAGCCCTTGTTTTTCTAAAAGCCCTGATTCGTCTTATTTCAAATGGCACCCCTGCATGACTTGTACAGATTGGTGTAGATTCTTTACTTTTGCGTTGATTATTCGATTCCGCATATTCATGCTATTTGCATTGCATCGCTTGTACTGTGGTTATATTTCAGTCATGCTGCTAGGACACCAGCACCATTATCGATGATGCATATGTTCCACGTACACTTGTTGCCGGCTCACACACTCATCATCGATAATTGCCATGTCACTACACTGTAGTACTATTGCATTCAGTATATGATCCTTGCATGACATGATGATATGCATACCTTCCTTTACATGTCGCATACTTCATGCTTTTGATTATACGCATTGAGATATGTTGTTTCTATGATATTTCTGGATTTGGGAACCGAGAGTGTTTCAAAAGAGAATATGTCATTGCTTTAAAAACCCGGTTACCCTTGATATGATATTTCAGTGCGTCCACCATGTGTTTTCTCGGTGCTGAGAGCGACATGTGAAACCCGAATCGAGGAGTGGATGAGCCGATTGCGGGTACATGGTGGACCCGGTATGGTTCCCCTCGGCAAGATGATCGATGAGCTTTGCCGATTGAGCCTGGAGGCGGGCGAGTACCTACCGGTGATTGGTTGGACCTGGCGGTTATCCGGAGGATACTGACCAGAGTCGATGGATAGATTTGGGCGTCCTGCCGGGGCCGGGGGCCGATACCGCAGACAGAGCCTGCGGGCCGATCCGGACTGACGGAGCCCGATATATGAGGATTTACGTGCCGATGCTTGGGCACAGTTTTCATGATGTTTTCGAGTGCCGATGCTGGGCACTCCGGTTCCATGATTTTGACGTGTCGCGAGGGACACGGGTGGGTTATATCCTCATATTTCCATGCACAGGTTTCATGATATTTACTTGCATGATGGTTATTGTCATTGGGTGACGAGTGGACGGGATCCACGTGTGTGCAGATTTGATTACATTGATCATACCTCATATTCATGACATGCTATTACCTGAGGCACTAGCACGAGAACTTGGCATTACACTCATGTAGAGATTACATTGCCAGTTTAGCATGCTTCAGCTTTATTCATATTGAGGTTTATTTATATCTGATCGTATTGACCTAGGATGGGTCATGCATTCGATCTCTGCTTGTAGATATTTTCTATTCACGAGTTGGCAACTCACCCCCGTTGTGCCCCAGTCCTTGCAGGTTTTTGCCGTACAGATTCCATAGCGGCATTTCTGGCACACTGCTTCCTTATGGGTGACTTGCTTGGATAGGTGGGTTCTTTTGTATCAGAACCGCCATTGTTCATGTATCATTTATTGTATCTAGAATTTCCATCAACCAAAACTTGTATATTGTTTCAGACTTAGAAAACAGTGTTGTTTTATTTCGACCTTAGAGTCGCGCTAGTAGTATTACGGTTTTCTGGCTGTTTGAGTTTCTTTTTTTTTGGGTTTTGATCCTCGCCCTTTGGCGTTGCATATTATTATTGCTTGCGTGGTTGTGACCGTCGATGGACGAAGAGCTAGCTCCCGCTTGGGGATGCCTTTTATCATTTCATATATATTATTCTTGTTGTACCCCGTTCGGGGCCAGTTTTTACAAAGGAAACTCTGCCGAAATTTTCAGGAAAGGTTACACATTTTAAAAAATGCATATTCGGCTTAGTTATTTAAAAACTTTGATTTCCAAACATGATTTCCTTACTTTTCAAAAACAGTTTTCCTTATTTACTCTTAAAATGGTTTTAGATTGCTGGGCTTTTGGCTTACTTGGATCAGATGGGGTCCTATAGACTTCATATGGTTCAAGGGCCAGTCACGTGCTCTTTCGGGTCGTGACAAAGTTGGTATCAGAGCGCTAGGTTGACCTTGGTTCGAGTCTAAGTTTGACTATGTGGAGCCTAGGGCGTTATCTATATAAGGAACTTAGGCTTGACCTTACGGAACTTAGACTTGGTCGAGGGGGTATTAAACCCGAACTTTCGTCGTGTAGGATGACCCTTGGTTGATGGAATAGGTGACTAAAGTAGAGTGACGTACCGTGGGTATGTTCCGCGGCATACTTACGACACGCCACTCCGCTTAAGAAACCTTAGGTTGTACATTTCCTTGCATTGTGTCATATTCCTTCCTATGATCTATCTTCATCGATACTGGTTATGGTTTTGCTGCCGCGATTGCACGGGCAGAGTGAGCTACGGCTCGAGTTGTCAGCATGAGCTCGTCGGGGACGAGGGCTGACCGGGGCGTGATTCCAGAGACATACGGTTGCATTGAGGCTTCGTATTTTGTGTTTCCGCACTATGGGCGTTTGACAGATCGCTGCTGTGAGATTTCTAGGATGTACCGGACGGTACCAGAGGATTGAGCCACTGATAGAGGCCAGCCAGGATGTGATGACCGTTGATGTATCGCTTATTCATGATGGTTGAGGCGCTGCTTAGCGTACCGACGAATGAGCCAGTTGTTGCTGCGAGTGATGAGATATCGCCCAGATGATTGGAGCTACTGCAGCATGAGCATATTCTTAGAGATGTGATAGTGAGTCGCTAGTCACCGAGGATTAATGACTAGGACATGTGGTTCGTTCGCTTACCCCGATGCGAGGTCATCAGATAGATTGATTCCAGCTAGTGGCGACTTCACGCAGATTCGTTGAGCGTCGATTGAGACGATCGAAGGTCAGGAACCCATTTTCCAAGTTTAAAGTATACGGAAAGACATGCAGGTGATTCTATGGACCCTCTAGAAGAATGAAACCCTAACTCGACTTAATGACCGTGTGAAAGCCTTTGAATCTTAGGGTTTGCGGCAGTTCCTCGGCGCCATTAGTGAGGCTTGGGTTTGCCCTTCTACGGCTGGACCACCGACGCTGTGGCATATACTCGATACTATTAAACTGTACCCGAGATGTTGAGCTCTTGGGGGATTGTGAGGTTCTGACGAGTCGATCGGATGATTCGACATCATTCGGATATCATGTGATGGGACACTGCTTGGGAGACTCCAGATACGAGCATAGCCGTCGGAGCGCAGTCTGTGTAGCCATGATGAGATGAGTCCGAACCAGTCGATATTGGAGCAAGGTGGAGTAAAGAGTTCGCACGAGATTTCGACGAGATGACGTTCCACTCCGCTGACATCAGAGATGTGACATGCACGTTGAGGACGTGTTCGGCTAGATATCTTCTACTGAGTGATGAAGATACTGAGTTCGTGATTTCGAGTCCGTGTTAGAGACTTCGGGTGGACCGTAGCCGAGGACATTGCAGTGTGCAGATAGATGCGACGTCGAATGGTCGATGATACAGACAAGCGGGACGAGAAGTTTGTGCGAGAGGCAGGAGAGCTGTCACTACACCCCGTTAAGATTAAAGGCCGGACATGCATACAGAGGCGCAGAGATGCGACCAGCTTCCGAGGAGATGTTGTACTAAGGACGCAGAGGTCCAGAGAGCGAGAAAAGATTTCGCCAGAGTACCAGCCTCCTTACAGTTTGGCTTAGGCAAGATCAGAAGAGACCTTAAGTAGGATTCCTTCCAGTACACTGCTGCAATAAGAGTTGCACCCAGGATCGGATGTGTGATATGCATTCAGAGGACCCGAGGTCGGCGCCAGAGATGTGCTGCTTTACGAGCGGTCGTGAGGATTGACCGAGAGATGACCAGGGAAGTGCAAGAACGGAATCGTTCCTGTCAGCACACCTGACCGGGCCGATGAGCCGATGGATTGCGAGTTGGTAATCTACAGGAAAGATCAGGAACCAGAGGCAGAGGACGCCAGCCGCGAGCAAGAGGCAAGTAGATATCTTGCGCCGCTAGCATCGGATGTACCGGTACCTTCTCGACCCTGAAGGAGGGTATACCGACGACGGTAATTATGATTTGTGATTTTGTGATTTGATTATCACGTATCCGTTGCTTTGGATTTCGGTATTTTGGGCGATCTATTCGCATGATTTAGTCTTGATAACTGAGTTTCATGATATTTGATTTTGTGCACCATGGTTGCACCTACTGGGTATTTATACCTTGTACATAGTTATTACTCTTGAGCTGTTGATTGCGATTTCATGCCTATTTTATGCTGGTGATTTGATTTACACTTCCAGCAGAGTTTCATGTAATTTTAGTGTTTTGATTTTGCACTCGGTATAGCTTATATGTGCTTGTAGTGCATCGATATGTGTTTTGTGCCCGCAGCTGCACACGTTTATGATTTTCTTCATATCTGGATACACTTGGTGTTGCTGCTTACGTATTTGAGTTATTGCTTGGTATTTGTGCATGGGATGCACCAGTTCTATACTTCGTGCATTTGTCGCACCAGTTTTATGTTTCTTGCGTTTATCGCATCAGATTTATAGATCGTGCCTTTGTTGCACCGGATTTATATTTTGTGCATTACGATTGCACCTGACTTCGATTTGATGCCTTTCGGTATGTCGATTTTGATTGTGATATTGATGTGGATTCTTGCACTTCGTGCTTTTGACTGGACTTACGCATATTCGACGTTGCTATTGGATTTTGTGATTCCGTGCATATTGAGTGCGCAGGGTCTAGATTTCCATTCGTGCATGATGGATGCACCGATTTGGATTTTCGCGCATGTTGGGCGCATGTTTTGAGATACGATTTTGGGGCACACCAGATGCACTAAATCGAGATTCTTCGTGCATGTCAGATGCACCTGTTTTGGCTGTCAGGCACACATGTTGCCTATGACAAATGCTTCGTGCACACCCGTTGCACCTAGATGTTGTTTTGTGCACATGTTTAGCGCATATATGGATTTTGATTTCCGTGCGCGTCAGACGCACAGGGTGGTGTTATGTGCATTTTTGGAATTTATTCCTTTTGGAGCAGTACATTTTTATGATGTGGGATATTTGCTTTCATACTGAGCAGGACTAGTCAGTGGACAGTGCCTGGATATATTTTGCATGCATCGATAGTTATCGAAGGGATTTCCGAAAAGCGAGCTATAGTCTCAGTATATACCTACGTGTCCGATATGACACAAAACGTTTTAAAAACAAGGAAACCCTTCTGATTATTTTCAAAATGGTGGAACGTGCTTATTAAACAAAGGATATATACACATATATAGTTATTTTCTTATGAGAAACGTCCGCCACTGTGCAGTGTTACGCGCATCGCACAGCGACTTAAAAAGATTTGGCATACAGTTGCATCAGCTAATTACATGTATAGATTGGGTGTCTACATGTATAGTCTTGGTCCATATCATATTGATTTTGTATTGGATTTGACATTGTGTCGTTACCATGACTCCGATGATTGCGGATGCTTGATGGAGTGTTGCTTTTGAGTTATCTGCTCAGTACTCATGCGCATGCATTGCGCTATGATGTTTTATGTATAGATGATTTCGGAGCCCCGATGACTTGGAATTTGTATTGAAATATTTTAGTAATTGGGGGTTTAAATTTAAATTCGGGGACCGAATTTCTTTAAGGGGGGTAGATTGTAACGTCTTCAAAATAATAAAATATGATTTTTGGGAAATTTTATAATTTAATATTATTTTAATGAATATTTTAATATTCTGGTATAATTAAATACAGATAAATGGGGAAAAATTATGGAAAATTCTAAAATAAGGTATTTTAAGGAATTGCCTCGTTTTCTGTGCATGCCCCCATTTCCTCTAGTTTTGACCCTGAGTATGTCTAGTTTTGACTGATTCCATCTAGGGTGAAATCTGGGTTGATTTTCCTATGTTGGTGTATAATTTGGGACTTGTTTTAGCATGGATTTTGGTATTTGGTGATTCATTCCTGTCGGGTGGCGTTTGGACGTCAACGACAAGTGGATTTTGATTGTGTTTACATGCGAGTCGATAGGTTTTTACCTATGCGGGTAGCGTGTGCTATTTTGGTTTCCGATGTGATTTTCATGTGCTTTAGCATTGTGATATACTTGTAGGTACCCCGCGTGATGTTGAGGAAAAGGAGGTGAAGATAGCGACATCGGCTTTGGCACACGAGAAGCAATGTGAGTAGATTTATATCTACGGGGAGAAGTCGGGTGGATGGCGTATAGCACCCCCGCAGTCCGTGGTGATGTATACGAATACGTATACACACGAATATTTATTATGTGTTGTTTAGGGTTATTGATGGTAATAATGATATTTTGATGATAAGAATATAATGGTTTAGTATAGTGCGAACCCTAGAGTAGTGGTTGCACTCACACATACATTTACACACATACTTGCATTCATTCTTTTATTTATTAGAGTGCATATGATGGTGCGTATATCTACACATGGGTATGGGACTATGTGTTTATATACGGGATTTGAGGATGATACGTGGTTTGAGATGATACTTGATGTGAGGCCGTGAGATCGGCGATGTGACATAGCTTGTCTTCGAGGTGCGATATGATAGTTTTAGCGGGCCTTTGGACATGTGCTTTACCCGCATTCATATTTTTATAGATGGTATCGATTTGTACTAGACTTAGAGTAGTACCCCAGATTATGCGATCTGATGATAGTGATACCTGATATGTGATGAGGTACTGTGATATTGACCCCTACCCAGCTATTGGGATGCCGTACGACGATCTACCGTACGAGCCGATATTGATGATAGATCCGCACTCATGACTCGAGGATATCTTACGATATGTTATTGAGGCGGGATCACCGACTATCATATCTATATATATTGACTCAGATTAGGTGGTTTCTTACCCCTCCTGTCTAGATTACTTAGTAGACATTAGACTGGACCGAGTCATACCTATTTCAAACTAACGAATCGGGGATATTTTAAAGATAGGCAGAAGGGTCATACGGATATTTTCAAATGATGTATCTTTTCTTAAAACACCGTAGCCCTTGTTTTTCCAAAAGCCCTGATTCGTCTTATTTCAAATGGCACCCCTGCATGACTTGTACAGATTGGTGTAGATTCTTTACTTTTGCGTTGATTATTCGATTCCGCATATTCATGCTATTTGCATTGCATCACTTGTACTGTGGTTATATTTCAGTCATGCTGCTAGGACACCAGCACCATTATCGATGATGCATATGTTCCACGTACACTTGTTGCCGGCTCACACACTCATCATCGATAATTGCCATGTCACTACACTGTAGTACTATTGCATTCAGTATATGATCCTTGCATGACATGATGATATGCATACCTTCCTTTACATGTCGCATACTTCATGCTTTTGATTATACGCATTGAGATTTGTTGTTTCTATGATATTTCTGGATTTGGGAACCGAGAGTGTTTCAAAAGAGAATATGTCATTGCTTTAAAAACCCGGTTACCCTTGATATGATATTTCAGTGCGTCCACCATGTGTTTTCTCGGTGCTGAGAGCGACATGTGAAACCCGAATCGAGGAGTGGATGAGCCGATTGCGGGTACATGGTGGACCCGGTATGGTTCCCCTCGGCAAGATGATCGATGAGCTTTGCCGATTGAGCCTGGAGGCGGGCGAGTACCTACCGGTGATTGGTTGGACCTGGCGGTTATCCGGAGGATACTGACCAGAGTCGATGGATAGATTTGGGCGTCCTGCCGGGGCCGAGGGCCGATACCGCAGACAGAGCCCGCGGGCCGATCCGGACTGACGGAGCCCGATATATGAGGATTTACGTGCCGATGCTGGGCACAGTTTTCATGATGTTTTCGAGTGCCGATGCTGGGCACTCCGGCTCCATGATTTTGACGTGTCGCGAGGGACACGGGTGGGTTATATCCTCATATTTCCATGCACAGGTTTCATGATATTTACTTGCATGATGGTTATTGTCATTGGGTGACGAGTGGACGGGATCCACGTGTGTGCAGATTTGATTACATTGATCATACCTCATATTCATGACATGCTATTACCTGAGGCACTAGCACGAGCACTTGGCATTACACTCATGTAGAGATTACATTGCCAGTTTAGCATGCTTCAGCTTTATTCATATTGAGGTTTATTTATATCTGATCGTATTGACCTAGGATGGGTCATGCATTCGATCTCTGCTTGTAGATATTTTCTATTCACGAGTTGGCAACTCACCCCCGTTGTGCCCCAGTCCTTGCAGGTTTTTGCCGTACAGATTCCATAGCGGCATTTCTGGCACACTGCTCCCTTATGGGTGACTTGCTTGGATAGGTGGGTTCTTTTGTATCAGAACCGCCATTGTTCATGTATCATTTATTGTATCTAGAATTTCCATCAACCAAAACTTGTATATTGTTTCAGACTTAGAAAACAGTGTTGTTTTATTTCGACCTTAGAGTCGCGCTAGTAGTATTACGGTTTTCTGGCTGTTTGAGTTTCTTTTTTTTTGGGTTTTGATCCTCGCCCTTTGGCGTTGCATATTATTATTGCTTGCGTGGTTGTGACCGTCGATGGACGAAGAGCTAGCTCCCGCTTGGGGATGCCTTTTATCATTTCATATATATTATTCTTGTTGTACCCCGTTCGGGGCCAGTTTTTACAAAGGAAACTCTGCCGAAATTTTCAGGAAAGGTTACACATTTTAAAAAATGCATATTCGGCTTAGTTATTTAAAAACTTTGATTTCCAAACATGATTTCCTTACTTTTCAAAAACAGTTTTCCTTATTTACTCTTAAAATGGTTTTAGATTGCTGGGCTTTTGGCTTACTTGGATCAGATGGGGTCCTATAGACTTCATATGGTTCAAGGGCCAGTCACGTGCTCTTTCGGGTCGTGACAGTCTCCTACTGGACCCTAGAACCCGGTTACTTGTGCTCCCCTCCTTAGGTCTATCCTAATGCAGAAAAAATAAATAATATACAAATGGTGACAACATCCGCAACCTGGAAGTGCCCCAATAAAAGAATATTACAAACAAGTTTTTACATGAATGAAAATGAAAAACACTCATCTAACATAAAAAAAAACCTCCGGCTATTCAAACACGACGATCCAATATAACATATCCAGCAACACATAACATCACATGTCATCAACGTAAGTAAATATGCGCATCCCAATTGTCGTTGACATATAGCAACGAAACCGGCGACATCACATATTACACTTACGGTCACAGAAAAGAAAGTGTAAAACTACAACAGTTGGAATCCGCAACCTCTTTAGACATCACATGCCTAATCTAATGAATTACTTAGACATCGCATGCCTAACGATTATAAACCCCGCATTTTAGTCTCAAAATCGAAAACACTTTTCAATATCAAGTCGGGCAATTCAACAGGATTCCCGACATTCTGATCGAATGCTCGTCGCAAACTTTAGTAGGCGGCCGCACCCCTAACGCCGTCGACAAAGTGCACCAAGGCGGAACACCGCTGCCGCGAGCACCCGAACGGATGCTTTCGGCTACGGGGTTCTCCTACAGTCACTTGGTCGGGGCTATGGAGTGAGGCTGTCTATTAATTTTACCCGGCGAGTATCCGCGTACGCTACGTGATTGCGACGGACTTTTGTTCACATCAAAACTTCGTGGCAACCGATCAAATGAGACTAAAGTGCTATATTTATAACATTCATTCAGTTATCACATAACTACTTGTGAATTCCAATTATTGTATCACATTCCGGATAAATAGAAAATGCTAAACTTTTCGATCGAACAATCGAACACCCAAGTTTTCCCGATACAGCTCAACACATGAAATAAGTCTAACAACATTCAGTTCGTGCCTCAGTACCAACGGTCCAGCCGTAGAAGGGTCAAGCCAACGCCTCACATGTGGCACGCCGTACTGCCCCAAACCCGAAGGTTCAAAGGGCAGTTCAAGACGGTCACATAATCGAGTTAAGGTTTGTTGTCTTCTAGAGGGTCCATCGCGTTACTTGCACTACTTAGAACGTCGTTAAACTACGGAAAAATCCAACACTTGGAAATTTCCCGACAGGGGGAAAATTGGATATTTATATCCGGTCGAACTTTTTAACATATTCTAAAATTTATCCGGAAAAACACACTGACAAAATTAGACAATCCGATCGATACACTGAGTCCCCAATACAACCCAGAAAATGAATCTCTGGAAAAAATTATCAAAAATCTCCAGGAAAACCAGCACAGACAACTAAGGATTACTGTGCAAAATTGGATGCATAAAACGACAAACTGGCCGCGGAACCGCCGCATGAGCATGCTCATGCCGCGGATCCGCGGCGCCTTTATGGAATCAGGTCCTCGAATTTTACAGTAATCCTTAGATCTTCCTGCTGATTTTTCTGAATATTTTTAATCTGCAAAAATCCACATTTTACAAAAAAGTCCAGAGAGCATTTCAAAGTCGGGGTTTTGGGTCGATCGGACTTCTAACTCCGTCGGGACTTCGCCTAAGGCTCTAGCTAGGCTCTGATACCACTGAAGGGTTCCTAGGCACTCTAATGGAGTCTCACAAGTGATCAAACATGCACAAATCAAATTTTACGGGTGCCTACAAACCCTAATACGGATCGTCAACTAGATATATAGGCGAAGCAAGCAAGTAAACGGAAATATAGCTAAAGGAAAGGGGCTACAACCTTTGTAGATCCGTTCCACCACCTCCTAGGCTCCGTGATGAAGTCCCCTCGCTGTCCAAATCATATCTTGGGCTCTAGCGTCGGCTTCATCGGAGAAAAACGGGCTAGGTCATCGACGACGATGCCGAAGATGATCTACGTCGAGGCATCGCTAGATCAAACTCCAACTTCACCAAGTCAAGAAAACTTATGAAGGAAACACCCTATACTACTTGGCAAGAGGTAGAGGATGAAAAAATAGGATGTGGGTTCACTTTAGAATTGGATTTCTCACTAGTTTTCATCACTTGCCATTGGAGTAGCAAGCTTTCTTCATGGAAGAAGAAGATGAAGAAGAAGAAGAAGAAGATATGATAAGTGTTAAATTATTAGATAAATAAATCAATACTTATCATGTATTAACCCTTGGTTAATTGTAGAGAATGGACCATGGTTAACTTGAATGGTTAGGGTTAAGTATAAGACAAGGATGGTGGACTAATTCAAAGCTTCAAGAATCTTCAACTAGCAAACAAAAATAGCAACCATTCTTTTCTCATCTTTTTCCAAAATAAATAAATAAATAAATAAGAAAAAAGAAAACCCTAATCATAAACTTAACCATGGTTTAATTCTTTACACTTAACCAAGTAAACATGTATCATCAAACATGATACAATCATGTGCACAAATGTATATCACATATACAACTTGCACAATTCAAGTGAGAAAATCCATTTAAAGTGAACCAATACTAGTTAATGCAAAGTAATATATCAAATATATAATTATACATTAAATCATTAAATCAACACTTGATTCAATGATCCGGTCATGTCGCATATAACCGGCTAGTATCCAATGTATCGGCTTATCGAATCAATCCTTGATTCGATAACTAGGTTATATCGCATACAACCATTCGACACATTCATCGCGAGAATGAAATACGGTATCACATACACGCATTATTCTCGGTCCCGCACATATCTCATATGCGCTCCTATTTCGTTTCGCTTGAGCCAGGAAACCTCTGTGTAGGACTCTAAAGACTCGTCAATACGCCGGCAGCAGGTGATGATCATATCAAACACCCACAAGCCGCAAGCGGTCTGCTAAACGTAACGGCCACCCGGGTATTGAGCGATCAGAAGATCGACGAGCAAGCCCGCTCACACTCCTGTGAATCCAACCAGTAACACTTACCGTACAGTCCGGTCTGTTCGTCTGATATGTCGCATATCTCGTCTAGGGGTGGTAAACGTCAGACCCCAGTAGCTCGATAAGTCATGCCGACTTGAGGTCCATAACATTCGTGAAACTACTGATAACTCTTACCAGTATATCACTGCAACCCTGGCCAGGGATTTCCTGTTATGGCCAGTCGAGCATAGCGCAACATCAACCCCCAATACCGGGAGAGACGAATCCCCTCCTATCGCTCATTGCCTCCATGTGAATCGGGACTGTACCCAAAAACCACCTGTTTGCACGACTGTAGAGCCGTGGTAGGGTGGAAATTAAAGCACAGTGGGAGACACACAAGACTCTATGACGATCTCGGGTCAACAGACTAAGCTGTACCAGTGTCACCAGAGAACTGCCATCTAACGTGAGGTATAATACCATCTGGGAGTTCTCGGCGAGTCCGTTCAGTGTACCCAGTCTCCACTGAGCACCCGTATACCATATCTGATGTCAAACACCAATGGATATGGGATCATCCATCGCCCATCGCATGGGTCGAGAAGATATGCACTAGTCTACTCTGGAATATCGATGCCCCGTCTCGATATTCCCTCGACTAGGAACATTTCAAGGATGTACTCATGGACTACCCAGGCCCCACTAGTATGATCTACATCATAGTCCTGGAAGTCGAGTACACATCCTAAGGGCTTTATCAACATGTAACAGAGAGACAGAAAGTATACACGTTAAGATAAAGAGCAACCAGATAGCGTACTATCATGTCGAGCAAGAAAGTCCTACCTATATATGTCCCAGCATCCACTACAATATACATCCAATGTACAGTAATGGCCTCTAGGGCATACATATAACTAACATGGACGGGATCCACGTGCATGCAGATTGATTTCATTGATCATACCTCACATTTATGATATGCTATTACCTGAGGCACTGGCACGAGCACTTGGCACTACACTCATGTATAGAGATTACATTGCCAGTTTAGCATGCTTCAGACTTATTCATATTGAGGTTTATTTATATCTGATCGTATTAACCTAGGATGGGTCATACATTCGATCTCTGCTTGTAGATATTTTCTATTCACGAGTTGACAACTCACCCCTGTTGTGCCACAGTCCTTGCAGGTTTTTGCCGTACAGATTCCATAACGGCATTTCTGGCACACTGCTTCCATACGGGTGACTTGCTTGGGTAGGTGGGTTCTTTGTATCAGAACCGCCATTGTACATGTTTTATTCCTTGTATCTAGATATTCCATCAACCAAAACTTGTATATTGTTTCAGGCTTAGAGACAATGTTGTATTTATTTCGACCTTAGAGTCGCGCTTGTAGTATTACGGTTTTCTGGATGTTTTGAGTTTCTTTTTGGGTTTTAATCATTGCCCTTTAGCGTTGTATATTATTATTGCTTGTATGGTTGTGACCGTCGATTGACGAAGAGCTAGCTCCCGCTTGGGGATGCCTTTTATCATTTCATATATATTATTCTTGTTGTTCCCCGTTCGGGGCCAGTTTTACAAAGGAAACTCTGCCGAAATTTTTAGGAAAGGTTACACATTTTAAAAATGCATATTCGGCTTAGTTATTTAAAAACTTTGATTTTCAAAACATGTTTTCTTTACCTCTTAAAACCAGTTTTTCCTTTATTTACTCCTTAAATGGTTTTAGATTTCTGGGCTTTTGGCTTACTTGGATCAGATGGGGTCCTATAGACTTCATAGGATTCAAGGGCCAGTCACGTGCTCTTTCGGGTCGTGACAAAGTTGGTATCAGAGCACTAGGTTAACCTTGGTTCGAGTCTAAGTTTGACTATGTGGAGCCTAGGGCGTTACCTATATACGGAACTTAGGCTTGACCTTACGGAACTTAGACCTAGTCGAGGGGGAATTAGACCCGAACTTTCATCGTGTAGGATGACCCTTGGTTGATGGAATAGGTGACTTCAGTAGAGTGACGTACCGTGGGTATGTTCCGCGGCATACTTACGACACGCCATTCCGCTTAAGAAACCTTAGGATGTACATTTCCTTGCATAATATTATATTCATTCCTATGATCTATCCTCATCAATACTGGTTATGGGTTTGCTGCAACGACTGCACGGGCAGAGTGAGCTACGGCTCGAGTTGCGTCAGCATGGGCTCGTCGTGGACGAGGACTGACCTGGGCGTGATTCCAGAGGCATACGATTGCATATTGAGGCGTCGTCTTATTGTGTTTTCACGCCATAAGCGTTGGATTGATCGCTTTTACGAGATTTCCCAGATGTGCTGATCGGCACCAGAGGTTTGAGCTACTGATAGAGGCCAGCCAGGATGTGATGACCGTTGATATTATTGCTTATCCAGGATGATTGAGGCATTGTCTAGCGCACGGACGAAGGAGCCAGTTGTTGCTGCGGAAGATGAGATATCGCCCAGATGATTGGAGCTACTGCAGCATAAGCATATTCTTAGAGATATGATAGTGAGTCGCTAGTCACCAAGGATGAGTGACTAGGACATCTGGTTCATTCGCTTACCCCGATGCGAGGTCATCAGGTAGATTGATTCCAGCTAGAGGCGACTTCACGCAGATTCGTTGAGAGTCGATTGAGACGATCGAATGTCAGGAACCCATTTTCCAAGTTTAAAGTATTCGGAAAGACATGCAAGCGATTCTATAGACCCTCTAGAAGAATGAAACCCTAACTCGACATAATGACCGTGTGAAAGCCTTTGAACCTTAGGGTTTGCGGCAGTTCCTCGGCGCCATTAGTGAGGCTTGGGTTTTCCCTTCTACGGCTGGACCACCGACGCTGTGGCATGTACTTGATACTATTAAACTGTACTCAAGATGTTGATCTCTTGGGGGATTATGAAGTTCTGACGAGCCGATCGGACGATTCGACAACATTCGGATATCATGTGATGGGACACTGCTTAGGAGACTCCAGATACGAGCATAGCCGTCGGAGCGCAGTCCGTGTAGCCACGATGAGATGAGTCCGAATCAGTCGATATTGAAGCAAAGTGGAGTAAGAGTTCGCACGAGATTTCGACGAGATGGCGTTCCACTCCGCTGACATCAGAGATGTGATACGCACGCTGAGGACGTGTTCGGCTAGATATCTTCTACTGAGTGAGGAAGATACCGAGTTTGTGATTTCAAGTCCACGTGAGGGACTTCGAATGGACCGTAGCCGAGGACATTGCAGTGCGCAGATAGAGACACAATGTCGAAATGGACGATGATACAGACAAGCGGGACAAGAGGTTCGTGCGAGACACTGATGAGCTGTCATTACTTCCCGTCGAGACCAGAGGCCTGATATGCTTACAGAGGCGTTGGGATGCGACCAATTTCCGAGGAAATGCTGTGCTGAGGACACAGATGTCCATTGAACGAGGAGAGATTATGCAAGAGTACCAGCCTCCGTACAGATCGGCATAGGCAAGATCGGCAGAGACCTTGAGCAGGATTCCTTCCAGGACACCGCTGCAATGATGTTTGCACCCAGGATCAGACGTATGATGTGCATTCAGAGAGCCGGAGGCCGACGCCAGTGACATACTGCTTTACGAGCGGTCGTGAGGATTGACCGAGAGATGACCAGAGAAGTGCCAGAACGGAATCGTTCCTGTCAGCACACTTGACCGGGCCGATGAGCCGATGGATTGCGAGATTGGTAATCTACAGGGAAGATAAGGAACCAGAGGCAGAGGACACCAGCCGCGAGCAAGAGGCAAGTAGAGATCTTGCGCCACTAGAATTGGAGGTACCGGCACCTTCTCGACTTCGAAGGAGGATATACCGACGACGGTATTTATGATTTGTGATTTTGTGATTCGACTATCATGTATCCCTCACTTTGGGATTTCGGTATTTTGGCGATCTATTTGCATGATTGGTTTTGATGACTGAGTTCTATGATTTCTGTTTTCGTGCACCATGGTTGCACTTACTAGGTATTTATACCTTGTGCATAGTTATTATTCTTGAGGTATTGATTGCGATTCCATGCCTATTTTATGCCGGTGATTTGATTTACACTTCCAGCATAGTTTTCATGCACTTCTAGTGTTTTGATTTGATTTGTGCACGTTGATGCACACGGTTGTGAGATTTTCTATCGCGCTACACCTGATTTTGATTGAGTCGCATTATATCGTCGATTTTGACCCTGATATTGACGATTGATACTTGCACTCCGTGCTTTTGGTTGGACTTACGCATGTTCGGCGTTTGTTATTGGATTTCGTGATTTCGTGCATGTTGAGTGCGCCGGGTTTAGATTTTCATTAGTGCACGATGGATGCACCGATTTGGATTTTCGCGCATCTTGGGCGCATGCTTTGAGATACGATTTTGGTGCATACCAGATGCACTAAATCGAGATTCTTCGTGCATGTCAGATGCACCTGTTTTGACTGCCAGGCACACACGTTGCCTATGGCGGATACTTCGTGCACACCCGTTGCACCTAGATGTTATTTTGTGCACCTGTATGGCACATATATGGATTTTGATCTCCGTGCGCACCAGACGCACAGGGTGGTGTTATGTGCATTTTTTAGATTTATTCCTTTTGGAGCAGTACATTTTTATGATATTGGGTATTTGTTTTCATACTGAGCAGGACTAGTCAGAGAACAGTACCTGGATATATTTTGCATGCATCGATGGTTATCGAAGGGATTTCCAAAAAGCGAGCTATAGTCTCAGTGTATATCTACGTGTCCGATATGACGCGAAACGTTCTAAAAACAAGGAAACCCTTCTAAATTGTTTTCAAAATGGCGGAACGTACATAGTAAACAAAAGATATATATACATATATGTGCAGTGTTATACGCATCGCACAGCGACTTAAAAAGATTTGGCATGCATTTACATCAGCTATTCACATGTATAGTTCTGATCTACATCATATTGGTTTTGTATTTGATTTGACATTTGTGTCTTTACCATGACTCCGATGATTGCGGGATGCTTGACGGAGTTTCGATTTTGAGTTATCTGCTCATTACTCATGTGCATGCATTGCGCTATGATGTTTTATGTATTGATGTTTTCGGAGCCCCGATGACTTGGAATTTGTATTGAAATATTTTAGTATTTGGGGGTTTAAATTTAAATTCGGGGACCGAATTTCTTTATGGGGGTAGATTGTAACGTTTCAAAATAATAAAATATTATTTTTGGGAATTTTTATAATTAAATATTATTTTAATGAATATTCTAATATTCTGGTATAATTAAATACAAATAAATAAGGAAAAATTTTGGAAAATTTTAAAATAGGGTATTTTATGGAATTGTACCATTTTAAAGTTTTTATGATTAGTTATATGCTAATTTAGTGTTAATCGCGATTAAAAATCGCTAATCGGATTTTTGGCATTTTTGTGCAAAAATGTGCGCATATCATTTTCCACACTTGTTACACTTGTTACATGTTTTGGGGATATGGTTGCTTAGAGTTCACCATTTTGGGAGAAGAAAAAGAAAAGAAAAGAAAGAAAAAGTAAGTGATGATGAGAGAGAGAGAGTAGGTTGCTTTTGACCTATTTTGACCCTTTCCCCGATCATTTCCCTTATCATTTTCTCTTCCCTCTTCCACTAGAGCTACTGCTGGTCCTGCTCCTCCCTTATCTCCCTCCCCTTCACTCCATAGATCTCTCTCAATTCCCTCACCAAAACCCCATTCCCACTTCACAAAAAATGGTCCCGAGCTCACTAGCTTCACATTGAACCTAGCAAGATTGGATTTGGAGGACTTTGAGCAACTCAAGAAAATTCTTGAGTTGCCAAAGGAGGTAATTTCTACACCTTTAGTTTAGTATTTTGATTTCTTGTGTATCCATACTAGTATCATATCGATATTGTGTCGTTTTGTGGACTTTGGAGAACTCAAGTTAGGGTTTATGTGAGACCTGAAATTAAAGATGAAATTTAGGATTGTGGTGATCTTAGAACCCCTTGTGTGATGCTAATTTAGACCCAAACCTGAACTTGAAACCAGAATACGGATTTATGAGACGATGTCAGGAAAAACTGTAATTCTGTGAGTGTATTTGAGAATCTGCTTTCAACCCAAGACCCCAAAAATAAAACTGAGTTGACAGTGAGATGTGCAGGCACCATGGAACCACCACACCAAACCCTAGCCCCTAAATCTTTTCTTTGGCCACAGATTTAATCCCCCTGGCCGCAATTTAGGCCAGAGCAGGGGTTCCGGTGCTCGTTTTGGTTCTGTAGCCTTATACCCTGTAGACTTGACCCTGGGTATGTCTAGTTTTGACTGATTCCATCTAAGGTGAAATCTGGGTTGATTTTCCTATGTTGGCATATGATTTACGACTGGTTTTAGCATGGATTTTGGTATTTGGTGTTTCGTTCCTTTCGGGTGGCGTTCGGACGTCAACGACAAGTGGATATTGATAGTGTTTACATGCGAGACGATAGGTTTCTACCTAAGCGAGTAGCGTGTGCTGTTTTGGTTTTCCGATATGATTTTCATGTACTTTAGCATTGTGATATACTTGTAGGTACCGTACGTGATGTGGAGGCGAAGAAGATGAAAATGGTGACATCGGCATTGTCACACGAGAAGCAAGGTGAGTAGATTTATATCTACGGGAAGAAGTCGGGTGGATGGCGTATAGCACCCCCGCAGTCCGTGGTGATGTATACGAATACGTATACACACATATATATATTATGTGTTCTTTAAGATTATTGATGGTAATAATGGATTATTGACGATAAGGATGTATTGGATTAGTATAGTGCGAAACCCTAGAGTAGTGGTTATACCTACACATACACGTACACGTATACTTGCATACATTCTTTCATTTATCTGTGAGCATTTGGAGGTGTGTATATCTACACATGGGTATGGGACTATGTGTTCATATACGGGATTTCAGGCCGTGAGATTCGGCGATTTGCCAGAGTTCGTATTTGAGGTGCGATATGATAGTTTTAGCGGGCCTTTGGGCATGTGTTTTACCCCGCATTCATATTTATATAGATGGTATCGATGGTACTAGACTTAGATTTGTACCATAGATAATGTGATATGACGGTAATGATACCTGATACATGATGAGATGAATGTGATATTGACCCGTACCTAGCTATTGGGATGCCGTACGACGATTTACCGTACGAGCTTTATATTGATGTTAGATCCGCACTCATGACTCGAGGATGTTATATGATATACCGTATCGTACGTGATACTATTGAGGCGAGATCACCGACTATTGTATACATATATATGTATATCGACTCAGATGTAGGTGGTTTCATACCCCTCCTGTTTAGATTACTTAGTAGACATTAGACTGACCCGAGTCATACCTATTTCAAAACTAACGAATCGGGGATATTTTAAAGATAGGCGATAGGGATTCTACGGATATTTTCAAACGACACATCTTTATTTAAAACACCGTAGCCCTTATTTTACCAAAAACCATGATTCCTCTTATTTCAAAAGGCAAGGCCGCATTGATATATTTATTGAGGCAGGTTATTTACTGTTGCGTTGATTATTCGATTCCGTATATTCATGCTATTTGCATTGCATCGCTTGTATTGTTGATATCTTTCAGTCATGCTGCTAGGACACCAGCACCATTATCGATGATGCATATGTTCCACGTACACTTGTTGCCGGCTCACACACTTCATCATCGATAATTACCATGTCACTACACTGTAGTACTGTTGCATTCAGGATATGACCCTTGCATGACATATTGATATGCTTACCTTTCTGCTATATGTCGCATACATGCTGCTTTCTGATTATACGCATTGAGATATGCTGTTTCCATGATATTTCTGGTTTTGGGAACCGTGGGTGTTTCAAAGAAAATATGTAATTGTTTTAAAAACCCGGTTACTCTTGATATGATATTTCAGTGCGTCCACCATGTGTTTTCTCGGTGCTGAGAGCGACATGTGAAACCCGATTCGAGGAGGCGGATGAGGCCGATTGCGGGTACATGGTTGACCCGGTATGGTTCTCCGAGGCAAGAAATGTTTTTCGTGGAGTAGACGATGAGCCTGGCAGGGTGGCGAGTACCTACCGGTGATTGGTTGGACCTGGCGGTTATCCAGAGGATACTGACCAGAGTTGATAGATGGATATGGGCGTACTGCCGGGGCCGAGGGCCGATACCGCAGACAGAGCCCGTGGGCTGATCCGGACTGACGGAGCCCGATATATGAGGATTTACGTGCCGATGCTGGGCACAGTTTTCATGATGTTTTCGAGTGCCGATGCTGGGCACTCCGGTTCCATGATTTTGACGTGTCGCGAGGGACACAGATGGTTTATATCCTCATATTTCCATGCACAGGTTTTATGATATTTACTTGCATGATGGTTATTGTCATTGGGTGACGAGTGGACGGGATCCACGTGCATGCAGATTGATTTCATTGATCATACCTCACATTTATGATATGCTATTACCTGAGGCACTGGCACGAGCACTTGGCACTACACTCATGTATAGAGATTACATTGCCAGTTTAGCATGCTTCAGACTTATTCAAATTGAGGTTTATTTATATCTGATCGTATTGACCTAGGATGGGTCATACATTCGATCTTTGCTTGTAAATATTTTCTATTCACGAGTTGGCAACCCACCCCTGTTGTGCCACAGTCCTTGCAGGTTTTTGCCGTACAGATTCCATAGCGGCATTTCTGGCACACTGCTTCCATACGGGTGACTTGCTTGGGTAGGTGGGTTCTTTGTATCAGAACCGCCATTGTACATGTTTTATTCATTGTATCTAGATATTCCATCAACCAAAACGTGTATATTGTTTCAGGCTTAGAGACAGTGTTGTATTTATTTCGACCTTAGAGTTGCGCTTGTAGTATTACGGTTTTCTGGCTGTTTTGAGTTTCTTTTTGGGTTTTGATCATCGCCCTTTGGCGTTGTATATTATTATTGCTTGCGTGGTTGTGACCGTCGATTGACGAAGAGCTAGCTCCCGCTTAGGAATGCCTTTTATCATTTCATATATATTATTCTTGTTGTTCCCTGTTCGGGGCCAGTTTTACAAAGGAAACTCTGCCGAAATTTTTAGAAAAGGTTACACATTTTAAAAATGCATATTCGGCTTAGTTATTTAAAAACTTTGATTTTCAAAACATGTTTTCTTTACCTCTTAAAACCAGTTTTTCCTTTATTTACTCCTTAAATGGTTTTAGATTTCTGGGCTTTTGGCTTACTTGGATCAGATGTGCAGGGTTCCTAGGCACCCTAATGAGGTCTCACAAGGCATCAACCATGCCAATTTCAAATTTTAACGGTGCCGAGAAACTCTAGAACGGATCGTTGGCTAGATTTCTAGGCGAAACAATAAACTAGTTAACACTTAACTAAGAGATACGGAAATACAACCTTTGTAGATCCGGTTCTCCACCTCCATAGCTCCGCAATGAAGTCTCCTCGCTGTCCATAACAAGTCCCGGGCTCTAGCGTCGGCTTCATCGGAGAATAGACGGGCTAGGTCATCGATGTCCATGCCGAAGATGATCTACGTCGAGGCATCGCTAAATCAAGCTCCGACTTCACCAAGTCAAGAAACTTGTGAAGAAAACACACTCTACTACTTGGCAAGAGGTAGAGGATGAAGAAATAGGAAGTGGGTAGACTTTAGAATTGGATTTCTCACTCATTTCCATCAATCACCATTGATGGAGCTTGCTTTCTTCATGGAAGAATATGAAGAAGAAGAAGAAAGTCTTATGATAAGTTATTCCCAAAATGGAAAATAAATGGAATGTTTATCATAATCTAACCATGGTAATGTGTAGAGAATTAACCAAAGTTAGTTGAATGGTTAGGGTTAAGAATGAGATAAGAATGGTGGACTTTGGTCAAAGCTTCATGAAGCTTCAACTAAACTACAAATAAAGCCACCATTCTTTCTCTTTATTCTTATTTATTTCAAAATGAATAAATGAAATAAATAAATGAGAAATGGAAATGAAACCCTAACCACTTAAGTAACCATGGTTTAATTCTTTATACAAACCCAAACTAGCATGTATCATCAAACATGATACAATCTTGTGTACAAAAGTATATCACATATACAATGTGCACAAAAAGTGAGAAAATCCATTTAAAGTGAACCAATACTAGTTAATGCAAAGTAATATATCAAATATATAATTATGTATTAAATCATTAAATCAACACTTGATTCAATGATCCGGTCATGTCGCACACAACCGACTAGTATACAATGTATCGGCTTATCGAATCAATCCTTGATTCGATAACTAGGTTATATCGCATACAACCATTCGACACATTCATCGCGAGAATGAAATACGGTATCACATACACGCATTATTCTCGGTCCCGCACATATCTCATATGCGCTCCTATTTCGTTTCGCTTGAGCCAGGAAACCTCTGTGTAGGACTCTAAAGACTCGTCAATACGCCGGCAGCAGATGATGATCATATCAAACATCCACAAGCCGCAAGCGGTCTACTAAACGTAACGGCCACCCGGGTATTGAGCGATCTGAAGATCAACGAGCAAGCCCGCTCACACTCCAGTGAATCCAACCAGTAACACTACCGTACAGTCCGGTCTGATCGTCTGATATGTCGCATATCTTGCCTAGGGGTGGTATACGTCAGACCCCAATAGCTCGATAAGTCGTGTCGATATGAGGTCTATAACAATTCGAGAAACTACTGGTAACACTTACCAGTAAATCTCAGCAACCCTGGCCAGGGATTTCCTGTTATAGCCAATCGAACACAGCGCAACATCAACCCCCTATACCGGGAGAGACGAATCCCCTCCTATCGCTCATTGCCTCCATGTGACTCGGGACTGTACCCAAAAACCACCGTTTTGCACGCCCTCTTGGACGTGGTAAGATGGAAATCAAAGCACAGTGGGAACCACACAAGACTCTATGACGATCTCGGGTCAACAGACTACTCTGTACCAGTGTCACCAGAGAACTGCCATCTGACGTGAGGTATAATACCATCTGGGAGTTCTCGGCGAGTCCGTCCAGTGTACCCAGTCTCTACTGAGCACCCGTATATCATCTCTGATGTCAAACACCAATGGATATGGGATCATCCATTGCCCATCTGTATGGGTCGAGAAGGTACACGCTAGTCTACTCTGGTATATCGATGCCCCGTCTCGATACACCCTCGACTAGGGACTTTGAAGGATGTACTTATGGACTACCATGTCCCCACTAGTATGATCCACATCATAGTCTAAGTAGTCAAGCACACATCCTAAGGGCTTTACCAACATGTAACAGAGAGACAATCAGTGCACACGTTAAGATAAAGATCAACCAGATAGCGTACTATCATGTCGAGCAAGAAAGTCCTCCCTATATATGTCCCAGCATCCACTACAATATACATCCTATGTATAGTAATGGCCTCTAGGGCATACATATAACTAACAATCTCCCACTTGCACTAGGGCCATCTGATAGCAGTGGTTGTAGTATCTCATACTCAACCATCCCATAAAAGTCTCTCTCTGGGAACAGGCCTTTGTGAGTGGATCCGCTGTGTTGTCCTCTGAGTCTACTCTCCTATCCTCGATCACCCTGGAGATCAACTATCTCCATGATCAGGCGATACTGCCTTAGAATAAGTCTGGATCACTGATGGGACCGGCGTTCCTCGGCATGAGCCACAACTCCATTGTCTCACAATGGTAGGAACGTAGTTCATCTCATGAACTAATATACACCCAAACATCCTCTTTGGTAGCATCTTAAGTAGCGATGTATCCAGCCTTTATCGTCTAGTATGTCACGGTATCTAGCTTGGAACTCTTCCAGCATACCGTCCCTTTACTGAGGGTAAAGACAATGCCTGTGACTGACACTCAGTCGTCTTTATCACTTTGGAACATTTCCAGTGATTCTCCCCAGGATCGATTGATACCATCTCACTACAGCTAGTGAGTATTCTAACATCCATTTAGATCTATCGCATAGATCCAAAATCCAGGATTTAGGAGGTATCACTTTGATCCTATTATGGAGAATTCTTGTGATAACCGGAGATTGATCGAGTGTAGCATAGGAAACTCCTTCCCTATCAAGAGTATGTCATCCACGTACTCTACGAGGATCACCACCATACTCCCTACTACCTTTTTGTATATACAAGGTTCATCTACCATTTTGATGATGTCAAATTCTTTGACTACATCATCAAAACAGATGTTCCAACTCCGCGATGCCTACTTTATCCTATAAAGCATCTTGCACACGTTTCCGCTGCTCCCACTGTCTACGAGGCCCTCTGGCTGTGTACTTATAGACGCACTCTTCTAAAACATCATTTAGAAAAGCTGTCATGACACCCAACCACCAGATATTGTAGTCATGGTATGTAGCCGTGGCAAGTAGGATCTGGATGGACTTAAGCATAGATCCTGGGAAAAAGGTTTCATCATTATCCACGCCTGGTCGATGACGAAAACCTTTAACAAGTCTAGCTTTGAAAGTCTTAACTTTTCCATATACACCAAGTAATCTTCTCAAGATTTACTTGCTCCTGATGGGGATTTAACCCTTCAGATATAGCAACCAAAGTCCATACTTTGTTGGTGTATAAGGATTCCATCTCAGATCGATAAGCATCCAGCCATTCTTACAGAGTTACACTCCTGATGGCCAGCTCGAAACTAGTTGGGTCATCATCTCATGATGCAATCCTCGCTCCCACTGTCATAGAGTAACCGAAGTATCTCTCAGGCGGGTGAGGAACCTCACTAGATCGGCGGAGAGGCTGAGGTTCGTTGGTAACTATTGAATCCTTTGGTTCTATCAAATCATCTGATGTAGTTTGTATAGCTGGAACCTTTCCAGTTCTACATTACAGACCTTGCCTCGAGCTTGTCCGGATTTTGCTTTTTGACGTAGGCCGGACAACCCCAAATCTTAACTAGCTTAAGACATGGGCTCTTCCCATTCCATATCACATATGAAGTGGTAAGCAACTGATTTGATTTGAACCCTGTTCAATAGGTATGCAGCTTCTCAAGCGCATAACTCCCAAAAAGGAAAAAGGTAACTCAGTAGTACTCATCATAGAGCACACCTTATCATATAGGGTGTGATTGCTCCGTCCCGATATACCATCGTGCAATGGTGTATATGGAGGAGTAATGCTGAGAGAGAATCTCATTCTCCTTTAGAATAGTCCAGGATTTCCGTGCTCAAGTATTCTCCTCCCTGATCACATCAAAGGACATAATGCTTATACCCGTATTCTGGTTCTCTACTTCTCACTTATATTCTGTGAATATCTCAAAAGGTTCAGACTTGTGTTTCAACAGGAACATATGTCTGAATCTTGAGAGATTATCAAAGAATGTAATGAAGTACAAAGAACCAGTCCTGGCATGTGTAGACAGGGGACCTTCATACATCAACATGTATCATCCCAAGAGTTCACCAACTCTTTCTCTGTTTCCAATAAACAGGGCTATGGTCATGATATCTTTGTGACATGACTGGCAAGTTTCATAAGATGTAAATTCAAACTGTTTTAAATATGCATCTATGTGGAACTTAGCTAGTCGGGTCACATTGATATGACCTAGTCTACAATGCCTCAAGAAGGATTCGTTCATTTCTGAACTCTTCCTCTTGTGTGTGTTCCGTATACTAAGAACTGTAGTTTGATTTAGAACATTAATGCTTTTAGATAACGTGCCTGAACCGATCAACTTTTGATATAGGAAATGTTCAAAACATTATCCAACAATACATAATTATATCCTTTCTTTACTAATAAAGAGATTGATATGATTTTGTATATCAGGTTCGGTATCTAACAACATTCGTTCAGAATCAATGTATTGGTAATGCAGGGTGACAGTGACCAGCAGGCTTGGCTGCAACACTTGCCCCGTTTTCTGCCTCATGAAACTTATCACCCATTCTCAGTTCTCTACCTTTCTGCAGCCCTATGTAACATATTACATATCTGGGATCCTGATCTGGTATCACATACCCAGGATGTAAAGGATACTGAGAAACAGTTCTCTGTAATGAACACACCCGAAGATGATGCATCAGCATGCACTCTCTTCGTTTGGGCGGCATGGGAATTCTGGTAATCCCCAATTTCCTGCTCTGTCTTATAACAATTATAAGTTGGAGCGGGACCAACGTTCCCCAGCTCAGTATAACAAGCGGGTTCGGTCAATATTCCGTATTATTATCTTGATTAAGGCGTGATATGGTCGCTACCTGGAGAGAGAGAGAAGAAAACACTCAGCGTGCGCTCTGTCAAGAATAGATTGGTTATTATTTTATCTAATCAGGATGGCTCCCACTGCTTTTTATCAAATCTTCCTTCAAACCCTAAAAGGAAATACTAGCCGGGATTAATTACACACTACAAGTTCGCCAATCTTTCAGTCAGGCCAGTGTCGGTACTTTGAGGGAGGTCTCCCGTGCTTTCGTACAAACCTAATTAATGTAAACCTCGTTTTCCCAGAGGCGTAACCTCGTTAACACCTTTCTAGACACCTACTTGATCGGCTAATTGTAATGTATAAAACTCTCCCAGGAGTAACTCTTACTCGCAGCGGGTATCGGGATCCAACTATCTCATAGAAGGTATGCAATCTCATTGCAAATTTCAACACTTGAAACTCCCGATAAAGGTTTTTACCCCTAGCACCTATGACCTTGGCTAAGGTAAACAAATCATAGGTACTAGTCAAGTTCTACCCGTCATTTCATGATTAATTAGACCCACCCACATGACCCTTGGCTAAGGTAAACAAAGCCACATGACTGTCCTAACTAATCGCATCATATGCTGTGTAGGAAGACATCACTTAGCTACCGCACACTACGCCTCGGCTATGGTCGACAAACTTGGCACGAATACTAAGTACTCTACTTCCTAAAATGACGGAGGGTTGCGAATGGTTTTTATGAAAACCTTTAACGCTTTGAACTTGATCTCGTTGTGGAATCAAATGGTTTTTAAATGGAATGTTTTCGAGGCTTTTCTAGTTTTGCTAAAGGGGTCACTCCCGGTGAAGGGATCGTCGGCCCTTTCCTCATCGAATGAGGTGCGGGATATATCATATATATCACTGTGCAAAGCAGAAACTATAGAAGCGATCAAAGACAAACCGAGAGTTGAAGCATCTGCCAGTTATTGCTAAAGGAGTCACTCCCGGTGAAGGGATCTCGGTCCTTTCCTTATCGAATAAGGTGCAGGATGTTCTACAAGGAACACCACGATGCAAAGCAAGAACTGTAGCTACCTGTTTTATTTTGAAATTCGATTCTACAACATCTTAGGTTTCTTTTATTTCATTAATCTCATTAATGAAGTCCCATCATTTAAATTACCTAATCATCACAGATAAATACGACGTACACTTATGCCATCCGCATTCGCCTCGATGTCCCCTCGTGCACCGTTAGGTTAGGTAACTAACGGCAGAGCGGGGCAGGGCTAGCACGGGTGTAAAACATAAGTAACGTCTATATAATATATCATATATACTATATACTATATCTATCACAGAACATCACATGATCACATCACAGATATCGCAGCAGAAGAAACATATGAAATATTGGATATACTAGGACGTCCGTGTTTTCAATACGAGCCAGTATAAAACACGGATTCCACGGTCGTGATGAATAGCCAAACCCACACCCCTAGACCCCTACGAGAGCGGCAAGCAATCCTACCAATTCTAGAGTTAGGAGACCCGGACTCGACTCCTCGAGTTGGTCTCCCACTGGACTCCAGAACCCGGTTACTTGTGCCCTCCTCCTTGTGTCTATCCTAGTGCGGAAAAGTAAATAATATACAAACGGTGACATCTTTCGCAACCTGGAAGTGCCCCAATAAAAGAATATTACATACAAGTTTTTACATGAATGAAAATGAAAAACACTCATCTCACATAAAAACCCCCGGCTATTCAAACACGACGATCCAATATAACATATCCAGCAACACATAACATCACATGTCATCAACGTAAGTAAATATGCGCATCCCAATTGTCGTTGACATAAAGCAACGAAACCGGCGATATCACATATTACACTTACGGTCACAGAAAAGAAAGTGTAAAACTACAACAGTTGGAATCCGCAATCTCCTCAGACATCGCATGCCTGACCAAATGAATTTCTTAGACATCGCATTCCTAACAATTATAAACCCCGCATTTTAGTCTCAAAATCGAAAACTCTTTTCAATATCAAGTCGGGCAATTCAACAAGATTCCCGACATTCTGATCGAATGCTCGTCGCAAACTTCAGTAGACGGCCGCACCCCTAATACCGTCGACGAAGTGCACCAAGGCGGAACACCGCTGCCGCGAGCACCCTAACGGATGCTTTCGGCGACGGGGTTCTCCTACAGTCACTTGGTCGGGGCTATGGGGTGAGGCTGTCTATTAAGTTTACCCGGCGAGTATCCGCGTACGCTACGTGATTGCGACGGACTTTTGATCACATAAAAATTCCGTGGCAACCGATCAAGTGAGACTAAACTGCTGTGTTTATAACATTCATTCAGTTATCACATAACTTATTGTGAATTCCAATTATTGTATCACATTCCAGATAAATAGAAAATGTTAAACTTTCCGATCGAACATTCGAACACCCAAGTTTTCCCAATACAGATCAACACATGAAATAAGTCTAACAACATTCAGTTCATGCCTCAGTACCAACGGTCCAGCAGTAGAAGGGTCAAGCCAACGCCTCACATGTGGCACGCCGTACTGCCCCAAACCCTAAGGTTCAAAGGGCAGTTCAAGACGGTCACATAATCGAGTTAAGGTTTGTTGTCTTCTAGAGGGACCATCACGTTACTTGCACTACTTAGAACGTCGTTAAACTACGGAAAAATCCAACACTTGGAAATTTCCCGACAGGGGAAAAATTGGGTATTTATATCCGGTCGAACTTTTTAACATATTCTAAAATTTATCCGGAAAGCCACATAGACAAAATCTGATACTCCGATCGAAACACCGAATCCCCAAATCAACCCAGAAAATGGAACTCTGGAAAAAATATTAAAAACATCCAGAACACACAAGAAACACCAACAGAAACAACTGAAGAAAAAACACATCCTAATCATCACAGACGGCCGCGGAACCGCCACAAAAGGGGGGTCAACGCCACGGTTCCGCGGCCGTACTGTTGAATTAGGTTGTCGTTTTCTCCAGTTTTTCTTAGAATTTCCTGCACATTTCTCTGCATATTTTTAATTCCAAAAAAATCCACATTTTACAGAAATGTCCAGAGAGCATGTTAAGGGTTTGGGTTTCGGGTCGATCGGACTTCAAATTCCGTCGGGACTTCGCCTAAAGCTCTAGCTAGGCTCTGATACCACTGTAGGGTTCCTAGGCACCCTAATGAGGTCTCACAAGGCATCAACCATGCCAATTTCAAATTTTAACGGTGCCGAGAAACTCTAGAACGGATCGTTGGCTAGATTTCTAGGCGAAACAATAAACTAGTTAACACTTAACTAAGAGATACGGAAATAGAACCTTTGTAGATCCGGTTCTCCACCTCCATAGCTCCGAAATGAAGTCTCCTCGCTGTCCATAACAAGTCCCGGGCTCTAGCGTCGGCTTCATCGGAGAATGGATGGGCTAGGTCATCGATGTCCATGCCGAAGATGATCTACGTCGAGGCATCGCTAAATCAAGCTCCGACTTCACCAAGTCAAGAAACTTGTGAAGAAAACACACTCTACTACTTGGCAAGAGGTAGAGGATGAAGAAATAGGAAGTAGGTAGACTTTAGAATTGGATTTCTCACTCATTTCCATCAATCACCATTGATGGAGCTTGCTTTCTTCATGGAAGAAGATGAAGAAGAAGAAGAAAGTATTATGATAAGTTATTCCCAAAATGGAAAATAAATGGAATGTTTATCATAATCTAACCATGGTAATGTATAGAGAATTAACCAAAGTTAGTTGAATGGTTTGGGTTAAGAATGAGATAAGAATGGTGGACTTTGGTCAAAGCTTCATGAAGCTTCAACTAAACTACAAATAAAGCCACCATTCTTTCTCTTTATTCTTATTTATTTCAAAATGAATAAATGAAATAAATAAATGAGAAATGGAAATGAAACCCTAACCACTTAAGTAACCATGGTTTAATTCTTTACACAAACCCAAACTAGCATGTATCATCAAACATGATACAATCTGTGTACAAAAGTATATCACATATACAATGTGCACAAAAAGTGAGAAAATCCATTTAAAGTGAACCAATACTAGTTAATGCAAAGTAATATATCAAATATATAATTATGCATTAAATCATTAAATCAACACTTGATTCAATGATCCGGTCATGTCGCACACAACCGACTAGTATACAATGTATCGGCTTATCGAATCAATCCTTGATTCGATAACTAGGTTATATCGCATACAACCATTCGACACATTCATCGCGAGAATGAAATACGGTATCACATACACGCATTATTCTCGGTCCCGCACATATCTCATATGCGCTCCTATTTCGTTTCGCTTGAGCCAGGAAACCTCTGTGTAGGACTCTAAAGACTCGTCAATACGCCGGCAGCAGATGATGATCATATCAAACATCCACAAGCCGCAAGCGGTCTGCTAAACGTAACGGCCACCCGGGTATTGAGCGATCTGAAGATCGACGAGCAAGCCCGCTCACACTCCAGTGAATCCAACCAGTAACACTACCGTACAGTCCGGTCTGATCGTCTGATATGTCGCATATCTTACCTAGGGGTGGTATACGTCAGACCCCAATAGCTCGATAAGTCGTGTCGATATGAGGTCTATAACAATTCGAGAAACTACTGGTAACACTTACCAGTAAATCTCAGCAACCCTGGCCAGGGATTTCCTGTTATAGCCAATCGAACACAGCGCAACATCAACCCCCTATACCGAGAGAGACGAATCCCCTTCTATCGCTCATTGCCTCCATGTGACTCGGGACTGTACCCAAAAACCACTGTTTTGCATGCCCTCTTGGACGTGGTAAGATGGAAATCAAAGCACAGTGGGAACCACACAAGACTCTATGACGATCTCGGGTCAACAGACTACTCTGTACCAGTGTCACCAGAGAACTGCCATCTGACGTGAGGTATAATACCATCTGGGAGTTCTCGGCGAGTCCGTCCAGTGTACCCAGTCTCTACTGAGCACCCGTATATCATCTCTGATGTCAAACACCAATGGATATGGGATCATCCATCGCCCATCTGTATGGGTCGAGAAGGTACACGCTAGTCTACTCTGGTATATCGATGCCCCGTCTCGATACACCCTCGACTAGGGACTTTAAAGGATGTACTTATGGACTACCATGTCCCCACTAGTATGATCCGCATCATAGTCCAGGTAGTCAAGCACACATCCTAAGGGCTTTACCAACATGTAACAGAGAGACAATCAGTGTACACGTTAAGGTAAAGATCAACCAGATAGCGTACTATCATGTCGAGCAAGAAAGTCCTCCCTATATATGTCCCAGCATCCACTACAATATACATCCTATGTATAGTAATGGCCTCTAGGGCATACATATAACTAACAAGATGGAGTCCTATAGACTTCATAGGATTCAAGGGCCAGTCACATGCTCTTTCGGGTCGTGACATTGCGGTTTTCTAGTGATGTAAAGTGTCGTCCACCATGAGTTTTGCTGTGGTTTTCTAGACCCGTTTCGAGGAGGTGGATGAACCGTCTCGGATACATGGTGGGCCCGGTACAGTACCCCGGGGTAAGAAGATCGCAGGAGATGGCGTTGAGCCTGGCAGGGGACGGATTACCTACCGGTGACTTCATTTGGCACGGCGGATATCCAGAGGATACCGACCGTGGCCGCTGGATTGAGATATGGATATTTGATATGGATCAGCCGGATGGCTGAGACCAGAGATACTGGACATAGATATATGAGATTTGGAAAGTTTTGAGGTGTCGTTGCTGGACACAGATTTTACCGATTTCTTAGATATTATGCTGATGTTTAAAAAGGAAGTTTCAAAACAAGGAAGGAATAATTCTCATACATACTTGATAGTACTTTCATGTGGCATACATACCTGTTATTGCATCCATGTGACATATATACTTGCTAGTATACTGTTGGTGCATACATACCTGCTAGTACATGTAGCCATACCTGTTTTAGGGATGCCCGGACACTTGTGTGCATGCATACGATAGCCTTAGTAGATGTTATTTATTACTCACGAGTTGGCAACTCACCCCCGTTGTGCCACAGCTTTTCTTCAGGTCTATTCCGTCAGCACTGTAGCGGCGGATACTTTTTCTTCTTTTGCACTTTTTGCCTGGACTCGAGGCTTTTGCTCATAGGTGGGTTATTATCATTTTGTGCAACCTTATATATTTGTTGTATCTAGAACACTCCATCTACTGCTACTATTATTTTAGTTGTACCTGTCTTATTTGGATTACTATATATTGACCTAGAGGTGAGATTGTGAGACTTGGGGATTTATTTTAGGATATATCTGGAGTCGAGCTCACTTGAGCCGACATGTTATTTCTTATGCTTCATGCTTATTTATGCACATTGTCATTTTACACCGCGTGGGATTTGTTACCGCCTTGAGGCGAAGAGCTAGCTTCCGCTTGGGGATACCATATTCGTGTATTCATTTATATTCTGCTTGCACCCGTTTGGGGCTGATTTTACAAATAAAATTCTGCAGGAATTTTGGGAAAAGGAAGGATATTTTAAAAAGGGGAATTTAATGTGGTAATGGAGTAAAATGCTTAAATAAATTGGTTTTCCTTCACTCTAAAAGATTTGAAATGGGTTTTGTATTCTGGGCTTCGGCTTACTTAGTTACGGACGCCTTGAGACGTTTCGTAACTTAAGTGCCGGTCGCGTTCCGTACTTTGCGGGTCATGACAAAAAGTAAATAATATACAAATTGTGACATCGACCTCATCCCGGAAGTGCCCCAATAAAAGAATATTACATACATTTAATTTTACATGAATGAAAATAAAAACTCTCATCTCACATAAAAAAAAACCCCGGCTATTCAGAACGCGACGATCCAATATAACATATCCAGCAACACATAACATCACATGTCATCAACGTAAGTAAATATGCGCATCCCAATTGTCGTTGACATATAGCAACAAAACCGGCGATATCACATATTACACTTACGGTCACAGAAAAGAAAGTGTAAAACTATAACATTTGGAATCCACAATCTCTTTAGACATCGTAAATCCGAAATATCATATATTTCGGATTTCATGCCTAACTGTGTGAATTCCACATATTGTATCACATTCCAGATAAATAGACAGTATTAAACTTTCCGATCGAATAATCAAATACCCAAGATTTCCTAAATAGCTCAACACTTGAGCGGAGTTCAAAAATTCCAGAATACGTCACAGTAGCAATGGTCCAGCTGTAGAAGGGTCAAGCCAATGCCTCACATGTGGCACGCCGTACTGCCCCAAACCCTAAGGTTCAAAAGGCAGTTCAAGACGGTCACATAATCGAGTTATGGTTTGTTGTCTTCTAGAGGGTCCATCGCGTCACATGCACGTATTTCCGAAAGATTTAAACCCGAGAAAAATTCAACACTTGAACGTTTTTCGTGCCGGGAAAAATTGAGTTAATGATATCCGTTCGAACATTTTAATACTTTCTAAATTATCCGGAATAACAGAACAAAATTTAATTCTCCGATCGAATCGACGATTACAAAATAAACCCCAGAATACTCAACACTTGAGTTAATTTAAAAATACCCAGAAAATACAAATAACAGAAATAGTAATTACAGTGAAAAATGAGTGCATGATTCCTCATTACTGCCGCGGATCCGCGGCCCAAGGGAGGTACGGCCGCGGTTCCGCGGTGGTGTGTACGGATTGTGCGCTCAAATTTTACCGTAGTTCTTAGAAAACCCTGCTGAATTTTTTAGGTATTTTTAATTCTGAAAATACACAGTTTTGAAAAAAAATACAGAGAGGGGGTTAACTTTGACGTATTCGGGTTCGTTCGGAGTTTTAAATTCGTTAACACATCACCTAATGCTCTAGCTAGGCTCCGATACCACTGTAGGGTTACTAGGCACTCTAATGAGATTCTACAAGGCATCAACCATGCCCGTTTAAAATTTTAGCCGTGCCGAATAACCCTAAACAAGATCGTTGCTAGAAAATTAGGGCTTCATATGCTAGTAAACTACGTTTACGACTAAGTGAATACGAAATACAACCTTTGTAGATCGGTCCTTCACTTCTTTAGCTCCTTGTTGAAGTCCCTTCGCTGCGATCGTGGTTCTCCCGGACCCTTGCATGGCTTCACGAGGCGAAAGACGCGTCTTTGCTTGAAGTCTTCGAGGCCAAAGATGATCTACGTCGAGGGGATGCCAACTCAAGCTTCTACTTCACTAACTTGAGAATTAGTGAAGCAAACACCCTAAACTAAAGTGCTATTCTAGTAGAGGATGGAGAAATAGGAAGTGGGTTCTCTTTAGAATTTTATTTCTCACAATATTTCTCACTTTGGATCAAACCCTAGCAAGCTTTTTCCTTTTAACAATGAAGAAGAAGATGAACAAAAGAAAGAGATGAGGATAATGATCAAGTGAGAAGGCTAACCATGGTGAGTGAGTATCATATACTAACTCTTTTAGAGACTTAACCCAAGGTTAATCCTTATGGTTGGGTTAAGAAATATCCATAGTAAAAACAAATTTAGTGGAATTAGTCAATGCTTCCACAAGCTTCCACAAGCTTCAAGCATTTAGCTAATCCTCCACTAATTTTGTAATTACTTTGAATATTAAAATCCAACATAAAAGATAGCATGGTGTAAGTCTCATACACCCAAGTCATGTGTATCATCAACCATGATACAATAATAAAACACAATTTTAATATATATCATATATACATTAAAGTTGTGCTCATGTGAAAAAAACCCTAAAGTGAACAAGTGTTAGTTAATGTAAACTAGTATATCCAATATACAATTATACAATAAATTATTAAATCAACACTTGACTTAATAATCCGGTCATATCACATATAACCGACTAACATCTAATGTATCGACTTATCGAATCAACACTTGATTCAATAACCCGGCTATATCATATATAACCGACCGATACAAAAAGTCGTGAGAATAGAATACGGTATCACATACACGCATCATTCTCGGTCTCGCACATATCACATATGCGCTCCAATTTCGTTTTTCCTGAGCCAGTAAAACCTCTGTGTAGGACTCTAAAGACTCGTCAATACGCCGGTAGTAGGTGATGATCACATCAAGCATCCACAAGCCGTCAGCGGTACTAGCTGGACGTAACGGCCACCCGGGTATTGAGCGATCAGAAGATCAGCAAGCAAGCCCGCTCCAACTCTTGAAAAAGCCTGCCGGTAACACTTCCCGCACAGTCCGGTCTCCTAGTCTGATATGTCGCATATCAAGTCTAGGGGTGGTAAACGTCAAACCCCAATAACCGATTGTTGGAGATAGTGCCCTTAGAGTCAATTATTGGATCACAGGCACGTGATTGCAATGATTGAGGGAGGACCTATCCCGGTAGGACAGTCTTACTCAAGATGATAGTATGCTATCTGGTTTATCTTTATCATCGTGTACTATTTTAGGTGACCTTACGAGTCGCTATTACACGTTGATAGAGCCCCTAGGATTCTTGCTTGACTACCAGCAGTATGAGGGCGATCATATACGTGAGAGCTGGAGTCTTTAAGCACATCCTTAAAAGGTCCCTAGTCATGGGAGTTTCAAGACAGGGCATCGATTCTCCAGAGTAGACTAGTGTATACAATCGAGACCCCCACGAGGGGCGGTGGTCGGTCTCACAAGCCACTTGTGTCAGTTGGTTCACCTAAGATGTATACAGGTGCTCATTGGGTTATGAGTACACCGAACAGGACTCGCCGGGAACCTGCTAGTTGGGATTATACCAGACGTCAGATAGCAGTTCCCTGGTGACATGTGTATAGGTTAGTCCATCGACCTGAGATCGTCATTTGTCTCGTGTGAGTTCCCACTGTACTTTGATTACTACCCTACCACGGCTCAAAGGAGTCATGCAAACAGGTTTTAGTTGGGTACAGTCCCGAGCCACATGGAGGCAGTGAGCGGATCTGCAGGGGTTCGTCTCTCCCGGTATTGGGGGTGAGGTCGCGCTGTGTCTAGGAGAGCCATTACACAAAGCCCTCGGCCGAGGCAGGAGATTTACTGGTAGGTATTCCAGTAGTATCTTAGGGTGTTCTGGGCTTCACTCCGACACGACTTGTACCGCTTTTGGGGGTCTGACTTTTACCAACCCCCTAGGCCCGCCATGCGATACTCATAGACGAACGGACCGGACTGTACGGATATTGTCACTGACAGGCTCAGTAAGGTGTCAGGATGAGTTCGCTCGTCGACGTCCCTTTTGGTCAATAGCTGGTAGCCCGTCACGTATGGCTAATACCTCTGACGTGCTTATGGTTAAATCCACAGCCATAGTATTGACGAGTATTTAGAGTCCACCACACACAGTTACTCAAGTTTCGGGTGAAACGCTGTAGAGGCCGTATGGAGATATGGCAGGGTTCGATCAGATACGTGCGGTATTGCACGGATCGTGATCGGACGGTTTTTACTAGCCGGCTTTGGCTTAAGCCGGATCCTAGTATTATACAGTGTAGATTTTGTCTCTTTGCATTTGTGTTCAGTGGGAACACAAATGCGGGCATGTATATGCAGTAGTGGGGTTTTCCTGTAATTTATTACGGGATCAGTTTTCTGAAGTTGCCAGTTTGCATTCCGTTCCGGCCGGTTTTCCTTTGTTCCTTCGCGGCCGGACTTTTTCGATGGAGGGACTAATTTGCAATTGTGCAAATTAGTATTTGTGGAGGGGGTCCATTGTAAATGTATGGCTTCATCATGAGATCCTTTTCTAGTCATTTCTTTTGCATTTATGAGATTAGAATGAGATGAGAGTTAAAAAGACTTTGAGGTGACTATTTTCTTATGCTTATCTCTCATTTTCTCTTTTTGATTAATTGATTCTCCACCCATTTCCTTTTGTGAGGCCGGCCACTTGGGCAAGTGGGGAGAGATGAGAGGAAATTTCATTTGGTGTGGTTCTCATTTTTTTGCTTGCTAAAAATTACATTGCTCATCTCTCCAAAGTTATTCTTCCCTCCACATCAAAAGGCAACTAAATCCCAAATGAGACAAGGCTTTTCTACACTACATCTACAGCAAATCTTGGTCGCGTCGGCTAGCCAACTTCGCCTCCAAGTTGCCTCGGTCCAGAGGTGGGAGCTCGTAAAAGAATCCGGCTATGTGGTGCCCTTATCGACGAGGAGGTGACGGACGGAGTTTCCGTGGGAGATCGGAGTGGAGACGAAGACCGAAGGACACGGATCGCTTGGTATAACTCTCTTCCCTTCTCTTGTTAGCTAGCATTAAGTTAATGGTCACGATCCGGGTGTATTGTCCGTGGTAGCGCCGGTTTAAAGATAAGAAAAAATTTTGATTCCGCATTTTGGCTTCGGATAGACGGCCGGGGCGCTGCCGTGGCGCAACATGGTATCAGAGCCACACCATTAACCTTGCCTAGCTTGCTCTAGTGTGTTTACATCTTCGATTGAACAAAATTCCAAAACCCGCATTTTCAAATACACAGTTTCTGTCGAAATTTTTTTGGCTCCAAAAATTTTTCAGGTTGTTTTAGAATACTGTGCATAGAAATCTAAGCACTCTGTGAAAATTTAGTCACGAAATCTCACCATATCACCGCGGAACCGCGGCTAAACCCATGCTTGGGCCGTGGTTCTGCCGCGCTTTTAACTGTTCAGCATTCCAAATTTTTCCAGAGGGCTTTAGACTTGGAAATAGGGGTTTTGGGATATTATTTTTAGTCCCAGATTTTCTGTAACTGCTACAGTAATGCTTGGGGCCCACTTGATAAAATTTGATCGATCGGATATTTTAAACATGCTAGTTCACAGTATTTACATTATATCTGCGACCGTGAATGTCACTCGATCGGTAAATCCAGTCTATCTGCTATAGCTCTTTTAGACGGATTTGCGAGCGTGACATTCACGTTGATGTTCTGTGTTGTGCTGTGATGTTATGGATTGGTCGTGGGGGATAGCCTAGATGCAATGTTAGTACAGTTTTGTTTTATATGTACATTTGATATTGCGGGGCGAGCATCCGACATGTGGACTGCTGTCACTGCCTGTTTGTATTATTCTTTTGGGGCACGACCGGGTCGAGGCCGATGTACCCGTTGTATGTATATTTTACTTTCTGTACTAGGATTACCCCGCGGAGGGGTGCACGGATAGCCGGGTTCTAGAGGGCAACAAGCCCGCATCTCATGGCATTGAGACGGAGGGTACTTTACTCTAGAATTGGCGGGCTATTCGCCGCACTCGTAGGGGGTACAGGTTGACCCGGGAGGGGTACCCAAGTTACCGAATTCCGTGAAGTGCTGGGTGGTCCATTCACGTTGCTGAAGGGGGCTGCCTCGCTTCAGGTTTTGGTGGGTAACTTGCCGCGTCCGTAGGGGTCTAGGATTTTCATTTCACAGGCTATCCACACGACCAGGGGAACGTCGGGTTTCAGCAGCGGCTCTGTGAAACCCGGGGATCCCAGATATCTGTATTGTTCTGTGATGCTGTACATTTCTGTGATGTTGCATTTTATCACGTCTTGAGCGAAATATTATATATTGATATATATACTAGTAGATGTTGTATATGTTTTGCATCCGCGCTAGTCCAGTCCCCGCTCTGTCGTTAGTTAAGTAACCTAACGGGTGATGACGGGATCCAGTGGCGAATGCGGATGGCATATACGTACATCAATATTTTTGTTCTTTTGTGGTGTGATCAATTGATGGGACTGCGTTGATTCGGATCAATGCAAGATAAACAAACCTATTATGATGTTGTTGGAACAATTTTTCAAAAAGCTGTTATTGCAAGGACGTTCTCTTTTGTTTTGCACAGTGGTATTCGGTTATGAATATCCTGCACCTCAGTCGACGAGGCAAGGGCCGAGATCCCTTCACCGGGAGTGACCCCTTGGACAGATGTTTGCGTCAGGGCAATAACCTCACTATAGCCGATTACTTTTGCTTTGCATCGTGGTATTCAGTTGGAATATCCTGCACCTCATTCTACGGGGAAAGAGCGAGATCCCTTCACCGGGAGTGACCTCTTTAGCAAAGGTTTTCGTCACTATATTTTTATAAAAGGCTATACAGTTCCTTCAACGATATCAAGTTCATTACGTTAAATGTTTTTCGCCAAAAACCATTCGTAGCCCTCCGTCATTTCTTACGGGTATTATTTAGTATTCGTGCTGTGTTTGTTGACTCCGTCAAGGCGTAGTGTACGGTAGCTAAGTGGTGCTTGTTTGTTGCATAAATGAGATTGGTTAGGACAGTCGTGCGGCCTTGTTGACTCCGTCAAGGGCACGTACGGGTGGGTTTAATGCAATCCAGATAATGACGGGTTGAACTTGACTAGGACTCTTTGATTTTTTGACTCCGTCAAGGTCACTTGGGTCCTAGGGGTAAAAATCACATTGGGAGTTTCTAAAGAAACTGAAACTTGCCAGGAATGCGCATACCTTCTGGAGTGTGGTGACGTGAGTGGATTCCGTCACGTTATCATGCGATGATAGTTGGATCCCGATTCCCACTGATGAGTTGGTTTACTCCTCGGGTGATCCCGACTAATTCTTCTTTCAGGTTTGGAGGAGAATTTGACGATACAGTAGGAGGTTTCCTGATTAGATAAAGTGATAACCATTCTGATCTAGGTTAGAGTGCACGCTGAGTGTTTCTTTTCTCTCTCTCTTTGGCAGGGACCATTGACCCTGTAAGTCGATGTACAACACCCCACAACTAGCGGGGAGGCGGAAATATGAAAAACGATCTTGTTCTTTGCATAAACATCGACTAACCGCATGAATCAAAGCTAAACGATAACTAACATCAAACATAGAAGTTCTAAACTACTATGTGAAGTGATTATACCTAAAGAACCATGTCCTTCGTCTTTACGAACTCCACCTTCTCCTCGGCCTTCTCCAAGTAGTAGACGATCCACCACGAGAGCTAAACTCCAAGCTTTGCCTCTAAACTTGAGGCAACTAGGTATCTTTAAGTGCTAATCAAAGTACCTAGATGAAATAGAGTATGGTTATGGATTAAGTAGTCTAACTAATCCTTGTACTCAACACATGAGAGGGGAGGATTAGGGTTTGAAGAGAGAGAGCTTGAGGAGAGAGAAGATGAACATAATAATGAGAAGAGAAAATGAGTTATCAGAATATATATCAAGCATTTTTATTTATCCAGAAAAGAAAAGAAAATGATTTACAACCATGCTTGATAAATATCTTATGGTGATTCATCTCCATGAGTCATTAAGCAATTATGAAGCATTAATGACATGGATGAATCATCCATATGACTCACTAATCTCATTCAATGTATATGCCACCTAAACCTCCCTAGTCACCATCTTCTAGAAGCTTCTCGCGTAATTACGAGAACGCCCCTCCTATCCGTGAAAACACGGAAAATCTTTAGACTGTATAAATCCAATAACCGGATACTAGTAACTGGCTTAAACCAAAGCCGACTAGTAAAAGCTGTCCGAAAGTCGTACGTGCGTAAACACACGTATGCGTCCGAACCCTTATCGTAAAACCATACGACCTCTATATCATTTCGCCTGGACTAGGGAAACTCTCTGTGTGGGACTCTAGAGACTCGACTACTATGCTGGCAGTGGGTTTAACCACAGACCGCAAGCGGCACTAGCTGTACGTAACGGTCCCCAGGTAGACGTCGATAAGAAGGCCGATAAGGAAACCCATCCGAACTCCTACTGAGTCTGATGTGACAATCTCCGTACAGTCCGGTCTGTTCGTCTAAGACTATCGCATATCGGGCCTAGGGGCGGCAAGCGTCAATCTCCTAATAGCGGTATAAGTCGTGTCGGAGCGAAGCCCATTACACCCTGAGAAACTACTGGAACCTACCAGCAAATCTCGCTTGCCCTGGTCAGGGACTTTGCGTAATGGCTCTCTGACACAGCGCGATATCAACCCCCAGTACCGGGAGAGACGAATCATGTCTAACCGCTACTGCCTCCAAGTGCTCGGGACTGCACCCAACTGCTACCTGTTTGCACGACTCCTTTGAGCCGTGGTAGGGTAGCAATCTAAGAACAGTGGGACACACTCGAGGCGAAGTAGCAGTGTCAAGTCTGCGGACTAAGCTGTACTCATGTCACCTGGGAACTTTTCACTGACGACTGGTATAAAACCAACCAACAGTTTCCTGTGAGTCCTGTCTGGTGTACTCGTAACCTAACGAGCACCTGCATACTATCTCCAGTACGACATACTGACGGCTGTGGGACAGACCATCTCCCCAACTGGGATGAGAAGCGTACACACTAATCTACTCCGGAGTATCGATGCCCTGTCTCGATAATCCAACGACTAGGGACCTGAATAAGGATATGCTTGTAGAATACCCAGCCCCCACTAGTGTGACTGCCATCACAACGCTGGTAGTCAAGCAAGATCCTAAGAGCTCTATCAATACGTATACTCACATATTAAGACAGAAAAACCAAGTAGCATACTACCATGTTTAGCAAGACTGTTATATACATGTGAATATCCCAAACTTCCATTAAGTAATATACAAACTAGTATGATACAATAATGGCCCCTAGGGCATATACACTAACAGACCCGACCCTAGACTATGACTCAGTGACCAAGTTGACCGAACCTTCTTATAAGACTGGCTTTTGGATTGTCAGAGTTGCAAACCTCATTGTCACTCCTACTTTTACCCTTTTCTCCAGAACACCCCATATTACTACGAATGTCCACTTCCATTGGACAAAACCATCATATGGTTATATACGAACTCGAAGGAATTCGAGGATGGTTTCCGGTTCTGGAGAAAGCGAATAGGACTATTCAGTTGTCTTTTCCTTTTACCTTCTCTCAGGTTGCGAGTACTCCTTGGTTTAGGAGATAGTACACCTATTATGCAAATTGGATAGTCTTCTTCCAAACCATAGGCAGGTGCCGACCGGTAGGGAATGAAGAAAACCAATTTGCCTAAACGGTGTACAGAAGGTATTAAGTTAAGACAAAGAAAGGATTAGTAAGGGGACAAAGTAAATTGCGACTGATATTCACGACTGAACCAACTATTTCATTACCACTCCCATTTCACCTTTGTATTTCTCCAGGACACTCCGTATCACTACGAAGATCCCAAGTTTATTGGATAATCCATCGTATGGATATATACGAACTCGAAAGGAACTTGTTCTAGTTCGGGGATGGATCCTGGTTCAGGAGAAATAGGAATTAAGTTCATTCGGTTTTCTTTTATCTACACCTTCTCTCGCATTGCGAGTGCTCCTAGGATTAGGACAGTACACCCATTATGCTTATTGGATAGTCTTCTTCCAAACCATAGGCTGGTGTCGAACGGTAGGGAAGGAAGAAAACCATTTGGCCTAAAGGGGTGAGCAGAAGGTAATGACTAATGACATATAAAGGGATTTGGAGAGGTGGCAAAGAATTATACGGTTACAGTTGTGAATCTGGATAATGGAAGAGGCATTACTAGGAATACCAGGATACCCCATCGAAATATTTCAATGTTTCAGTGTCACTGTGTACTGTTAAAAGAAAACTGATCTCCTAATTAGACACTTGCTCCAGGGTATGTATTTACCAGGTATGATTATCACATCTGTATGGTTTTACAGATGATGAGTGGAAGTAAGTTATTAGGAACTAGGTAATCATCCTTATTATATCAGAATTCGTTGTAATTGGTGATATTTGAGGAAGTCGCCTGGATTGTTTACCAGACGGCAAATATTTGGTTTTGAATATCCGTTGTTATGCACCAATTTCAAATTGATATATCTGTACGTCTATTTTTATAGAGTGAGATGTGCCTTTTTGAAATTATGTCTATGACATTTACCTATATCAGTGGATGGTTAGGTAAGGAGCATTGAACAGCGGTGTAATTCTTCTTAACCATAAGTACAGTTTTCAACCTACGACACACAGTGAATGAGTCACTAGACTCAGGGGACTTATACAGAGTATTGTATATTGTCCAGTGTCCATTAGGACAGAGGGGTTGGTCCTCGTACTATATTCTGTTTACTTATGACTTCCCTAGTTCTTAGACATGTGTTTCGTAGAAATGCAAGGTCTAAGTTTTGAGGAGTTATAGGTATAAGAATAATGTAGAGAACCAGATGTTGCAAGTATCAGGATTCTTCAAGATGATCGAAGATGTAGATACTTGTGTATGGTATTCAGTTGATAGTAGTGGTTAAGAGAACTTGCTTCTCTTTCAGGTTACTCATAATTGGAAGTATTCCTAAGTTGAGTAACGCTGATCGGCCTCTCTCCATTTACTTGACATGCACTGGAGACAGCTGCATGATTTGAATCTGGTTCCAATTAAATCAGTGCCTCTGTTTCTATATTGGATATAGAACAGTTCATATCTTGATATTGTTAAGCTACGGGGAGTTGTCCGGCTTATGCTTAAAACCAGACACTGGACAACTAAAGGAACGTTTCTGTAATGGCTGTTTGTGGGTTGACCCAGGATATGACGAGAGTTAATTTTCTACCATCTGGAAGATCAATAGTGATATTGTTCTTCACTCGCCATAATTTTAAAAGAAATGGATTTTTTTTCAGAAAACAATAGTGGGAGTACGGTAGAACTGGAAGTAATTCCAGAACCGCAAACGATTACTGAAAATTTGATAAGAACCTAAAGATTCAATCTGGTTTGACATTCCATTGGCCACTCCACAGATAAAGTGGGTAACCTTAGGCACCCGAAAGGTACTTCGGTATGCTCAAGGACGGTGACATGGAGGTTCTTGTTTACCCTGATTTTCTATTGCTGTTGTTCCAGACTGTGAGACCCGGCAGGAGGATGAGTATAGCATCGTTCTAAACTTGCTTTAGAAGTGTACGTGTATATGACTCTGCCAGAGGGTTGTCATGGTCAGTGGGAGCAGCGGAAGCATTGGTGGACAGGTGGCTTATGTCTATTTATAGACTAAAGCTGATATAGCGGAGATAGATCATCGATTTCTGATGTGACAGTCATAGGTTTGACTTCATCAGAATAGGGGATGGATCTGTTAAGAAGGTAGTAGGGTGTAATGTCCTGGTATTTGGATGACATACACAGAGTAGGAGGTGAAATTCCTACACTACGATCAGTTATTCTTTGGTTGTCACACAGTGGTTTCTCCAAATAGGACTTGGATATTATATCAGACATTCTGATTACTGGATCTATGGTTTTAGATCTAGATTTGGGTGGTTTCCCAATCTGGGTACTTTGACAGCATTCTATGAGCATTTAGAATGGACGACTCCTGGCACGGTAGTGTACCTGCAGGTTGGAGTCACCCTCTCTAAAGGTGTCTTATAAACTAAAGTAGAGAGGGATGTGCATGATTGGCAGATCACTTGCTTAGGCAATTGAGTCAATCATGAGATGTCAAGTACCACACCAGATGTTGTTCTTACAGTAGATGCAATAAGTTGATATTAATCCAATCTTGGAGAAACGATCGGAAGCAATTTTAGGACATAAGTGCGTGTTCTAGGGATTTGATAACGACAGCCTCCTTTGGGAGACGGTTATCATTCTAGGCTTCCAAGATGACCTGGACGACAGGGTGGCCGTCAGAGTTATAGTTCTCCCTCTGACGAGGGGCAGTATTTTGGACAGGTGGTCCAGGCGGATACTGAGGGAGGCATGGTGCAGGATACTGATTAAGTTCAGTTGACGATATAGTCTAAGAAGTTTGGATTTGGAGTTCATTTATGAACTAGGTCCCATCAGACATCCAGACATTCCAAGACAGGTATTGCTCATTTCGGGAGATGGCTTTCTCCGCGAACTTGAGATATAGAGAGACATAGAAAGAAACATCACAGCGGATCCACTCACTGAGGCTATTCCTCGGACGCAATAGTTTCGCAAACGAGCTTTGTGAGACTGACTAGTAGAGGAGTTGGGTATTCGGTATCACACGGGCTGTGAGTATGCGACATCGCAACAATTAGCCTTGAGTGCAAGTGGGAGATTGTTGGAGATAGTGCCCTCAGAGTCAATTATTGGATCACAGGCACGTGATTGCAATGATTGAGGGAGGACCTATCGCGGTAGGACAGTCTTACTCAAGATGATAGTATGCTATCTATTTTATCTTTATCATCGTGTACTGCTTTAGGTGACCTTACGAGTCGCTATTACACGTTGATAGAGCCCCTAGGATTCTTGCTTGACTACCAGCAGTATGAGGGCGATCATATACGTGAGAGCTGGAGTCTTTAAGCACATCCTTAAAAGGTCCCTAGTCGTGGGAGTTTCAAGACAGGGCATCGATTCTCCAGAGAAACTAGTGTATACAGTCGAGACCCCAACGAGGGGCGGTGACCGGTCTCACAAGCCACTGGTGTCAGTTGGTTCACCTAAGATGTATACAGGTGCTCATTGGGTTATGAGTACACCGGAGAGGACTCGCCGGGAACCTGCTAGTTGGGATTATACCAGACGTCAGATAGCAGTTCCCTGGTGACATGTGTACAGGTTAGTTCATCGACCTGAGATCGTCATTTGTCTCGTGTGAGTTCCCACTGCACTTTGATTACTACCCTACCTCGGCTCAAAGGAGTCGTGCAAACAGGTTTTAGTTGGGTACAGTCCCGAGCTACATGGAGACAGTGAGCGGATCTGCAGGGGTTCGTCTCTCCCGGTATTGGGAGTGAGGTCGCGCTGTGTCTAGGAGAGCCATTACATAAAGCCCTCGGCCGAGGCAGGAGATTTACTGGTAGGTATTCCAGTAGTATCTCAGGGTGTTCTGGGCTTCACTCCGACACGACTTGTACTGCTTTTGGGGGTCTGACTTTTACCAACCCTGCAGGGTTCCTAGGCACTCTAGTGAGGTCTCCCAAGCCATCAACCATGGCAATTTCAAAAATTATGGTGCCTACAAACCCTAAAGTACGGATCGTTTGCTAGATATCTAGGCGAACAAGAACTAGTTAACAGTTAACTAATGAGATACGGAAATTACAACCTTTGTAGATCCGGATATCCACCTCCACGGCTCCGCAACGAGGTCATCTCCGCTGTCCAAATCAAATCCGGGCTCTAGAGTCGACTTCGTCGGAGAATGGGCAAGCTAGGTCGTCGATGTCCATGCCGAAGATGATCTACGTCGAGGCATCGCTAGATCAAGCTCCTCCTTCACCAAACCCTAAAATCTTGTGAAGGAAACACACTCTACTACTTGGCAAGAGATAGAGGATGAAGAAATAGGAAGTGGGTATACTTTAGAATTGGATTTCTCACTCATATCATCAATCTACCATTGATGAGGTCAAGGTTTTTCTTCTTTAGTTCAATGAAGAAGAAGAAGAATATAAAGAAGAAAATTATGATATCATTATTCCCCAAAATGAAAAGAATAATAATCTTATCATAACTTGAACCATGGTTAGATGTAGAGAGTAAATCATGGTTAAAGAATGGTTAGGTTAAGCATGAGATAAGAGTGAAGACTTAGTCAAAGTTTCATGAAACTTCAACTAAATCCAAAATAAGCCACCATTTATCTTTCTTTTCCTTATTCCAAAAAAGAATAAATAAGAAAGATAAATGAATAAATAAAAATCAAAACCCTAACCCATTCATAACCATGGTTCATTCTTTACACTTAACCAAGTTAGGCATGCATCATCAAACATGATACAAGCAAGTGCACAAAAACATATCGCATATGTAATGCGCACATCCGAGTGAGAAAATCCATCTTAAGTAGACCGATACTAGTTAATGCAAAGCAATATATCAAATATATAAATATGCATTAAATCATTAAATCAATACTTGATTCAATGATCCGGTCATGCGCACATAACCGACTGGTGTCTAATATATCGGCTTATCGAATCAACGCTTGAATCGATAACTAGGTTATATCGCATACAACCATTCGATATATTTATCGCGAGAATAGAATACGGTATCACATACACGCATTATTCTCGGTCCCGCACATATCTCATATGCGCTCCTATTTCGTTTCGCTTGAGCCAGGAAACCTCTGTGTAGGACTCTAAAGACTCGTCAATACGCCGGCAGCAGGTGATGATCATATCAAACACCCACAAGCCGCAAGCGGTCTGCTAAACGTAACGGCCACCCGGGTATTGAGCGATCTGAAGATCGACGTGCAAGCCCGCTCACACTCCAGTGAATCCGACCAGTAACACTACCGTACAGTCCGGTCTGATCGTATGATATGTCGCATATCTCGCCTAGGGGTGGTAAACGTCAGACCCCAATAGCTCAATAAGTCGTGTCGATATGAGGTCTATAACTGTTCGAGAAACTACTGGTAACACTTACCAGTAAATCTCAGCAACCCTGGCCAGGGATTTCCTGTTATAGCCAATCGAACACAGCGCAACATCAACCCCCATATACCGGGAGAGACGAATCCCCTCCTATCGCTCATTGCCTCCATGTGACTCGGGACTGTACCCAAAAACCACCGTTTTGCACGCCCTCTTGGACGTGGTAAGATGGAAATCAAAGCACAGTGGGAACCACACAAGACTCTATGACGATCTCGGGTCAACAGACTACTCTGTACCAGTGTCACCAGAGAACTGCCATCTGACGTGAGGTATAATACCATCTGGGAGTTCTCGGCGAGTCCGTCCAGTGTACCCAGTCTCTACTGAGCACCCGTATATCTCCTCTGATGTCAAACACCGATGGATATGGGATCATCCATCGCCCATCTGTATGGGTCGAGAAGGTACACGCTAGTCTACTCTGGTATATCGATGCCCCGTCTCGATACACCCTCGACTAGGGACTGTGAAGGATGTACTTATGGACTACCATGTCCCCACTAGTATGATCCGCATCATAGTCCAGGTAGTCAAGTACAGATCCTAAGGGCTTTACCAACATGTAACAGAGAGACAATCAGCATACACGTTAAGGTAAAGGGTAACCAGATAGCATACTATCATGTCGAGCAAGAAAGTCCTCCCTATATATGTCCCAGCATCCACTACAATATACATCCTATGTACAGTAATGGCCTCTAGGGCATACATATAACTAACAATCTCCCACTTGCACTAGGGCCATCTGTAGCAGTGGTTGCAGTATCTCATACTCAACCATCCCATGAAAATCTCTCTCTGGGAACAGGCCTTTATAAGTGGATCCGCTGTGTTGTCCTCTGAATCTATTCTCCTTCCCTCGATCACCCTGGAGATCAACTATCTCCATGATCAGGCGATGCTGCCTTAGAATTAGTCTGGATCACTGATGGGACCGGCGTTCCTTGGCATGAGCCACAACTCCATTGTCTCACAATGGTAGGAATGTAGTTCATCTCATGAACCAATATACACCCAAACAGCCTCTTTGGTAGCATCTTAAGTAGCGATGTATCCAGCCTTTATCGTCTAGTATGTCACGGTATCCAGCTTGGAACTCTTCCAACATACCGTCCCTTTACTGAGGGTAAAGACAATGCCTGCGACTGACACTCAGTCATCTTTATCACCCTGGAACCCTTCCAGTGATTCTCCCCAGGATCGATTGATACCGTCTCACTACAATTAGTGAGTATCCTAACATCCATTTAGATCTATCTCATAGATCCAAAATCCAGGATTTAGTAGGTATCACTTTAATCCTATGTGGAGAATCATAGTGATAAGCGGAGATTGATCGAGCGTAGCATAGGAAACTCCTTCCCTATCAAAAGTATGTCATCCACGTACTCTACGAGGATCGTCACCATACTCCCTACTGCCTTCTTGTTTATACAAGGTTCATCTACCATTTTGATGATGTCAAACTCTTTGACTAATTCATCAAAACAGATGTTCCAACTCCGCGATGCCTGCTTTATCATATAAAACATCTTGCACACGTTTCCGCTGCTCCCACTGTTTACGAAGCCCTCTGGCTGTGTACTTATAGACACACTCTTCTAAATCATCATTTAGAAAAGCAGTCAAGACACCCAACCGCCAGATATCGTAGTTATGGTATGTAGCCGTGGCAAGTAGGATCTGGATGGACTTAAGCATAGTCTCTTGAAAAAGTTTCATCATGATCCACGCCTGGTCAATGATGCAAACCTTTAACAAGTCTAGCTTTGAAAGTCTCAACTTTTCCATCTACACCAAGTAATCTTCTCAAGATATACTTGCTCCTGATGGGGATTTAACCCTTCAGATATAGCAACCAAAGTCCATACTTTGTTGGTGTATAAGGATTCCATCTCAGATCGCTAAACATCCAGCCATTCTTACAGAGTCCTACTCCTGATGGCCAGCTCGAAACTAGTTGGGTCATCATCTCATGATGCAATCCTCGCTCCCACTGTCATAGAGAAACCGAAGTATCTCTCAGGTGGGTGAGGAACCCTACTAGATCGGCGGAGAGGCTAAGGTTCGTTGGAATCTACTGAATCCTTTGGCTCTATCAAATCATCTGCTACAGTTTGTATAGCTGGAACATTTCCAGTTCAACATAACAGACCTTGCCTCGAGCTTGTCCGGATTTTGCTTTTAGACATAGGCCGGACAACCCCAAATCTTAACTGGCTTAAGACATGGGCTCTTCCCATACCATATCACATATGAAGCGGTAGGCAACTGATTTGATTTGAACCCTATTCAATAGGTATGCAGCTTCTCAAGTGCATAACACCCAAAAGGAAAAAGGTAACTCAGTATTACTCATCATAGAACACACCTTATCACATAGGGTGTGATTGCTCCGCCCTGATATACCATCATGCTATGGTGTATGCGGAGGAGTAATGCTGAGAGAGAATCTCATTCTCCTTTGGAATAATCCAGGATTTTCGTGCTCAAGTATTCTCCTCCTTGATCTCATCATAGGACATAATACTTATACCCGTATTCTGGTTCTCTACTTCTAACTTATATTCCGTGAATATCTCAAAAGGTTCGGACTTGTGTTTCAACAGGAACATATGTCTGAATCTTGAGAGATTATCAGAGAATATAATGAAGTATAAAGAACCAGTCTTGGCAGGTGTAGACAGGGACCTTACATACATCAACATGTATCATCCCAAGAGTTTACTAACTCTTTCTCTGTTTCAGTAAACGGAGCTATGGTCATCTTATCTTTGTGACATGACTGGCGAGTTTCAGAAGATGTAAATTCAAACTGATTTAAATATACATCTATTTGTAACTCTAGCCAGTCGGGTCGCATTGATCTGACCTAGTCTACAATACCTCAAGAAGAATTCGTTCATTTCTGAACTCTTTCTCTTGTGTGTGTTCTGTATACTTAGAACTGTAGTTTGATTTAGAACATCAACGCTTTTAGATAACGTGCCTGAACCGATCAACTTTTGATATAGGAAATGTTCAAAACATTATCCAACAATACAAAATTTTATCGTTTCTTTACTAATAAAGAGAGTGATATGATTTTGTATATCAGGTTCGGTATCTAATAACATTCGTTCAGAATCAATGTATTCAGGTAATACAGGGTGACAGTGACCGACAGACTTGGATGCAACACTTGCCCCGTTTTCTGCCTCATGAAACTTATCACCCGTTCTCAGTTCTCTACCTTTCTGTAGCCCTATGTAACAGATTACATATCTGGGATCCTGATCTGGTATCACATACCCAGGACGTAGAGGATACAGAGAAACAGTTCTTTGTAACGAACACGCCCGAAGATGATGCATCAGCATGCACTCTCTTCGTTTGGGCGGCACGGAAAATCTGGTATTCCCCAATTTCCTGCTCGGTCTTATAACAATTATAAGTTGGAGTGGGACCAACATTCCCCAGCTCAGTATAACAAGCGGGTTCGGTCAATAATCCGTATTATTATCTTGATTAAGGCATGATATGGTCGCTACCAGGAGAGAGAGAGAAGAAAACACTCAGCGTGCGCTCTGTCAAGAATAGATTGGTTTTTATTTTATCTAATCAGGATGGCTCCCACTGCTTTTTATCAAATCTTCCTTCAAACCCTAAAAGGAAAGACTAGCCGGGATTAATTACACACTACAAGTTCGCCAATCTTTCAGCCAGGCCAGTGTCGGTACTTTGAGGGAGGTCCCCCGTGCTTTCGCACGAACCTAATTAATGTAAACCTCGTTTTCCCAGAGGCTTAACCCCGTTGACACCTTTCTAGACACCTACTTGATCGGCTAATTGTAATGTATAAAACTCTCCCAGGAGTAACACTTACTCGCAGCGGGTATCGGGATCCAACTATCTCATAGAAGGTATGCAATCTCATTGCAAATTTCAACACTTGAAATTCCCGATAATATTTTGCCCCTAGCAGCTTTATGACCTTAACATAGTCAACAAATCATAAGTGCTAGTCAAGTTCAACCCGTCATTTCCCGATTGAATTAAACCCACCCGCACGACCCTTAACATAGTCAACAAAGTCGCACGACTACCCTAATCCAATCGCATCATATGCTAATACAGATAACCAATAGTTAGCTACCGCACACTACGCCTTAACATAGTCAACAAACGTAGCACGAATACTAACTAGTACTTATCTGAAATGACGGAGGGCTACGACAGGTTTTTCTGAAAACCTATTGCGTAATGAACTTGATATCGTTGTAGGATCGAATGATTTTAAAATGGAGTGCTTTTGAGGCTTTTCCAGTTTTGCTAAAGGAGTCACTCCCGGTGAAGGGATCGTCGGTCCTTTCCTCGTCGAATGAGGTGCGGGATATATCATATATATCACTGTGCAAAGCAAAACACTTAAAAGCAATCAAAAGACAAACCGAGTGTGTAGCATCTGCCAGTTATTGCTAAAGGAGTCACTCCCGGTGAAGGGATCTCGGTCCTTTCCTCGTCGGATGAGGTGCAGGATATATCACATATACCTCTGTGCAAAGCAAGAACTGTAGCTACCTGTTTTATTTTGAAATTCGATTCTACAACATCTTAGGTTTCTTTTAATTTCATTAATCACATTAATGAAGTCCCATCATTTAAGTACCTAAACATCACAGATAGATATGACGTACACTTATGCCATCCGCATTCGCCTCGATGTCCCCTCGTGCACCGTTAGGTTAGGTAACTAACGGCAGAGCAGGGCAGGGCTAGCGCGGGTGTAAAACATAAGTAACGTCTATATAATATATCATATATACTATATACTATATCCATCACAGAAACACATCAGAGATATCGCAGCAGAAGAATCATATGAAATATTGGATATACTAGGACGTCCGTGTTTTCAATACGAGCCAGTATAAAACACGGATTCCACGGTCGTGATGGATAGCCAAACCCACACCCCTAGACCCCTACGAGAGCGGCAAGCAACCGTACCAATTCTGGAGTTAGGAGACCCGGACTCGACTCCTCGAGTTGGTCTCCCACTGGACTCCAGAACCCGGTTACTTGTGCCCTCCTCCTTGGGTCTATCCTAGTGCGGAAAAGTAAATAATATACAAAGGGTGACAGCTTCCGCAACCTGGAATTGCCCCAATAAAAGAATATTACATACAAGTTTTTACATGAATGAAAATGAAAAACACTCATCTCACATAAAAACCCCCGGCTATTCAAACACGACGATCCAATATAACATATCCAGCAACACATAACATCACATGTCATCAACGTAAGTAAATATGCGCATCCCAATTGTCGTTGACATATAGCAACAAAACTGGCGATATCACATATTACACTTACGGTCACAGAAAAGAAAGTGTAAAACTACAACAGTTGGAATTCGCAACCTCCATAGACATCGTATGCCTAATCAAATGAAATTCTTAGACATCGCATGCCTAACAATTATAAACCCCGCATTTTAGTCTCATTATCGAAAACACTTTTCAATATCAAGTCGGGCAATTCAACAAGATTCCCGAAAAACTGATCGAATGCTCGTCGCAAACTTTAGTAGGCGGCCGCACCCCTGATACCGTCGACGAAGTGCACCAAGGCGGAACACCGCTGCCGCGAGCACCCGAACGGATGCTTTCGGCGACGGGGTTCTCCTACAGTCACTTGGTCGGGGCTATGGAGTGAGGCTGTCTATTAAGTTTACCCGGCGAGTATCCGCGTACACTACGTGATTGCGACGGACTTTTGATCACATCAAAATTCCGTGGCAACCGATCAAGTGAGACTAAACTGCTATGTTTATAACATTCATTTAGTTATCTCATAACTATTGTGAATTCCAATTATTGTATCCCATTCCAGATAAATAGAAAATGTTAAACTTTCCGATCGAACAATCGAACACCCAAGTTTTCCCAATACAGATCAACACATGAAATAAGTCTAACAACATTCAGTTCGTGCCTCAGTACCAACGGTCCAGCCGTAGAAGGGTCAAGCCAACGCCTCACATGTGGCACGCCGTACTACCCCAAACCCGAAGGTTCAAAGGGCAGTTCAAGACGGTCACATAATCGAGTTAAGGTTTGTTGTCTTCTAGAGGGTCCATTGCGTTACTTGCACTACTTAGAACGTCGTTAAACTACGGAAAAATCCAACAATTGGAAATTTCCCGGCAGGGGAAAAAGTGGGTATTTATATCCGGTCGAACTTTTTAACATATTCTAAAATTTATCCGGAAAGCCACACAGACAAAATTTGATACTCCGATCGAAACACCGAATCCCCAAAACAACCCAGAAAATTCAACACTTGAATAAATATTAAAAATTCCCAGAAAATCCAACTCCAGAAAATAGGAATTACTGTGCACAGAAAAGTCAAAGTGTCTACAGTATAGCCGCGGAACCGCCGCGCCACGTGGGCTTAGGCCGCGGTTCCGCGCCGTCATGACGGAGTTACGGCTCCGTTTTGCACAGTATTTCATAATAAACCATGCTTGATTTTCTGGATATTTTTAATACTGAAAAATCCCTGTTTTTAAAAATTGGACAGAGAGCATGGGTGTGTTAGGATTTCGGGTTCGTTCGGAGTTCAAAATCCGTCTAGACTTCGCCTAAGGCTCTAGCTAGGCTCTGATACCACTGTAGGGTTCCTAGGCACTCTCAAGAGCTCTCACAAGGCATCAACCATGCCAATTTCAAAAAATCTAGGTACCGAGAGACCCGACTACGGATCGTTTGCTAGAAATCTAGGCGATAAAATAAAACTAGTTAACACTTAACTAAGAGATACGGAAATACAACCTTTGTAGATCCGCTCCTCCACCTCCACGGCTCCGAGATGAGGTCCTCTCCGCTGTCCAAATCAAATCCGGGCTCTAGCGTTGGCTTCATCGGAGAATGGACGGGCTAGGTCGTCGACAACGTGCCGAAGATGATCTACGTCGAAGCATCACTAGATCGAGCTCCACCTTCACCAAGTCTTGAAAACTTGTGAAGGAAACACACTCTACTACTTGGCAAGAGGTAGAGGATGAAGAAATAGGAAGTGGGTGTTAGTGTATATGCCCTAGAGGCCATTACTGTATCATACTAGTTTGTATATTACTTAATGGATGCTTGGGATATTCACCTTGTATATACAATCTTGCTCAAAATAGTAGTATGCTACTTGGTTTGTTTCTACTTCAATGTGTACTTGTGTTTATTTCAGTATATCACTTATACGCATTAGTGGAGCCCTTAGGATCTTTGCTTGATTACCAGCGTTGTGATGGCAGTCACACTAGTGGGGGCTGGGTAATCTATAAGCACATCCTTATTCAGGTCCCTGGTCGCAGGACTATCGAGACAGGGCATCGATACTCCGGAGTAGACCAGCGCATGCGCTTCTCATCCCAGTGTGGGAGACGGTCTGTCCCACAGCCGTCAGTACGTCGTACTTGAGATAGTATGCGGGTGCTCGTTAGGTTACGGGTACACTGGACAGGACTCGTCGGGAACTGACTAGTTGGTATTATACCTATCGTCAGTTATCAGTTCCCAGGTGACATGAGTACAGCTTAGTCCGCTGACTTGACACTGTCACTTCGCCTCGGGTGTGTTCCCACTGTACTTTGATCACTACCCTACCACGGCTCAAAGGAGTCGTGCAAACAGGTGGTGGTTGGGTGCAGTCCCGAAGCACTTGGAGGCAGTGACGGTTAGACAGGATTCGTCTCTCCCGGTATTGGGGGTTGACATCGCGCTGTGTCTAGGAGAGCCATTACACGAGTAGTCCCTGGCCAGGGCAAACGAGATATACTGGTAGGTTTCCAGTGTTATCTCAGGGTGTATTGGGCTTCACTCCGGCACGACTTGTACCGCTATTGGGGGACTGACGTTTACCGCCCCCTAGGCCCGCCATGCGATGTATCAGACGAACAGACCGGACTGTATGGAGAATGTCACACTCAGGCTCAGTAGGAGTTCAGATGGGTTTCGCCTCGTCGGTCTTCTTGTCGGCATTACCTGGGGACCGTTACGCACAGCTAGTGCCGCTTGCGGTCTGTGGTTAAACCCACTGCCAGCGTACTGTCGAGTCTTTAGAGTCCCACACAGAAAGCTTTTCGCCTTTAGGCAAACGAGTAGAGGTCGCATGGTATTGCGACAGGTCGCATGGTTTTGCGACAGGGTTCGGTCACATCCGTGCACTTGTGCGCGTACAGTGTCCGGACAGTTTACACTAGCGGGCTTTGGTTTAAGCCAGATCCTAGTGTACCTTATGGGATTGGATTTACCCAGTTTGCATTCGTGTTCCTCGGAACGCGGATGCGGGTGTGTATGCACAGTTGACAGGGAGGCAGAGGCAGTGGATTCTCATTAGGGTTGTTGACAGTTGACCGTTGACTTTTGACTTTTTGCTCAACCCTAATGAGAATATGATATGTGATTAACTATTATATTAATTAAGTATTATGGTGATATGGTTGTTGACTTGTTGACTTTTGTTGACTTGTTGACTTTGGTGACTTGTTGACTTTTGTTGACTTGTTGACCGGTTGACTAGGCTTGACTAGTTGACCATCATGATAACCATGGTTATCATTTCATGCCAAAGACTTTTTTCTTGCTTGCTTTTTGAGTAATATGAGTGCATGATATGATAACCTTATGGTTGCTTCTAACCATCACCAAAAGACTTTTTTGATATGATGAGTTATGATCACTTTGGATTATGAGAGGGTGAGAGAGAAAAGAGAGCCTCATTCTTTCTTGCTCATTCTCTCTCTTGTTCTTGAGCTCTCCCCTTGCTCTCACCCTCAACCTTTACCTCCCTCTCTTGATCTATGGTTCTCTTGTCTCATGAGTTGAGAATCAAGAACCATAGATAAAATCCCATTCTATTTCTTCTCTACTCATTCTAGTTCACTAGGTTTGGCAAACCAAGTGAGCTAGTTTCTTCAAAGACCGAAGAAGGAGCTAAAGGTTGGAGCTTTCAAGTGGATCTATCTTCGGCGTACGGAGACGACGACAAGGAGCCATCGGACCACCATCGGAGCTTGAAGAGAAGGAGTTCAAGTCTAGGTATAACCATCTCTATCCGAGTAGCTAAATATCTTTAGCTTAGTTTGCTAGTTTTAGTTTAGGTAACGATCCCGACCATAAGTTAGTCCATGTTGCCTCTTGCGATAAAAATTTTGATTTTATACCGTTTCCGCCTCCCCGTAAGAACCGGGGGTCGCAATATGGACTTACAGTGGTATCAGAGCCTAACTAAACTTAAACTAGCTAGGTAGTAAAGTGTAACGAAGTTCGGAACCGAAAAAAATCACAAAACCGGAAAACTACAAAAACTGAGTTTCTGTTGAAATTTTTTCTGGTCAAAATTGAAAACTTCATACTCCTAAATTCGTCTCAGGGTTTTGTTAGAACACCCATGAAAAACGATTCACCAATTCGTCTAAACCGCCGCGCTTCCGCCGCGTGACCCTTCTTGGCCACCGCGGAAGCGCCGCGGTTTGTTGTCTTTAGTGCGTCGTTTTTCGTGCAGTGTGTGTCTGTGTTGGTTTTGGGATTTTTGAGATATATTATATGTGCCCAGATTTTACAGAAAAGAAATTTCCTTTTGGGGTCCTATAATTCCGTATTTTTTCCGAACTTCATTGCACTTTGACTATGATGGTTATATCTGTGATGTTTGCATGTATTGAACGTCGGCTAATCGCTATAAGTCGATTAGTCGGGGTTATACATGATCTGTAATGTGCTGGAATGTGTATATAAATATGTTGGATTGTCGCGGGTGAATAGCCGGGGGTTGTGAGACGAGAGTTTACTTTTCTTGCAATTCATGTAAATTTGTAAATTGATGTAATAATTATTTGTTTGGCCGCACAACCGGGTCGGGGTTGTAGCCGTCATTGTATAATTTCTTTTTACTGTTTTTGCTCCTAGGATAGACCCGTGGAGGGGTGCACAAACTACCGGGTATGCCGAAGTGTCGAGTGGCCTACTCATGGAGATGAGGGAGGTTGCTACGCTTCGGGTACTTGGCGGGTAGTTTGCCGTACCCGTAGGGGTCTTGGGTGGGGTATTGGCTATTCACCGCGACCGTGTTATCTGTTTTTGTTACAGGCTCGTACAAATTACAGATTACTAGTATATCCATTGTATTTATCTGTGATCTGAAATGTTTATCATTGCAGTATATCTATATAAGATATTATTTAGGCGTTGCTTATGTTTTACAGACGCGCTAGCCCAGCCCCCGCTCTGTCGTTAGTTAAGTAACCTAACGGGTAATGACGGGGCCCCGTGGCGAATGCGAATGGCATAAGCGTACGTCATATTTTGGTTGTTTTCTGCAATGGTAGGATTAAATGATGGGACGCATTAAAAGAACTAATGCAAGAATATCACGCATTAAAAGAACTAATGCAAGATAATAAACCAAGTTAAAGTCGTTGGAACACTTTCGAAAAACCACTCGGTTCTTTTCAAAAACAACTTTTAAATGCGGAGCTTGAGCCACTCCTTTTAAAAGCTATCTCGTTCCATCGACCAAATCAAGTTCACTACGTTCACGGTTTTGCCAAAACCATCCGTAGCCCTCCGTCGTTTCACATGAATAGTCAATAGTATTCAAGCTGTGTTTGTTGGCCAAAGTCAAGGCACAGTGATTGGTAGCTATTGGGTATTCATGTGCAGCATAGATAGATGCGTTGGTTTGGAACAGTCGTACTGCCTTGTTGGCCAAAGTCAAGGGTAGGTGCGGGTGGATTCAAATTAACCTGGAGAACGACGGGCAGAACTTGACATGTGACTTATGATTTGTTGGCCAAAGTCAAGGTCATAAGAGCATGGGGCAAAAATCCACATCGGGAGTTTCATAAGTACTGAAACTTGCTAGATTTGCATACCATTTGGAGTGTGATGATACTGGTAGGATTCCTTCAGTTTCGTCACGCAATGATATTTGGATCCCGATCCTACTGTGAGTATATGCTACTCCTCGGGAAATTTCTCACTTAACGATCAATGCTATAAACCTAGTAGGTGCCTAGAAAGGTGTTAGCGGGGCTACGCCCCCAGGGAAAAGAAGTTCTTTAATTAAGGAACTTCGCGAAAGCGTTGGAAAACCTCCCTCGAAGTACCGACACCGGCCTGGCTGAACGGTTAAGCAAGTATTGTACGGTGGGATTGATCCTGACTAATTCTTCCTTTATGGTTTGAGGAGGGATTCGAGAAACAGTGGGAGCCATCCTGTTTAGACAAACTAAAAACCACTCTAAACTTGCAAGAGCATCATGCTGAGTGTTTCTTCTTCTCTCTCCTAATTGCAGCGACCAATCAACATGACTGGACTTAAGTTACTCCTAGATAAAAACAAGCTGACAGGGCCAAACTACAAAGATTGGCTCAGGAATGTCACGATAGCAATCACTTATGACAAGCTGGGGTATCTTCTTACCACCAAAGCTCCCCCTGTCCCTGGTCCAACTTCCAGCGTCGCGGATAAGGAAATCCGTAAGACTTGGGAGATTGATAGCGCGAAGGCCAAATGCCTCCTGCTTGCCTCGATGGACAACGAACATCAGAGGAGGCATGAGAATATGGACATGGAGTCCATATTGCTCCATACAAAAGAACTGTATGGAGAGCAATCACGTATCGCAAGATACGAAGCGTCGAAAAAGTTGTTTTCGACAAGAATGGCCGTCGGATCATCAGTAGCCGAGCATGTGCTAAAGATGATCGGCTTCATTGAGGAGCTCGCTGACCTAGGGATCACATTGGAGAGTGAGCTATATACGGATATAGTTCTCCAGTCCCTTCCTTCCACTTACGCCCAGTTTATACTGAACTTCAACCTACAAGAAAAAGAGGTTGAACTATCAGAGCTCCTCAATATGCTGAGGAGCGCAGAGGGCACCCTACAGAAAGGTAGGGAAACATCCACTTTGTTTGTAGGAGGATCATCTTCTTCTAGGTCCAAGGCGAAAGCCAAGGGAAAGAAGAAGAAGGCCCCCGCCAAACCAAGGGGCGGTGTTAGTAAAGTGGATACGAAGGGAAAAGGTAAAGCAACAAAAATAGCGGGGAAGCTTGTGGATAAAGAAGAATGCTTCTATTGTCATAAGAAAGGACACTGGAAGAATGATTGCAGGGCCTGGAAGGCCAGAACACAGGAATTGAAGCAGGTTGCAGCTTCAGCTTCAGGTGTGTATGTTATTGAAAATTGTCTTTCAATAAACTCTACTTCCTGGGTATTGGATACCGGATCAGGATCTCATATCTGTAATTCTTTGCAGGCGTTGAGAAACCGTAGGGTTTTGAAGGCAGGTGACATGACCCTCAAAGTTGCGAACGGAGCTAGCATGGATGCTAAAGCCGTGGGGGACTATCACCTGGGAATGTCAGATGGACATGTTTTGGTTTTGCGTAATTGCTTTTTTGTACCCAACGCAACTTGTAATATCATTTCTGTATCTTTAGTTTCTAAAGAAGGTTATGAATTTGCGTTTGTAAGTAATGTTGTAAACATTCACCTTAATCAAGTTTTGATTGGGTCAGGTACATTGAGTAATGGTATATACGTGTTAAACCAACCACAAATTTTCAACGTCCAGAATACACACAAAAGAAAGTCTCCGGAAATAAATCAGACTTTCTTATGGCATTGTAGATTGGGTCACATCAATGAGAGAAGGTTGACTAAGTTACATACAGAAGGATATTTGAATGCGTTCGAATATCAATCGTATGCCACTTGTCAATCTTGTCTCAAAGGAAAGATGACAAAGACTCCGTTTACTGGACAAGGAGTAAGAGCGAGCGAGCTCTTGGGACTCGTACACAGTGACGTGTGCGGTCCAATGTCTACACATGCCCGAAGCGGACATTCTTACTTCATTACTTTTACGGATGACTTCTTAAGGTACGGCTATGTCTTCTTAATGAAACATAAGTCCGAGGCCTTTGGAAAATTCCAGGAGTATAAGAATGAAGTGGAGAAACAGACCGGCAAAAGTATTAAGATTCTAAGATCGGATCGAGGTGGAGAATACTTAAGTGCCGAGTTCCTGGACTATTTAAAAGAGAACGGAATTCTCTCTCAGCTTACTCCTCCATACACCCCGCAACATAACGGTGTATCGGAGAGACGGAACCGCACCCTATTGGATATGGTGCGGTCTATGATGAGTAACGCTGAGTTGCCGCGATCATTCTGGGGGTATGCGCTAGAATCAGCAGCGTACCTTTTGAACCGAGTTCCGACTAAGACTGTGCCTTCCACACCATATGAAATGTGGTGTGGGAAGAGACCCTATCTTAAGCACATTAAGACATGGGGATGTCCGGCTTTTGTCAAAAAGCAGCATGCGGACAAGCTCGAGGCACGCTCAGTACAGTGCAAGTTTGTGGGGTATCCAAAGAACTCAAAAGGATATTTCTTCTACTGTGAAGAGGAACAAAAAGTTCTTGTTTCTCGTCATGCCTACTTCTTGGAAACTGAGTTTTTGGAAAACCAGATAAGTGGGAGCACAATAGAACTGGAAGAAATTCCAGAACCACAGACTATTACTGAAAGCTTAGTGGAACCAGAGGGTTCAACAGAACAGGACATTCCTACGCCGCTCCGCAGAAGTAGTAGGCAGTCTCATCCGCCCGAGAGATACTACGGTTTTCTCATAGACGGGGATAGAGAGGATTGCATCATAGATTATGATGAGCCTACTAGCTTCCAGCAGGCCGTTCAGAGCGTTGACTCAGTGAAATGGCTGGATGCAATGCGGACCGAAATGGAGTCCATGTACACCAACAAGGTATGGACGTTGGACATTGCTCCAGACGGGGTAAAACCCGTAGGATGCAAGTGGATCTTCAAAAGGAAGATTGGTGTAGATGGACAGGTTGAGACCTATAAAGCTAGGCTGGTAGCAAAGGGTTTTCGTCAAAGACCTGGCTTGGACTACGACGAAACCTTTTCTCCAGTAGCCATGCTGAAATCCATTCGGATCCTTCTTGCCATTGCTGCCTTCCACGATTATGAGATCTGGCAAATGGACGTAAAGACAGCTTTTCTAAATGGAAATTTAGAGGAGTGTGTCTATATGGACCAGCCAGAGGGTTTCATTCAGAGTGGGAGCAGCGGAAAGGTGTGCAAGTTGCTTAAGTCCATCTATGGACTAAAGCAGGCATCGCGGAGTTGGAACATCTGCTTTGATGAGACGGTCAAAGAATTTGGCTTTATCAAAAATCCAGATGAACCATGCATCTATAGTAGATTTGTAGCGAGAACTGTAGTATTCCTCGTTTTATACGTGGATGACATTCTCTTAATAGGAAATGATATTCCTATGCTACAATCTGTCAAGGGGTTCTTGTCACACAGGTTCTCCATGAAAGACCTGGGTGATGCCTCATACATTCTGGGTATCCGGATCTACCGTGACAGATCCAAGAGGATATTAGGACTTTCACAGTCCAGGTACATCGACACCATACTGAAGAGGTTCAGTATGGAAGATTCCAAGCGCGGTAACCTACCGGCTTGTCACGGGATCACCCTCTCTAAAGAGATGTCTCCCAAGACTGATTTGGAGAGGGATCGCATGTCTGTTATACCCTACGCTTCTGCGGTAGGCTCTATAATGTATGCGATGTTGTGTACCAGACCGGATGTAGCTTATGCACTTAGTGTGGTAAGCCGGTATCAGTCTAACCCTGGGGAGAAACACTGGATAGCGGTAAAGAACATTCTCAAGTACCTGAGAAGGACTAAGGAGATGTTCTTGGTGTATGGCGGAAAAGACCTCCAGATCGAGGCCTTTGCTGACTCCAGCTTCCAGAGTGACAAGGATGATTCCAAGTCCATGTCGGGTTTTGTCTTTACCCTCAATGGAGGGGCGGTGTGTTGGAAGAGTTCCAAACAGGAAACCGTTGCAGACTCGACGATGGAAGCGGAATACATCGCTGCATCTGATGCCGCAAAAGAAGCTGTCTGGATGAGGAAGTTCTTGAGAGAACTTCAGGTGGTTCCGTCCATTGTTGATCCAATACCTCTGTATTGCGACAACAACGGGGCTATAGCATTAGCGAAGGAACCCAGGTCCCATCAGAAATCCAGGCACATCTTGAGGCGGTATCACCTGATCAGGGAGATCGTGGATCGCCAGGAGATCGAGGTTCGGAGAGTCGCTTCAGAAGACAACACTGCAGATCCATTCACCAAGGCCTTGCCCCAGACTCAGTTCGAGCGGCTGATCGAGATGATAGGTCTTCGATACGCCAGTACATGGCCTTAGTGCAAGTGGGAGATTGTTAGTGTATATGCCCTAGAGGCCATTACTGTATCATACTAGTTTGTATATTACTTAATGGATGCTTGGGATATTCACCTTGTATATACAATCTTGCTCAAAATAGTAGTATGCTACTTGGTTTGTTTCTACTTCAATGTGTACTTGTGTTTATTTCAGTATATCACTTATACGCATTAGTGGAGCCCTTAGGATCTTTGCTTGATTACCAGCGTTGTGATGGCAGTCACACTAGTGGGGGCTGGGTAATCTATAAGCACATCCTTATTCAGGTCCCTGGTCGCAGGACTATCGAGACAGGGCATCGATACTCCGGAGTAGACCAGCGCATGCGCTTCTCATCCCAGTGTGGGAGACGGTCTGTCCCACAGCCGTCAGTACGTCGTACTTGAGATAGTATGCGGGTGCTCGTTAGGTTACGGGTACACTGGACAGGACTCGTCGGGAACTGACTAGTTGGTATTATACCTATCGTCAGTTATCAGTTCCCAGGTGACATGAGTACAGCTTAGTCCGCTGACTTGACACTGTCACTTCGCCTCGGGTGTGTTCCCACTGTACTTTGATCACTACCCTACCACGGCTCAAAGGAGTCGTGCAAACAGGTGGTGGTTGGGTGCAGTCCCGAAGCACTTGGAGGCAGTGACGGTTAGACAGGATTCGTCTCTCCCGGTATTGGGGGTTGACATCGCGCTGTGTCTAGGAGAGCCATTACACGAGTAGTCCCTGGCCAGGGCAAACGAGATATACTGGTAGGTTTCCAGTGTTATCTCAGGGTGTATTGGGCTTCACTCCGGCACGACTTGTACCGCTATTGGGGGACTGACGTTTACCGCCCCCTAGGCCCGCCATGCGATGTATCAGACGAACAGACCGGACTGTATGGAGAATGTCACACTCAGGCTCAGTAGGAGTTCAGATGGGTTTCGCCTCGTCGGTCTTCTTGTCGGCATTACCTGGGGACCGTTACGCACAGCTAGTGCCGCTTGCGGTCTGTGGTTAAACCCACTGCCAGCGTACTGTCGAGTCTTTAGAGTCCCACACAGAAAGCTTTTCGCCTTTAGGCAAACGAGTAGAGGTCGCATGGTATTGCGACAGGTCGCATGGTTTTGCGACAGGGTTCGGTCACATCCGTGCACTTGTGCGCGTACAGTGTCCGGACAGTTTACACTAGCGGGCTTTGGTTTAAGCCAGATCCTAGTGTACCTTATGGGATTGGATTTACCCAGTTTGCATTCGTGTTCCTCGGAACGCGGATGCGGGTGTGTATGCACAGTTGACAGGGAGGCAGAGGCAGTGGATTCTCATTAGGGTTGTTGACAGTTGACCGTTGACTTTTGACTTTTTGCTCAACCCTAATGAGAATATGATATGTGATTAACTATTATATTAATTAAGTATTATGGTGATATGGTTGTTGACTTGTTGACTTTTGTTGACTTGTTGACTTTGGTGACTTGTTGACTTTTGTTGACTTGTTGACCGGTTGACTAGGCTTGACTAGTTGACCATCATGATAACCATGGTTATCATTTCATGCCAAAGACTTTTTTCTTGCTTGCTTTTTGAGTAATATGAGTGCATGATATGATAACCTTATGGTTGCTTCTAACCATCACCAAAAGACTTTTTTGATATGATGAGTTATGATCACTTTGGATTATGAGAGGATGAGAGAGAAAAGAGAGCCTCATTCTTTCTTGCTCATTCTCTCTCTTGTTCTTGAGCTCTCCCCTTGCTCTCACCCTCAACCTTTACCTCCCTCTCTTGATCTATGGTTCTCTTGTCTCATGAGTTGAGAATCAAGAACCATAGATAAAATCCCATTCTATTTCTTCTCTACTCATTCTAGTTCACTAGGTTTGGCAAACCAAGTGAGCTAGTTTCTTCAAAGACCGAAGAAGGAGCTAAAGGTTGGAGCTTTCAAGTGGATCTATCTTCGGCGTACGGAGACGACGACAAGGAGCCATCGGACCACCATCGGAGCTTGAAGAGAAGGAGTTCAAGTCTAGGTATAACCATCTCTATCCGAGTAGCTAAATATCTTTAGCTTAGTTTGCTAGTTTTAGTTTAGGTAACGATCCCGACCATAAGTTAGTCCATGTTGCCTCTTGCGATAAAAATTTTGATTTTATACCGTTTCCGCCTCCCCGTAAGAACCGGGGGTCGCAATATGGACTTACAGTGGGTAGACTTTAGTTTTGGATTTCTCACTTGTTTCATCAATCCACCATTGATGAAGAAAGCTTTTCTTCTTTTAAGAAGATGATGAAGAAGAAGCTAATTGTTATGATAAGTTAATTGAAAAAGAAAAGAAAATGAATTCTTATCATAAAATTAACCATGGTCAAGTGTAGAGACTAAACTAGGGTTAGTGGGAATGGTTAGGGTTAAGGATGAGATAAGAATGGTTGACTTGATCAAAGCTTCATGAATCTTCAACTAAAGAACAAAAAAAGCCACCATTCTTTTCTCTTTTCCATTTATTTTCCAAAATGTATAAACAAATAAATAAATGAATAAATAAGTAATGGAAAATAAAACCCTAACCACTCTCACAACCATGGTTTAATCTTCACACAAATCCAAGTTAGTATGCATCATCAAACATGATACATACAAGTGCACAAAAACATATCACATATACAATGTGCACAAACCAAGTGAGAAAATCCATTCAAAGTGAACCGATACTAGTTAATGCAAAGTAATATATCAAATATATAATTATACATTAAATCATTAAATCAACACTTGATTCAATGATCCGGTCATGTCGTACATAACCGACTGGTATCAATAGTAACAACTTATCGAATCAATACTTGATCCGATAACCCGGCTATATCGCATATAACCGATCAATGTCACATCGCGAGAATCGAACACAGTATCACATACTCGTATTATTCTTGGTCCCGCACATATCTCATATGCGCTCCTATTTCGTTTCGCTTGAGCCAGGAAACCTCTGTGTAGGACTCTAAAGACTCGTCAAAACGCCGGCAGCAGGTGATGATCATATCAATCACCCACAAGCCGCAAGCGGTGTGCTAAACGTAACGGCCACCCGGGTATTGAGCGATCTGAAGATCGACGAGCAAGCCCGCTCACACTCCATTGAATCCAACCAGTAACACTTCCGTACATTCCGGTCTGATCGTCTGATATGTCGCATATCTCGCCTAGGGGTGGTAAACGTCAGACCCCAATAGCTCGATAAGTCGTGTCGATATGAGGTCTATAACTATTCGAGAAACTACAGGTAACACTTACCAGTAAATCTCAGCAACCCTGGCCAGGGATTTCCTGTTATAGCCAATCGAACACAGCGCAACATCAACCCCCTATACCGGGAGAGACGAATCCCCTCCTATCGCTCATTGTCTCCATGTGACTCGGGACTGTACCCAAAAACCACCGTTTTGCATGCCCTCTTGGACGTGGTAAGATGGAAATCAAAGCACAGTGGGAACCACACAAGACTCTATGACGATCTCGGGTCAACAGACTACTCTGTACCAGTGTCACCAGAGAACTGCCATCTGACGTGAGGTATAATACCATCTGGGAGTTCTCGGCGAGTCCGTCCAGTGTACCCAGTCTCTACTGAGCACCCGTATATCATCTCTGATGTCAAACACCAATGGATATGGGATCATCCATCGCCGATCTGTATGGGTCGAGAAGGTACACGCTAGTCTACTCTGGTATATCGATGCCCCGTCTCGATACACCCACGACTAGGGACTTTGAAGGATGTACTTATGGACTACCATGTCCCCACTAGTATGATCCGCATCATAGTCCAGGTAGTCAAGTATAGATCCTAAGGGCTTTACCAACATGTAACAGAGAGACAATCAGCATACATGTTAAGGTAAAGGGTAACCAGATAGCATACTATCATGTCGAGCAAGAAAGTCCTCCCTATATATGTCCCAGCATCCATTACAATATACATCCTATGTACAGTAATGGCCTCTAGGGCATACATATAACTAACAATGAGTACACCGGACAGGACTCGCCGGGAACATGCTAGTTGGTCTTATACCTGACGTCAGATAGCAGTTCCCTGGTGACATGTGTACAGGTTAGTTCATCGACCTGGGGATCGTCATTTGTCTCGTGTGAGTTCCCACTGTACTTTGATTACTACCCTACCACGCACAAAGGATACGTGCAAACAGGTTTTAGTTGGGTACAGTCCTGAGCCACATGGAGGCAGTGAGCGGATCTTCAGGGGTTCGTCTCTCCCGGTATTGGTGGTGAGGTCGCGCTGTGTCTAGGAGAGCCATTACACGAAGCCCTCGGCCGAGGCAGGAGATTTACTGGTAGGTATTCCAGTAGTATCTCAGGGTGTTCTGGGCTACACTCCGACACGACTTGTACCGCTTTTGGGGGTCTGACTTTTACCAACCCCCTAGGCCCGCCATGCAATGCTCATAGATGAACGGACCAGACTGTACGGATATTGTCACTGACAGGCTCAGTAGGGTGTCAGGATGAGTCCGCTCATCGATGTCCCTTTCGGTCAATAGCTGGTGGCTCGTCACGTATGGCTAATACCTCTGACGTGCTAGTGATTAAATCCACAGCCATAGTATTGACGAGTCTTTAGAGTCCCCCACATTCAGTTACTCAAGTTTTCGGGCGAAACGCTGTAGAGGCCATATGGATATATGGCAGTGTTCGATCAGATACGTGCGGTATTGCACGGATCAGGATCGGACGGATAATACTAGCCGGCTTTGGTTTAAGCCGGATCTTAGTATAATACAGTGTAGATTTTGTCTCATTGCATTTGTATTTCGGTCGAAATACAAATGCAGGTGTGTATACACAGTAGCGGGGTTTTCCTGTAATTTATTACGAGACCGGTTTTCTGGAGTTGCCAGTTTGCTTTCCGTTTCGGCCATATTTCTTTGTATCTTTCATTGGCCGAAGATTGGTGGAGGAGGGCCTATTTGCAAGCATGCAAATTTGGATAGTGGAGGGTGTTATTTGCATATTCTTGTATCATGATAATTCCTCCACCATTTGACGTCTTCTTCTTCTCATCATGTCTTGACTTTTGAGTCATCATGGTTGTTGATGATTAGCTTGTTGGAGTGTTGGTTTTGGTGCAATCATGGTTGTAGATGATTGGTTGATGGAGTGTGAGTTTTAGTGGGTAATCATTTCCTTTTTCGTGATAACCCTTTTCTCTCTTTTGTTTATTGGCTCACACTCATTCCTTTGATACTCTCTCCACTCTCTTCTCCTCATTATGCCTTGGCCGGCCATTGTAGAGCATGGGCTGTCCAAAACTTTTGGCTTGGGGATTTAGCTCTCTTCATGTTTTAAAATTCCCAAGTTCATCTACAAAAAGTTCACATATCATTTCCTCCACCAATAAGGCAACATCCACTACCCCAAAATGAGACATGAGTTCTCTACACATTCTACAGCAAACCTTGGGCACGTCGGCTCGCCAACTTCGTGCCCGAGTTGCCTCGGTATAGAGGTAGGAGCCCGTAAAAGAAGCAGGCGACGTGGTGCCCTTCCGGTGAGGAGGTGGAGACCGGACATTCCGCGGGAGATCGGGACGACGGCGAGAAGACCGGAGGACACGGATCGCTCGGTATATCTCCTTTCCCCATCTTGTAGTTAGCTAGAACTAGTTAATGGCCCGATCCGGGTATTTAGTGCGCGGTGGTGCCGGTTTGAAAATTTAAAGTTAACCATCGCTTCCGCATTTGGCCTCGGGATGGAGGTCGGGGCGCCGCCGTGCACTTACATAGCTAACCCTTGATCTCAACACATGAGAGGTTAGGGTTAGGGTTTGAAGAGAGAGAGCTTGAGAAGAGAGAAGGTGAGAGTGAGAATCCTTTTGGATGAATAGATCATATGTGTATATATGAAACATATCATATATATTAAATGAATAACAAATAATGATATATCATCATGTTTCATTAATACACTTAGTGATTCCTCACATGAGTCATATAAATCATAAATGATTCATTAACTTTATGTATGAATCACACCATGACTAACTTATCCAATAAATGCAAATGCCACCTTAACCCCCAAGTCACCATGCTTCAAGAAGCTTCCCGACAAATTACGAGAACGCCCCTCCTATCCGTAAAAACACGGAAAAACTTTAGACTATATAAATCCAATAATCCGATACTAGAATCTGGCTTAAACCAAAGCCGACTAGTAAAAACTGTCCGAACATCGTACGTGCGTAAAAACACGTATGCATCCGAACCCTGTCGTAAAACCATACGACCTCTATATCGTTTCGCCCGAAGCAGGGAAACTCTCTGTGTGGGACTCTAAAGACTCGACACTATGCTAGCAGTAGGTTTAACCACAGACCGCAAGTGGCACTAGCTGTACGTAATGGTCCCCAGGTAGATGTCGATAAGAAGGCCGATGAGTAAACCCATCCGAACTCCTACTGAGCCTGCTGTGACAATCTCCGTACAGTCCGGTCTGTTCGTCTAAGACTATCGCATATCGGGCCTAGGGGGCGGCAAGCAGCAGTCCCCTAAAAGCTGTATAAGTCATGTCAGAGCGTAGCCCATTACACCTTGAGAAACTACTGGAAAACCTACCAGTAAATCTCGCTTGCCCTAGCCAGGGACTTTGCGTAATGGCTCTCTGACACAGCACGATATCAACTCCCAATACCGGGAGAGACGAATCCTGTCTAACCACCACTGCCTCCAAGTGCTTGAGAATGCACCCAACTGCTACCTATTTGCACGACTCCTTTGAGCCGTGGTAGGGTAGAAATCTAAGAACAGTGGGACACACTCGAGGCGAAGTAGCAGTGTCAAGTCTGCGGACTATGCTGTACTCATATCACCTGGGAACTGTTAATTGACGATGGGTATAATCGCAACCAACAGTTCCCCGCGAGTCCTGTCCGGTATACCCGTAACCTAATGAGAATCTGTATAGTATCTCCAGTACGACGTACTGATGGCTGTAGGACAGACCATCTCCCTAACTGGGATGAGAAGCGTACACACTAGTCTACTCCAGAGTATCGATGCCCTGTCTCGATAATCCTACGACTAGGGACCTGTATAGTATGTTGCTTATAGACTACTCAGCCCCCACTAGTGTGACTTCCATCACAACGCTGGTAATCAAGCAAAGATCTTAAGGGCTCTACTAATATGTATAAGCGACACGTTACAAGAAACATATGCACATATTAAAGTAGACACAAACCAAGTAGCATACTACCATTTTTAGCAAGACTGTCAATACAACTGTGAATATCCCAAGCTTCCATTAAGTAATATACAAACTAGTATGATACAGTAATGGCCTTCTAGGGCATAAACACTAACAATCTCCCACTTGCACTAGGGCCATGTACTGGCATATCGCAGACCTATCATCTCGAATAGCCTCTCGAACTGCGTCTGAGGAATGGCCTTTGTGAATGGATCGGCAGTGTTATTCTCTGTATCTACTCTCTTTACCTCGATCTCCCGGCGATCTACGATCTCCCAGATCAGGTGATACCGCCTTAAGATGCGTCTGGACTTTTGATGGGACCTGAGTTCCTTCGTTAAAGCTATAGCGACGTTGTTGTCGCAATACAGAGGTATTGGACCAACACTGGTAGGAACCACCAGAAGTTCTGTGAGGAACTTCTTCATCCAGACAGCTTCTTTTGCGGCATCTCAAGCAGCTATGTACTCCGCTTCCATCGTTGAGTCAACAACGGTCTCCTGCTTGGAACACTTCCAACAGACCGCCCCTCCATTGAGGGTAAAGACATAACCCGATATGGACTTGGAGTCATCCTTGTCACTCTGGAAGCTGGAGTCAGCAAAGGCCTCGATCTGGAGGTCTTTTCTGCCATACACCAAGAACATCTCCTTAGTCCTCCTCGGGTACTTAAGAATGTTCTTTACTGCTATCCAGTGCTTCTCCCCTGGGTTTGCCTGATACCGGCTTACAACGCTCAATGCGTATGCTACATCTGGTCTGGTACATAACATCACATACATTATAGAGCCTACCTCAGAAGCATAAGGTATAATCGACATGCGATCCCGTTCCAAATCAGTCTTGGGAGATATCTCTTTGGAGAGGGTGATTCCGTGACAAGCCGGTAGGTTACCGCGCTTAGAATCATCCATACTGAATCTTTTCAATATGGTGTCTATGTACCTGGACTGCGAAAGTCCCAACATCCTCTTTGATCTATCACGATAGATCTGGATCCCCAGAATGTAGGTGGCATCACCCAGGTCTTTCATGGAGAATTTATGTGACAAGAATATTTTGACTGACTGTAGCATAGGAATATCATTTCCTATTAGGAGAATGTCATCCACGTACAAGACGAGGAATACAACAACTCTCCCTACAATCTTACTGTATATGCATGGTTCATCTGGATTTTTGATAAAGTCGAATTCTTTAACAGTATCATCAAAACAGATGTTCTAACTCCGCGATGCCTGCTTTACTCCATAAATGGATTTAAGCAGCTTGCATACTTTACCACTGCTCCCACTCTGAATGAATCCCTCTGGCTGATCCATATAGACGCACTTTTCCAAATTACCATTTAGAAAGGTCGTCTTTACGTCCATCTGCCAGATCTCATAATCGTGGAAGGCAGCAATAGCAAGAAGGATCCGAATGGATTTGAGAATAGCCACTGGAGAAAAGGTCTCGTCATAGTCCAAACCAGGTCTTTGACGGAAACCCTTTGCAACAAGTCTAGCCTTATAGGTTTCAACCTGTCCATCTACACCAATCTTCTTTCTGAAGATCCACTTGCATCCTACGGGTTTTACCCCATCTGGAGCAATGTCCAAAGTCCATACTTTGTTAGTGTACATGGACTCCATTTCGGTCCGCATTGCATCCAGCCATTTTACCGAGTCGCCGCTCTGAACGGCTTGCTGGAAGCTAGTAGGGTCGTCATTATCAATGACCCAATCTTCTCGATCCCCGTCTATGAGAAAACCGTAGTATCTCTCGGGCGGATGAAACTGCCTACTACTTCTGCGGATAGGCGCTGGTATGTCCCTTTCTTCTGAAACTTCTTGTTCTACCAAACTTTCAGTAACAGCTTGTGGTTCTGGAATTTCTTCCAGTTCTACTGCGCTCCCACTCCTGATTTTCTAAAAATTCAGTTTCTAAGAAGCGGGCATGACGAGAAACAAAAACCTTTTGTTCCTCTGCGTAATAGAAGCAATATCCCATGGAGTTCTTTGGATATCCCACAAACTTACACTCTACTGAGCGTGCCTCGAGCTTGTCCGGATGCTGCTTTTTTACAAAAGCTGGACATCCCCATGTCTTCAGGTACTGAAGATAGGGTTTCTTCCCACTCCACATCTGATATGGTGTGGTAGGCACAGTCTTGGTTGGAACCTTGTTCAAAAGATATGCAGTTGATTCTAGTTCATAACCCCAGAATGATCGCGGTAACTCAGCCTTACTCATCATGGAACGAACCATATCCAATAGGGTTCGATTCCTCCTTTCCGATACACCGTTGTGTTGTGGTGTGTATGGAGGAATAAGCTGAGAGAGAATTCCATTCTCTTTTAAGTAACCCAGTGTTAGTTATATGTATGCACTAGAGGCCATTACTATACATAGGATGTATATTGTAGTGGATGCTTGGACATATATAGGGAGGACTTTCTTGCTCGACATGATAGTATGCTATCTGGTTGATCTTTACCTTAACGTATACACTGATAGTCTCTCTGTTACATGTTGGTAAAGCCCTTAGGATGAGTACTTGACTACCTGGACTATGATGCGGATCATACTAGTGGGGACATGGTAGTCCATAAGTACATCCTTCAAAGTCCCTAGTCGTGGGTATATCGAGACGGGGCATCGATATACCAGAGTAAACTAGCGTATACCTTCTCGACCCATACAGATGGGCGATGGATGATCCCATATCCATTGGTGTTTGACATCAAAGATGATATACGGGTGCTCAGTGGAGACTGGGTACACTGGACGGACTCGCCGAGAACTCCCAGATGGTATTATACCTTACGTCAGATGGCAGTTCTCAGGTGACACTGGTACAGAGTAGTCTGTTGACCCGAGATCGTCATAGAGTCTTGTGTGGTTCCCACTGTGCTTTGATTTCCATCTTACCACGTCCAAGAGGGCGTGCAAAACGGTGGTTTTTGGGTACAGTCCCGAATCACATGGAGGCAATGAGCGATAGGAGGGGATTCGTCTCTCCCGGTATAGGGAGTTGATGTTGCGCTGTGTTCGATTGGCTATAACCAGAAATCCCTGGCCAGGGTTGCTGAGATTTACTGGTAAGTGTTACCAGTAGTTTCTCAAACTGTTATAGGCCTCATATCGATACGACTTATCAAGCTATTGGGGTCTGACGTTTACCACCCCTAGGCGAGATATGCGACATATCAGACGATCAGACCGGACTGTACGGTAAGTGTTACTGGTTGGATTCACAGGAGTATGAGCGGGCTTGCTCGTCGATCTTCTGATCGCTAAATACCCGGATGGCCGTTACGTTTAGCAGACCGCTTGCGGCTTGTGGGTGTTTGATATGATCATCACCTGCTGCCGGCGTATTGACGAGTCTTTAGAGTCCTACACAGAGGTTTCCTGGCTCAAGCGAAACGAAATAGGAGCGCATATGAGATATGTGCGGGACCGAGAATAATGCGTGTATGTGATACCGAATTCCATTCTCGCGATGAATGTGTCGAATGGTTATATGCGATATAACCTAGTTATCGAATCAAGGATTGATTCGATAAAACGATACATTGTATACTAGTCGGTTGTGTGCGACATGACCGGATCATTGAATCAAGTGTTGATTTAATGATTTAATGCATAATTATATATTTGATATATTACTTTGCATTAACTAGTATTGGTTCACATTAAATGGATTTTCTCACTTTTTTGTGCACATTATATATATGATATGTTTTTGTGCACAAGTTTGTATCATGTTTGATGATGCATGCTAACTTGGGTTTGTGTAAAGATTAAACCATGGTTGTGTAATGGTTAGGGTTTTCATTTTCTTATATATTTATTTATTTATTTATTCTTTTTGGAAAATGAAAAGCATAAAGAGAAAAATGGTGGCTAACTTTGTTTGTTGTTGAAACTTCATGAAGCTTTGACTAAGTGACCATTTTGTCTCATGCTTAACCCTAACCATTCCACTTAACCATGATTCATTCTCTACACTTGACCATGGTTTGATTATGATAAGTATTCATTTTTCTTTTCAATTTAAATTGACTTATCATATTCATTCTTTCTTCTTCTTCTTCTTCATCACATGAAGAAAGCTTGCTACAACAATGGCAACTTGAGAAAACAAGTGAGAAATCCAATTCTAAAGTGAACCCACTTCCTATTTCTTCATCCTCTACCTCTTGCCAAGTAGTATAGGGTGTTTTCTTCACAAGTTTTCATGACTTGGTGAAGTGGGAGCTTGATCTAGCGATGCCTCGACGTAGATCATCTTCGGCACGAAGCCGACGACCTTGCCCGCCCATTTCTCCGATGAAGCCGACGCTAGAGCCCGGGTTTCCATTTGGACAGCGAGGAGACTTCATTGCGGAGCTATGAAGGTGGAGGACCGGATCTACAAAGGTTGTATTTCCGTTCTTTTAGTTAATTTGTTAACTAGTTGCATCGCATAGCCTATATTTCTAGTTAACGATCCGTATTAGGGTTTCTCGGCACTCGCAAAATTTGAAATTGGCATGGTTGATGCCTTGTGAGACCTCATTAGCGTGCCTAGGAACCCTACAGTGGTATCAGAGCCTAGCTAGAGCCTTAGGCGATACGTAGACGGAGTTCGAAGTCCGATTAAACCGAAACCCTAACACAAATTTGCTCTCTGGACTTTTTCCAAAAATTGGGTTTTTTCCAGATTAAAAATATGCAGAAAATTCAGCAGGAAATTCTAAGAATTACGGTGCAAAAATTACCTAATGATCTTTCTAAAGTGCGGCGGAACCGCGGCATTAGCGTGCTAATGCGGCTGTTCCGCGGCCATTTTGTCTCTTCTCCCATTGAAATTTGCACAGTAATTCCTATTTTGCAGTGCTGGTTTTCCTGGGATATATTTTTTTTCTGAACTCAAGAGTTGAGTTTTCTGGGTTGTATTGGGGACTCGGTGTTTCGATCGGATTGTCTAACTTTGTCTATGTGGCTTTCCGGAAATTTTAGAATATGTTAAAAAGTTCGACCGGATATAAATACCCAACTTTTCCCCTGTCGGGAAATTTCCAAGTGTTGGATCTTTCCGTGGTTTAAAGACGTTCTAAGTAGTGCAAGTAACGCGATGGTCCCTCTAGAAGACAACAAACCTTAACTCGATTATGTGACCGTCTTGAACTGCCCTTTGAACCTTCGGGTTTGGGGCAGTACGGCGTGCCACATGTGAGGCGTTGGCTTGACCCTTCTACGGCTGGACCGTTTGTACTGAGGCACGAACTGAATGTTTTTAGACTTGTTTCATGTGTTGATCTGTATCGGGAAAACTTGGGTGTTTGAATGTTCGATCGAAAAGTTTAACATTTTCTATTTATCCGGAATGTGATACAATACTTGGAATCCACAAGTAGTTATGAGATAACTGAATGAATGTTATAAATCTAGCGGTTTAGTCTCACTTGATCGGTTGCCACGGAATTTTGATGTGATCAAAAGTCCGTCGCAATCACGTAGCGTACGCGGATACTCGCCGGGTAAACTTAATAGACAGCCTCACTCCATAGCCCCGACCAAGTGACTGTAGGAGAACCCCGTCGCCGAAAGCATCCGTTTGGGTGCTCCCGGTAGCGGTGTTCCGCCTTGGTGCACTTCGTCGACGGTATCGGGGGTGCTGCCGTCTACTGAAGTTTGCGACGAGTATTCGATCAGGATGTCGGGAATCTTGTTGAATTGCCCGACTTGATATTGAAAAGTGTTTTCGATTTTGAGACTAAAATGCGGGGTTTATAATTGTTAGGCATGTGATGTCTAAGGTATTCATTTGATTAGGCATGCGATGTCTGTGCGGATTGCGGATTCCAACTGTTGTAGTTTTACACTTTCTTTTCTGTGACCGTAAGTGTAATATGTGATATCGCCGGTTTCATTGCTATATGTCAACGACAATTGGGATGCGCATATTTACTTACGTTGATGACATGTGATGTTATGTGTTGCTGGATATGTTATATTGGATCGTCGTGTTTGAATAGCCGGGGGGGTTTATGTGAGATGAGTGTTTTTCTTTTTCATTCATGTAAAAACTTGTATGTAATATTCTTTTATTGGGGCACTTCCAGGTTGCGGAAGATGTCACCCTTTGTATATTATTTTCTTTTCCGCACTAGGACAGACCCAAGGAGGGGAGCACAAGTAACCGGGTTCTGGGGTCCAGTGGAAGACCAACTCGAGGAGTCGAGTCCGGGTCTCCTAACTCTAGAATTGGTAGGGTTGCTTGCCGCTCTCGTAGGGGTCTAGGGGTGTGGGATTGGCTATTCATCGCGACCGTGGAATCCGTGTTTTATACTGGCTCGTATTGAAAACACGGACGTCCTAGTATATCCAATATTTCATATGATTCTTCTGCTGCGATATCTGTGATGTGATCATGTGATGTTCTGTGATAGATACAGTATATAGTATATATGATATATTATATAGGCGTTACTTATGTTTTACACCCGCGCTAGCCCTGCCCCGCTCTGCCGTTAGTTACCTAACCTAACGGTGCACGAGGGGACATCGAGGCGAACACGGATGGCATAAGTGTACGTCGTATTTATCTGTGATGTTTAGGTACTTTAAATGATGGGACTTCATTAATGTGATTAATGAAACAAAAAGAAACCTAAGATGTTGTAGAATCGAATTTCAAAATTAAAACGGGTAGCTACAGTTCTTACTTTACATTGCGGTGTTCATTCTAGAACATCCTGCACCTTATTCGATGAGGAAAGGACCGAGATCCCCTCACCGGGAGTGACTCCTTTAGCAAAAACTGGCAGATGCTATAAACTCGATTTGTCTTTTGATTGCTTCTATAGTTCTTGATTTGCATAGTGATATATATGATATATCCCGCACCTCATTCGACGAGGAAAGGACCGACGATCCCTTCACCGGGAGTGACTCCTTTAGCAAAACTAGAAAAGCCTCAAAAGCACTCCATTTTTAAAATCATTTGATTCTACAACGATATCAAGTTCATTACGCAATAGGTTTTCAGAAAAACCTGTCGTAGCCCTCCGTCATTTCAGATATGTACTGGTTAGTATTCGTGCTACGTTTGTTGACCTCTGTCAAGGCGTAGTGTGCGGTAGCTGATTAGTGCTTATCTGTATAAGCATATGATGTGATTGATTTAGGGTAGTCATGCGACCTTGTTGACCTCTGTCAAGGGTCGTGCGGGTGGGTTTACTTCAATCAGGAAATGACGGGTTGAACTTGACTAGCAGCCTATGGTTTGTTGACCTCTGTCAAGGTCATAGGACGCTAGGGGCAAAATATTATTGGGAATTTCAAGTGTTGAAATTTGCAATGAGATTGCATACCTTCTATGAGATAGTTGGATCCCGATACCCGCTGCGAGTAAGAGTTACTCCTGGGAGAGTTTTACACATTACAATTAGCCGATCAAGTAGGTGTCTAGAAAGGTGATAACGAGGTTACGCCTCTGGGAAAACGAGGTTTACATTAATTAGGTTCGTGCGAAAGCACAGGGGACCTCCCTCAAAGTACCGACACTGGCCTGGCTGAAAGATTGGCGAACTTGTAGTGTGTAATTAATCCCGGCTAGTCTTTCCTTTTAGGGTTTGAAGGAAGACTTGATAAAAATAGTGGGAGCCATCCTGATTAGATAAAATAAATAACCAATCTGATCTTGCAAGAGCGCACGCTGAGTGTTTTCTTCTCTCTCTCTCCAGGTAGCGACCATATCACGCCTTAATCAAGATAATAATACGGATTATTGACCGAACCCACTTGTTATACTGAGCTGGGGAACGTTGATCCCGCTCCAACTTATAATTGTTATAAGACAGAGCAGGAAATTGGGGAATACCAGATTTTCCGTGCCGTCCAAACGAAGAAAGCGCATGCTGATGCATCGTCTTCGGGTGTGTTCTTTACATAGGACTGTTTCTCTATACCCTCTACGTCCTGGGTATGTGATACCAGATCAGGATCCCAGATATGTAATATGTTTCATAGGGCTACAGCTAGGTAGAGAACTGAGAACGGGTGATAAGTTTCATGAGGCAGAAAACGGGGCAAGTGTTGCAGCCAAGTCTGTTGGTCACTGTCACCCTGTATTACAAATACATTGATTCTGAATGAATGTTATTAGATACCGAACCTGATATACAAAATCATATCTGTCTCTTTATTAGTAAAGAAACGATAAAATTTTGTATTGTTGGATAATGTTTTGAACATTTCCTATATCAAAAGTTGATCGGTCCAGGCACGTTATCTAAAAGCATTAATGTTCTAAATCAAACTACAGTTCTTTAGTATACGGAACACACAAAAGTGGAAGAGTTCAGAAATGAACGAATCCTTCTTGAGGCATTGTAGACTAGGTCATATCAATGCGACCCGACTAGCTGAAGTTACATTTTTAGATGCATATTTAAATCAGTTTGAATTTACATCTTATGAGACTTGCCAGTCATGTCACAGAGACAAGATGACCATAGCTCCGTTTACTGAAAACAGAGAAAGAGTTAGTGAACTCTTGGGATGATACATGTTGATGTATGTAGGTCCCCAGTCTACACTTGCCAAGACCGGTTCTTTATACTTCATTACATTCTCTGATAATCTCTTTAGATTCAGACATATGTTCTTGTTGAAATACAACTCCGAACCTTATGAGAGATTCACAGAATATAAGTTAGAAGTAGAGAACCAAAACGGGTAAAAGTATTATATCCTATGATGAGATCAGGGAGGAGAATACTTGAGCACGAAATTCTTGGACTTTTCTAAAGGAGAATGAGATTCTCTCTCAGCATTACTCCTCCGTATACACCATAGCACGATGGTATATCGGGGCGGAGCAATCACACCTTATGTGATAAGGTGTGCTCTATGATGAGTACTACTGAGTTACCTGTTTCCTTTTAGGGGGTTATGCACTTAAGAAGCTGCATACCTATTGAATGGGTTCAAATCAAATCAGTTGCCTACCACTTCATATGTGATATGGAAAGGGAAGAGCCCATCTCTTAAGTTAGTTAAGATTTGGGGTTGTCCGGCCTATGTCTAAAAGCAAAATCCGGACAAGCTCGGGGCAAGATCTGTTATGTAGAACTGGAAAGGTTCCAGCTATACAAACTGCGAATGATGATTTGATAGAACCAAAGGATTCAGTAGATACCAACGAACCTCAGCCTCTCCGCCGATCTAGTAGGGTTTCTCACCCACCTGAGAGATACTTCTGTTTCTCTATGACAGTGGGAGCGAGGATTGCATCATGAGATGATGACCCAACTAGTTTCGAGCTGGCCATCAGGAGTGGGACTCTGTAAGAATGGCTGGATGCTTAGCGATCTGAGATGCATTCCATGTACACCAACAAAGTATGGACTTTGGTTGCTATATCTGAAGGGTTAAATCCCCATCAGAAGCAAGTATATCTTGAGAAGATTACTTGGTGTACATGGAAAAGTTGAGACTTTCAAAGCTAGACTTGTTAAAGCTTTTTCGTCCTCGACCAGGTGTGGATAATGATGAAACCTTTTCAAGTGGCTATGCTTAAGTCCATCCAGATCCTACTTGCCACGGCTACATACCACGACTACGATATCTGGCGGTTGGATGTCATGACTACTTTTCTAAAAGATGTTTTAGAAGAGAACGTCTATAAGTACACAGCCAGAGGGCTTCGTAGACAGTGGGAGCAGCGGAAACGTGTACAAGATGCTTTATAGGATAAAGCAGGTATCGCGGAGTTGGAACATCTGTTTTGATGTGTTAGTCAAAGAGTTTGACATCATCAAAATGGTAGATGAACCTTGTATAAACAAAAAGGTAGTAGGGAGTATGGTGATGATCCTCGTAGAGTACGTGGATGACATACTCTTGATAAGAAAAGAGTTTCCTATGCTACGCTCGGTCAATATCCACTTATCACAATGATTCTCCATATAGGATCAAAGTAATACCTACTAAATCCTAGGTTTTGGATCTATGAGATAGATCAAAATGGATGTTAGGATTCTCACTAGTTGTAGTGAGATGGTATCAATCGATCCTGGGGAGAATCACTGGAAGGGCTCCAGGGTGATAAAGACGACTGAATGTCAGTCGCAGGCATTTTCTTTACCCTCAGTAAAGGGACGGTATGTTGGAAGAGTTCCATGCTAGATACCGTGACATACTAGACAATAAAGGCTGGATACATTGCTACTTAAGATGCTACCAAAGAGGCTGTCTGGATGTATATTGGTTCATGAGATGAACTACGTTCCTACCATTGTGAGACAATGGAGTTGTGGCTTATGCCGAGGAATGCAGGTCCCATCAGTGATCCAGACATATTCTAAGGCAGTATCACCTGATCATGGAGATGGTTGATCTCCAGGTTGATCGAGGTTAGGAGAGTAGACTCAGAGGACAACACGGCGGATCCACTCACGAAGGCCTATTCCCAGAGAGAGATTTTTATGGGATGGTTGAGTATGAGATACTGCAACCACTGCTACAGATGGCCCTAGTGCAAGTGGGAGATTGTTAGTTATATGTATGCCCTAGAGGCCATTACTATACATAGGATGTATATTGTAGTGGATGCTTGGACATATATAGGGAGGACTTTCTTGCTCGACATGATAGTATGCTATCTGGTTGATCTTTACCTTAACATATACACTGATAGTCTCTCTGTTACATGTTGGTAAAGCCCTTAGGATGAGTACTTGACTACCTGGACTATGATGCGGATCATACTAGTGGGGACATGGTAGTCCATAAGTACATCCTTCAAAGTCTCTAGTCGTGGGTATATCGAGACGGGGCATCGATATACCAGAGTAGACTAGCGTATACCTTCTCGACCCATACAGATGGGCGATGGATGATCCCATATCCATTGGTGTTTGACATCAGAGATGATATACGGGTGCTCAGTGGAGACTGGGTACACTGGACGGACTCGCCGAGAACTCCCAGATGGTATTATACCTTACGTCAGATGGCAGTTCTCAGGTGACACTGGTACAGAGTAGTCTGTTGACCCGAGATCGTCATAGAGTCTTGTGTGGTTCCCACTGTGCTTTGATTTCCATCTTACCACATCCAAGAGGGCGTGCAAAACGGTGGTTTTTGGGTACAGTCCCGAATCACATGGAGGCAATGAGCGATAGGAGAGGATTCGTCTCTCCCGGTATAGGGAGTTGATGTTGCGCTGTGTTCGATTGGCTATAACCGGAAATCCCTGGCCAGGGTTGCTGAGATTTACTGGTAAGTGTTACCAGTAGTTTCTCGAACTGTTATAGGCCTCATATCGACACGACTTATCAAGCTATTGGGGTCTGACGTTTACCACCCCTAGGCGAGATATGCGACATATCAGACGATCAGACCGGACTGTACGGTAAGTGTTACTGGTTGGATTCACAGGAGTATGAGCGGGCTTGCTCGTCGATCTTCTGATCGCTCAATACCCGGGTGGCCGTTACGTTTAGCAGACCGCTTGCGGCTTGTGGGTGTTTGATATGATCATCACCTGCTGCCGGCGTATTGACGAGTCTTTAGAGTCCTACACAGAGGTTTCCTGGCTCAAGCGAAACGAAATAGGAGCGCATATGAGATATGTGCGGGACCGAGAATAATGCGTGTATGTGATACCGAATTCCATTCTCGGGATGAATGTGTCGAATGGTTATATGCGATATAACCTAGTTATCGAATCAAGGATTGATTCGATAAAACGATACATTGTATACTAGTCGGTTGTGTGCGACATGACCGGATCATTGAATCAAGTGTTGATTTAATGATTTAATGCATAATTATATATTTGATATATTACTTTGCATTAACTAGTATTGGTTCACTTTAAATGGATTTTCTCACTTGTTTGTGCACATTATATATGTGATATGTTTTTGTGCACAAGTTTGTATCATGTTTGATGATGCATGCTAACTTGGGTTTGTGTAAAGATTAAACCATGGTTGTGTAATGGTTAGGGTTTTCATTTTCTTATATATTTATTTATTTATTTATTCTTTTTGGAAAATGAAAAGCATAAAGAGAAAAATGGTGGCTAACTTTGTTTGTTGTTGAAACTTCATGAAGCTTTGACTAAGTGACCATTTTGTCTCATGCTTAACCCTAACCATTCCACTTAACCATGATTCATTCTCTACACTTGACCATGGTTTGATTATGATAAGTATTCATTTTTCTTTTCAATTTAAATTGACTTATCATATTCATTCTTTCTTCTTCTTCTTCATCACATGAAGAAAGCTTGCTACAACAATGGCAACTTGAGAAAACAAGTGAGAAATCCAATTCTAAAGTGAACCCACTTCCTATTTCTTCATCCTCTACCTCTTGCCAAGTAGTATAGGGTGTTTTCTTCACAAGTTTTCATGACTTGATGAAGTGGGAGCTTGATCTAGCGATGCCTCGACGTAGATCATCTTCGGCACGAAGCCGACGACCTTGCCCGCCCATTTCTCCGATGAAGCCGACGCTAGAGCCCGGGTTTCCATTTGGACAGCGAAGAGACTTCATTGCGGAGCTATGGAGGTGGAGGACCGGATCTACAAAGGTTGTATTTCCGTTCTTTTAGTTAATTTGTTAACTAGTTGCATCGCATAGCCTATATTTCTAGTTAACGATCCGTATTATGGTTTCTCGGCACTCGCAAAATTTGAAATTGGCATGGTTGATGCCTTGTGAGACCTCATTAGCATGCCTAGGAACCCTACACCCAGGAACTCGGCACTTAAGTATTCACCGCCTCGATCAGATCTCAGTGTCTTAATACTTTTGCCTGTTTGGTTTTCCACTTCATTCTTGTATTCCTGGAATTTCTCAAAGGCCTCGGATTTATGCTTCATCACGAATATATGTCCATACCTAGAGAAATCATCTGTAAAAGTAATGAAGTAGGAATAACCACCTCGCGCATGTGTAGACATTGGACCGCACACGTCACTGTGTACGAGTCCTAAGAGATTGCTCGCTGTTACTCCGTGTCCAGTAAACGGAGTCTTTGTCATCTTTCCCATGAGACAAGATTCACAAGTGGCATAAGATTGATATTCGAATGGATTCAAATATCCTTCTCTATGTAACTTCGTTAATCGTGTTTCATTGATGTGACCTAGTCTACAATTCCATAAGAAAGCCTGATTTATTTCTGGAGACTTTCTTTTAAGTGTGTTCTGGACATTGAAAACCTGAGCTTGATTCAATACGTATATACTGTCATCTTGTTAGTTATATGTATGCCGTAGAGGCCATTACTGTACATATGATGTATATTGTAGTGGATGCTAGGACATATATAAGGAGGACTTTCTTGCTCGACATGATAGTATGCTATCTGGTTGTACTTTATCTTAACATGTACTCTGATTGTCTCTATGTTACATGTTGATAAAGCCCTTAGGATATGTACTCGACTACTGGGACTATGATGAGATCATACTAGTGGGGCCGCGGTAGCCAACGAGTACATCCTATAACTGTTCCTAGTCGAGGGTGTATCGAGACAGGGCATCGATGCACCAGAGTAGACTAGCGTATACGCATCTTGACCCATATGATGGGCGATGGATGATCCCATATCCATCGGTGTTTGACATCAAGGATGGTGTATGGGTGCTCAGTGGAGACTGGGTACACTGGACGGACTCGCCGAGAACTCCCAGATAGTATTATACCATACGTCAGATGGCAGTTCTCCGGTGACACTGGTACAGAGTAGTCTGTTGACCCGAGATCGTCATAGAGTCTTGTGTGGTTCCCACTGTGCTTTGATTTCCATCATACCACGTCCAAGAGGGCGTGCAAAAAGGTGGCTTTTGGGTACAGTCCCGAATCACATGGAGGCAATGAGCGATAGGAGGGGATTCGTCTCTCCCGGTATAGGGAGTTGATGTTGTGCTGTGTTCGATTGGCTATAACCGGAAATCCCTGGCCAGGGTTGCTGAGATTTACTGCTAAGTGTTATCAGTAGTTTCTCGAACTGTTATAGACCTCATATCGACAAGACTTATCGAGCTACTGGGGTCTGACGTTTACCACCCCTAGGCGAGATATGCGACATATCAGACGACGAGACCGGACTGGACGGGAGTGTTACTGTTTGGATCCACAGGAGAATGTACAGGCTTTCTTGTTGATCTTCTGAGCGCTCAATACCTGGGTAGCTGTTACGTTTAGCTGACCGCTTGCAGCTTGTGGGTGTTTGATATGATCATCACCTACTGCCGGCGTATTGACGATTCTTTAGAGTCCTACACAGAGGTTTCTTGACTCAGGCAAAACGGAGTAGGAGCACGTATGTGATATGTGCGGGACCGAGGATAATGCGGTATGTGATATCGTATTATATTCTCGCGATATTTGATATCAGCCGGGTCATCGGATCAAGTGTTGATTCGATGAATCGGTACGGATAAATATTAGCCGGTTATATGCGATATAGCCGGATTGTCGGATCAAGTGTTGATTCGATAATTTAATGTATAATAATATATGTGATATATTAAATTGCATTAACTAATATTTGCTCACTAAAAGATTCTTTTTCTCACTCGGATAATACATTGATGTATATGCGATATATGTTAATTGTATTATTTATATTTTGTTACAATAAATATTATATATGTGATATATAATATTGTAACATGATATGATAAATAATGCAACATGTTTAGTGGAGTTTAAACTTGATTAGGGTTTGGATTAGGGTTAAACTTTCTAGATGTTTCTAGAAGGTTTTCTTTTTGTCATTTGAAAGATATTTTGAAATGAGTCATGCTTTAACCAAACCCAAACCCTAACCCTAGTTAATTCTCTACATTGGTTAAGTGAACCATGGTTGCATAATCTATCATATTATTACTTTTCCTATTCATCACAAAAGGATAATGATATTGATCTTCTTCTTCCTCCTTCATTCTTCCATGAAAAAGCTTACTAGATTTTTCAAAGGTGATGAATACTTGTGAGAAAAAGATAAATAAATAGAGAAAAATTCCTACTTCATCATCCTCATCTTCCCTTGCCATTTAGATGAGGGTGTTCACATCATTTCATGAGTGTTAGCTTGTGTTAAAGAAACTTCGAGGTAGATCATCTTAGTATCGAAGATCGGAAGCAAAGGTTGCGTCTTTCTCTTCGTGGAACCTCTCGAGAGTCCGGATCCTGATGATCGCAGTGAAGGGACCACAACACGGAGCATATGAAGTGAAGGACCGGATCTACAAAGGTTGTAATCCCTCTCACTTAGTGTTAAAGTGTTTAGCATGTTGTTTTCGCCTAATCTCTAGTTTAAAGTTCCGTATTCAGGTTGTTCGGAACGGCTAAATTTTTATTCGGGCATGGTTGATGCCTCGTAGACCCTTGTGCGCGTGCCTAGCAACCCTACAGTGGTATCAGAGCCAAGCTAGAGCTTTAGGCGAAGTCTGAACGAAGTTTGAAGTCCGATCGAAACCCGAAACCCCGATATAACATGCTCTCTGGAAATTTTCTAAAAATTGTGATTTTTCCACATTAAAAATATCCAAAAATTACAGCAGGTAATTACAAGAATTACTGTGAAACACGTGAGCGTAATTCGCCAAACGAGGCGCGGAACCGCGGCCCCACCCAAGCATGTGCGGCGGTTCCGCGGCTACGTGGTCGATTTATGCCACGTGCTTTTCACAGTAACTCCTATTTTATAATCTTGTAGTTTCTGGAAATTTTTATTTTTTATTATTCAACTGTTGAATTATCCAGGTTGTATTGGGGACTTAAAGTTTTGATCGGATATTATAACTTTGTTTAGTTTTGTCCGGATAATTTTTTAGAAACTGTTAAAAAGTTCGAACGGATATCAATAACTCACTTTTTCCCCTGTCGGAAAATTTTTCAAAAGTTGGATTTTTCCTCGTGTTTAAGAACGTTCTAAGTCGTGCAAGTAACTTGATGGACCCTCTAGAAGACAACAAACCTTAACTCGATTATGTGACCGTCTTGAACTGCCCTTTGAACCTTAGGGTTTGGGGCAGTACGGCGTGCCACATGTGAGGCGTTGGCTTGACCCTTCTACGGCTGGACCATTGGTACTGTGGCATGTAATGGATGTTTTTAAACTGTTTTCAAGTGTTGAAATATATTGGGGAATTCTTGGGTGCTTGATGATTCGATCGGAAAGTTTAACTTTTTCTATTTATCTGGAATGTGATACAATAATTGGAATCCACAGATAGTTATGAGATGACTAATTTGAATATTATAAACATAGCAGTTTAGTCTCAGATGATCGGTTGCCACGGAATTTTGATGTGATCAAAAGTCCGTCGCAATCACGTAGGGTACGCGAATACTCGCCAGGTAAACTTAATAGACAGCCCCACTCCATAGCCCCGACCAAGTGACCGTAGGAGAACCCCGTCACCGAAAGCATCCGTTCGGGTGCTCCCGGTAGCGGTGTTCCGCCTTGGTGCACTTCGTCGACGGTATCGGGGGTGCGGCCGTCTACTAAAGTTTGCGACGAGCATTCGATCAGGACGTCGGGAATCTTGTTGAATTGGCCGACTTGGTATAGAAAAGAGTTTTCGATAATGAGACTAAAATGCGGGGTTTATAATTGTTAGGCATGTGATGTCTAAGGAATTCATTTGGTTAGGCATGCGATGTCTAAGGAGGTTGCGGATTCCAACTGTTGTAGTTTTACACTTTCTTTTCTGTGACCGTAAGCGTAGTATGTGGTGTATCGCCGGCTTCGTTGCTATACATCAACGACAATCGGGATACGCATACTTGCTTACGTTGATGATATGAGATATTATGTGTTGCTGTGATATGTTGTATTGGATCGTCGCGTTTGAATAGCCGGGGGTTTTATGTGAGATGAGAGTTTTTCTTTTTCATTCATGTAAAATTCATTTGTATGTAATATTCTTTTATTGGGGCATTTCCAGGTAGCGGAAGCTGTCACCGTTGTATATTATTTACTTTTCCGCATTAGGTAGACCCAAGGAGGGGAGCACAAGTAACCGGGTTCTAGGGTCCAGTGGGAGACCATCTCGAGGAGTCGAGACCGGGTCTCCTAACCCTAGAATTGGCAGTGTTACTTGCCGCTCTCGTAGGGGTCTAGGGATGTGGGTTTGGCTATTCATCGCGACCGTGGAATCCGTGTTTTATACAGGCTCGTATTGAAAACACGGACGTCCTAGTATATCCAATATTTCATATATGTTCTTCTGCTGCAATGTTCTGTGATGAGATCATATTACTGCCTGAGACGAATGTTTATACTATATATATGAGATATATGTTATATTGCAGATTTCGTTTCAAAAGAGATGCTTGTGAAGCATAATAAAATGGGACTACATTAATGAGATTAATGAAATAAAAGAAACCTAAGATGTTGTAGAAACTTGTTTAAAAACTGGTAGCTCTAGTTCTTGCTTTGCATAGCGGTGTTCCTTGTAGAACATCCAGCACCTTATTCGATAAGGAAAGGACCGAGATCCCTTCACCGGGAGTGACTCCTTTAGCAATAACTGGCAGATGCTACAAATTCGGTTTGTCTTTTGATTGCTTCTATAGTTCTTGCTTTGCATAGTGGTATATATGATATATCCTGCAGCTTATTCGATGAGGAAAGGGCCGACGATCCCTTCACGGGGAGTGACCCCTTTAGCAAAACTAGAAAAGCCTCAAAAACACTCCATTTAAAATCACTCGATTCTACAACGATATCAAGTTCATTACGCAATAGGTTTTCTGAAAAACCTGTCGTAGCTCTCCGTCATTTCAGATAAGTTGTATATAGTATTCGTGCTGCATTTGTTGGCTTTCGTCAAGGTGCAGTGTGCGGTAGCTATATGCTCCTTATCTGCTAGCATACGATGCGATTGGATTAGGGTAGTCGTGCGGCTTTGTTGGCTTTCGTCAAGGGTCGTGCGGGTGGGTTTAATTCAATCAAGAAATGTACGGGTTGAACTTGACTAGCGGGCTATGGTTTGTTGGCTTTCGTCAAGGTCATAGCACGTTAGGGGCAAAATATTATTGGGAATTTCAAGTGTTGAAATTTGCAATGAGATTGCATACCTTCTATGAGATAGTTGGATCCCGATACCCGCTGCGAGTAAGAGTTACTCCTGGGAGAGTTTTACACATTACAATTAGCCGATCAAGTAAGTGTCTAGAAAGGTGTTAACGGGGTTACGCCTCTGGGAAAACGAGGTTTACTTTAATTAGGTTCGTGCGAAAGCACGGGGGACCTCCCTCAAAGTACCGACACTTGCCTGGCTGAAAGATTGGCGAACTTGTAGCGTGTAATTAATCCCGGCTAGTCTTTCCTTTTAGGGTTTGAAGGAAGATTTGACTAAAACAGTGGGAGACATCCTGATTAGATATATTATATAACCAATCTAATCTTGCAAGAGCATACGCTGAGTGTTTTCTTCTCTCTCTCTCCAGATAGCGACCATATCACGCCTTAATCAAGATAATAAAACGGATATATTGACCGAACCCGCTTGTTATACTGAGCTGGGGAACGTTGGTCCCGCTCCAACTTATAATTGTTATAAGACAGAGCAGGAAATTGGGGAATACCAGATTTCCCGAGCCGCCCAAACGAAGAAAGTGCATGCTGATGCATCATCTTCGGGTGTGTTCGTTACACAGAACTGTTTCTCAGTATCCTTTACGTCCTGGGTATGAGATACCGGATCAGGATCCCGCGTATGTAATCTGTTACATGGGCTACAGATAGGTAGAGAACTGAGAGCGGGTGATTAGTTTCATGAGACAGAAAACGGTGCAAGTGTTGTAGCCAAGTCTGTTGGTCACTGTCACCCTGTATTACTAGAATACATTGATTCTGAACAAATGTTATTAGATACCGAACCTGATATGCAAAATCATATCAGTCTCTTTATTAGTAAAGAAAGGATATAATTTTGTATTGTTGGATAATGTTTTGAACATTTCCTATATCAAGAGTTGATCGGTTCAGGCACGTTATCTAAAAGCATTGACGTTCTAAATCAAACTACAGTTCTTAGTATACAGAACACACACAAGAGGAAGAGTTCAGAAATGAATGAATCCTTCTTGAGGTATTATAGACTAGGTCATATCAATGCGACCCGTCTGGCTGAAGTTACATTTAGATGCATATTTAAATTAGTTTGAATTTACATCTTGTGAAACTTGCCAGTCATGTCACAAAGATAAAATGACCACAGCTCTGTTTATTGGAAACAGAGAAGGAGTTAGTGAACTCTTGGGAATGATACATGATGATGTATGAAAGTCTCCTGTCTACACATGCCAAGACTGGTTCTTTGTACTTCATTACATTCTCTGATGATCTCTCAAGATTCAGACATATGTTCCTGCTGAAACACAAGTCCGAACCTTTTGAGATATTCACAGAATATAAGTTAGAAGTAGAGAACCAAAATACGGGTAAAAGTATTATGTCCTTTGATGTGATCAAGGAGGAGAATACTTGAGCATGGAAATCCTGGACTATTCTAAAGGAGAATGAGATTCTATCTTAGAATTACTCCTCCGTATATACCATAGCACGATGGTATATCGGGGCGGAGCAATAGCACCCTATGTGATATGGTGTGCTCTATGATAAGTACTACTGAGTTTCCTATTTCCTTTAGGGAGTTATGCACTTGTGAAGTTGCATACCTATTGAATAGGGTTCAAATCAAATCAGTTACCTACCACTTCATATGTGATATGGAAAGGGAAGAGCCCATATCTTAAGTTGGTTAAGATTTGGGGTTGTCCGGCCTATGTCTAAAAGCAAAATCTGGACAAGCTCGAGGCAAGGTCTGTTATGTAGAACTGGAAAGGTTCCAGCTATACAAAATACAGCAGATGATTTGGTACAACCAAAGGATTCAGTAGATACCAACGAACCTCAGCCTCTCCGCCGATCTAGTAGGGTTCCTCACCCACCTGAGAGATACTTCGGTTCCTCTATGACAGTGGGAGCAAGGATTGCATCATGAAATGATGACCCAACTAATTTCGAGCTGGCCATCAGGAGTAGGACTCTTAAAGAATGGCTGGATGCTTAGCGATCTGAGATGGAATCCTTATACACCAACAAAGTATGGACTTTGGTTGCTTTATCTGAAGGGTTAGATTCCCATCAGGAGCGAGTATATCTTGAGAAGATTACTTGGTGTACATGGAAAAGTTGAGACTTTCAATGCTATGCTTAAGTCCATCCAGATCCTACTTGCCACGGCTACATACCATGACTACGATATCTGGCGGTTGGGTGTCATGACTGCTTTTCTAAATGATGATTTAGAAGATAGCGTCTATAAGTACACAGCCAGAGGGCTTCGTAGACTGTGGGAGCAGCGGAAACGTGTGCAAGATGTTTTATATGATAAAACAGGCATCGCGGAGTTGGAACATCTGTTTTGATGTGGTAGTCAAAGAGTTTGACTTCATCAAAATGGTAGATGAACCTTGTATATACGAAAAGGTAGTAGAGAGTATGGTGGTGATCCTCGTAGAGTACGTGGATGACATACTCTTGATAGGGAAAGAGTTTCCTATGCTACGCTCGGTTAATCTCCGCTTATCACAAGGATTCTCCATATAGGATCAAAATGATACCTCCTAAATCCTGTGTTTTTGGATCTATGAGATAGATCTAATTGGATGTTAGGACACTCACTAGTTGTAGTGAGATGGTATCAATCGATCCTGGGGAGAATCACTGGAAAGGTTCCAGGGTGATAAGGACGACTGAATGTCAGTCACAGGCTTGTCTATGCCCTCAGTGGAGGGACGGTATGTTGGAAGAGTTCCAAGCTAGATACCGTGACATACTAGACGATTAGAGGCAAGATACATCGTTACCAAGGATGCTACCAAAGAGGCAGTCTGGATATTTATAAGTTCATAAGATGAACTTTGTTCCTACCATTGTGTGACAATGGAGTTGTGGCTTATGCCAAGGAACTACCATCCCATCAGAAATCCAGATATAATTCTTAGGCAGTATCACCTGATCATGGAGATGGTTGATCTCCAGGGAGATCGAGGTTAGGAGAGTAGACACAGAGGACAACAGCGCGGATCCACTCACAAAGGCCTTTTTCCCAGTAGAGACTTTTATGGGATGGTTGAGTATGAGATACTTCAACCGCAGCTAATTGTTGGGTATGCGATACCATAACAGATGGCCCTAGTGCAAGTGGGATATTGTTAGTTATATGTATGCCCTAGAGGCCATTACTGTACATACGATGTATATTGTAGTGGATGCTAGGACATATATAAGGAGGACTTTCTTGCTCGACATGATAGTATGCTATCTGGTTGTACTTTATCTTAACATGTACTCTGATTGTCTCTATGTTACATATTGATAAAGCCCTTAGGATATGTACTCGACTACTGGGACTATGATGAGATCATACTAGTGGGGCCGCGGTAGCCGACGAGTACATCCTATAACTGTTCCTAGTCGAGGGTGTATCGAGACAGGGCATCGATGCACCAGAGTAGACTAGCGTATACGCATCTTGACCCATATGATGGGCGATGGATGATCCCATATCCATCGGTGTTTGACATCAAGGATGGTGTACGGGTGCTCAGTGGAGACTGGGTACACTGGACGGACTCGCCGAGAACTCCCAGATGGTATTATACCATACGTCAGATGGCAGTTCTCCGGTGACACTGGTACAGAGTAGTCTGTTGACCCGAGATCGTCATAGAGTCTTGTGTGGTTCCCACTGTGCTTTGATTTCCATCATACCACGTCCAAGAGGGCGTGCAAAAAGGTGGCTTTTGGGTACAGTCCCGAATCACATGGAGGCAATGAGCGATAGGAGGGGATTCGTCTCTCCCGGTATAGGGAGTTGATGTTGTGCTGTGTTCGATTGGCTATAACCGGAAATCCCTGGCCAGGGTTGCTGAGATTTACTGCTAAGTGTTATCAGTAGTTTCTCGAACTGTTATAGACCTCATATCGACACAACTTATCGAGCTACTGGGGTCTGACGTTTACCACCCCTAGGCGAGATATGCGACATATCAGACGACGAGACCGGACTGTACGGGAGTGTTACTGTTTGGATCCACAGGAGAATGTACAGGCTTGCTTGTTGATCTTCTGAGCGCTCAATACCTGGGTAGCTATTACGTTTAGCTGACCGCTTGCAGCTTGTGGGTGTTTGATATGATCATCAGCTACTGCCGGCGTATTGACGATTCTTTAGAGTCCTACACAGAGGTTTCTTGACTCAGGCAAAACGGAGTAGGAGCACGTATGTGATATGTGCGGGACCGAGGATAATGCGGTATGTGATATCGTATTATATTCTCGCGATATTTGATATCAGCCGGGTCATCGGATCAAGTGTTGATTCGATGAATCGGTACGGATAAATATTAGCCGGTTATATGCGATATAGCCGGATTGTCGGATCAAGTGTTGATTCGATAATTTAATGTATAATAATATATGTGATATATTAAATTGCATTAACTAATATTTGCTCACTAAAAGATTCTTTTTCTCACTCGGATAATACATTGATGTATATGCGATATATGTTAATTGTATTATTTATATTTTGTTACAATAAATATTATATATGTGATATATAATATTGTAACATGATATGATAAATAATGCAACATGTTTAGTGGAGTTTAAACTTGATTAGGGTTTGGATTAGGGTTAAACATTCTAGATGTTTCTAGAAGGTTTTCTTTTTGTCATTTGAAAGATATTTTGAAATGAGTCATGCTTTAACCAAACCCAAACCCTAACCCTAGTTAATTCTCTACATTGGTTAAGTGAACCATGGTTGCATAATCTATCATATTATTACTTTTCCTATTCATCACAAAAGGATAATGATATTGATCTTCTTCTTCCTCCTTCATTCTTCCATGAAAAAGCTTACTAGATTTTTCAAAGGTGATGAATACTTGTGAGAAAAAGATAAATAAATAGAGAAAAATTCCTACTTCATCATCCTCATCTTCCCTTGCCATTTAGATGAGGGTGTTCACATCATTTCATGAGTGTTAGCTTGTGTTAAAGAAACTTCGAGGTAGATCATCTTAGTATCGAAGATCGGAAGCAAAGGTTGCGTCTTTCTCTTCGTGGAACCTCTCGAGAGTCCGGATCCTGATGATCGCAGCGAAGGGACCACAACACGGAGCATATGAAGTGAAGGACCGGATCTACAAAGGTTGTAATCCCTCTCACTTAGTGTTAAAGTGTTTAGCATGTTGTTTTCGCCTAATCTCTAGTTTAAAGTTCCGTATTCGGGTTGTTCGGCACGGCTAAATTTTTATTCGGGCATGGTTGATGCCTCGTAGACCCTTGTGCGCGTGCCTATCAACCCTACACATCTAATGTACCGGACCCAATCAGAACTTGATTTAGGTGGATGTGAACTGCATCACTTACGAATGTAAAGTCATATCCCTCTCTCGAAAGTGAGGACACTGATATGATATTACAAGTCAAACTAGGTACATGCAGACAGTTACGTAGAATCAATATCTGCCCACTTGTCAAACCTAGGCGATATTCTCCCACGGATTCAGCGTCCACGCTCATTCTGTTTGCAACTCTGAGAGACAAATCACCTATCCTTATATCTCTACGGTTTCTCAAAGCATGTAATGAATTACAGATATGAGATCCTGCTCCGGTATCTAGTACCCAGGAAGTAGAGTTAATTGACAAACAGTTCTCAATTACAAACACACTTGAGGCTGAAGCCACAACATGCTTCGTATCCTGGCTACTGGCTTCCAAAGCCCTGCAATCCTTCTGCCAATGCCCATTCCCATAATAATAGGAACAACCCTCCTTAGCTACACCAAGTCCCGAAACTTTTGCTCTTCCCTTTCCTCCTTCTTTATTGACACCGTATATCGGCTTTGTAGAGGTCTTCTTCTTTTCACATTTTGCTTTCGCCCTGGATGTAGAAGAAGAAGGTCCCCCATTAAGCAGAGCTTATGTCTCCCTGGTTTCCTTCAGGGTATAAGTAGAGGGTAGGGACTGTGGAAATAAGTCAGCGTATGACCTGTTTCCCAACGTGGTCTCCAGGTCTTTGAGCTCATCAATATAGCTATTCATCGTAAGGACGTCGTCCCCTACAGATGACCCGACAGCCAAGCTCGCTTGAAGTAATTCGTTCGAGGTTTCATATCTTGCGATATGAGATTGCTCTCCATATAAATCTTTGTTATGGAGAAAGATGGAAACTACGTCCATCTTCTCGTGCTGCTTCTGGTATACACCATCAACTGAAGCCAACACGAGGCTCTTAGCTTTCGCTTTATCCTTTTCCCTTGTCTGACGGATAACCATATCCGCGACGGTGGAAACTGGACCTGGGACGGCGGGATCTTGAGTAGTAATAGGGTGGTCCAGATTGTCATAGGCAATGGACATCTGGACAGACCTTTGCCAGTCATATAAGTTAGATTCAGTCAACTTTTTATCTAGATGTAACCTAGTCATGGTCACAAGGTCGCTGCAATGAGAGAGAGAGAAGAAAACACTTTAGCATGATGCTCTTGTAAGTTTAGATTGGTTTTTAATTTATCTAAACTGGATGGCTCCCACTGTTTCTCGAATCCTTCCTCAAACCATAAAAGAAGAATTAGCCAAGACTATTCTCACTGTACAATACTTGCTTAACCGTTCAACCAGGCTAGTGTCGGTACTTCGAGGGAGGTTTTCCAACGATTTTGTGAAGTTCCTTAATTAAATAACCTCTTTTCTCTGGGGGCGTAGCCCCGCTGACACCTTTCTCGACACCTACTTAGTTTATAGCATTGATCGTAAAGTGATGAATCTCCTGATAAGTAGCATATACTCACAGTAGGATCGGGATCCAAATATCATCGTATGATAATGTTGAAGGAATCCTACCAACATTCATCAAACTCCAAATGGTATGCAACACTAGCAAGTTTCAGTTTCTTTAGAAACTCCCGATGTAGATTTTTGCCCCATGTTCTTATGACCTTGACGAAAGCCAACAAATCATAAGTCACATGTCAAGTTCTGCCCATCATTATCTTGTTAATTTGAACCCACCCGTACATACCCTTGACGAAAGCTAACAAGGTAATACGAATGTCCCAAACCAACTCATCTATCTATGCAACAAATGAATACCCCAGCAGCTACCAAACATTATGCCTTGACGAAAGCCAACAAACATAGCTTGAATACTACTGACCATCCATAAGAAATGACGGAGGGCTACGACTGGTTTTGGCGAAACCGTGAACGTAGTAAACTTGATATAATCGAAGGAACCTGATAGCTTTTTAAAAGGAGTGGTTAAAGCTCCGCAATTAAAAATTCTGCTCTTTTAAAATAACCGAGTGGTTTCTTTTAAATTTGTTCCAACGATTCAACTTTGGTTTATTTTCTTTGCATTAAAATAATGCGTCCCATCATTTAACCTATCATTGCAGAAAACAACGAAAATACAACGTCCTCTTATGCCATCCGCATTCGACACTGGGTCCCGTCATCACCCGTTAGGTTACTTAACTAACGACAGAGCGGGGGATGGGCTAGCGCGGGTGTAAAACATAAGTGACGTCTAAAAAGCTATCATATATAGATATTGTACATTCGTCAGACGCAATAATAGGCATTCCAGATCTCAGATGAACATTATTGGATATACAAGCAATCCGCGTTTTCTTTGAGCCTGCAACAAAAGACGGATTACACAGTTGTGATGAATAGCCTTTACCCCACCCTAGACCCCTACGGGTACGGCAAACTACCCGCCAAGTACCCGAAGTGAAGCGGTCTCCCTCAACAACGTAAGTAGGTCACTAAACACTTCAACGTACCCGGTAGGGTCATCTTCTTCCAAGATGCAATCCTCTCGATCCCCGTCTAAGAAAAAACCGTAGTATCTCTCGGGCGGATGAGAAATCCTACCAGATCTGCGGAGTGGCTGAGGTTCGTCTGGGGTTATTGAATCCAGTGGTCCCTCTAAATTTTCAGTTATATTTTGTGGTCGCTGAATTTCTTCCAGTTCTACCGAACTCTCACTAGTTTCTTTTGCAAGAAACTCCCTTTCTTAAAAGGTAGCGTGACGAGATACAAACACCTTCTGTTCCTCAGTGTGGTAGAACAGATATCCTAGTGAGTCTTTAGGATATCCCATAAATTTACATAGAACTGACCGTGCCTCTAGCTTGTCCGGTTTCTGTGTTTTCACATAGGCCGGACAACCCCATATCTAAATAAATTTAAGACATGGCTTCTTACTGCTCCATATTTCATATGGAGTTTTAGGCACAGATTTGGACGGAACTTGATTCAAAAGGCATGCCGCTGTCTGAAGCGCATATCCCCAAAATGAAAGAGGCAACTCGGCATTACTCATCATGGAGCGAACTATATCCAGTAGGGTACGATTCCTCCGCTCCGATACACCGTTGTGATGTGTTGTATAAGGAGGAGTAAGCTGAGAGAGAATACCATTCTCTTTTAAGTAATCTAGGAATTCCGTGCTTAAGTACTCCCCACCTCTATCAGACCGGAGGATCTTGATACTTTTACCAGTCTGGTTCTCTACTTCGTTTCTGAATTCCTTGAATTTCACAAAAGCTTCAGATTTGTGTTTCATCGGATACACATATCCGAACCTAGAGAGATCGTCAGTGAATGTGATGAAGTACGAGAACCCACCCCTTGCATGTATAGATATCGGACCACATACATCACTGTGTATGAGTCCCAAGAGCTCTGCTGCCCTTTCTCTATGTCTGGTGAACGGAGATTTGGTCATCTTTCCTTTGAGACAAGACTGACAAGTTTCATAAGATGAAAACTCGAACATATCCAAGAGTCCATCTTTATGCAACTTACTTAGTCTTTTCTCTCCGATATGACCAAGTCTACAATGCCACAAGTAGGATTCGTTCGTATCTGAACTCTTCCTCTTGCATGTGTTTTGTACATTGAGAACTATATTCTGATTTAGAACTTAGATACCATTACACAGTGTACCTTCTGCAACCAGTACCTTATGAAGGTAGATGTTCATGATATTTCTATCAAGAACAAAGTTATATCCATCTTTATCGAGTAAAGAAACTGATATGATGTTACAAACCATGGAAGGTACATAGTAGAAATCGTTCAAAATCATAGTATTGCCATTTGGCAACACTAGGTGATATTCACCGACGGATGCAGCATTAACTTGTGCTCTGTTCGCTACTCTGAGCGACATATCACCAGGTACAACTCTCCTACTTTTTCTCAATCCCTGCAATAGATTACAGATATGAGATCCTGATCCGGTATCAAGTACCCAGGAGATAGGGCCGACCGTAAAGCAGTTCTCAATTACAAGAACACCTGAAGTAGATGCAAAACCATGCTTCTTCTTCAACTGGGTATTCTTGGAATCCATATAATCCTCTTTCCCTTGCTCATACTTATGGCTGTTGTCGTAAGTTAGAGCCGAACCAATGTTCCCCAGCCCCGAATAAGAATTCGGATCGGTCAAGCGATACATTTTATTATCTTGATTAGGGCGTGAAATGGTTGCTACCTGGAGAGAGAGAAAAGAAACACTCGGCGTGCGCTCTTGCAAGATTAAATTGGTTTATTAGTTTATCTAACCAGGATGGCTCCCACTGTTTCCTCAAATCCTTCTTAAAACCTTTAAAAGAAGAACTAGTCAGGATTAATCACACGTCACAATACTTGCTTAACCTTTCAACCAGGCTAGTGTTGGTACTTCGAGGGAGGTTTTCCAACGCTTTCGCGAAGTTCCTTAATTAAAGAACCTCTTTTCCCTGGAGGTGTAGCCCCGCTAACACCGTTCTAGACACCTACTTGGTTTATAGCATTGATTGTTAAGTGAAATAATCTCCCGAGAGTAATCCAACTCATCAGTGGGATTAGGATCCAACTATCATTGTGCGATGACCTAGATGGAATCCACTCTAGTCTCCACACTCCAGAAGGTATGCTGAATCTGCAAGTTTCAGTTTTTTTAGAAACTCCCGATGTGGATTTTTGCCCCTAGGACCCAAGTGACCTTGACGAATAATCAACAAATCAAAAGGTCCTAGTGAAGTTCAACCCGTCGTTATCCAGGATTGCATTAGACCTGTTAGTTATATGTATGCCCTAGAGGCCATTACTATACATAGGATGTATATTGTAGTGGATGCTTGGACATATATAGGGATGACTTTCTTGCTCGATATGATAGTATGCTATCTGGTTACTCTTTACCTTAACGTGTACACTGTTTGTCTCTCTGTTACATGTTGGTAAAGCCCTTAGGATGTGTACTTGACTACCTGGACTATGATACGGATCATACTAGTGGGGACATGGTAGTCCATAAGTACATTCTTCAAGGTCCCTAGTCGTGGGTGTATCGAGACGGGGCATCGATATACCAGAGTAGACTAGCATATACCTTCTCGACCCATATAGATGGGCGATGGATGATCCCATATCCATTGGTGTTTGACATCAGATATGATATACGGGTGCTCAGTAGAGACTGGGTACACTGGACGAACTCGCCGAGAACTCCCAGATGGTATTATACCTTACGTCAGATGGCAGTTCTCTGGTGACACTGGTACAGGTTAGTCTGTAGACCCGAGATCGTCATAGAGCCTTGTGTGATTCCCACTGTGCTTTGATTTCCACCTTACCACATCCAAGAGGGCGTGCAAAATGGTGGCTTTTAGGTACAGTCCCGAATCACATGGAGGCAATGAGCGATAGGAAGGGATTCGTCTCTCCCGGTATAGGGAGTTGATGTTGCGCTGTGTTCGACTGGCTATAACCGGAAATCCCTGGCTAGGGTTGCTGAGATTTACTGGTAAGTGTTACCTGTAGTTTCTCGAACTGTTATAGACCTCATATCGACACGACTTATCGAGCTACTGGGGTCTGACGTTTACCACCCCTAAGCGAGATATGCGACATATCAGACGAACAGACCGGACTGTACGGTAAGTGTTGCTGGTTGGATTCACAGGAGTGTGAGCGGGCTTGCTCGTTGATCTTCTGATCGCTCAATACCCAGGTAGCCATTACGTTTAGCAGACCGCTTGCGGCTTGTGGGTGTTTGATATATCATCACCTGCTGCCGGCGTATTGACGGGTCTTTAGAGTCCTACACAGAGGTTTCCTGGCTCAAGCGAAACGAAATAGGAGCGCATATGAGATATGTGTGGGACCGAGAATAATGCGTGCATGTGATACCGTATTCTATTCTCGCGATGAATGTATCGATTGGTTGTATGCGATATAACCTAGTTATCGAATCGAGGATTGATTCGATAAATCGATACATTTGATATTAGTCGGTTATATGCGATATGACCGGATCGTTAAATCAAGTGTTGATTTAATGATTTAATGTATAATTATATATTTGATATATTACTTTACATTAACTAGTATTTGTTCACTTAAGATTAACTTTCTCACTTGATGTGCACAAGTTATATATGTGATATAGTTTTGTGCACTTGTTTGTATCATGTTTGATGATACATGCAAACTTGGGTGTATGTTTGCTTTAAACTATGATTAGGTTAATGGTTAGGGTTTGAATTATTTATTTATTTATTTATTTATTCATTTTGGAAAAGATGAAATGGTGGCTTTATTTTTCTTTCTTTGCTTGAAGCTTCTTGAAGCTTCAAAGCATTTTTGAAAGTCTACCACTTTGTCTTCATCCTAAACCTAACCATTATACCTAACCCTAGTTTAGTCTCTACACTTGTTAGGCTCTCCCATGGTTGCATTATGATACATATCACTTCATTTTTCTTTTTGAGAATAATTCATTTTTACATTCTCTTCTTCTTCTTCTTCATGAAGAAAAAGAAAACCATTCTTGAAAATTCTTAAGTGAAGAAATCAAGTGAGAAATTCAAATCCAATGTGAACCCACTTCCTATTTCTTCATCCTCTACCACTTGCCATATAGTAGAGTGTGTTATCTTCACAAGTTCCATGACCTAGTGAAGGTGGAGCTTCAGTTTGAGTCGCCTCGACGTAGATCATCTTCGGCATCGAAGTCAACGACCTAGCTCGCCCATTTCTCCGATGAAACCGACGCTAGAGTCCAGGATTCCAATGATCGCAGCGGAGGGACGTCAACACGGAGCTAGAGAAGTGGTGGACCAGATCTACAAAGGTTGTATTTCCAATAACTTAGCAATAAAGTTGTTTATTTGCATGTTTCGCCTTAATCTCTAGTTACGATCTTGCTTAGGGTTTCTCGGCACTTAGAAAAAATTTGATTTTAGCATGTTTGATCTATTTTGGGACCTCATGTGTTTGCCTAGGAACCCTACAGTGGTATCAGAGCCTAGCTAGAGCCTTAGGCGATGTGTAGACGGAGTTAGAAACCCGATCGAACCCAAAACCCTTCTCTGTACATTTTTTGAAATCTGGGTTTTTTCCAAATTAAAAATATGCAGAAAAATCGGCAGGCTTTTTTATAGATTACTTTGAAGCACGTGCGCATGATTCTTATAAAGCACGGCGGAACCGCGGCACGAGCACGGCTCGTGTGGCAGTTCCGCAGCCATTCAGTCAGATTAGCTTTAGCAAATTGCACAGTAATTCCTATCTGTTGGTGCTGTATTTTCTAGGAATTTTTAATCTCTACTCAAGAGTTGAGTTTTTTGGGTTGTATTGGGTGTTCGTAGATTCGATCGGATTGTCTAATTTTGTCTGTGGGTTTTTCCGGATAATTTTAGAATATGTTAAAAAAGTTCGACCGGATAAAAATACCCAATTTTTCCCCTGCTGGGAAATTTCCAATTGTTGGATTTTTCCGTAGTTTAATGACGTGCTAGTGAAAGGTTATCCTAGCACCTCATTAAGGGTTTGGAAGCATCACATGGACCAAAGGTGGAGTCTTTAGGGTGCTAAGTTAACAAACATCGGATCGATCCTAGAAAAATTAGGGTTTCAAATTTTTTTCATCATCATATGAAAGGAAAGCCAGGGTTTAGATAGTACAACCTTTGTAGCTCCCTACGCTAGACTCCTCGGCTACTTAGGGTTTGAAAAAGCTCCGCTTGATCTCCTCGATGTCACCGATGATCCACCCGGAGTCCGCTTTGTCCAAGCTAGCAACTTTATACGATCAAGTGAACGAAATCAAGTTAACACTCCAAATAAGTAGTCTAGACTTGTGTAGAATGGTGTTGTGGTTCTCTTTCTCACTTCAAAATCCAATCTTGATGAGTGTATTGCTCACTACAAAGAACTAGAGAGCAACATGAGAGAGGAAGAAGAAGATGGTGGCTTTTTAGAAGATGATAAGTTCAACTCTCAAAAGAAAATAGAAAATATATCAATATATATTTTCTATCTCTCATCTCAAACCATGGTTGAATGATTATTGTACTTGAGTTAAAAACTAAAAGGAAGAGTAAACCATGGTTAAATGGTGGGTGAGTGAGGTTAGGTCAAGAAGAGTGTAGAAACAATCCAAAACAAACCCATTTCTTTTTCCTTTTGTTTTTAGCTTAAATACAATAATGTTCCATATAAAAAACCCATGGTGTGAGTCTTATATTGCCACCATTTCCTTGTATAATCAACCATGAAAGATGTATGTATGTATGTATGTGTATATGTACATCCATATGTACATGAATCAAAAAGAAGGCATACATGCATGCATACATCCAACTAACTCAAGAAAGGATTTCAAGTGAGAAGCTAATGGTTAAATGATAAATCAACACTTGATTTATCAATCCGGCCATATCACATATGACCTCTACCAAAAGCAAGCCGTCCGATCAATATATGGTATCCTATACGCGCATTTTAATCGGGTCCATGCGCATATCGCATACGCGCACCACAACGTTTCGCCTGGACTAGGAAACTCCATTGTGGGACTCTGAGACTCGTCAATACGCCGGTAGTGGGTGATGATCATATCAAGCACCCCCAAGCCGCAAGCGGTCAGCTAAATGTAACGGCCACCCGGGTATTGAGCGATCAGAAGAGAACAAGCGAACCTGCTACAACTCCCGTCGAGCCGATCGGCAACACTTCCCGTACAGTCCGGTCTCCTCGTCTGATATGTCGCATATCAAGTCTAGGGGTGGTAAACGTCAGACCCTAATAACCGATAAGTCGTGCCGATGTGAGGCTCATAACGGGTCGAGAAACTACTGGTAACACTTACCAGCAAACCTCTGAAATAGCCCTGGCCAGGGACTTCCCTGTTACGGCCAATTGAGCACAGTACAACATCAACCCCAATACCGGGAGAGACGAAACCCCTCCTATCGCTCATTGCATCCATGTGACTCGGGACTGTACCCAAAAACTACCGTTTTGCACGCCTTCATGGACATGGTAAGGTGGAGATCATAGTACAGTGGGAATCATACAAGACTCTATGACGATCTCGGGTCTACAGACTAACCTGTACAAGTGTCACCTGAGAACTGCCATCTGACGTGAGGTATAATACCATCTGGGAGTTCTCGGCGAGTCCGTCCAGTGTACCCAGTCTCCACTGAGCACCCGTATACCATCTCTGATGTCAAACACCAATGATATGGGATCATCCATCACCCATCTCATGGGTCAAGAAGCGTATACGCTAGTCTACACTGGTATATCGATGCCCCGTCTCGATACACCTACGACTAGAGACCATGAAGGATGCACTTATGGACTACCATGTCCCCACTAGTATGATCTGCATCATAGTCCAGGTAGTCAAGTACACATCCTAAGGGCTTTACCAACATGTAACTATAAGACCGTTTAAAGAGACTAGTATACATGTTAAGATAAAGTTGTAACGTTTTGAAAATCGTTTTGGTGAAATTTCGAAAAATCGGTAAAATAAGGGGGGTTTCTGTAAAAAAGTCAAAATGTAAATATCTTTATTATAAAATTAAATATACATATTCTAGCTATGTAATTGCTAGTATTTGGTGTTTATTGAGCCACTGGTGAAATTTCAAATTTTCTGAAAAATTTTCCAAAATTAATTATTTTAATATTATTTTAAGCCGTCACTAATACATTTAATTAGGAAAAATTATAAATTGGAATGAGTTGAAACAAATTTTGTGCATCATAAAACATTAAATAAAATTTTATCATGTGGTTTTTGAAACGAAATCGTTTGCCAAAACGGTTTAGAAAATTATTGAAGAAAAAGGCTTAAATGGTGAAAATAAGTTAAATGGAGATTTGGGGTATTATATTTATCATCTTCCCTCACCCCACACACACACACACAATCACACAACCCCATATTCAGCAGCCCTCTCCAAGTGTTCCTCACTTATTGATAGAAGAAAAGAAATCATGAGAAAGAAAACAAAGGAAGTGTGAAAATAGTAAAAAGAGTATAGTCTTTTGTTGACTTGGTCTTCTTTTCTCGCATTAACTTCACCCACCCCCACACCACACCTCACTCCTCTCCTTCCTTGGCCGAATCAGAACTGTTGGCAGCCCCCTCCCATTTATCTCCAAGTCCTCATCTTCTTTCACCTCCAAATTCATTCAAAAATCAACACAAATCAAAGCAAACTCAAAATCTAATCCCTACCCATTTCTCATTAGCCAAACTTGCATGGATCTAGGGAATAAGTTGGCATTTTAGAGGCTTTGATTTCCATATTTGATCTCTTGATCATGAGATATAATTCTAACCTTTTTCTTAATTTGTTGGTCATTGCTTTAATTTAGCTTAATTAGGAAATTAATTATGGTTCTAATTGAAAGATTTGAGTTTCAAGAGAAGGATTAATTTATAGTTAGGGTTTTTTTGTTGTGTATTTATGGATGCATAGTGTAATTCATCATATTGTGAAATGAAAAACCTAATCTAATTGCTAGTTTGCAAATTGTTAGGTTGAAATTGTGGTAATTACACTAATTTGCAAACTAGGTTTTGGAATTTAATTGCAAATGTTAGATTAAAAATCTAAATATGTTTTTCATGACTTCATTAACATTTTAAAGTGCAGTTTAATGTTATAGATCATGCAAATCCAAGCTAGATTGTAGTTTGTGCATTTTTGCTATAAAATTGTTAAAATTGGTTATGTATGCAAACTAGATTTTTTGAGATTAATATTAAGAGTTAAGTTTAAAATCTAATTAAAATTGGTATGACTTAATTAAGATGTTTAATAAGTATTATGGCCATTAGATTTGCTTAAACGTCGAGTTTTGTACTAAAACGGGTAATTTGTGCTTGCTAGATTTTCGGAAAAATGGCTTTTAAAGTGAATTTGGGGTTTTTTGTGAATTTTAAGCTATTTTATATTATAATTAGTGCTTGTGATTGTACAAATGAGTATGTTTAGGTTTTTCTCGATGGTCTGGCGTTTGTACATCGACGTCGAGAGTTTTTGGGTTGATTTGAGAAAGCAACCATAGGTTTTGACCTATGTGGGATTCGTGTGTCGTTTTGGTCATGAGTGTGATTTTAATGCGATACGATGCGTTGTGATATGTAGGTGCCCCCATGTGGACTTCGAGACGACAAGCAAGTGCGTGGCGACGTCGGCACCGGCGAGCGAGGACCAGGTGAGTAGATTTATATCTACGGGGAGAAGTCGGGTGGATGGCGTATAGCACCCCCGCAGTCCGTAGTGTAGCTCATATATATATGTTTATATAGGTGTTTTATGATACGAGAATGTTCATTCATGTTATGTTTATGTGTTCATGGAGTACCTTTGGGTTAGTTGCGAAACCCTAGAGTAGTTGTTATACCCGCATACGCACACACAGACTTGCATACTTGACTTTCTTGTGCGCAGATTGGGATGTGTATATATGTATATATGCGTGGGTATGGGACTATGAATATGTACATTCATATACGCATGCATGGATAATGAGGATAGTACTTGGGATTTAAGATGAGTCGATGAGATTTGATTTGAGGCCGTGAGATCGGTGATATAGCAGGGTTCATATTTGAGATACGACATGACGTTGTAGCGGGTCTTTGACGTAGTGTTTCACACACGTCCATGCATACTTAGGCGGTATCAGTATTGTACTAGACGTAGATCAGTACCCCGATCATGATATTTGATAAAGAGGATACCAGGTGAATAGTATGATGAATGTGATATTGACCCGTACCCAGATTTGGGGATGCCGTACGACGGATTTACGTACGAGCTATATTTTGATGATTGATCCGCACTCTTGACTTGGGATGTCTGGTTATAGATATGGTATCGGATATGATATTATTGAGGCGGGATCACCGACTAATATATATATACAGGTATGTATATGTATCGACTCAGATGTTTGGCGGTTTCCTTACCTGCAGTCCAGCTTGTTAACTTAGTCCTTTAGTTTAGTTTAGTTGTTAGATTAGATTCGATTCTTACCTATTTCAAAAACTAACGAATCGTGGGTATTTTAAAAGACAGCCCAAGGGATCCTACGGATATTTCAAAAGACGCATCTTTTCATAAAAACACCGTAGCCCCTATTTTAAAAACCCCATGATTCGTGTTATTTCAAAAGGCGCCATTTGTAGGATTTATATCAGGGAAATGCAGATTAGTTATCGTTGTGTTTAGTATTTAGCTCCCGCTCATTATTACTGTTCGCTCTGCATCGCATACTTATATTATAATTTCTTATTGCATTGTTGATATCATACTGTTAGGACACCAGCACCATTACCGATGATGCGTATGTACCATGTACACATGCTTGCCGGCTCACACACATCTTCATCGGTAATTGCCATGTCACGCACACCTTAGAAAATATTAACGCCTAATGTAGCTTGTTAACTAGTAGTTTTGACATGATGATTAGTTGCTTGCATTATATGCTCGTTTAAACATTTTAGTTGTTACTTGTCACTTCGTGCATACTGATATTCATTATATGCCGTATTCATGGATGCTCATGCTTATATTCATGGTTTTACATGCTTTTGATGATTCGGATTTCCATGATATTTTCTGGATTTGGAGGATAACCGCAAAACATATATAAACTGCTTTCTCTGTTTTTAAATATAAAAAATACGGTTTTCCCATGATGTATGAGTCGTCCACCATGAGTTTGCTGATGGATTTCGAGACCCGATTTGAGGAGATGGATGAACCGTTTCGGGTACATGGTGGGCCCGGTAAGGTACCCCGGGGCAAGAAGCTCGTGGTGATGACGATGAGCCTGGCAGGGGGAGACTACCTACCGGTGATTTTACCCGACGCGTCGGATATCCGGAGGATACCGTCGTGGTCTTGAGATGGATGGTAGGGGCCAGTCTGGATTGACGGAGCCCTAGATATTGTGATTGAGATATTGAGATTTTGAGATATTGAGGTACAAAGATTGTGATACAGAGATATCGAGATATTTGGACACTTGTTTTGTGTCGATGCTGGGCACTGTTTTATGCTGATTTCATTTATGGTACCTCACTTTTAAAATACAGAAATCTCACTGGTTTATGAAAGCAGTTTTCTTCAGTACATGCATTCTGTTCCATGCATTCATACATCATCCATATGATACATTGCTACCTGAGGCACTGACACGGGCACATGGAATTACACTTGGGTTAGATATTTGCCCTAACCATTGTTATGGGTCGCTGGTTATATATTTGAGGATATATTATGATTATTGACCTAGGATTGCGTTATTTATGCGATTTCTTTTCATAGATGTTTTTCTATTCACGAGTTGGCAACTCACCCCCGTTGTGCCCCAGTTTCTTGCAGGTTTGCCGTACAGGTTTCATTACGGCTTGCGGGCATAGTTTCCTTCGGGTGATTTGCTAGTAGGTGGGTTTACTTGTATCGTACCCCCATTATATATCTTATATATTATTATTCTGTTGTATCTAGAAGTTCCATCAACCAAACATGTATTTATTTGAGATAGAGACCAGTGATGTTATTCCTTCGACCTTAGAGTCGCGCGTTATATTTCTGTAGTTTTCTTGTGGTTTTGAGTTTCCTTTTGAATTTTGATCCTTGCCCTTGACGTTGTATATTATATTGCTTGTGTGGTTGTGACCGTCGATTGACGAAGAGCTAGCTCCCGCTTGGGGATGCCTTTTTATTGATTTCGTATACTATTCATATTGTATCCCGTTTGGGGGCCAGTATTTACAAAGGAGACTCTGCTGAAATTTTCAGGAAATATTTGATGTTTTTAAAAAGGCATAATTCGGCTTATGATATTAAAACTACTTAATTTAAATTGGTTTTTCCTTCACTCTACTACTTTTCTTGGTTTGGATTTCTGGGTTTTCAGCTCACTTTGATTATGTACGCCTCGAGACGTTCGTAGTTTAAGTGCTGGTCATGTTCCGTACTTTCGGGTCGTGACAAAGTTGGTATCAGAGCGTTAGGTTTTACCTTCGGAGCGTAGGATGACCGTTGGTTGATGGAATAGGTGACTAAAGTAGAGTGACGTACCGTAGGTATGTTCCGCGGCATATTTACGATACGCTACTCCACTTAAGAAGCCTTAGGATGTATATTTTTTTGCTCAGTATTATATTCATTCCAATCTAGCCTCATCAGTACCAGTTATGGTTTTGCTGCCACGATTACGGGCAGGGAGAGCTACAGCTAGAGTTGCGGTCGGCACGAGCTCGTCACGAACGAGGACTGACCAGGGCGAAATTCCGGCGACACACGATTGCGGAGATGTGTCTTTTTACTGTGTTTCCGTGCCACGAGCGTTTGGCGGATCGCCTTTATGAGGTTACTCGGATGTGCTGATCGACACTAGAGGATTGAGCCAATGATAGAGGTCAGCTAGATTTTGATGACCGTTGGTGTATTGCTTACTCATGATGATTGAGGCACTGTTCAGCGTGCAGATGAGTGAGCCAGTTGTTGCTGCGAGCGACGAGATATCGCCCCATATGTTGGAGCTATTGCAGTACAGGTTGTACTAAGAGATGATAGAAGGTCGCTAGTCACCCGAGGATGAATGAATAGGACATGTGGTGTAGGGTTCCTAGGCATCCTAATGAGGTCTCACAAGGCATCAACCATGCCAATTTCAAATTTTAACGGTGCCGAGAAACCCTAATTACGGATCGTTTGCTAGAAAACTAGGCGAAAAGTGAACTAGTTAACAATTAACTAAGGGAATACGGAAATACAACCTTTGTAGATCCGGTGCTCCACCTCCATAGCTCCGCAACGAAGTCCTCTCCGCTGTCCAAATCAAATCCGGGCTCTAGCGTCGGCTTCATCGGAGAATAGGCGAGCTAGGTCGTCGATGTCCATGCCGAAGATGATCTACGTCGAGGCATCGCTAGATCAAGCTCCAACTTCACCAAGTCTTGAAAACTTGTGAAGGAAACACACTCTACTACTTGGCAAGAGGTAGAGGATGAAGAAATAGGAAGTGGGTAGACTTTAGAATTGGATTTCTCACTCAAAAACATCAATCACCATTGATGAAGAGAGCTTTCTTCTTGTGAGGAAGAAGAAGAAGAAGATGAAAAAGTTATGATAAGTTTATTAAAAGAAAAGAATAATCCAATCTTTATCATAACATGACCATGGTTATGTGTAGAGACTAAACCCAAGTTAAGTGAATGGTTAGGTTAGGAATGAAGACAAAAATGGTGACTAAGTCAAAGTATTCATGAAGCTTCATGAATGAACAAAAGAATGCCACCATTTTTCTTTTCTTTTCCTTAAATGAATAATGAATATAAATAAATGAATAAGTATATAAAACCCTAACCATTCATATAACCATGGTTTAATCTTTACACAAGCACAAGTCAACATGTATCATCAAACATGATACAATGTATATGCACAAAAGTATATCACATATACAACTTGCACATCGAGTGAGAAAATCCATATAAAGTGAACCAATACTAGTTAATACAAAGTAATATATCAAATATATTATTATACATTAAATCATTAAATCAACACTTGATTTAACGATCCGGTCATATCGCATATAACCGGCTAGTATCCTATGTATCGGCTTATCGAATCAATCCTTGATTCGATAACTAGGTTATATCGCATACAACCATTCGACACATTCATCGCGAGAATGGAATACGGTATCACATACACGTATTATTCTCGGTCCCGCACATATCTCATATGCGCTCCTATTTCGTTTCACTTGAGCCAGGAAACCTCTGTGTAGGACTCTAAAGACTCGTCAATACGCCGGCAGTAGGCGATGATCATATCAAACACCCACAAGCCGCAAGCGGTCTGCTAAACGTAACGGCCACCCGGGTATTGAGCGATCTGAAGATCGACGAGCAAGCCCACTCACACTCCAGTGAATCCAACCAGTAACACTACCGTACAGTCCGGTTTGATCGTCTGATATGTCGCATATCTCTCCTAGGGGTGGTAAACGTCAGACCCCAATAGCTCGATAAGTCGTGTCGATATGAGGTCTATAACAATACGAGATACTACTGGTAACACTTACCAGTAAATCTCAGCAACCCTGGCCAGGGATTTCCTGTTATAGCCAATCGAACACAGCGCAACATCAACCCCCTATACCGGGAGAGACGAATCCCCTCCTATCGCTCATTGCCTCCATGTGACTCGGGACTGTACCCAAAAACCACCGTTTTGCACGCCCTCTTGGACGTGGTAAGATGGAAATCAAAGCACAGTGGGAACCACACAAGACTCTATGACGATCTCGGGTCAACAGACTACTCTGTACCAGTGTCACCAGAGAACTGCCATCTGACGTGAGGTATAATACCATCTGGGAGTTCTCGGCGAGTCCGTCCAGTGTACCCAGTCTCCACTGAGCACCCGTATATCATCTCTGATGTCAAACACCAATGGATATGGGATCATCCATCGCCCATCTGTATGGGTCGAGAAGGTATACGCTAGTCTACTCTGGTATATCGATGCCCCGTCTCGATACACCCACGACTAGGGACTTTGAAGGATGTACTTATGGACTACCATGTCCCCACTAGTATGATCCGCATCATAGTCCAGGTAGTCAAGCACACATCCTAAGGGCTTTACCAACATGTAATAGAGAGACAATCAGTGTACACGTTATGGTAAAGATCAACCAGATAGCATACTATCATGTCGAGCAAGAAAGTCCTCCCTATATATGTCCCAGCATCCACTACAATATACATCCTATGTACAGTAATGGCCTCTAGGGCATACATATAACTAACAATCTCCCACTTGCACTAGGGCCATCTGTAGCAGTGGTTGTAGTATCTCATACTCAACCATCCCATAAAATTCTCTCTCTGGGAACAGGCCTTTGTGAGTGGATCCGCTGTGTTTGTCCTCTGAGTCTACTCTCCTAACCTCGATCCCTTGGAGATCAAGCATCTCCATGATCAGGTGACACTGCCTTAGAATATGTCTGGATCACTGATGGGACGGGTGTTCCTTGGCATAAGCCACAACTCCATTGTCTCACAATGGTAGGAACCTAGTTCATCTCATGAACCACTATACACCCAAACAGCCTCTTTGGTAGCATCTTTAGTAGCGATGTATCCTGCCTTTATCGTCTAGTATGTCACGGTATCTAGTTTGGAACTCTTCCAGCATACCGTCCCTTTACTGAGGGTAAAGACAATGCCTGCGACTGACATTCAGTCGTCTTTATCACCCTGGAACCCTTCCAGTGATTCTCCCCAGGATCGATTGATATCATCTCACTACAACTAGTGAGAATCCTATCATCCAATTAAATCTATCTCATAGATCCAAAACTCAGGATTTAGGAGGTATCACTTTTATCCTATATGGAGAATTATAGTGATAAGCGGAGATTGATCGAGCGTAGCATAAGAAACTCCTTTCTTATCAAGAGTATGTCATCCACATACTCTACGAGGATCATCACCATACTCCCTACTACCTTTTTGTATATACAAGGTTCATCTACCATTTTGATGATGTCAAACTCTTTGACTATTTCATCAAAACAAATGTTCCAACTCCGCGATGCCTGCTTTATCCTATAAAGCATCTTGCACACGTTTCCGCTGCTCCTACTGTTTACGAGGCCCTCTGGCTGTGTTCTTATAGACATTCTCTTCTAAATCATTATTTAGAAAAGTTGTCATGGCACCCAACCACCAGATATCGTAGTCATGGTATGTAGCCGTGGCAAGTAGGATCTGGATGGACTTAAGCATAGCTACTTGAAAAAGGTTTCATCATAATCCACGCCTGGTAAATGATGCAAACTTTTAACAAGTCTAGCTTTGAAAGTCTCAACTCTTCCATCTACACCAAGTAATCTTCTCAAGATATACTTGCTCCTGACGGGGATTTAACCCTTCAGATATAGCAGCCAAAGTCCATACTTTGCTGGTGTACATGGATTCCATCTCAGATCGCTAAACATCCAGCCATTCTTACAGAGTCTCACTCCTGATGGCCAGCTCGAAACTAGTTGGGTCATCATCCCATGATGCAATCCTCGCTCCCACTGTCATAGAGAAACCGAAGTATCTCTCAGGTGGGTGAGGAACCCTACTAGATCGGCGGAGAGGCTGAGGTTCGTTGGTTTCTACTGAATCCTTTGGTTCTATCAAATCATCAGCTGCAGTTTGTATAGCTGGAACATTTCCAGTTGTACATTACAGACCTTGCCTCGAGTTTGTCCGGATTTTGCTTTTAGACATAGCCCGGACAACCCTAAATCTTAACCATCTTAAGATATGGGCTCTTCCTATTCCATATCATATATGAAGTGGTAGGCAACTGATTTAGTTTGAACCCTATTCAATAGGTATGCAGCTTCTCAAGTGCATAACTCCCAAAAAAGGAAATAGGTAACTCAGTAGTACTCATCATAGAGCACACCATATCACATAGGGTGTTATTGCTCCACCCCGATATACCATCGTGCTATGGTGTATACGGAGGAGTAATGCTGAGAGAGAATCTCATTCTCCTTTAAAATAGACCAGGAATTCCGTGCTCAAGTATTCTTCTCCTTGATCTCATCAAAGGACATAATACTTATACCCGTGTTTTGGTTCTCTACTTCTAACTTATATTCTGTGAATATCTCAAAAGGTTCGGACTTGTGTCTCAACAGGAACATATGTCTGAATCTTGAGAGATTATCAGAGAATGTAATGAAGTATAAAGAACCGGTCTTGGCATGTGTAGACAGGGGACCTACATACATCAACATGTATCATCCCAAGAGTTTACTAACTCTTTCTCTGTTTCCAATAAACAGAGCTGGTGTCATTATATCTTTGTGACATGACTGGCGAGTTTCACAAGATGTAAATTCAAACTAATTTAAATATGCATCTTTATGTAACTCTAGCTAGTCGGGTCACATTGATCTGACCTAGTCTACAATACCTCAAGAAGGATTCGTTCATTTCTGAACTCTTCCTCTTGTGTGTGCTCCATATACTAAGAACTGTAGTTTGATTTAGAACATCAATGCTTTTAGATAACGTGCCTGAACCGATCAACTTTTGATATAGGAAATGTTCAAAACATTATCCATCAATACAAAATTATATCCTTTCTTTTCTAACAAAGAGAGTGATATGATTTGGTATATCAGGTTCGGTATCTAATAACATTCGTTCAGAATCAATGTATTTGTAATACAGGGTGACAGTGACCAACAGACTTGGCTGCAACACTTGCCCCTTTTTCTGCCTCATGAAACTTATCACCCGTTCTCAGTTCTCTACCTTTCTGTAGCCCTATGTAACAGATTACATATCTGGGATCCTGATCTGGTATCACATACCCAGGACGTAGAGGATACAGAGAAACAGTTCTGTGTAACGAACACACCCGAAGATGATGCATCAGCATGCACTCTCTTCGTTTGGGCGGCAAGGGAATTCTGGTAATCCCCAATTTCCTGCTCTGTCTTATAACAATTATAAGTTGGAGCGGGACCAACGTTCCCCAGCTCAGTATAACAAGTGGGTTTGGTCAAATATCCGTATTATTATCTTGATTAAGGCGTGATATGGTCGCTACCAGGAGAGAGAGAGAAGAAAACACTCAGCGTGCGCTCTGTCAAGAATAGATTGGTTATAATTTTATCTAATCAGGATGGCTCCCACTGCTTTTTATCAAATCTTCCTTCAAACCCTAAAAGGAAAGACTAGCCGGGATTAATTACACACTACAAGTTCGCCAATCTTTCAGCCAGGCCAGTGTCGGTACTTTGAGGGAGGTCCCCCGTGCTTTCGCACGAACCTAATTAATGTAAACCTCGTTTTCCCAGAGGCGTAACCTCGTTAACACCTTTCTAGACACCTACTTGATCGGCTAATTGTAATGTATAAAACTCTCTCAGGAGTAACTCTTACTCGCAGCGGGTATCGGGATCCAACTATCTCATAGAAGGTATGCAATCTCATTGCAAATTTCAACACTTGAAATTCCCGATAATATTTTGCCCCTAACCTCCTATGACCTTGACAAAGGCCAACAAACCATAGGATGCTAGTCAAGTTCAACCCGTCATTTCCTGATTGAATTAAACCCACCCGCACGGCCCTTGACAAAGGCCAACAAGGTCGCACGACTACCCTAACTCAATCTGCATCATATGCATAAGCAGATAAGCACCAGTTAGCTACCGCACACTGCGCCTTGACAAAGGCCAACAAACGCAGCACGAATACTAACTACTACTGATCTGAAATGACGGAGGGCTACGACAGGTTTTTCTGAAAACCTATTGCGTAATGAACTTGATATCGTTGTAGGATCGAATGAATTTTTAAAATGGAGTGCTTTTGAGGCTTTTCTAGTTTTGCTAAAGGAGTCACTCCCGGTGAAGGGATCGTCGGTCCTTTCCTCGTCGAATGAGGTGCGGGATATATCATATATATCACTGTGCAAAGCAAAAACACTTAAAAGCAATCAAAAGACAAACCGAGTGTGTAGCATCTGCCAGTTATTGCTAAAGGAGTCACTCCCGGTGAAGGGATCTCGGTCCTTTCCTCATCGAATAAGGTGCAGGATATATCACATATACCTCTGTGCAAAGCAAGAACTGTAGCTACCTGTTTTATTTTGAAATTCGATTCTACAACATCTTAGGTTTCTTTTATTGTCATTAATCACATTAATGAAGTCCCATCAATTATGTACCTAAACATCACAGATAAATACGACGTACACTTATGCCATCCGCATTCGCCTCGATGTCCCCTCGTGCACCGTTAGGTTAGGTAACTAACGGCAGAGCAGGGCAGGGCTAGCGCGGGTGTAAAACATAAGTAACGCCTATATAATATATCATATATACTATATACTGTATCTATCACAGAACATCACATGATCACATCACAGATAACGCAGCAGAAGAAACATATGAAATATTGGATATACTAGGACGTCCGTGTTTTCAATACGAGCCAGTATAAAACACGGATTCCACGGTCGTGATGAATAGCCAAACCCACACCCCTAGACCCCTACGAGAGCGGCAAGCAACCCTACCAATTCTAGAGTTAGGAGACCCGGACTCGACTCCTCGAGTTGGTCTCCCACTGGACTCCAGAACCCGGTTACTTGTGCTCCCCTCCTTGGGTCTATCCTAGTGCGGAAAAGTAAATAATATACAAACGGTGACATCTTCCGCAACCTGGAAGTGCCCCAAATAAAAGAATATTACATACAAGTTTTTACATGAATGAAAATGAAAAACACTCATCTCACATAAAAACCCCCGGCTATTCAAACACGACGATCCAATATAACATATCCAGCAACACATAACATCACATGTCAACAACGTAAGTAAATATGTCCATCCCAATTATCGTTGACATATAGCAACGAAACCGGCGATATCACATATTACACTTACGGTCACAGAAAAGAAAGTGTAAAACTACAACAGTTGGAATCCACAACCTGCATAGACATCACATGCCTAATCAAATGAATTCCTTAGACATTGCATGCCTAACAATTATAAACCCCGCATTTTAGTCTCATTATCGAAAACTCTTTTCAATATCAAGTCGGGGAATTCAACAGGATTCCCGATGTTCTGATCGAATGCTCGTCGCAAACTTTAGTAGACGGCCGCACCCCCGACGCCATCGACGATGTGCACTAAGGCGGAACACCGATGCCGCGAGCACCCGAACGGATACTTTCGGCGACGGGGTTCTCCTACAGTCACTTGGTCGGGGCTATGGGGTGAGGCTGTCTATTAAGTTTATCCGGCGAGTATCCGCGTACGCTACGTGATTGCGATGGACTTTTGATCACATCAAAATTCCGTGGCAACCGATCAAGTGAGACTAAAGTGCTTGATTTATAACATTCATTCAGTTATCTCATAACTACTTGTGAATTCCAATTATTGTATCCCATTCCGGATAAATAGAAAATGTTAAACTTTTCGATCGAACAAACGAACACCCAAGTTTTCCCGAAACAGATCAACACATGAAATAAGTTCAAAAACATTCACTTCGTGCCTCAGTACCAACGGTCCAGCCGTAGAAGGGTCAAGCCAACGCCTCACATGTGGCACGCCGTACTGCCCCAAACCCGAAGGTTCAAAGGGCAGTTCAAGACGATCACATAATCGAGTTAAGGTTTGTTGTCTTCTAGAGGGACCATCGCGTTACTTGCACTACTTAGAACGTTATTAAACTACGGAAAAATCCAACACTTGGAAATTTCCCGGCAGGGGAAAAATTGGGTATTTATATTCGGTCGAACATTTTAATAGTTTCTAAAATATCCGGAAAAACTTAAACAAAGTTAAATTATCCGATCAAATTAACGAATCCCTAATAAAACCCTAGAAAACTCAACACCAGAGTGGAATTAAAAAATTCACATCAAAAATTGCCAAGAAAGGACCTAAGAATAAATATATGAAATTTGAGGGACTAAGTCGAAATTTGGGCCGCGGAAGCGCCGCCAAACCCCTGGTTTGGCCGCGGTTCCGCGCTCCAATTATTGAATTAGTCGACCAAATTTCACAGTAATTCTTAGTTTTTCCTGCTTATTTTTCTGCATACTTTTAATTCACAAAATTCTACAGTTTTGAAAAATGTACAGAGAGCGATTTTGCTTGGGGTTTCGCGGTTCGATCGGATCTCTAACTTCGTCTACCGATCGCCTAAGGCTCTAGCTAGGCTCTGATACCACTGTAGGGTTCCTAGGCATCCTAATGAGGTCTCACAAGGCATCAACCATGCCAATTTCAAATTTTAACGGTGCCGAGAAACCCTAATTACGGATCGTTTGCTAGAAAACTAGGCGAAAAGTGAACTAGTTAACAATTAACTAAGGGTATACGGAAATACAACCTTTGTAGATCCGGTGCTCCACCTCCATAGCTCCGAACCGAAGTCCTCTCCGCTGTCCAAATAAAATCCGGGCTCTAGCGTCGGCTTCATCGGAGAATAGGCGAGCTAGGTCGTCGATGTCCATGCCGAAGATGATCTACGTCGAGGCATCGCTAGATCAAGCTCCACCTTCACCAAGTCTTGAAAACTTGTGAAGGAAACACACTCTACTACTTGGCAAGAGGTAGAGGATGAAGAAATAGGAAGTGGGTAGACTTTAGAATTGGATTTCTCACTCAAAAACATCAATCACCATTGATGAAGAGAGCTTTCTTCTTGTGAGGAAGAAGAAGAAGATGATGAAAAAGTTATGATAAGTTTATTAAAAGAAAAGAATAATCCAATCTTTATCATAACATGACCATGGTTATGTATAGAGACTAAACCTAAGTTAAGAGAATGGTTAGGTTAGGAATGAAGACAAAAATGGTGACTAAGTCAAAGTATTCATGAAGCTTCATGAATGAACAAAAGAATGCCACCATTTTTCTTTTCTTTTCCTTAAATGAATAATGAATATAAATAAATGAATAAGTATATAAAACCCTAACCATTCATATAACCATGGTTTAATCTTTACACAAGCACAAGTCAACATGTATCATCAAACATGATACAATGTATATGCACAAAAGTATATCACATATACAACTTGCACATCGAGTGAGAAAATCCATATAAAGTGAACCAATACTAGTTAATGCAAAGTAATATATCAAATATATTATTATACATTAAATCATTAAATCAACACTTGATTTAACGATCCGGTCATATCGCATATAACCGGCTAGTATCCTATGTATCGGCTTATCGAATCAATCCTTGATTCGATAACTAGGTTATATCGCATACAACCATTCGACACATTCATCGCGAGAATGGAATACGGTATCACATACACGTATTATTCTCGGTCCCGCACATATCTCATATGCGCTCCTATTTCGTTTCGCTTGAGCCAGGAAACCTCTGTGTAGGACTCTAAAGACTCGTCAATACGCCGGCAGTAGGCGATGATCATATCAAACACCCACAAGCCGTAAGCGGTCTGCTAAACGTAACGGCCACCCGGGTATTGAGCGATCTGAAGATCGACGAGCAAGCCCGCTCACACTCCAGTGAATCCAACCAGTAACACTACCGTACAGTCCGGTCTGATCGTCTGATATGTCGCATATCTCGCCTAGGGGTGGTAAACGTCAGACCCCAATAGCTCGATAAGTCGTGTCGATATGAGGTCTATAACAATTCGAGATACTACTGGTAACACTTACCAGTAAATCTCAGCAACCCTGGCCAGGGATTTCCTGTTATAGCCAATCGAACACAGCGCAACATCAACCCCCTATACCGGGAGAGACGAATCCCCTCCTATCGCTCATTGCCTCCATGTGACTCGGGACTGTACCCAAAAACCACCGTTTTGCACGCCCTCTTGGACGTGGTAAGATGGAAATCAAAGCACAGTGGGAACCACACAAGACTCTATGACAATCTCGGGTCAACAGACTACTCTGTACCAGTGTCACCAGAGAACTGCCATCTGACGTGAGGTATAATACCATCTGGGAGTTCTCGGCGAGTCCGTCCAGTGTACCCAGTCTCCACTGAGCACCCGTATATCATCTCTGATGTCAAACACCAATGGATATGGGATCATCCATCGCCCATCTGTATGGGTCGAGAAGGTATACGCTAGTCTACTCTGGTATATCGATGCCCCGTCTCGATACACCCACGACTAGGGACTTTGAAGGATGTACTTATGGACTACCATGTCCCCACTAGTATGATCTGCATCATAGTCCAGGCAGTCAAGCACACATCCTAAGGGCTTTACCAACATGTAATAGAGAGACAATCAGTGTACACGTTAAGGTAAAGATCAACCAGATAGCATACTATCATGTCGAGCAAGAAAGTCCTCCCTATATATGTCCCAGCATCCACTACAATATACATCCTATGTACAGTAATGGCCTCTAGGGCATACATATAACTAACATGTGGTTCGTTCGCCTACCCGATGAGAGGTCATCAGATAGATTGATTCCAGCTAGAGACGACTTCACGCGGAGACGTTGGGAGTCGATAGAGACGATCGAATGTCAAAAGCCTATTATTCCAAGTTTAAAGTATTCGGAAGGGCATGCAGGCAATTCTATGCACCCTCTAGAAGAATGAAACCCTAACTCGACTTAATGACCGTGTGAAAGCCTTTGAACCTTCGGGTTTGCGGCAGTTCTATGGCGTCATTAGTGAGGCTTGGGTTTGCCCTTCTACGGCTGACCACCGATGCTGTGGTATGTACTCGATACTATTAAACTGTGCCCAAGATGTTGAGCTCTTGGGGGATTATGAGGTTTTGACGACTCGATCGGATGTCTTGACTTAATTCGGATGCTAGGTGGTGAGATGCATTCTTGGAAGACTCCAGATATGAGGATAGCCGTTGGAGCTCAGTCCATACAGCCGCGATGAGACGAGTCCAAAGCAGACGACATTAAAGAAAAGTGAAGTAAGAGGTTCGTACCAGATCTAGATGAGATGACGTTCCACTCCGCCGACATCAGAGATGCGATGCGCATGCCGAGGCATGGTACTTGGATTTACCTTCCAGAAGGAGTCGCGATGAGTATGCAGTCGTTCCAGAGCAAGATGCAGATATAGGAAAGGACGATGAATTCCGGACAGTTGGCAGAGACGAGACATGGAAGAGACCGTGAGCAGGATTCCTTCCAGGACACTGCTGCAATGATACTTGCATCCAGGATCAGATGTGTCACATACATTCAGAGAGCCAGAGGCCGACGCCAGTGAAATGCTGTCTTACGAGTGGTCGCGATGATTGACCGAGAGATGACCAGAGAAGTGCCAGAACGGAATCATCCCCGTTAGCACACCTGACAGGGTCGATGAGCCGATGGACCGAGAGATTGGTAATTCACAGTGAAGACCTTGACCCAGGAGTGGTCATTGTTACGCACACCAGCAGGCCAGAGTTCATGATCATCGACGAGACGTCCCTCTAGTGACCGCGACAGTTGGCTCGAGATTATTAGAGGATGCACTTGAGCGGTACTATTCCGCCATTATTGATTTCGATGTTTTGGGTGATTTATTCGCATGATTTGATTTTGATGATTGAGGATTTACGATCTTTGCACAGTGTTGCACTTGATATCGTTTTCGTGCTTTGGTTTCATGTGGTTGTGATTTTATGGTTTTAGACATTTGAGTTGATCGTGTGCGTATGCACGCACACGATTTGGTTCCTGCACTCTGTATAGTTTATATATGCTTGCAGTGCAGTGATACGCCTTTTGTGCACTTAGATGCACTGGACTTCGATTTCGATTGTGATACTCGATATTTGTTTTGTGCACCTTGTGCACCTGATTTGATTTTGTGCATGTTCGGCGCTTGATATTGGATTTCATGATTTCGTGCATGATGGATGCGCCTGGTTTTGGGTTTTCGCGCATGTTGAGCGCATATCTTGAGATGCGATTTTGGTGCACACCAGATGCACTAAATCGAGATTTTTTTGTGCATGTCAGATGCACCTGATTTTGCTGTCAGGCACACACATTGCCTACGACAGATGCTTTGTGCACACCCGATGCACTTAGAGCTTGTTTCTGTGCACTTGTATGGCTCGTATATAGATTTTGATTGTCGTGCGCACCAGACGCACGTAGTATTCATACACGTATTTTAGGATTGATTTCTTATAGAGCAGTACGTTTTTTTTATGATGATAATTGCGATGTGTTTTCATACTAAGCAGGACTAGTCAGAGGACAGTACCTGAATGTATTTTGCATGCATTGATAGCTATTGAAGGGAATTCCAAAAAGCGAGCTATAGTCTCAGTATTTACCTACGTGTCCGATATGACGCGAAACGTTTAAAACAAGGAAAACCCTTCTAAATTGTTTCCCAAAACGGCGGAACGTACATTTCAAACAAAGGTATATATGTATATAGTTATTTTCTTATGATAGACGTCCGCCACTGTGCAGTGTTATGTGCATTGCACAGCAACTTAAAGGATTTGGCATGCATTTCCTCCTGATATTTGCATGTATAGTTCCGATTTATAGCATATCGGTCTTGCTTGAGATTTGGCATTCGTGTCTTCACCTTGACTCCAATGATTGCGGGATGCTTGACGGAGTTTTGATTTCGAGTTATCTACTCATTACTCATGTGCATGCATTGCGCTATGATGCGTTTTATGTACTTATGATTTCGGAGCCCGACGACTTGATGGTTTTGCTTAGATGTTTTTGTATTTGGGGGGAGTTTGAATTTAAATTCGGGGACCGAATTTCTTTAAGGAGGGAAGATTGTAACGTTTTGAAAATCGTTTCGGTGAAATTTCGAAAAATCGGTAAAATAAGGGGGTTTTCTGTAAAAAAAAGTCAAAATGCAAATATCTTTATTATAAAATTAAATATACATATTCTAACTATGTAATTCCTAGTATTTGGTGTTTATTGAGCCACTGGTGAAATTTCAAATTTTCTGAAAAATTTTCCAAAATTAATTATTTTAATATTATTTTAAGCCGTCACTAATACATTTAATTAGGGAAAATTACAAATTGGAATGAGTTGAAACAAATTTTGTGCATCATAAAACATTAAATAAAATTTTATCATGTAGTTTTTGAAACGAAATCGTTTGCCAAAACGGTTTAGAAAATTATTGAAGAAAAAGGCTTAAATGGTGAAAATAAGTTAAATGGAGATTTGGGGTATTATATTTATCATTTTCCCTCACCCCACATAAACACCCACACTCACACAACCCCATATTCAGCAGCCCTCTCCAAGTGTTCCTCACTTATTGATAGAAGAAAAGAAATCATGAGAAAGAAAACAAAGGAAGTGTGAAAATAGTAAAAAGAGTATAGTCTTTTGTTGACTTGGTCTTCTTTTCTCCCATTGACTTCACCCACCCCCACACACCTCACTCCTCTCCTCCCTTGGCCGAATCTGAACTGTTGGCAGCCCCCCCATTTATCTCCAAGTCCTCATCTTCCTTCACCTCCAAATTCATTCAAAAATCAACCAAAATCAACACAAATCAAAGCAAACTCAAAATCTAATCCCTACCCATTTCTCATTAGCCAAACTTGCATGGATCTAGGGAATAAGTTGGCATTTTAGAGGCTTTAATTTTCATATTTGATCTCTTGATCATGAGGTATAATTCTAACATTTTTCTTAATTTGTTGGTTATTGCTTTAATTTAGCATAATTAGGAAATTAATTATGGTTCTAATTGAAAGATTTGAGTTTCAAGAGAAGGATTAATTTATAGTTAGGATTTTTTTGTTGTGTGTTTATGGATGGATAGTGTAATTCATCATATTGTGAAATGAAAAACCTAATCTAATTGCTAGTTTGCAAATTGTTAGGTTGAAATTGTGGTAATTACACTAATTTGCAAACTAGGTTTTGGAATTTAATTGCAAATGTTAGATTAAAAATATAAATATGTTTTTCATGACTTCATTAACATTTTAAAGTGTAGTTTAATGTTATAGATCATGCAAATCCAAGCTAGATTGTAGTTTGTGCATTTTTGCTATAAAATTGTTAAAATTGGTTATGTATGCAAACTAGATTTTTTGATATTAATATTAAGAGTTAAGTTTAAAATCTAATTAAAATTGATATGACTTAATTAAGATGTTTAATAAGTATTATGGCCATTAGATTTTCTTAAACGTCGAGTTTTGTACTAAAACGGGTAATTTGTGCTTGCTAGATTTTCGGAAAAATGGCTTTTAAAGTGAATTTGGGGTTTTTTGTGAATTTTAAGCTATTTTATATTATAATTAGTGTTTTTGATTGTACAAATGAGTATGTTTGGGTTTTTCTCGATGGTCTGGTGTTTGTACATCGACGTCGAGAGTTTTTGGGTTGATTTGTGAAAGCAACCATAGGTTTTGACCTATGTGGGATTCGTGTGTCATTTTGGTCATGAGTCGGATTTTAATGCGATACGATGCGTTGTGATATGTAGGTGCCCCCATGTGGACTTCGAGACGACAAGCAAGCGCGTGGCGACGTCGGCACCGGCGAGCGAGGACCAGGTGAGTAGATTTATATCTACGGGGAGAAGTCGGGTGGATGGCGTATAGCACCCCGCAGTCCGTAGTGTAGCTCATATATATATGTTTATATAGGTGTTTTATGATACGAGAATATTCATTCATGTTATGTTTATGTGTTCATGGAGTACCTTTGGGTTAGTTGCGAAACCCTAGAGTAGTTGTTATACCCGCATACGCACACACAGACTTGCATACTTGACTTTCTTGTGCGCAGATTGGGATGTGTATATATGTATATATGCGTGGATATGGGACTATGCATATATAAATTCATATACGCATGCATGGATAATGAGGATAGTACTTGGGATTTAAGATGAGTCGATGAGATTTGATTTGAGGCCGTGAGATCGGTGATATAGCAGGGTTCATATTTGAGATACGACATGACGTTGTAGCGGGTCCTTGACGTAGTGTTTCACACACGTCCATGCATACTTAGGCGGTATCAGTATTGTACTAGACGTAGATCAGTACCCCGATCATGATATTTGATAAAAAGGATACCAGGTGAATAATATGATGAATGTGATATTGACCCGTACCCAGATTTGGGGATGCCGTACGACGGATTTACGTACGAGCTATATTTTGATGATTGATCCGCACTCTTGACTTGGGATGTCTGGTTATAGATATGGTATCGGATATAATATTATTGAGGCGGGATCACCGACTAATATATATATATATACAGGTATGTATATGTATCGACTCAGATGTTAGGCGGTTTCCTTACCTGCAGTCCAGCTTGTTAACTTAGTCCTTTAGTTTAGTTTAGTTGTTAGATAGATTCGATTCTTACCTATTTCAAAAACTAACGAATCGTGGGTATTTTAAAAGACAGCCCAAAGGATCCTACGGATATTTCAAAAGACGTATCTTTTCATAAAAACACCGTAGCCCCTATTTTCAAAACCCCATGATTCGTGTTATTTCAAAAGGCACCATTTGTAGGATTTATATCAGGGTAATGCAGATTAGTTATCGTTGTGTTTAGTATTTAGCTCCCGCTCATTATTACTGTTCGCTCCGCATCGCATACTTATATTATAATTTCTTATTGCATTGTTGATATCATACTGTTAGGACACCAGCAGCATTACCGATGATCCGTATGTACCACGTACACTTGCTTGCCGGCTCACACACATCTTCATCGGTAATTTCCATGTCATGCACACCTTAGAAAATATTAACGCCTAATGTAGCTTGTTAACTAGTAGTTTTGACATGATGATTAGTTGCTTGCATTATATGCTCGTTTAAACATTTTAGTTGTTACTTGTCACTTCGTGCATACTGTTATTCATTATATGCCGTATTCATGGATGCTCATGCTTATATTCATGGTTTTACATGCTTTTGATGATTCGGATTTCCATGATATTTTCTGGATTTGGAGGAAACCCGCAAAACATATATAAACTGCTTTCTCTCATTTTAAATAAAAAAAATGCGGTTTTCCCATGATGTATGAGTCGTCCACCATGAGTTAGCTGATGGATTTCGAGACCCGATTCGAGGATATGGATGAACCGTTTCGGGTACATGGTGGGCCCGGTAAGGTACCCCGGGGCAAGAAGCTCGTGGTGATGACGATGAGCCTGGCAGGGGGAGACTACCCACCGGTGATTTTACCCGACGCGTCGGATATCCGGAGGATACCGTCGTGGTCTTGAGATGGATGGTAGGGGCCGATCTGGATTGACGGCGCCCTAGATGTTGTGATTGAGATATTGAGATTTTGAGATATTGAGGTACAGAGATTGTGATACAGAGATATCGAGATATTTGGACACTTGTTTTGTGTCGATGCTGGGCACTGTTTTATGCTGATTTCATTTATGGTACCTCACTTTTAAAATACAGAAATCTCACTGGTTTATGAAAGCAGTTTTCTTCAGTACATGCATTCTGTTCCATGCATTCATACATCATCCATATGATACATTGCTACCTGAGGCACTGACACGGGCACATGGAATTACACTTGGGTTAGATATTTGCCCTAACCATTGTTATGGGTTGCTGGTTATATATTTGAGGATATATTATGATCATTGACCTAGGATTGCGTTATTTATGCGATTTCTTTTCGTAGATGTTTTTCTATTCACGAGTTGGCAACTCACCCCCGTTGTGCCCCAGTTTCTTGCAGGTTTGCCGTACAGGTTTCATTACGGCTTGCGGGCATAGTTTCCTTCGGGTGATTTGCTAGTAGGTGGGTTTACTTGTATCGTACCCCCATTATATATCTTATATATTATTATTCTGTTGTATCTAGAAGTTCCATCAACCAAACATGTATTTATTTGAGATAGAGACCAGTGATGTTATTCCTTCGACCTTAGAGTCGCGCGTTATATTTCTGTGGTTTTCTTGTGGTTTTGAGTTTCCTTTTGAATTTTGATCCTCGCCCTTGGCGTTGTATATTATATTGCTTGTGTGGTTGTGACCGTCGATTGACGAAGAGCTAGCTCCCGCTTGGGGATGCCTTTTTATTGATCTCGTATACTATTCATGTTGTATCCCGTTTGGGGGCCAGTATTTACAAAGGAGACTCTGCTGAAATTTTCAGGAAATATTTGATGTTTTTAAAAAGGCATAATTCGGCTTATGCTATTAAAACTACTTGATTTAAATTGGTTTTTCCTTCACTCTACTACTTTTCTTGGTTTCGATTTCTGGGTTTTCAGCTCACTTAGATTATGTACGCCTCGATACGCTCGTAGTTTAAGTGCCGGTCATGTTCCGTACTTTTGGGGCGTGACAAAAGTGCAACCAGATAGCATACTATCATATCGAGCAAGAGAGTCATCTCTATATATGTCCAAGCATCCAATATAATATACATCATCTGTACAATACTGGCCTCTAAGGCATACATACAACTAACACTAAGTAGTGCCAGTAATGCGATGGTCCCTCTAGAAGACAACAAACCTTAACTCGATTATGTGACCGTCTTGAACTGCCCTTTGAACCTTAGGGTTTGGGGCAGTACGGCGTGCCACATGTGAGGCGTTGGCTTGACCCTTCTACGGCTGGACCGTTGGTACTGAGGCATGAACTGGATGTTTTTAAACTTATTTCATGTGTTGAGCTGTTTCGGGAAAACTTGGGTGTTTGAATGTTCGATCGGAAAGTTTAACATTTTTCTATTTATCTGGAATGGGATACAATACTTGGAATCCATAAGTAGTTATGAGATAACTGATATGAATGTTATATACATAGCACTTTAGTCTTACTTGATCGGTTGCCATGGAATTTTGATGCGATGAAAAGTCCGTCGCAATCACGTAGCGTACGCGGATCCTCGCCGGGTAAACTTAATAGACAGCCTCACCCCATAGCCCTGACCAAGTGACTGTAGGAGAACCCCGTCGCCGAAAGCATCCGTTCGGGTGCTAGCGGCAGCGGTGTTCCGCCTTGGTGCATTTCGTCGACGGCGTCGGGGGTGCGGCTGCCTACTAAAGTTTGCGACGAGCATTCGATCAGAGATGTCGGGAATCTTGTTGAATTGCCCGACTTGATATTGAAAAGTGTTTTCGGTATGGAGACTAAAATGCGTGGTTTATAATCGTTAGGCATGTGATGTCTAAGGAATTCATTGGTTTAGGCATGCGATGTCTAAGGAGGTTGCGGATTCCAACTGTTGTAGTTTTACACTTTCTTTTCTGTGACCGTAAGTGTAATATGTGATATCGCCGGTTTCGTTGCAATATGTCAACGATAATTGGGATACGCATGTTTACTTACGTTGATGACATGTGATGTTATGTATTGCTGGATATGTTATATTGGATCGCCGTGTTTGAATAGCCGGGGGTTTTTTATGTGAGATGAGTGTTTTTCATTTTCATTCATGTAAAAACTTGTATGTAATATTCTTTTATTGGGGCACTTCCAGGTTGCGGAAGATGTCACCGTTTGTATATTATTTACTTTTCCGCACTAGGATAGACCCAAGGAGGAGGGCACAAGTAACCGGGTTCTGGAGTCCAGTGGGAGACCAACTCGAGGAGTCGAGTCCGGGTCTCCTAACTCTAGAATTGGTAGGGTTGCTTGCCGCACTCATAAGGGTCTAGGGGTGTGGGTTTAGCTATTCATCACGACCGTGGAATCCGTGTTTTATACTGGCTCGTATTGAAAACACGGACGTCCTAGTATATCCAATATTTCATATGATATTTTCTGCTGCGTTATCTGTGATGTGATCATTTGATATGTTCTGTGATAAATACTGTATATAGTATATATGATATATTATATAGATGTTACTTATGTTTTACACCCGCGCTAGCCCTGCCCTGCTCTGCCGTTAGTTACCTAACCTAACGGTGCACTAGGGGACATCGAGGCGAATGCGGATGGCATAAGTGTACATCGTATTTATCTGTGATGTTTAGGTGTATTAAATGATGGGACTTCATTAATGTGATTAATGAAAGAAAAGAAACCTAAGATGTTGTGGAATCGAATTTCTTATAAAAAAACAGGTAGCTACAGTTATTGCTTTGCATCGCGGTGTTCCTTGTAAATCATCCTGCACCTTATTCGATGAGGAAAGTGTAAGTCTACGGTAGCGGCCCGGCCGTCTACAGACGCCAAATGCGGAACAAAAACTTTTTAACTGGCGCTATCGTATACTTTCACCCGGATCTGCCATTATTGCTAAACTAACAAACTGTAAAGAGTGTAGAAAGGTTATACCGAACGATCCGAGTCCTTCATTCTTTAACCATCATCCCACACTCCGTTGCGGCTGCTCGGATCTCATCGATCTCCGATCTGCTCGTCCAGGTGGCACCACGTCAACGATTCTTTAAACGGGCTCCCGCCTCTGACTTGAGGCAACTCGGTCGTCAAGTTTGCTAAAAGAGACAACCAAGAATGATGTAGAGAATGAGTAGATGACTTTGTCTCGCTTCGTCCAAAACCATGGACGAACGGTTAATGAAGTTGCCGTGGGAATCGGGTGATGGAATGAAATGAGCTGTGAAATTCCATACACCGAAAACTATCATAATCTTTTTCTACAAAGTGAAAATATCAAGTGAGAGAGAGAGAGGAGGGGCCGGCCATATATAGGCAAAGGGTGAGTGTAGGAGAGAAGAGGGTGACCACAAGAGAAAAGATCAACCACAAATATCCTTCATACAAACAAAACCTCATTAATGCAAATGGTGATTCATTAACCTAGTCACCATTGTATTAATGGCTCCAATAAAGCACTAATGACTCACCATGCTAAGTCACCCTCTCTAGAACCTTCTAGAATCATGACTCACCTCATCTGAAGAAAAGATAAATCCGTCTTTAACCGAATGTTAAAAGACGGCTGATAGAAAACTGGAAACTGGTAACTTCCAAAAGTGATCCTGAAACGACTTTCAGGATAACCCCGTATCTGTATAAATATACCCGCATTTGTATTACGACCGAATACAAATGCAACTGAGACAAAGATATTATATCTACTCAATATAATACTCGGATCCGGCTTAAAGCAAAGCCGACCAGTATCATCTGCCCGAAAAATAACACGTGCGTAAACGCACGTGCATTTTCCGAACCCTGCCATAAAACCATACGGCCTCTACAACGTTTCGTCCGAACTTGGAAAACTGTCTGTGGGGGACTCTAATGACTCGTCAGTACCCTGGCAGTGGGTTTAACCATAAACCGTCAGCGGCACTAGCTATGCGTAACGGCTGCCCATGGACTGACATCAAGGGAGGCCGATGAGCGAACTCATCCGGAAACCCTACTGAGCATAACAGTGACAATGTATATACAGTCCGGTCCGTTCGTCTATGAGTATCGCATATCTGCCTAGGGGGCTAGTAACGTCAGACCCCCAATAGCAGTATAAGTCGTGTCGGAGTGAAGCCCAATAACACCCTGAGATACTACTGGAGTACCTACCAGTAAATCTCCTGCCACGGCCATGGGCTTTGTGTAATGGCTCTCCTAGACACAGCACGATCTCGCCCCAATACCGGGAGAGACGAATCCCCTGCCGATCCGCTCACGTGCCTCCATATGGCTCGGGACTGTACCCAAAAACTACCTGTTTGCACGACTCCTTTGAGCCGTGGTAGGGTAGAAATCAAAGCACAGTGGGAACTCACACGAGACAAATGACGACCTCAGGTCGATGAACTAACCTGTACACATGTCACCAGGGAACTGCTATCTGACGATATGTATAATGCCAACTAGCAGGTTCCCGGCGAGTCCTGTCCGGTGTACTCATAACCCAATGAGCACCTGTATACATCTTAGGTGATCCAACTGACACCAGTGGCTTGTGAGACCGGCCACCGCCCCTCGTCGGGGTCTCGACTGTACACACTAGTCTACTCCGGAGTATCGATGCCCTGTCTCGAAACTCCCACGACTAGGGACCACAATTAAGGATATGCGTATAAACTACCCAACTCTCACGTATATGATCGCCATCATACAGTTGGTAGTAAAGCAAGATCCTAAGGGCTCTATCAAAGTGTAACATGTAATCAGTCACCTGAACATGTACACGACTGATAAAGGCAAACCAGATAGCATACTATCATCTTGAGTAAGACTGTCCTACCGGTATAGGTCCTCCGCAATCATTGCAATCACGTACCTGTGATCCAATAATTGACTATGAGGGCACTATCTCCAACAATCTCCCACTTGCACTCAAGGCTAATTATTGCGATGTCGACTACTCACAGCCCGTGTGAAACCGAACATCCAACTCCTCTACTAATCAGTTTCACAAAGCCTGTTTGTAAAACTATTGTGTTCGAGAAATAGCCTCAGTGAGTGGATCCGCCTAGATGTTGCTTTCAATATCTCTCTTAATCTCAAGTTCGCGGAGAAAGCCATCTCCCGAATTGAGCAATACCTGTCTTAGAATATGTCTGGATATCTGATGGGACCTAGTTCATAAATGAACTCCAAACCCAAACTTCTTAGACTGTATCGATCACTGAATTTAATCAGTATCTGGCACCATGCCTCCCACAGTATCCTCTTGGACCACCTGTCCATAATACTGTCCCTCTTCATCAGAGGGAAAAACTATAACTCTGACAATCTCTCTGTCAACCATGTCACCTTTGAAGCCTGGAATGATAACCGTCTCCCGAAAGATACTGCCGACATCAAATCTGTAGAACATACACTTATGTTCTAAAACTGCTTCCTTATATTTCTCCAGGATTGGATTAATATAAACTCATCGCATCTAGTGCAAAAACAACATCTGGTGTGGTACTTGACATCTCATGATTGACTCAGTTGCCTAAGCAAGTGATCTGTCAATCATGCACATCCCTCTCCCCTTTAGTCTATACGACACCTTTAGAGAGGGTGACTCCATCACCTGCAGGTACACCACCATGCTAGGAGTCAACTATTCTAAAAACCATTAGAATATCTGTCAAAGTACCCACATTGGGAAACTACCCAAATCCAGATCTAAAACCATAGATCTAGAAACCATAATGTTTGATATTATATCCATATCCTGCCTGGAGAAACAACTGTGTGACAACCACAGTACAACCGATCGTAGTATAGGAATTTTACTTCCTACTCTGTGTAAGTCATCCAGATACCATGACATCACACCCTACTACCTTCTTAACAGATCCATCCCTTATTCTGATTGAAGTCAAAACCATGACTGTCACATCAAAAATAGATGATCTATCTCCGCAATAACCGCTCTAGTCTATAAATAGACATAAGCATCTTGCCCACTATGCTTCCGATGCTCCCACTGTTAGTTATATGTATGCCCTAGAGGCCATTACTATACATTGGATGTATATTGTAGTGGATGCTGGGACATATATAGGGAGGACTTTCTTGCTCGACATGATAGTATGCTATCTGGTTACCCTTTACCTTAACGTGTACATTGATTGTCTCTCTGTTACATGTTGGTAAAGCCCTTAGGATGTGTACTTGACTATCTGGACTATGATGCGGATCATACTAGTGGGGACATGGTAGTCCATAAGTACATCCTTCAAAGTCCCTAGTCGTGGGTGTATCGAGACGGGCCATCGATATACCAGAGTAGACTAGCGTATACCTTCTCGACCCATACAGATGGGCGATGGATGATCCCATATCCATTGGTGTTTGACATCAGAGATGATATACGGGTGCTCAGTAGAGACTGGGTACACTGGACGGACTCGCCGAGAACTCCCAGATAGTATTATACCTTACGTCAGATGGCAGTTCTCTGGTGACACTGGTACAGAGTAGTCTGTTGACCCGAGATCGTCATAGAGTCTTGTGTGGTTCCCACTATGCTTTGATTTCCATCTTACCACGTCCGAGAGGGCGTGAAAAATGGTGGTTTTTGGGTACAGTCCCGAGTCACATGGAGGCAATGAGCGATAGGAGAGGATTCGTCTCACCCGGTATAGGGAGTTGATGTTGCGCTGTGTTCGATTGGCTATAACAGAAATCCCTGGCCAGGGTTGCTGAGATTTACTGGTAAGTGTTACCAGTAGTTTCTCGAATTGTTATAGACCTCATATCGACACGACTTATCGAGCTATTGGGGTCTGACGTTTACCACCCCTAGGCGAGATATGCGACATATCAGACGATCAGACCGGACTGTACGGTAGTGTTACTGGTTGGATTCACAGGAGTGTGAGCGGGCTTGCTTGTCGATCTTCTGATCGTTCAATACCCGGGTGGCCGTTACGTTTAGCAGACCGCTTGCGGCTTGTGGGTGTTTGATATGATCATCGCCTACTGCCGGCGTATTGACGAGTCTTTAGAGTCCTACACAGAGGTTTCCTGGCTCAAGCGAAACGAAATAGGAGCGCATATGAGATATGTGCGGGACCGAGAATAATACGTGTATGTGATACCGTATTCCATTCTCGCGATGAATGTGTCGAATGGTTGTATGCGATATAACCTAGTTATCGAATCAAGGATTGATTCGATAAGCCGATACATAGGATACTAGCCGGTTATATGCGATATGACCGGATCGTTAAATCAAGTGTTGATTTAATGATTTAATGCATAATAATATATTTGATATATTACTTTGCACTAACTAGTATTGGTTCACTTTAAATGGATTTTCTCACTTGATGTGCACATTGTATATGTGATATACTTTTGTGCACATGATTGTATCATGTTTGATGATACAAGCTTTTTGGTTAAGTGTAAAGAATTAAACCATAGTTAAGTTGGAAATTAGGGTTTTGTTTTTTCCATTATTTATTTATTTGTTTATTTATTTTGGAAAATAAATGGCATAAAGAAATGAAATGGTGGCTCATTTTGGACTTGCATGTTGAAGCTTCATGAAGCTTTGACTAAGTCACCATTTTGTCTCATGCTTAACCCTAACCACTCCACTTAACCCTAGTTGATTCTCTACACTTCACCATGGTTAGATTATGATAAGGATTCCTTTTATTTTCTATTTGGAATTAATCATAATATGAGTCTTCTTCTTCTTCATCTTCTTTCATGAAGAAAGCTTCACTTCATCAATGGTGATTGATGAAAATGAGTGAGAAATCCAATTCTAAAGTGAACCCACTTCCTATTTCTTCATCCTCTACCTCTTGCCAAGTAGTTGAGTGTGTTTCCTTCACAAGTGTTCAAGGCTTGATGAAGGTGGAGCTTGATCTAGTGATGCCTCGACGTAGATCATCTTTGGCACGTCGTCGATGACCTAGCCCGCTCTTTCTCCGATGAAGCCGACGCTAGAGCCCGGGATTTGATATGGACAGTGGAGAGGACTTCATCACGGAGCCGTGGAGGTGGAGGACCGGATCTACAAAGGTTGTATTTCCGTATTCTTGTAGTTAAGTGTTAACTAGTTTGCTTTGTCACCTAAAAATCTAGCCAACGATCTTGTTAGGGTTTCTCGGCACCGTTAAAATTTGAAATTAGCATGGTTGATGCCTTGTGAGACCTCATTAGGATGCCTAGGAACCCTACAGTGGTATCAGAGCCTAGCTAGAGCCTTAGGCGATGTCTAGACGAAATTTGAAACCCGAACGAACCGAAACCCTAACACAATCCATGCTCTCTGGACTTTTTCTAAAAACTGGGTTTTTTTCCAAATTAAAAATATGCAGAAAACTCAGCAGGGAAATCTAAGATTTACGGCGCAAAAAGTTTCTCATGAACAGTGCTATAGGCGGCGGAACCGCGGCATAAGCCTAGTTTATGCGGCGGTTCCGCGGCAAAATTGTGACGTCAGCCCTAACATTTTGTACTGTAATTCCTATTTAACAGTGCAGAGTTCTCTAGGTATTTTTAAAATTTATTCAAGAGTTGAATTCTCTGGGGTTGTTTTAGGAATTCGAATGTTCGATCGGATTATCAAATTTTGTCTGTGTGGTTTTCCGGGTATTTTTAGAATATGTTAAAAAGTTCGACCGGATATAAATACCCAATTTTTCCCCTGTCGGGAAATTTCCAAGTGTTGGATCTTTCCGTCGTTTAAAGACGTTCTAAGTAGTGCAAGTAACGCAATGGACCCTCTAGAAGACAACAAACCTTAACTCGATTATGTTACCGTCTTGAACTGCCCTTTGAACCTTCGGGTTTGGGGAAGTACGGCGTGCCACATGTGAGGCGTTGGCTTGAACCTTCTACGGCTGGACCGTTGGTACTGAGGCACGAACTGAATGTTTTTAGACTTGTTTCATGTGTTGATCTGTATCGGGAAAACTTGGGTGTTTGAATGTTCGATCGGAAAGTTTAACATTTTCTGTTTATCCGGAATGGGATACAATAATTGGAATTCACAAGTAGTTATGAGATAACTGAATGAATATTATAAACATAGCAGTTTAGTCTCACTTGATCGTTTGCTACGGAATTTTGATGTGATCAAAAGTCCGTCGCAATCACGTAGCGTACGCGGATACTCGCCGGGTAAACTTAATAAACAGCCTCACTCCATAGCCCCGACCAAGTGACTGTAGGAGAACCCCGTCGCCGAAAGCATCCGTTCGGGTGCTCGCGGTAGCGGTATTCCGCCTTGGTGCACTTCGTCGACGGTATCGGGGGTGCGACCGTCTACTAAAGTTTGCGATGAGCATTCGATCAGTATTTCGGGAATCTTGTTGAATTGCCCGACTTGATATTGAAAAGAGTTTTCGATAATGAGACTAAAATGCAGGGTTTATAATTGTTAGGCATGTGATGTCTAAGGAATTCATTTGATTAGGCATGCGATGTCTATGCAGGTTGCGGATTCCAACTGTTGTAGTTTTACACTTTCTTTTCTGTGACCGTAAGTGTAATATGTGATATCGCCGGTTTCGTTGCTATATGTCAACGACAATTGGGATGCGCATATTTACTTACGTTGATGACATGTGATGTTATGTGTTGCTGGATATGTTATATTGGATCGTCGTGTTTGAATAGCCGGGGGTTTTATGTGAGATGAGTGTTTTTCATTTTCATTCATGTAAAAACTTGTATGTAATATTTTTTTATTGGGGCACTTCCAGGTTGCGGAAAATGTCATCGTTTGTTTATTATTTACTTTTCTGCACTAGGATAGACCCAAGGAGGGAAGCACAAGTAACCGGGTGTTGGAGTCCAGTGGGAGACCAACTCGAGGAGTCGAGACCGGGTCTCCTAACTCTAGAATTGGTAGGGTTGCTTGCCGCTCTCGTAGGGGTCTAGGGGTGTGGGTTTGGCTATTCATCACGACCGTGGAATCCGTGTTTTATACTGGCTCGTATTGAAAACACGGACGTCCTAGTATATCCAATATTTCATATGATTCTTCTGCTGCGATATCTGTGATGTGATCATTTGATGTTCTGTGATAGATACAGTATATAGTATATATGATATATTATATAGGCGTTACTTATGTTTTACACCCGCGCTAGCCCTGCCCCGCTCTGCCGTTAGTTACCTAACCTAACGGTGCACGAGGGGACATCGAGGCGAATGCGGATGGCATAAGTGTACGTCGTATTTATCTGTGATGTTTAGGTACTTAAATGATGGGACTTCATTAATGAGATTAATGAACTAAAAGAAACCTAAGATGTTGTAGAATCGAAGTTCAAAATTAAAACAGGTAGCTACAGTTCTTGCTTTGCACAGAGGTATATGTGATATATCCTGCACCTTATTCGATGAGGAAAGGACCGAGATCCCTTCACCGGGAGTGACTCCTTTAGCAATAACTGGCAGATGCTACATACTCGGTTTTTCTTTTGATTGCTTTTAAGAGTTTTTGCTTTGCACAGTGATATATATGATATATCCCGCACCTCATTCGACGAGGAAAGGACCGACGATCCCTTCACCGGGAGTGACTCCTTTAGCAAAACTAGAAAAGCCTCAAAAGCACTCCATTTTTAAAATCAATTGATTTTACAACGATATCATGTTCATTACGCAATAGGTTTTCAGAAAAACCTGTCGTAGCCCTCCGTCATTTCAGATAAGTCCTGTTTAGTATTCGTGCTGCGTTTGTTGACCTTGTCAAGACGCAGTGTGCGGTAGCTAACCAGTATTTATCTGCTTATGCATATGATGCAGATTGGGTTAGGGTAGTCGTGCGGCCTTGTTGACCTTGTCAAGGGTCGTGCGGGTGGGTTTGATTCAATCAAGAAATGACGGGTTGAACTTGACTTGCGGTCTATGGTTTGTTGACCTTGACAAGGTCATAGATCGTTCGGGGCAAAATATTATCGGGAATTTCAAGTGTTGAAATTTGCAATGAGATTACATACCTTCTATGAGATAGTTGGATCCCGATACCCACTGCGAGTAATTGTTACTCCTGGGAGAGTTTTACACATTACAATTAGCCGATCAAGTAGGTGTCTAGAAAGGTGTTAACGAGGTTACGCCTCTGGGAAAACGAGGTTTACATTAATTAGGTTCGTGCGAAAGCACAGGGGACCTCCCTCAAAGTACCGACACTGGCCTGGCTGAAAGATCGACGAAGTTGTAAGGTGTAATTAATCCCGGCTAGTCTTTCCTTTTAGGGTTTGAAGGAAGATTTGATAAAAAGCAGTGGGAGCCATCCTGATTAGATAAAATAATAACCAATCTATTCTTGCAAGAGCGCACGCTGAGTGTTTTCTTCTCTCTCTCTCCAGGTAGCGACCATTTCACGCCTTAATCAAGATAATAATACGGATTATTGACCGAACCCGCTTGTTATACTGAGCTGGGGAACGTTGGTCCCGCTCCAACTTATAATTGTTATAAGACAGAGCAGGAAATAGGGGATTACCAGAATTCCCGTGCCACCCAAACGAAGAGAGTGCATGCTGATGCAACATCTTCGGGTGTGTTCATTACAAAGAACTGTTTCTCTGTATCCTCTACGTCCTGGGTATGTGATACCAGATCAGGATCCCACATATGTAATCTGTTACATAGGGCTACCAAAAGGTAGAGAACTGAGAACGGCTGATAAGTTTCATTAGGCAGAAAACGGGGCAAGTGTTGCAGCCAAGTCTGTTGGTCACTGTCACCCTGTATTTCAAATACATTGATTCTGAACGAATGTTATTAGATACCGAACCTGATATACAAAATTGTATCTGTCTCTTTATCAGTAAAGAAACGATAAAATTTTGTATTGTTGGATAATGTTTTGAACATTTCCTATATCAAAAGTTGATCGGTTCAGGCACGTTATCTAAAAGCATTGATGTTCTAAATCAAACTACAGTTCTTTAGTATATTGAACACACACAAGAGGAAGAGTTCAGAAATGAACGAATCCTTCTTGAGGTATTGTAGACTAGGTCATATCAATGCGACCCGACTAGCTGAAGTTACATAAAGATGCATATTTAAATGAGTTTGAATTTGCATCTTGTGAAACTCGCCAGTCATGTCACAAAGATAAGATGACCACAGCTCCGTTTACTGAAAACAAAGAAAGAGTTAGTAAACTCTTGGGATGATACATGTTGATGTATGTAAGGTCCCCTATCTACATATGCCAGGACTGGTTCTTTTTACTTCATTACATTCTCTGAAGATCTTTCGAGATTCAGACCTATGTTCCTGTTGAAAGACAAGTCCGAACCTTTTGAGATATTCACAGAATATGATTTAGAAGTAGAGAACCAAAATACGGGTATAAGTATTATGTCCTTTGATGAGATCGAGGAGGAGAATACTAGAGCACGGAAATCCTGGATTATTCTAAAGGAGAATGAGATTCTCTCTCAGCATTACTCCTCCGTATACACCATAGCACGATGGTATATCGGGGCGGAGCAAAAGCACCCTATGTGATATGGTGTGCTCTATGATGAGTACTACTGAGTTTCCTATTTCCTTTTTGGGAGTTATCCACTTGAGAAGCTGCATACCTATTGAATAGGGTTCAAATCAAATCAGTTGCCTACCACTTCATATTTGATATGATAAGGGAAGAGCCCATCTTTTAAGATAGTTAAGATTTGGGGTTGTCCAGCCTATGTCTGAAAAGCAAAATCCGGACAAGCTCGAGGCAAGATCTGTTATGTACAACTAGAAAGGTTCCAGCTATACAAACTACAGCAGATGATTTGGTAGAACCAAAGGATTCAGTAGATGCCAACGAACCTCAGCCTCTCTTCCGATCTAGTAGGGTTCCTCACCCACCTGAGAGATACTTCGGTTTCTCTATGACAGTGGGAGCGAGGATTGCATCATGAGATGATAACCCAACTAGTTTCGAGCTGGCCATCAGGAGTAAGACTCTATAAGAATGGCTGGATGCTTAGTGATCTGAGATGGAATCCTTATACACCAACAAAGTATGGACTTTGGTTGCTTTATCTGAAGGGTTAAATCCCCATCAGGAGCAAGTATATCTTAAGCAGATTACTTGGTGTAGATGGAAAAGTTGAGACTTTCAAAGCTAGACTTGTTAAAGGTTTGCATCATTGACCAGGTTTGGATCATGATGAAACTTTTTCTAAAGAACTATGCTTAAGTCCATCCAGATCCTACTTGCCACGGCTGCATACCATGACTACGATATCTGGCAGTTGGGTGCCATGACTGCTTTTCTAAATGATGTTTTAGAAGAGAACGTCTATAAGTACACAGCCAGAGGGCTTCGTAGACAGTGGGAGCAGCGGAAACGTGTGCAAGATGCTTTATAGGATAAAGCAGGCATCGCGGAGTTGGAACATCTGTTTTGATGGATTATTCAAAGAAGTTGACATCATCAAAATGGTAGATGAACCTTGTATAAACAAAAAGGTAGTAGGGAGTATAGTAACGATCCTCGTAAAGTACGTGGATGACATACTCTAGATAGGGAAGGAGTTTCCTATGCTACGCTCGATCAATCTCCGCTTATCACAATGATTCTCCATAAAGGATCAAGATGATACCTCCTAAATCCTGGATTTTGGATCTATGAGATAGATCTAAATGGATGTTAGGATACTCACTAATTGTAGTGAGATGGTATCAGTTGATCCTGGGGAAAATCACTGGAAGTGTTCCAGGGTGATAAAGACGACTGAATGTCAGTCACAGGCATTGTCTTTACCCTCAGTAAAGGGATGGTATGTTAGAAAAGTTCCAAGCTAGATACCGTGGCATACTAGAAGGTAAGGCAGGATACATCGCTACTTAAGATGCTACCAAAGAGGCAGACTGGATGTATATTAGTTCATGAGATGAACTTCGTTCCTCCCATTGTGTGACAATGGAGTTGTGGCTTATGCCAAGGAACGCCGGTCCCATTAGTGATCCAGACAAATTCTAAGGCAGTATCGCCTGATCATGAAGATGGTTGATCTCCAGGGTGATCAGGGTTAGGAGAGTAGACTCAGAGGACAGCACGGCGGATCCACTCACAAAGGACCTTTTCCCAGAGAGAGACTTTTATGGGATGGTTGAGTATGAGATACTGTAACCACTGCTATTAGATGGCCCTAGTGCAAGTGGGAGATTGTTAGTTATATGTATGCCCTAGAGGCCATTACTATACATTGGATGTATATTGTAGTGGATGCTGGGACATATATAGGGAGGACTTTCTTGCTCGACATGATAGTATGCTATCTGGTTACCCTTTACCTTAACGTGTACATTGATTGTCTCTCTGTTACATGTTGGTAAAGCCCTTAGGATGTGTACTTGACTATCTGGACTATGATGCGAATCATACTAGTGGGGACATGGTAGTCCATAAGTACATCCTTCAAAGTCCCTAGTCGTGGGTGTATCGAGACGGGGCATCGATATACCAGAGTAGACTAGCGTATACCTTCTCGACCCATACAGATGGGCGATGGATGATCCCATATCCATTGGTGTTTGACATCAGAGATGATATACGGGTGCTCAGTAGAGACTGGGTACACTGGACGGACTCGCCGAGAACTCCCAGATGGTATTATACCTTACGTCAGATGGCAGTTCTCTGGTGACACTGGTACAGAGTAGTCTGTTGACCCGAGATCGTCATAGAGTCTTGTGTGGTTCCCACTGTGCTTTGATTTCCATCTTACCACGTCCAAGAGGGCGTGCAAAACGGTGGTTTTTGGGTACAGTCCCGAGTCACATGGAGGCAATGAGCGATAGGAGGGGATTCGTCTCTCCCGGTATAGGGAGTTGATGTTGCGCTGTGTTCGATTGGCTATAACAGGAAATCCCTGGCCAGGGTTGCTGAGATTTACTGGTAAGTGTTACCAGTAGTTTCTCGAATTGTTATAGACCTCATATCGACACGACTTATCGAGCTATTGGGGTCTGACGTTTACCACTCCTAGGCGAGATATGCGACATATCAGACGATCAGACCGGACTGTACGGTAGTGTTACTGGTTGGATTCACAGGAGTGTGAGCGGGCTTGCTCGTCGATCTTATGATCGCTCAATACCCGGGTGGCCGTTACGTTTAGCAGACCGCTTGCGGCTTGTGGGTGTTTGATATGATCATCACCTGCTGCCGGCGTATTGACGAGTCTTTAGAGTCCTACACAGAGGTTTCCTGGCTCAAGCGAAACGAAATAAGAGCGCATATGAGATATGTGCGGGACCGAGAATAATGCGTGTATGTGATACCGTATTCTATTCTCGCGATGAATGTATCGAATGGTTATATGCGATATAACCTAGTTATCGAATCGAGGGTTGATTCGATAAGCCGATACATTGAATACTAGTCGGTTGTGTGCGACATGACCGGATCATTGAATCAAGTGTTGATTTAATGATTTAATGCATAATTATATATTTGATATATTACTTTGCACTAACTAGTATTGGTTCACTTTAAATGGATTTTCTCACTTGATGTGCACATTGTATATGTGATATACTTTTGTGCACATGATTGTATCATGTTTGATGATACATGCTTTTTGGTTAAGTGTAAAGAATTAAACCATAGTTAAGTTGGAAATTAGGGTTTTGTTTTTTCCATTATTTATTTATTTGTTTATTTATTTTGGAAAATAAATGGCATGAAGAAATGAAATGGTGGCTCATTTTGGACTTGCATGTTGAAGCTTCATGAAGCTTTGACTAAGTCACCATTTTGTCTCATGCTTAACCCTAACCACTCCACTTAACCCTAGTTGATTCTCTACACTTCACCATGGTTAGATTATGATAAGGATTCCTTTTATTTTCTATTTTGAATTAATCATAATATGAGTCTTCTTCTTCTTCATCTTCTTTCATGAAGAAAGCTTCACTTCATCAATGGTGATTGATGAAAATGAGTGAGAAATCCAATTCTAAAGTGAACCCACTTCCTATTTCTTCATCCTCTACCTCTTGCCAAGTAGTTGAGTGTGTTTCCTTCACAAGTGTTCAAGGCTTGATGAAGGTGGAGCTTGATCTAGTGATGCCTCGACGTAGATCATCATTGGCACGTCGTCGATGACCTAGCCCGCTCTTTCTCCGATGAAGCCGACGCTGGAGCCCGAGATTTGATATGGATAGCGGAGAGGACTTCATCACGGAGCCGTGGAGGTGGAGGACCGGATCTACAAAGGTTGTATTTCCGTATTCTTGTAGTTAAGTGTTAACTAGTTTGCTTTGTCACCTAAAAATCTAGCCAACGATCTTGTTAGGGTTTCTCGGCACCGTTAAAATTTGAAATTGGCATGGTTGATGCCTTGTGAGACCTCATTAGGGTGCCTAGGAACCCTACACCCACTGACTATGACAACCCTCCTACTAGGTCTCATAGCCTCGAACAACAGTAGTGTCAAGTCTGGGTAGATAAGAACCTCCCTGTCACCGTCCTTGAGACTACCGAAGTACCTCTCGGGTGTCTGAAGTTACCCACCAAATCTGCGGAGTGGCTAATGGAATGTCAAACCTGATTGAATCTTTAGGTCCTATTAAATTTTTCATAATCGTTTGCGGTTCTGGAATCACTTCCAGTTCTACCATACTCCCACTACTGTTTTCTGAAAAAATCCATTTTACTAAAACTGTGGCGAGTTAAGAACAATATCACTATTGATCTTCCAAATGGTAGAATATCAACCCTCGTCATAGCCAGGGTCAACCCACAAACAGCCATTACAGAAACGTGCCCTGAGTTATTCAGAGTCTGGTTTTAAGCATAAGCTGGACAACTCCCCGTACCTTTACATCTTTTAAGGTACGAACTATTCTATATCCAATATAGAAACTTTGGCACTTATTTAATTGGAACCATATTCAAATCATGCAGCTGTCTCCAGTGCATATCAAATTAATGGAAAGAGGCTAATCAGCATTACTCAACTTAGGCATCCATCCAATTATGAGTAACCTGAAAGAGAAACACGTTTCTCAAAACCATCATTATCATCTGAATACCAATCACAAGAATCTACATCTTCGATCTCTTTGAAGAATCCCGATACTTGTGATACCTGGTTCTCTACTTTATTCTTATACCCACAACTTCTCAAAACTTAGACCATGTATTTCTACGAAACACTTGTCTAAAAACTAGAGAAGTTATAAGTAAACAGAACATAGTACGAGGACCTACCCCTTTGTCCTGAAGGACACTTGGACAACATACAATACTCTGTATAAGTCCGCTGAGTTAAACAGCTCAAAACCGGTGCGTTGTAGGTTGAAAACTGTACCCTGGCGATTTCCTCAAATATCACCAATTACAACGAATTCCGATATAATGAGGATAATCACCTAATTCCCAATAACTTACTCCCACTCATCATCTGTAAAACCATACAGATATGAGAATGAAACCTGGTAAATACATACCCTTGGAGTAAGTATCTAATCGGGAAAACAGTTTTCCTTTAACAATGCACTGAAACATGAAAATGTTTCGTAGGGGTATCCTGGTATTCATAGCAATGCCTCTTCCATAATCCAATTCATGACTTCAACCGTATATTTTATTGCCATCTCTCCAAATCCCTTTATTTGTCTTTAGTCGTTACCTTCTGTACACCATCGTTAGGCTAAATGGTTTTCTTCCTTCCCTACCGTTCGGCACCAGCCTATGGTTTGGAAGAAGACTATCCAGTAAGCATAATAGGTGTACTCTCTTAAACCAAGGAGTACTCGCAACTGAGAGAAGGTGATGATAAAAGACAACTGAATAATACCTTATTCTTTTTAAAGGTGAAATAGGAGCGGCGATAAAGTACGCGGTTTTGGTCGTGAATGATATCAGTCGCAATTTACTTTGCCCTTTTTTTTTAATCCCTTTATTTTGTCTTTACAAATTACCTTCTGCACACCCTACTTAGGCTAATTGGTTTTCTTCATTCCCTACCTTTCGGCACCTGCCTATGGTTTGGAATAAGACTATCCAATAAGCGTAATAGGTGTACTCTCCTAAACCAAGGAGTCCTCGCAACCTGAGAGAAGGTGATAATTAAAGACAACTGAATAAACCAATTCTATTTCTCCTAAACCTGGATCCATCCTCGAAGAAGTCCCTTCGAGTTCGTATATAACCATACGATGGATCTATCCAATGGAAGTGGATATCCGTAGTAATACGGGTGTTCTGAGAAATTCAAAGGGTAAAAGAAGGAGTGGCAGTGACTTATGCAACATAGACAATCCAAAAGCCAGTATTTTAAGAAGGTTTGGTCAACTTGGTCACTGAGTCATAGTCTAAGGTCGGTCAAAGGTCGCTGCCAAAGAGAGAGAGAAAAGAAACACTCTGCGTGCACTCTAACCTAGATCAGAATAGTTATCACTTTATCTAATCTGGAAACCTCCCACTGTCCTGTCAAATTCTCCTCCAAACCTAAAGAAGAATCAATCGAGATCACCCGAAGAGTAAACCAACTCATCAGTGGGAATCGGGATCCAACTCTCATCGCATGATAACGTGATGGAATGCATCCACGTTACTCATACTCCAGAAGGTATGCGCATACTTGGCAAGTTTCAGTTTCTTTAGAAACTCCCGATATGATTTTTGCCCCATGCTCTTATAACCTTGGCTTTGGTCAAAATGTCATAAGTCACATGCCAAGTTCTACCCGTCACTATCTTGTCAATTTGAACCCACCCGCACATGCCCCTGACTTTGGCCAATCGGCAGAACGACTGTCCCAAACTAACTCATTTATCTATGCAACAAATGAATACCCAGCAGCTACCAAACACTTTGGCTAAAATGCATAGCTTGAATACTACTGAATACCCAAAAGAAGTTATGGAGGGCTACGGCTGGTTTTTGGCGAAAAACCTTTAACGTAGTGAACTTGATATCGCTGAAGGAACCTGATAGCTTTTTAAAATATAGTGGCGAAAACCTTTGCTAAAGAGGTCACTCCCGGTGAAGGGATCTCGGCTCTTTCCTCGTGGAATGAGGTGCAAGATATTCCACTGAATACCGCGGTGCAAAGCAACTTGTAATCGACTATAGTGAAGTTATTACCCTGACGAAAACTTCTGCCCAAGGGTTCAGTCCCGGTGAAGGGATATCGGCCCTTGCCCCGTCGAATGAGGTGCAGAATATTCCACTGAATACCGCTATGCAAAACAAAAGGAAACGTCTTTGCAATAACACTTTTTAAATTTGTTCCAACAACTGCAAACAGGTTTGTTTTACTTTGCATTGATCAGAATCAATGCAGTCCCATCAATAATCACACCAGAAAAGAACGAAAATAAAATGTACGTATATGCCATCCGCATTCGTCACTGGGTCCCGTCATCACCCGTTAGGTTACTTAACTAACGACAGAGCGGGAACTGGACTAGCGCGGGTGTAAACATATACAACATCTAATAGTATATAAACCAATATACAATAATCGCTCCAGACGTGATAATATGCTACATTACAGAAAAGTAATAAGCATCACAGAACAATACAGATAATCTGGGATCCCCGGGTTTCACAGAGCCGCTGCTGAAACTCGACGTTCCCCTGTCGTGTGGATAGCCTGTGCAATGAAACTTAGACCCCTACGGGTGCGGCAAGTTACCCGCCAAAACCTGAAGCGAGGCAACCCCCTACAGCATAGTGAATGGACCACCCAGCACTTCACGGAATCCGGTAATCTTGGGCACCCCTCCTTGGGTCAACCTGTACCCCCTACGAATGCGGCGAATAGTCTGCCAATTCTAGAGTGAGGCCCCTCTGCCTCTCAAAGCCATGAGATGCGGACCCGTTTCCCCCCAGAACCCGGCTATCCGTGCACTCCGTCGCGGGATAAAACCTAGTACAGTAATGAAAAATAGTACAACGGGTACATCGACCGCAACCTGGTCATGCCCCAAAAGAATATTATACAACAGGCAGTGACGGCAGTTCACAAGTTGGACGCTCGCCCCGCAATATCAAATGTACAAATAAATCCAAACTGCACTACCATTGCACACTGCTATCCACCACGACAAATCCGCAACATCACAGCACAACACAGAACATCAACGCGAATGTCACGTTCGCAAACCCGTCTAAAAGAATTATAGCAATCAGACATGGTTTACCGATCAAATGACATTCCCGGTCGGAGATATAATGTAAGCACTGTAAACTAACATGTTTAAATTTCGATCGACTAAATATCACAAAGTGGGCCCCACAAACAACTGGTGAACAGTAACAAAATCTGGGCCCAAAAGATATATACCAAAAACCCCAATTTCCAGAGAAGAACCCACTGAGTAAATTTGGGGGCATGATGACACAGAATGGCCACGGATCCGCGGCCAAACCATGGGTTTGGCCGCGTTTCCGCGGCAGTCTTGTCGAATCATGATCCCAAATTTTTACGGTGTTCTAATAAAACCCTGCACAGTTTTCTGAGATATGTGGAATAATTTTTGGACCCATTTAAAATCGACAGAAACTGTGAAATTGAAAAATGCGGATTTTGATTTCCGGTTCGATCGATGTTTTGAACGCGTTAGCACAAGTTAGTAAAGCAAAATGGTGAGGCTCTGATACCACTGTAAGTCTACGGTAGCGGCCCGGCCGTCTACAGACGCTAAATGCGGAACAAAAACTTTTTAACTGGCGCTATCGTATACTTTCACCCGGATCTGCCATTATTGCTAAACTAACAAACTGTAAAGAGTGTAGAAAGGTTATACCGAACGATCCGAGTCTTTCGTTCTTTAACCATCATCCCACGCTCCATTGCGGCTGCTCCGATCTCATCGATCTCCGATCTGCTCGTCCAGGTGGCACCACGTCAACGATTCTTTAAACGGGCTCCCGCCTCTGACTTGAGGCAACTCGGTCGTCAAGTTTACTAAAAGAGACGACCAAGAATGATGTAGAGAATGAGTAGATGACTTTCTCTCTCTTCGTCCAAAACCATGGACGAACGGTTAATGAAGTTGCCGTGGGAATCGGGTGATGGAATGAAATGAGCTGTGAAATTCCATACACCGAAAACTATCATAATCTTTTTCTACAAAGTGAAAACATCAAGTGAGAGAGAGAGAGAGGAGGGGCCGGCCATATATAGGGAGGGGGGTGAGTGTAGGAGAGAAGAGGGTGACTACAAGAGAAAAGATCAACCACAAATATCCTTCATGCAAACAAAACCTCATTAATGCAAATGGTGATTCATTAACCTAGTCACCATTGCATTAATGGCTCCAATAAAGCACTAATGCTCACCATGCTAAGTCACCCTCTCTAGAACCTTCTAGAACCATGACTCACCTCATCTGAAGAAAAGATAAATCCGTCTTTAACCGAATATTAAAAGACGGCTGATAGAAAACTGGAAACTGGCAGCTTTCAAAAGTGATCCTGAAACGACTTTCAGGATAACCCCGTATCTGTATAAATATACCCGCATTTGTATTACGACCGAATACAAATGCAACTGAGACAAAGATATTATATATACTCAATATAATACTCGGATCCGGCTTAAACCAAAGCCGACCAGTATCATCTGCCCGAAAAATAACACGTGCGTAAACGCACGTGCATTTTCCGAACCCTGCCATAAAACCATACGGCCTCTACAACGTTTCGCCCGAACTTGGGAAACTGTCTGTGGGGGACTCTAATGACTCGTCAGTACCCTGGCAGTGGGTTTAACCACAAACCGTCAGCGGCACTAGCTATGCGTAACGGCTGCCCATGGACTGACCTCAAGGGAGGCCGATGAGCGAACTCATCCGGAAACCCTACTGAGCATAACAGTGACAATGTATATACAGTCCGGTCCGTTCGTCTATGAGTATCGCATATCTGCCTAGGGGGCTAGTAACGTCAGACCCCCAATAGCAGTATAAGTCGTGTCGGAGTGAAACCCAATAACACCGTGAGATACTACTGGAGTACCTACTAGTAAATCTCCTGCCACGGCCGTGGGCTTTGTGTAATGGCTCTCCTAGACACAGCACGATCTCGCCCCAATACCGGGAGAGACGAATCCCCTGCCGATCCGCTCACGTGCCTCCATATGGCTCGGGACTGTACCCAAAAACTACCTGTTTGCACGACTCCTTTGAGCCGTGGTAGGGTAGAAATCAAAGCACAGTGGGAACTCACACGAGACAAATGATGACCTCAGGTCGATGAACTAACCTGTACACATATCACCAGGGAACTGCTATCTGACGATATGTATAATACCAACTAGCAGGTTCCCGGCGAGTCCTGTCCGGTGTACTCATAACCCAATGAGCACCTGTATACATCTTAGGTGATCCAACTAACACCAGTGGCTTGTGAGACCGGCCACCGCCCCTCGTCGGGGTCTCGACTGTACACACTAGTCTACTCCGGAGTATCGATGCCCTGTCTCGAAACTCCCACGACTAGGGACCATAATTAAGGATATGCGTATAAACTACCCAACTCTCACGTATATGATCGCCATCATACAGTTGGTAGTAAAGCAAGATCCTAAGGGCTCTATCAAAGTGTAACATGTAATCAGTCACCTGAACATGTACACGACTGATAAAGGCAAACCAGATAGCATACTATCATCTTGAGTAAGACTGTCCTACCGGTATAGGTCCTCCGCAATCATTGCAATCACGTACCTGTGATCCAATAATTGACTATGAGGGCACTATCTCCAACAGAAAGGGCCGAGATCCCTTCACCGGGAGTGACCCCTTTAGCAATAACTGGCAGATGCTACACACTTGGTTTGTTTTTGATTGCTTCTATAGTTTCTGCTTTGCACAGTGATATATATGATATATCCCGCACCTCATTCGACGAGGAAAGGGCAGACGTTCCCTTCATCGGGAGTGACCCCTTTAGCAAAACTAGAAAAGCCTCAAAAACACTCCATTTCAAAATCATTTGATTCTACTACGATATCAAGTTCATTACGCAATAAGTTTTCTGAAAAACCTGTCGTAGCCCTCCGTCATTTCAGATAAGTTGTATATAGTATTCATGCTACATTTCTTGGCTTTCGTCAAGGTGTAGTGTGCGGTAGCTATATGCTGCTTATCAGTTGCATATGATGCGATTGGACTAGGGTAGTCGTGCGGCTTTGTTGGCTTTCGTCAAGGGTCGTGCGGGTGGGTTTAATTCAATCAAGAAATGACGGGTTGAACTTGACTAGCGGGCTATGGTTTGTTGGATTTCATCAAGGTCATAGCACGCTAGGGGCAAAAATTATCGGGAGTTTCAAGTGTTGAAATTTGCAATGAGATTGCATACCTTCTATGAGATAGTTGGATCCCGATACCCACTGCGAGTAATTGTTACTCGTGGGAGAGTTTTACACATTACAATTAGCCGATCAAGTAGGTGTCTAGAAAGGTGTCAACGGGGTTACGCCTCTGGGAAAACGAGGTTTACTGTAATTAGGTCCGTGCGAAAGCACGGGGAACCTCCCTCAAAGTACCGACACTGGCCTGGCTGAAAGATTGGCGAACTTCTACCGTGTAATTAATCCTGGCTAGTCTTTCCTTTTAGGGTTTGAAGGAAGATTTAATAAAAACAGTGGGAGCCATCCTGATTAGATAAAATAATAACCAATCTCATCTTACTAGAGCGCACGCAGAGTGTTTTCTTCTCTTTCTCTCCAGGTAGCGACCATATCACGCCTTAATCAAGCTAATAATACGGATGTATTGACCGAACCCGCTTGTTATTCTGAGCTGGGGAACGTTGGTCCCGCTCCAACTTATAATTGTTATAAGACAGAGCAGGAAATTGGGGATTACCAGAATTCCTATGCCGTCCAAACGAAAAAAGTGCATATGATGCATCTCCTTCGGGTGTGTTCATTACATAGAACTGTTTCTCTGTATCCTCTACGTCCTGGGTATTTGATACCGGATCAGGATCCCAGATATGTAATCTATTATATAGGGCTACAGAAAGGTAGAGAACTGAGAACGGGTGATAAGTTTCATGAGGCAGAAAATGGGGCAATTGTTGCAGCCAAGTCTGTTGGTCACTGTCACCCTGTATTACCAATACATTGATTCTGAACAAATTCTATTAGATACCGAACCCGATACAAAAATCATATCAGTCTCTTTATTAGTAAAGAAAGGATATAATTTTGTATTGTTGGATAATGTTTTGAACATTTCCTATATCAAAAGATGATCGGTTCAGGCACGTTATCTAAAAGCATTGATGTTCTAAATCAAACTACAGTTCTTAGTATACGGAACACACACAAGAGGAAGAATTCAGAAATGAACGAATCCTTCTTGAGGTATTGTAGACTAGGTCATATCAATGCGACCCGACTAGCTGAAGTTACATATAGATGCATATTTAAATCAGTTTGAATTTACATCTTGTGAAACTTGCCAGTCATGTCACAAGGATAAGATGACCATAGCTCCGTTTACTGGAAACAGAGAAAGAGTTAATGAACTCTTGGGACTGATACATGATGATGTATGTTAGGTCCCCTGTCTACACATGCCAAGACCGGTTCTTTGTACTTCATTACATTCTCTGATAATCTCTCAAGATTCAGACATATGTTCCTGTTAAAACACAAATCCGAACCTTTTAAGATATTCACAGAATATAAGTTAGAAGTGTTAGTTATATGTATGCCCTAGAGACCATTACTGTACATAGGATGTATATTGTAGTGGATGCTGGGACATATATAGGGAGGACTTTCTTGCTCGACATGATAGTATGCTATCTGGTTACTCTTTGCCTTAACGTGTATACTGATTGTCTCTCTGTTACATGTTAGTAAAGCCCTTAGGATGTGTACTTGACTACCTGGACTATGATGCGGATCATACTAGTGGGGACATGGTAGTCCATAAGTACATCCTTCAAGGTCCCTAGTAGTGGGTGTATCGAGACGGGGCATCGATATACCAGAGTAGACTAGCGTATACCTTCTCGACCCATACAGATGGGCGATGGATAATCCCATATCCATTGGTGTTTGACATCAGAGATGATATACGGGTGCTCAGTGAAGACTGGGTACACTGGACGGACTCGCCGAGAACTCCCAGATGGTATTATACCTTACGTCAGATGGCAATTCTCTGGTGACACTGGTACAGGTTAGTCTGTTGACCCAAGATCGTCATAGAGTCTTGTGTGATTCCCACTGTGCTTTGATTTCCACCTTGCCACGTCCAAGAGGGCATGCAAAACGGTGGCTTTTGGGTACAGTCCCAAATCACATGGAGGCAATGTTAGTTATATGTATGCCCTAGAGGCCATTACTGTACATTGGATGTATATTGTAGTGGATGCTGGGACATATATAAGGAGGACTTTCTTGCTCGACATGATAGTATGCTATCTGATTGCTCTTTACCTTAACGTGTACACAGATTGTCTCTCTATTACATGTTGGTAAAGCCCTTAGGATGTGTACTTGACTATCTGGACTATGATGCGGATCATACTAGTGGGGACATGGTAGTCCATAAGTACATCCTTGAAAGTCCCTAGTCGTGGGTGTATCGAGATGGGGCATCGATATACCAGAGTAGACTAGCGTGTACCTTCTCGACCCATACAGATGGGCGATGGATGATCCCATATCCATTGGTGTTTGACATCAGAGATGATATACGGGTGCTCAGTAGAGACTGGGTACACTGGACGGACTCGCCGAGAACTCCCAGATGGTATTATACCTTACGTCAGATGGCAGTTCTCTGGTGACACTGGTACAGAGTAGTCTGTTGACCCGAGATCGTCATAGAGTCTTGTGTGGTTCCCACTGTGCTTTGATTTCCATCTTACCACGTCCAAGAGGGCGTGCAAAACGGTGGTTTTTGGGTATAGTCCCGAATCACATAGAGGCAATGAGCGATAGGAGGGGATTCGTCTCTCCCGGTATAGGGAGTTGATGTTGCGCTGTGCTCGATTGGCTATAACCGGAAATCCCTGGCCAGGGTTGCTGAGATTTACTGGTAAGTGTTACCAGTAGTTTCTCGAACTGTTATAGACCTCATATCGACACGACTTATCGAGCTATTGGGGTCTGACGTTTACCACCCCTAGGCAAGATATGCGACATATCAGACGACGAGACCGGACTGTACGGTAGTGTTACTGGTCGGATTCACTGGAGTGTGAGCGGGCTTGCTCGTCGATCTTCTGATCGCTCAATACCCGGGTGGCCGTTACGTTTAGCAGACCGCTTGCGGCTTGTGGGTGCTTGATATGATCATCATCTGCTGCCGGCGTATTGACGAGTCTTTAGAGTCCTACACAGAGGTTTCCTGGCTCAAGCGAAACGAAATAGGAGCGCATATGAGATATGTGCGGGACCGAGAATGATACCAGTATGTGATACTGTATTCGATTCTCGCGATATATGACATTGATCGGTTATATGCGATATAGCCGGCATATCGGATCAAGTGTTGATTCGATAAGTTGTTACTGTAGATATTAGTCGATTATATTCGACATGGCCGGATCATTGAATCAAGTGTTGATTTAATGATTTAATGCATAATTATATATTTGATATATTACTTTGTATTAACTAGTATCGGTTTACTTAAGATGGATTTTCTCACTCGCCTGTGCACATTGTATATGTGATATATTTTGTGCACTTGATTGTATCATGTTTGATGATATATGATAGCTAGGGTTTGTGTAAAGAGTTAAACCTTAGTTAAGTAAATGGTTAGGGTTTTGATATATTTATTAATTCTTTTATCTTTTAATTTGTATTAAAAAGATAAGAGATAAAGAAAACAAAAGGTTGCTTTTCTTCATGAAGCTTGTTGAAGCTTCATGAAGCTTTGACCAAAGAAACCTTTTGTCTTCATCTCCTTAACCCTAACCATTCATTGAACTATAGTTAGCTCTCTACACTTTACCATGGTTACAATTATGATAAGAATTCATTTTCTTTTCTATTATTATTCTTATCATAAAACTTATCATAACATTTTCTTCTTCTTCTTCTTCATCTTCAACATGAAGAAACCTTGGACCATCAATGGTGATTGATGAAAAAGAGTGAGAAATCCAATTCTAAAGTGAACCCACTTCCTATTTCTTCATCCTCTACCTCTTGCCAAGTAGTATAGGGTGTTCTCTTCACAAGTTTCATGACTTGGTGAAGTGGGAGCTTGATCTAGTGATGCCTCGACGTAGATCATCTTCGGCATCGACATCGACGACCTAGCCCGCCCATTTCTCCGACGAAGCCGACGCAAGAGTCCGGGATCCGATTTGGACAGCGGAGGGACATCATTGCGGAGCTATGGAGGTGGAGCACCGGATCTACAAAGGTTGTATTTCCGTTCCTTTAGTTAATTTGTTAACTAGTTTCTTTTTCGCCTAGAATTCTAGCCAACGATCCGTAGTCTAGGGTTTCTTGGCACCGTAATTTTTGAAATTGGCATGGTTGATGCCTTGTGAGACCTCATGAGAGTGCCTAGGAACCCCTTCAGTGGTATCAGAGCCTAGCTAGAGCCTTAGGCGATGCGTAGACGAAGTTTGAAACCCGAACGAACCCGAAACCCTAAACCAAACATGCTCTCTGGACTTTTTCTAAAATCTGGGATTTTTCCACATTAAAAATGCTTAAAAAATTCAGCAGGGAAATCTAAGAATTACGGTGCAAAATTTTTTCCATGAACTGTTCATAGTGCGGCGGAACCGCGGCAGAAGCCTGGCTTCTGCGGCGGTTCCGCGGCCAAAGGATGACATCATCATCCCCTGTTTGCACAGTAACTCCTATTTTATTATGCTGGATTTTCTGGGAATTTTTAATATTTATTCAAGAGTTGAATTTTCTAGGGTTGTTTTGGGGATTCGGTGTTTCGATCGGAGTATCAGATTTTGTCTATGTGGCTTTCCGGATAAATTTTAGAATATGTTAAAAAGTTCGACCGGATATAAATACCCAATTTTTCTCCTGTCGGGAAATTTCCAAGTGTTGGATTTTTCCATAGTTTAACGACGTTCTAAGTAGTGCAAGTAACGCGATGGTCCCTCTAGAAGACAACAAACCTTAACTCGATTATGTGACCGTCTTGAACTGCCCTTTGAACCTTCGGGTTTGGGGCAGTACGGCGTGCCACATGTGAGGCGTTGGCTTGACCCTTCTACGGCTAGACCGTTGGTACTGAGGCACGAACTGAATATTTTTAGACTTGTTTCATGTGTTGATCTGTGTCGGGAAAACTTGGGTGTTTGCATGTTCGATCGGAAAGTTTATCATTTTCTGTTTATCCGGAATGGGTTACAATAATTGGAATTCACAATAAGTTATGAGATAACTGAATGAATGTTATAAACATAGAAGTTTAGTCTCACTTGATCGGTTGCCATGGAATTTTGATGTGATCAAAAGTCCGTCGCAATCACGTAGCGTACGCGGATACTCGCCGGGTAAACTTAATAGAAAGCCTCACTCCATAGCCCCGACCAAGTGACTGTAGGAGAACCCCGTCGCCGAAAGCATCCGTTCGGGTGCTCGCGGTAGCGGTGTTCTGCCTTGGTGCACTTCGTCGACGGTATCGGGGGTGCGGCCGTCTACTGAAGTTTGCGAAGAGCATTCGATCAGGATGTCGGGAATCTTGTTGAATTACCCGACTTGATATTGAAAAGTGTTTTCGATGATGAGACTAAAATGCGGGGTTTATAATTGTTAGGCATGCGATGTCTAAAGAATTCATTTGATTAGGCATGCGATGTCTAAAGAGATTGCGGATTCCAACTGTTGTAGTTTTACACTTTCTTTTCTGTGACCGTAAGTGTAATATGTGATATCGCCGGTTTCGTTGCTATATGTCAACGACAATTGGGATGCGCATATTTACTTACGTTGATGACATGTGATGTTATGTGTTGCTGGATATGTTATATTGGATCGTCGTGTTCGAATAGCCGGGGGTTTTTATGTGAGATGAGTGTTTTTCATTTTCATTCATGTAAAAACTTGTATGTAATATTCTTTTATTGGGGCACTTCCAGGTTGCGGAAGATGTCACCTTTTGTATATTATTTACTTTTCTGCACTAGGATAGACCCAAGGAGGGGAGCACAAGTAACCGGGTTCTAGGGTTCAGTGGGAGACTAACTCGAGGAGTCGAGTCCGGGTCTCCTAACTCTAGAATTGGTAGGGTTGCTTGCCGCTCTCGTAGGGGTCTAGGGGTGTGGGTTTGGCTATTCATCACGACCGTGGAATCCGTGTTTTATACTGGCTCGTATTGAAAACACGGACGTTCTAGTATATCCAATATTTCATATGTTTCTTCTGCTGCGATATCTGTGATGTGATCATGTGATGTTCTGTGATAGATACAGTATATGGTATATATGATATATTATATAGATGTTACTTATGTTTTACACCTGCGCTAGCCCTGCCCCGCTCTGCCGTTAGTTACCTAACCTAACGGTGCACGAGGGGACATCGAGGCGAATGCGGATGGCATAAGTGTACGTCGTATTTATCTGTGATGTTTAGGTACTTAAATGATGGGACTTCATTAATGTGATTAATGAAAGAAAAGAAACCTAAAGATGTTGTAGAATTGAATTTCAAAATTAAAACAGGTAGCTACAGTTCTTGCTTTGCACAGAGGTATATATGATATATCCTGCACCTTATTCGATAAGGAAAGGACCGAGATCCCTTCACCGGGAGTGAGTCCTTTAGCAATAACTGGCAGATGCTACACACTCGGTTTGTCTTTTGATTGCTTTTAAGAGTTTTGCTTTGCACAGTGATATATATGATATATCCCGCACCTCATTCGACGAGGAAAGGACCGACGATCCCTTCACCGGGAGTGACTCCTTTAGCAAAACTAGAAAAGCCTCAAAAGCACTCCATTTCAAAATTCATTCGATCCTACAACGATATCAAGTTCATTATGCAATAGGTTTTCAGAAAAACCTGTCGTAGCCCTCCGTCATTTCAGATAAGTTGTATATAGTATTCGTGCTGCATTTGTTGGCTTTCGTCAAGGTGCAGTGTGCGGCAGCTATATGCTGCTTATCTGCTGCATACGATGCGATTGGATTAGGGTAGTCGTGCGGCTTTGTTGGCTTTCGTCAAGGGTCGTGCGGGTGGGTTTAATTCAATCAAGAAATGTACGGGTTGAACTTGACTAGCGGGCTATGGTTTGTTGGCTTTCGTCAAGGTCATAGCACGTTAGGGGAAAAATATTATCGGGAATTTCAAGTGTTGAAATTTGCAATGAGATTGCATACCTTCTATGAGATAGTTGGATCCCGTTACCCGCTGCGAGTAAGAGTTACTCTTGGGAGAGTTTTACACATTACAATTAGCCGATCAAGTAGGTGTCTAGAAAGGTGTCAACGGGGTTACGCCTCTGGGAAAACGAGGTTTACATTAATTAGGTTCGTGCGAAAGCACGGGGGACCTCCCTCAAAGTACCGACACTGGCCTGGCTGAAAGATTGGCGAACTTGTAGTGTGTAATTAATCCCGGCTAGTCTTTCCTTTTAGGGTTTGAAGGAAGATTTGATAAAAACAGTGGGAGCCATCCTGATTAGATAAAATAATAACCAATCTATTCTTGCAAGAGCGCACGCTGAGTGTTTTCTTCTCTCTCTCTCCAGGTAGCGACCATATCACGCCTTAATCAAGATAATAATACGGATATTTGACCGAACCCGCTTGTTATACTGAGCTGGGGAACGTTGGTCCCGCTCCAACTTATAATTGTTATAAGACAGAGCAGGAAATTGGGGATTACCAGAATTCCCGTGCCGCCCAAACGAAGAGAGTGCATGATGATGCATCATCTTCGGGTGTGTTCATTACAGAGAACTGTTTCTCAGTATCCTTTACGTCCTGGGTATGTGATACCAGATCAGGATCCCAGATATGTAATCTGTTACATAGGGCTACAGAAAGATAGAGAACTGAGAACGGATGATAAGTTTCATGAGACAGAAAACGGGGCAAGTGTTGCAGCCAAGTCTGTTGGTCACTGTCACACTGTATTCCAAATACATTGATTCTGAACGAATGTTATTAGATACCGAACCTGATATACAAAATCATATCTATCTCTTTATTAGTAAAGAAATGATAAAATTTTGTATAGTTGGATAATGTTTTGAACATTTCCTATATCAAAAGTTGATCGGTTCAGGCACGTTATCTAAAAGCATTGATGTTCTAAATCAAACTACAGTTCTTTAATATACGGAACACACACAAGAGGAAGAGTTCAGAAATGAACGAATCCTTCTTAAGGTATTGTAGACTAGGTCATATCACTGCGACCCGACTAGCTGAAGCTACATAAAGATGCATATTTAAATGAGTTTGAATTTACATCTTGTGAAACTCGCCAGTCATGTCACAAAGATAAGATGACCACAGCTCCATTTATTGGAAACAGAGAAAGAGTTAGTAAACTCTTGGGATGATACATGTTGATGTATGTAAGGTCCCCTGTCTACACATGCCAAGACCGGTTCTTTGTACTTCATTACATTCTCTGATGATCTTTCGAGATTCAGACCTATGTTCCTGTTGAAACACAAGTCCGAACCTTTTGAGATATTCACAGAATATAAGTTAGAAGAAGGGAACCAAAATACGGGTATAAGTATTATGTCCTTTGATGAGATCAAGGAGGAGAATACTTGAGCACGAAATTCTTGGAGTTTTCTAAAGGAGAATGAGATTCTCTCTCAGCATTACTCCTCCGTAAGCACCATAGCACGATGGTATATCGGGGCGGAGCAATAGCACCCTATGTGATATGGTGTGCTCTATGATGAGTACTACTGAGTTTCCTATTTCCTTTTGGGAGTTATGCACTTGAGAAGCTGCATACCTATTGAATAAGGTTCAAATCAAATAAGTTGCCTACCACTTCATATGTGATATGGGAAGGGAAGAGCCCATATCTTAAGTTGGTTAAGATTTGGGGTTGTCCGGGCTATGTCTAAAAGCAAGATCCGGACAAGCTCGAGGCAAGGTCAGTTATGTAGAACTGGAAATGTTCCAGCTATACAAACCGCGGCTGATGATTTGAAAGAACCAAAGGATTCAATAGTTACCAACGAACCTCGGCCTCTCCGCCGATCTAGTAGGGTTTCTCACCCACCTGAGAGATACTTCTGTTTCTCTATGACAGTGGGAGCGAGGATTGCATCATGAGATGATGACCCAACTAGTTTCGAGCAGGCCATCAGGAGTGAGACTCTGTAAGAATGGCTGGATGCTTAGTGATCTGAGATGGAATCCATGTACACCAACAAAGTATGGACTTTGGTTGCTATAACTGAAGGGTTAAATCCCCATCAGGAGCAAGTATATCTTGAGAAGATTACTTGGTGTATATGGAAAAGTTGAGACTTTCAAAGCTAGACTTGTTAAAGCTTCTCGTCATCGACCAGGTGTGGATATTGATGAAACCTTTTCAAGTAGCTATGCTTAAGTCCATCCAGATCCTATTTGTCACGGCTACATACCATGACTACGATATCTGGTGGTTGGGTGTCATGACTGCTTTTCTAAATGATGTTTTAGAAGAGTGCGTCTATAAGTACACAGCCAGAGGGCTTCGTAGACAGTGGGAGCAGCGGAAACGTGTGCAAGATGCTTTATAGGATTAAAGCAGGCATCGCGGAGTTGGAACATCTGTTTTGATGGATTAGTCAAAGAGTTTGACATCATCAAAATGGTAGATGAACCTTGTATAAACAAAAAGGTAGTAGGGAGTATGGTGGTGATCCTCGTAGAGTACGTGGATGACATACTCTTGATAAGAAAGGAGTTTCTTATGCTACGCTCGATCAATCTCCGTTTATCACAAAGATTCTCCGTGTAGGATCAAAATGATACCTCCTAAATCCTGAGTTTTAGATCTATGAGATAGATTTAATTGGATGTTAGGATTCTCACTAGTTGTAGTGAGATGATATCAAACGATTCTGGGGAAAATCACTGGAAAGGTTCCAGGGTGATAAAGACGACTGAATGTCAGTCGCAGGAATTGTCTTTACCCTCAGTAAAGGGACGGTATGTTGGAGGAGTTCCAAGCTAGATACCGTGACATACTAGACGATAAAGGCAGGATACATCGCTACTTAAGATGCTTCCAAAGAGGCTGTTTGGGTGTATATTGGTTCATGAGATGAACAATGTTCCTCCCATTGTGTGACAATGGAGTTGTGGCTTATGCCAAGGAACGCGGGTCCCATCAGTGATCCAGACATATTCTAAGGCAGTATCACTTGATCATGGAGATGGTTAATCTCTAAAGGATCGAGGTTAGGAGAGTAGACTCAGAGGACAACACGGTGGATCCACTCACGAAGGCCTATTCCCAGAGAGAGACTTTTATGGGATGGTTGAGTATGAGATACTACAACCACTGCTACAGATGGCCCTAGTGCAAGTAGGAGATTGTTAGTTATATGTATGCCCTAGAGGCCATTACTGTACATTGGATGTATATTGTAGTGGATGCTGGGACATATATAGGGAGGACTTTCTTGCTCGACATGATAGTATGCTATCTGGTTGCTCTTTACCTTAACGTGTACACAGATTGTCTCTCTATTACATGTTGGTAAAGCCCTTAGGATGTGTACTTGACTACCTGGACTATGATGCGGATCATACTAGTGGGGACATGGTAGTCCATAAGTACATCCTTGAAAGTCCCTAGTCGTGGGTGTATCGAGATGGGGCATCGATATACCAGAGTAGACTAGCGTGTACCTTCTCGACCCATACAGATGGGCGATGGATGATCCCATATCCATTGGTGTTTGACATCAGAGATGATATACGGGTGCTCAGTAGAGACTGGGTACACTGGACGGACTCGCCGAGAACTCCCAGATGGTATTATACCTTACGTCAGATGGCAGTTCTCTGGTGACACTGGTACAGAGTAGTCTGTTGACCTGAGATCGTCATAGAGTCTTGTGTGGTTCCCACTGTGCTTTGATTTCCATCTTACCACGTCCAAGAAGGCGTGCAAAACGGTGGTTTTTGGGTACAATCCCGAATCACATGGAGGCAATGAGCGATAGGAGGCGATTCGTCTCTCCCGGTATAGGGATTTGATGTTGCGCTGTGCTCGATTGGCTATAACCGGAAATCCCTGGCCAGGGTTACTGAGATTTACTGGTAAGTGTTACCAGTAGTTTCTCGAACTGTTATAGACCTCATATCGACACGACTTATCGAGCAATTGGGGTCTGACGTTTACCACCCCTAGGCAAGATATGCGACATATCAGACGATGAGACCGGACTGTACGGTAGTGTTACTGGTCGGATTCACTGGAGTGTGAGCGGGCTTGCTCGTCGATCTTCTGATCGCTCAATACCCGGGTGGCCGTTACGTTTAGCAGACCGCTTGCGGCTTGTGGGTGCTTGATATGATCATCATCTGCTGCCGGCGTATTGACGAGTCTTTAGAGTCCTACACAGAGGTTTCCTGGCTCAAGCGAAACGAAATAGGAGCGCATATGAGATATGTGCGGGACCGAGAATGATACCAGTATGTGATACTGTATTCGATTCTCGCGATATGTGATATTGATCGGTTATATGCGATATAGCCGGCATATCGGATCAAGTGTTGATTCGATAAGTTGTTACTGTAGATATTAGTCGGTTATATTCGATATGGCCGGATCATTGAATCAAGTGTTGATTTAATGATTTAATGCATAATTATATATTTGATATATTACTTTGCATTAACTAGTATCGGTTTACTTAAGATGGATTTTCTCACTCGCCTGTGCACATTGTATATGTGATATATTTTGTGCACTTGATTGTATCATGTTTGATGATATATGATAGCTAGGGTTTGTGTAAAGAGTTAAACCTTAGTTAAGTAAATGGTTAGGGTTTTGATATATTTATTAATTCTTTTATCTTTTAATTTGTATTAAAAAGATAAGAGATAAAGAAAACAAAAGGTTGCTTTTCTTCATGAAGCTTGTTGAAGCTTCATGAAGCTTTGACCAAAGAAACCTTTTGTCTTCATCTCCTTAACCCTAACCATTCATTGAACTATAGTTAGCTCTCTACACTTTACCATGGTTACAATTATGATAAGAATTCATTTTCTTTTCTATTATTATTCTTATCATAACATTTTCTTCTTCTTCTTCTTCATCTTCAACATGAAGAAACCTTGGACCATCAATGGTGATTGATGAAAAAGAGTGAGAAATCCAATTCTAAAGTGAACCCACTTCCTATTTCTTCATCCTCTACCTCTTGCCAAGTAGTATAGGGTGTTCTCTTCACAAGTTTCATGACTTGGTGAAGTGGGAGCTTGATCTAGTGATGCCTCGACGTAGATCATCTTCGGCATCGACATCGACGACCTGGCCCGCCCATTTCTCCGACGAAGCCGACGCAAGAGTCCGGGATCCGATTTGGACAGCGGAGGGACATCATTGCGGAGCTATGGAGGTGGAGCACCGGATCTACAAAGGTTGTATTTCCGTTCCTTTAGTTAATTTGTTAACTAGTTTCTTTTTCGCCTAGAATTCTAGCCAACGATCTGTAGTCTAGGGTTTCTCGGCACCGTAATTTTTGAAATTGGCATGGTTGATGCCTTGTGAGACCTCATGAGAGTGCCTAGGAACCCCTTCAGGCAATGAGCGATAGGAGGGGATTCGTCTCTCCCGGTATAGGGAGTTGATGTTGTGCTGTGTTCGATTGGCTATAACCGGAAATCCCTGGCCAGGGTTGCTGAGATTTACTGGTAAGTGTTATCAGTAGTATCTCGAACTATTATAGACCACATATCGACACGACTTATCGAGCTACTAGGGTCTGACGTTTACCACCCCTAGGCGAGATATGCGACATATCAGACGAACGGACCGGACTGTACGGTAAGTGTTACTGGTTGGATTCACAGGAGTGTGAGCGGGCTTGCTCGTCGATCTTCTGATCGCTCAATACCCGGGTGGCCGTTACGTTTAGCAGACCGCTTGCGGCTTATGGGGTTTGATATGATCATCACCTGCTGCCGGCGTATTGACGAGTCTTTAGAGTCCTACACAGAGCTTTCCTGGCTCAAGCGAAACGAAATAGGAGCGCATATGAGATATGTCCGGGACCGAGAATAATGCGTGTATGTGATACCGTATTCTATTCTCGCAATGAATGTATCGATTGGTTGTATGCGATATAACCTAGTTATCGAATCGAGGATTGATTCGATAAGTCAATACATTGGATACTGGTCGGTCATATGCGATATGACCGGATCGTTAAATCAAGTGTTGATTTAATGATTTAATGTATAATTATATATTTGATATATTACTTTGCATTAACTAGTATTGTTTCACTTAAAATGGATTTTCTCACTTGATGTGCACATTGGATATGTGATATATTTTTGTGCACTTGATTGTATCATGTTTGATGATACATGCAAACTTGGGTGTATGTTTGATTTAAATCTTGGTTAAGTAAATGGTTAGGGTTTTTATTTATTTATTCATTTATTTATTTATTTATTTGGCATGAAATAAAATGGTGGCTTTCTTTGGATTTACTTGAAACTTCATGAAGCTTTGACCATTTTGTTTCTTTCCTAAACCTAACCATTCACCTAACCTTAGTTTATTCTCTACACTTGACCATGGTTGCTAATATGATAAGAATCACTTATTTTCTATTTTCCAATAATTCTTATCATATTATCTTCTTCTTCTTCTTCTTCAAGAAGAAAGAAGCTTGATAGCTTCAATGGTGACTTGAGAAAAAGAGTGAGAAATCCAATTCTAAAGTGAACCCACTTCCTATTTCTCCATCCTCTACCACCTGCCAAGTAGTATAGGGTGTTTTCTTCACAAGTTTCATGACTTAGTGAAGTTGGAGCTTGATCTTGTGTTGCCTCGACGTATATCATCTTCGGCATCGAAGTCGACGACCTAGCCCGCCCATTTCTCCGATGAAGTCGACGCTAGAGTCCGGGATCCGATGATCGCAGCGAGGGGACGTCATCACGGAGCTAAAGAAGTGGTGGACCGGATCTACAAAGGTTGTATTTCCTATCACTTTAGAGTAAAGTTGTTTGCTCGCATTTGTTATCGCCTTAAACTTTAGTTAACGATCGCATTAGGTTTTCTCGGCACCGGAAATTTTTGAATTTGGTATGGTTGATGCCTTGTGAGACCTCATTAGTGTGCCTAGGAAACCTACAGTGGTATCAGAGCCTAGCTAGAGTTTTAGGCGAAGTGTAGACGAAGTTAGAAGTCCGATCGAACCCGTAAACCCCGACAAAACCCTTCTCTGTACATTTTTCAAAACAGTGGATTTTTGTGAATTAAAAATTCTCAGAAAAACAAGCAGGAAAAACTAAGAATTACTGTGAAGTACGGTCCACTAAGTCAATAATTTGACAGCGGAACCGCGGCGAAACCAGGGGTTTTGCGGCGGTTCCGCGGCCAAAATTTGGACTTAGTCCCTGAAATTTCATATATTTATTCTTAGGTCCTTTCTTGGCAATTTTTTATGGGAATTTTTTAATTCCACTCAAGTGTTGAGTTTTCTAGGGTTTTATTGGGGACTCGTTAATTCGATCGGATAATTTAACTTCGTTTATGTTTTTCCGGATAATTTAGAATATGTTAAAAAGTTCGACCGGATATAAATACCCACTTTTTCCCCTGTCGGGAAATTTCCAAGTGTTGGATCTTTCCGTGGTTTAAGAACATTCTAAGTAGTGCAAGTAACGCGATGGTCCCTCTAGAAGACAATAAACCTTAACTCGATTATGTGACCATCTTGAAAGCCCTTTGAACCTCAGGGTTTGGGGCAGTACGGCGTGCCACATGTGAGGCGTTGGCTTGACCCTTCTACGGCTAGACCGTTGGTACTGAGGCATGAACTGGATGTTTTTAAACCTATTTCATGTGTTGATTTGTTTCGGGAAAACTTGGGTGTTTGAATGTTCGATCGGAAAGTTTAACATTTTCTATTTATCTGGAATTTGATACAATATTTGGAATTCACAAGTAGTTATGAGATAACTAAAATGAATGTTATAAACATAGCACTTTAGTCTCACTTGATATGTTGCCACGGAATTTTGATGCGATCAAAAGTCCGTTGCAATCACGTAGCGTACGCGGATACTCGCCGGATAAACTTAATAGACGGCTACACCCCATAGCCCCGACCAAGTGACTGTAGGAGAACCCCGTCACTGAAAGCATCCTTTCAGGTGCTTGCGGCAGTGGTGTTCCACCTTAGTGCACTTCGTCGACGGTATCGGGGGTGCGGCCGCCTGCTAAAGTTTGCGACGAGCATTCGATCAGGATATCGGGAATCTTGTTGAATTGCCCGACTTAATATTGAAAAGTGTTTTCGATAATGAGACTAAAATGCGGGGTTTATAATTGTTAGGCATGCGATGTCTAAGGAATTCATATGGTTAGGCATGCGATGTCTAAAGAGTTTGCAGATTCCAACTGTTGTAGTTTTACACTTTCTTTTCTGTGACCGTAAGTGTAATATATGATATCGCCGGTTTCGTTGCTATATGTCAACGATAATTGGGATACGCATGTTTACTTACGTTGATGACATGTGATGTTATGTGTTGCTGGATATGTTATATTGGATCGTCGCGTCTTGAATAGTCGGAGGTTTTATGTGAGATGAGAGTTTTTATTTTCATTCATGTAAAATTAACTTGTATGTAATATTCTTTTATTGGGGCACTTCCAGGTTGCGGAAGTTGTCACCTTTGTATGTTATTTACTTTTCCGCACTAGGATAGACCTAAGGAGGATGGCATAAGTAACCGGGTTCTGGAGTCCAGTGGGAGACCAACTCGAGGAGTCGAGTCCGGGTCTCCTAACTCTAGAATTGGTAGGGTTGCTTGCCGCTCTCGTAGGGGTCTAGGGGTGTGGGTTTGGCTATTCATCGCGACCGTGGAATCCGTGTTTTATACTGGCTCGTATTGAAAACACGGACGTCCTAGTATATCCAATATTTCATATGATTCTTCTGCTACGATATCTGTGATGTGATCATTTGATATGTTCTGTGATAAATACTGTATATAGTATATATGATATATTATATAGACGTTACTTATGTTTTACACCCGCACTAGCCCTGCCCCGCTCTGCCGTTAGTTACCTAACCTAACGGTGCACGAGGGGACATCGAGGCGAATGCGGATGGCATAAGTGTACGTCGTATTTATCTGTGATGTTTAGGTGACTTAAATGATGGGAATTCATTAATGTGATTAATGAAAGAAAAGAAACCTAAGATGTTGTGGAATCGAATTTCAAAATTATAAACAGGTAGCTACAGTTCTTGCTTTGCATCACGGTGTTCCTTGTAGAACATCCTGCACCTTATTCGATAAGGAAAGGACCGAGATCCCTTCACCAGGAATGACTCCTTTAGCAATAACTGGCAGATGCTACACACTCGGTTTGTTTTTTGATTGCTTCTATAGTTTTTGCTTTGTACAGTGATATATATGATATATCCCGCACCTCATTCGACGAGGAAAGGGCCGACGATCCCTTCACCGGGAGTGACCCTTTAGCAAAACTAGAAAAGCCTCAAAAACACTCCATTTCAAAATCATTTGATTCTACAACGATATCAAGTTCATTACGCAATAGGTTTTCAGAAAAACCTGTCGTAGCCCTCCGTCATTTCAGATAAGTACTAGTTAGTATTCGTGCTACGTTTGTTGACTATGTTAAGGCGTAGTGTGCGGTAGCTAATTAGTGCTTATCTGTATAACCATATGATGCGATTGGATTAGGGTACTCGTGCAACTTTGTTGACTATGTTAAGGGTCGTGCGGGTGGGTTTAATTCAATCGGGAAATGACGGGTTGAACTTGACTAGCACTTATGATTTGTTGACTATGTTAAGGTCATATAGCTGCTAGGGGCAAAATTATCGGGAATTTCAAGTGTTGAAATTTGCAATGAGATTGCATACCTTCTATGAGATAGTTGGATCCCGATACCCACTGTGAGTAATTGTTACTCCTGGGAGAGTTTTACACATTACAATTGGTGATCAAGTAGGTGTCTAGAAAGGTGTCAACGGGGTTACGCCTCTGGGAAAACGTGGTTTACTGTAATTAGGTTCGTGCGAAAGCACGGGGGACCTCCCTCAAAGTACCGACACTGGCCTGGCTGAAAGATTGGCGAACTTGTAGCGTGTAATTAATCCCGGCTAGTCTTTCCTTTTAGGGTTTGAAGGAAGATTTGATAAAAACAGTAGGAGCCATCCTGATTAGATAAAATAATAACCAATCTGATCTTGCAAGAGCATACGCAGAGTGTTTTCTTCTCTCTCTCTCCAGGTAGCGACCATGTCACGCCTTAATCAAGATAATAAAACGGATATATTGACCGAACCCGTTTGTTATACTGAGCTGGGGAACGTTGGTCCCACTCCAACTTATAATTGTTATAAGACAGAGCAGGAATTGGGGAATACCAGATTTCCCGTGCCGCCCAAACGAAGAAAGTGCATGTTGATGCATCATCTTCGGGTGTGTTCGTTACATAAACTGTTTCTCAATGTCCTTTACGTCCTGGGTATATGATACCGGATCAGGATCCCACATATGTAATTTGTTACATAGGGCTACAGAAAGGTAAAAAACTGAGAACGGGTGATAAGTTTCATGAGACAGAAAACGGTGCAAGTGTTGCAGCCAGGTCTGTTGGTCACTTTCGAAGCTAGACTTGTTAAAGGTTTTCGTCATCAACCAGGCGTGGATAATGATGAAACCTTTTTCCAGTGGCTATGCTTAAGTCCATCCAGATCCTACTTGCCACGGTTACATACCATGACTATGACATCTGGCGGTTGGGTGCCATGACGGCTTTTCTAAATGATGTTTTAGAAGAGTGGGTCTATAAGTACACAATCAGAAGGCTTCGTAGATAGTGGGAGCAGCGGAAACGTGTGCAAGATGTTTTATGTAATAAAGCAGGCATCGCGGAGTTGGAACATCTGTTTTGATGAGTTAGTCATGTAAGGTTCCTAGGCATGCTAAGGAGGTCTCACAAGGCATCAACCATGCCATTTTTAAATTTTACAAGTGCCGAGAAACCCTAATACGGATTCGTTGACTAGAGTTTAGGCGAAAAGTGAAACTAGTTAACATCTTAACTAAAAGAAAGAAGCTACAACCTTTGTAGATCCGGTTTTCCACTTCCTTAGCTCCACGTAGACATCCTCTCGCTGTCCATATCGAATCCCGGACTCTAGCATCAGCTTCATCGGAGAAATGGGCGGGCTAGGTCGTCGGCTTCGATGCCGAAGATGATCTACGTCGAGGCAACACAAGATCAAGCTCCAACTTCACTAAGCAATGAAACTTGTGAAGAAAACACCCTATACTACTTGGCAAGAGGTAGAGGATGAAGAAATATGAGGTGGGTTCACTTTAGAATTGGATTTCTCACTCTTTTACTCAAGATGCCATTAATGGAATCAAGTTTTCTTCTTGAAGAAGAAGAAGAAGTAGATGAAGATCAAGATAGAATATGATAAGTCTCTATTTTAAAAAAGAAACTAATATGAATACTTATCATATACTAACCATGGTCAAGTGTAGAGAGTAAACTAGGGTTAGGTGAATGGTTAGGTTAAGAGAAGAAAACAAAAATGGTCAAGGTTTCAACCCTTCATGAAGCTTCATGAAAGAAACAAGAAAAGCCACCATTTCCATTTTCTTTTCCAAAATAAATAATCAAAATAAATAAATAAATAAGTAAACAAAACCCTAACCATTCATATAACCATGGTTTAATCTTTACACATGCACAAGTAAACATGTATCATCAAACATGATACAATCAAGTGTACACAAAAATATATCACATATACAATGTTCACATCAAGTGAGAAAATCCTTTAAAAGTAAACCAATACTAGTTAATGCAAAGTAATATATCAAATATATAATTATACATTAAATCATTAAATCAACACTTGATTCAATGATCCGGTCATGTCGCACATAACCGACTAGTATCCAATGTATCGACTTATCGAATCAATCTTTGATTCGATAACTAGGTTATATCGCATACAACCAATCGAAACATTCATCGCGAGAATGAAATACGGTATCACATACACGCATTATTCTCGGTCCCGCACATATCTCATATCCGCTCCTATTTCGTTTCGCTTGAGCCAGGAAACCTCTGCGTAGGACTCTAAAGACTCGTCAATAATCCGGCAGCAGGTGATGATCATATCAAACACCCACAAGCCGCAAGCGGTCTGCTAAACGTAACGGCCACCCGGGTATTGAGCGATCAGAAGATCGACGAGCAAGCCCGCTCACACTCCTGTGAATCCAACCAGTAACACTTACCGTACAGTCCGGTCTGTTCGTCTGATATGTCGCATATCAAGTCTAGGGGTGGTAAACGTCAGACCCCAATAACCGATAAGTCGTGCCGATGTGAGGCTCATAACGGGTCGAGAAACTACTGGTAACACTTACCAGCAAATCTCTGATCAGCCCTGGCCAGGGACTTCCCTGTTACGGCCAATCGAGCACAGCGCAACATCAACGCCCAATACCGGGAGAGACGAAACCCCTCCTATCGCTCATTGCCTCCATGTGACTCGGGACTGTACCTAAAAACCACCATTTTGCACGCCCTCATGGACGTGGTAAGGTGGAGATCAAAGCACAGTGGGAATCACACAAGACTCTATGACGATCTCGGGTCTACAGACTAACCTGCACAAGTGTCACCTGAGAACTGCCATCTGACGTGAGGTATAATACCATCTGGGAGTTCTCGGCGAGTCCGTCCAGTGTACCCAGACTCCACTGAGCACCCGTATACCATCTCTGATGTCAAACACCAATGGATATGGGATCATCCATCGCCCATCTCATGGGTCGACAAGCGTATACGCTAGTCTACACTGGTATATCGATGCCCCGTCTCGATACACCCACGACTAGGGACCTTGAAGGATGTGTAAGTCCATGTTACCTCTCCCGGTACTTTCGGGAATGCGGAATTTGGTAAAAAACGATTTTTATGGAGGTGGTAACATGGACCTGAAACCCGGATCTTGGTTAAACATCTATCTAACAACCTAACTACGAGTTTCTAGCTACTCGGTTAGGGGGTTATACCTTGCTTGCCTTGAACTCCTTCGTCTTCAAACTCCGATGGTGGTCCAGATTGGCTTCTTCCCGTCGTCTCCGTACGCCGAAGATAGATCCACCTGAAAGCTCCAACCTTTGGCTCCTTCTTCGTTCTTTGAAGAAACTAGTTCACTCGGTTTGCTAAACCTTGTGAACTAGAGTGAGTAGAGAAGAGTTTGTATGGGATTTTATCTATGGTTCTTGATTCTCAACTCATGAGACAAGAGAACCATAGATTAAAGAGAGGGAAAAGGAGCAAGAGGGTGAGAGCAAAACAAGAGAGCTCAAGAACAAGAGAGAGAATGAGCAAGAAAAAAAATGAGCAAGTCTTTTGTCTCTCACCCTCTCATAATCCAAAGTCATGATAACTCATCATACCAAATAAGTGTTATGTGATGGTTGAAGCAACCATAACCATATCATTTCATGCACTCATTTTGCACAAATGAGCAAGCAAGCAAAAGTCTTTGCCATGAAATGATGGCTATGGTTATCATGATGGTCAACTAGTCAAGCCTAGTCAACCGGTCAACAAAGTCAACAAGTCAACAAAAGTCAACAAGTCAACAAAAGTCAACAACCATGTCACCATAATACTTAATTAATATAATAGTTAATCACATATCATATTCTCATTAGGGTTGAGCAAAAAGTCAATAGTCAACGGTCAACTGTCAACAACCCTAATGAGAATCCGCTGCATCTGTCTCCCCGTCAACTGTGCATACACACCCGCATCCGCGTTCCGAGGAACACGAATGTAAACTGGATAAATCCAATCCCAATATGTACACCACGATCTGGATTAAACCAAAGCCCGCTAGTGTAAACTGTCCGGACACTGTACGTGCACAAGTGCACGGATGTGACCGAACCCTGTCGCAAAACCATGCGACCTGTCGCAAAACCATGCGACCTCTACTCTTTTGCCTAAAGGCGAAAAGCTTTCTGTGTAGGACTCTAAAGACTCGACACTACGCTGGAAGTGGGTTTAACCACAGACCGCAAGCGGCACTAGCTGTGCGTAACGGTCCCGAGGTAATGCCGACAAGAAGACCGACGAGGCGAAACCCATCTGAACTCCTACTGAGCCTGAATGTAACATTCTCCGTACATTCCGGTCTGTTCGTCCGATACATCGCATGGCGGGCCTAGGGGGCGGTAAACGTCAGTCCCCCAATAGCGGTACAAGTCGTGCCGGAGCGAAGCCCAAAACACCCTGAGATAACACTGGAAGCCTACCAGTATATCTCGTTTGCCCTGGCCAGGGACTACTCGTGTAATGGCTCTCCTAGACACAGCGCGATGTCAACCCCCAATACCGGGAGAGATGAATCCTGTCTAACCATCACTTCCTCCAAGTGCTTCGGGACTGCACCCAACTACTACCTGTTTGCACGACTCCTTTGAGCCGTGGTAAGGTAGTAATCAAAGTGCAGTGGGAACACACTCGAGGCGAAGTGACAGTGTCAAGTCAGCGGACTAAGCTGTACTCATGTTACCTGGGAACTGATAACTGACGATAGGTATAATACCAACTAATCAGTTCCCGACGAGTCCTGTCCAGTGTACCCGTAACCTAACGAGCACCCGCATACTATCTCAAGTACGACGTACTGACGGCTGTAGGACAGACCGTCTCCCACATTGGGATGAGAAGCGCATGCGCTGGTCTACTCCGGAGTATCGATGCCCTGTCTCGATAGTCCTGCGACCAGGGACCTGCATAAGGATGTGCTTATAGATTACCCAGCCCCACTAGTGTGACTGCCATCACATCGCTGGTAATCAAGCAAAGATCCTAAGGGCTCCACTAATGTGTATAGGCGATATACTAAAATAAACACATGTACACATTGAAGTAGAAACAAACCAAGTAGCATACTACTATTTTGAGCAAGATTGTATATACAAGGTGAATATCCCAAGCATTCATTAAGTAATATACAAACTAGTATGATACAGTAATGGCCTCTAGGGCATATACACTAACAATCTCCCACTTGCACTAAGGCCATGTACTGGCGTATCGAAGACCTATCATCTCGATCAGCCGCTCGAACTGAGTCTGGGGCAGGGCCTTGGTGAATGGATCTGCAGTGTTATCTTCTGAAGCGACTCTCCGAACCTCGATCTCCTGGCGATCCACGATCTCCCTGATTAGGTGATACCGCCTCAAGATGTGCCTGGATCTCTGATGGGACCTGGGTTCCTTCGCTAAAGCTATAGCCCCGTTGTTGTCGCAATACAGAGGTATTGGATCAACAATGGACGGAACCACCTGAAGTTCTTTCAAGAACTTCCTCATCCAGACAGCTTCTTTTGCGGCATCAGATGCAGCGATGTATTCCGCTTCCATCGTCGAGTCTGCAACGGTTTCTTGTTTGGAACTCTTCCAACACACCGCCCCTCCATTGAGGGTAAAGACAAAACCCGACATGGACTTGGAATCATCCTTGTCACTCTGGAAGCTGGAGTCAGCAAAGGCCTCGATCTGGAGGTCTTTTCCGCCATACACCAAAAACATCTCCTTAGTCCTTCTCAGGTACTTGAGAATGTTCTTTACCGCTATCCAGTGTTTCTCCCCAGGGTTTGACTGATACCGGCTTACCACACTCAGTGCATAAGCTACATCCGGTCTGGTACACAACATCGCATACATTATAGAGCCTACCGCAGAAGCGTAGGGTATAATAGACATGCGATCCCTCTCCAAATCAGTCTTGGGAGACATCTCTTTAGAGAGGGTGATCCCGTGACAAGCCGGTAGGTTACCGCGCTTGGAATCTTCCATACTGAATCTTTTCAGTACGGTGTCGATGTACCTGGACTGAGAAAGTCCTAATATCCTCTTGGATCTATCACGATGGATCCGGATCCCCAGGATGTATGAGGCATCACCCAGGTCTTTCATGGAGAACCTGTGTGACAAGAACCCCTTGACAGATTGTAGCATAGGAATGTCATTTCCTATTAAGAGAATGTCATCCACGTATAAAACGAGGAATACTACAGTTCTCGCTACAAATCTACTATAGATACATGGTTCATCTGGATTTTTGATAAAGCCAAATTCTTTGCCGTCTCATCAAAGCAGATGTTCCAACTCCGCGATGCCTGCTTTAGTCCATAGATGGACTTAAGCAACTTGCACACCTTTCCGCTGCTCCCACTCTGAATGAAACCCTCTGGCTGGTCCATATAGACACATTCCTCTAAATTTCCATTTAAAAAAGCTGTCTTTACGTCCATCTGCCAAATCTCATAATCGTGGAAGGCAGCAATGGCAAGAAGGATCCAAATGGATTTCAGCATGGCTACTGGAGAAAAGGTTTCGTCATAGTCCAAGCCAGGTCTTTGACGAAAACCCTTTGCTACCAGCCTAGCTTTATAGGTCTCAACCTGTCCATCTACACCAATCTTCCTTTTGAAGATCCACTTGCATCCTACGGGTTTTACCCCGTCTGGAGCAATGTCTAACGTCCATACCTTGTTGGTGTACATGGACTCCATTTCGGTCAGCATTGCATCCAGCCATTTCACTGAGTCAACGCTCTGAACGGCCTGCTGGAAGCTAGTAGGCTCATCATAATCTATGATGCAATCCTCTCTATCCCCGTCTATGAGAAAACCGTAGTATCTCTCGGGCGGATGAGTCTGCCTACTGCTCCTGCGGAGTGGCGTAGGAATGTCCTGTTCTTTCGAACCCTCTGGTTCCACTAAACTTTCAGTAATAGTCCGTGGTTCTGGAATTTCTTCCAGTTCTACTGCGCTCCCACTTATTTCCTTTTCTAAGAACTGGTGTTCTAGAAAGTGGGCATGACGAGAAACAAGAACTTTTTGTTCCTCTTCGCAGTAGAAGAAATATCCTTTGGAATTCTTTGGATATCCCACAAACTTGCACAGTACTGAGCGTGCCTCGAGCTTGTCCGCATGCTGCTTTTTGACAAAAGCTGGACTTCCCCATGTCTTAATGTGATTAAGATGGGGTCTCTTCCCACACCACATCTCAAATGGCGTGGTAGGCACAGTTTTAGTGGGAACTCGGTTCAAAAGGTATGCGGCTGATTCTAGCGCATATCCCCAGAATGATCGCGGTAACTCAGCGTTACTCATCATGGACCGCACCATATCTAATAGGGTGCGGTTCCGTCTCTCCGATACACCGTTATGTTGCGGGGTGTATGGAGGAGTAAGCTGAGAGAGAATTCCGTTCTCTTTTAAATAGTCCAGGAACTCGGCACTTAAGTATTCTCCACCTCGATCCGATCTTAGAATCTTAATACTTTTGCCGGTCTGTTTCTCTACTTCATTCTTATACTCCTGGAATTTTCCAAAGGCTTCGGACTTATGTTTCATTAAGAAGACATAACCATACCTTGAGAAGTCATCCGTAAAAGTAATGAAGTAAGAATGGCCGCTTCGCGCATGTGTAGACATTGGACCGCACACGTCACTGTGTACGAGTCCCAAGAGCTCGCTCGCTCTTACTCCATGTCCAGTAAACGGAGTCTTTGTCATCTTTCCTTTGAGACAGGATTGACAAGTGGCATACGACTGATATTCGAACGCATTAAAATACCCCTGTATGTAACTTCGTCAACCTTCTCTCATTGATGTGACCCAGTCTACAATGCCACAAGAAAGCCTGATTTATTTCGGGAGACTTTCTTTTGTGTGTATTCTGGACATTGAAAATCTGTGGTTGGTTCAATACGTATATACCATTACTCAATGTACCTGACCCAATCAAAACTTGATTAAGGTGAATGTTTACAACATTACTTACAAACGCAAATTCATAACCTTCTTTAGAAACTAAAGATACAGAAATGATATTACAAGTTGCGTTGGGTACAAAAAAGCAATTACGCAAAACCAAAACATGTCCATCTGACATTCCCAGGTGATAGTCCCCCACGGCTTTAGCATCCATGCTAGCTCCGTTCGCAACTCTGAGGGTCATGTCACCTGCCTTCAAAACCCTACGGTTTCTCAACGCCTGCAAAGAATTACAGATATGAGATCCTGATCCGGTATCCAATACCCAGGAAGTAGAGTTTATTGAAAGACAGTTTTCAATAACATACACACCTGATGCTGAAGCTGCAACCTGCTTCAATTCCTGTGTCCTGGCTTTCCAAGCCCTGCAATCATTCTTCCAATGACCTTTCTTATGACAATAGAAGCATTCTTCCTTATCCACAAGCTTCCCCACTTTCTTTGTTGCTTTAGCTTTTCCCTTCGTATCCACTTTACTAACACCGCCCCTTGATTTGGCGGGGGCTTTCTTCTTCTTTCCCTTGGCTTTCGCCTTGGACCTAGAAGAAGATGATCCTCCTACAAACAAAGTGGATGTTTTCCTACCTTTCTGTAGGGTGCCCTCTGCGCTCCTCAGCATGTTGAGGAGCTCTGAAAGTTCAACTTCTTTTTCTTGCAAGTTGAAGTTCAGTATGAACTGGGCGTAAGTGGAAGGAAGGGACTGGAGAACTATGTCCGTATAGAGTTCACTCTCCAATGTGGTCCCTAGGTCCGCGAGCTCCTCAATGTAGCCGATCATCTTTAGCACGTGCTCGGCTACTGATGATCCGACGGCCATCTTTGCCGAAAATAACTTTTTCGACGCTTCGTATCTTGCGATACGAGATTGCTCTCTATACAGTTCTTTTGTATGGAGAAATATGGATTCAAGGTCCATATTCTCGTGCCTCCTCTGATGTTCATTGTCCATCGAGGCAAGTACGAGGCACTTGGCCTTCGCGCTATCAATCTCCCAAGTCTTGCGGATTTCCTTATCCGCGACGCTGGAAGTGGGACCAGGGGCAGGGGGAGCTTTGGTGGTAAGAAGATACCCCAGCTTGTCGTAAGTGATTGCCATTTTGACATTCCTGAGCCAATCTTTGTAGTTTGGCCCTGTCAGTATGTTTTTATCTAGAAGTAACTTAAGTCCAGTCATGTCGATTGGTCGCTGCAATTAGGAGAGAGAAGAAGAAACACTCAGCATGATGCTCTTGCAAGTTTAGAGTGGTTTTTAGTTTGTCTAAACAGGATGGCTCCCACTGTTTCTCGAATCCCTCCTCAAACCATAAAGGAAGAATTAGCCGGGATCAATCCCACCGCACAATACTTGCTTAACCGTTCAGCCAGGCCGGTGTCGGTACTTCGAGGGAGGTTTTCCAACGTTTTCGCGAAGTTCCTTAATTAAAGAACCTCTTTTCCCTGGGGGCGTAGCCCCGCTAACACCTTTCTAGGCACCTACTAGGTTTATAGCATTGATCGTTTAGTGAGAAATTTCCCGAGGAGTAGCATATACTCACAGTAGGATCGGGATCCAAATATCATCGCGTGACGAAACTGAAGGAATCCTACCAGAATCATCACACTCCAAATGGTATGCAAATCTAGCAAGTTTCAGTACTTATGAAACTCCCGATGTGGATTTTTGCCCCATGCTCTTATGACCTTGACTTTGGCCAAAATATCATAAGTCACATGTTAAGTTCTACCCGTCATTACCCAGGTTAATTTGGATCCATCCGTACCTACCCTTGACTTTTGCCAAAATGGCAGTACGACTGTCCCAAACCAACGCATCTATCTATGCTACACATGAACACCCAATAGCTACCAATCACTGTGCCTTGACTTTGGCCAACATACACAGCTTGAATACTATTGACTATTCATATGAAACGACGGAGGGCTACGGATGGTTTTGGCAAAACCGTGAACGTAGTGAACTTGATTTGGTCGATGGAACGAGATAGCTTTTAAAAGGAGTGGCTCAAGCTCCGCATTTAAAAGTTGGTTTTGAAAAGAACCGAGTGGTTTTTCGAAAGTGTTCCAACGACTTTAACTTGGTTTATTATCTTGCATTAGTTCTTTTAATGCGTGATATTCTTGCATTAGTTCTTTTAATGCGTCCCATCATTTAATCCTACCATTGCAGAAAACAACCAAAATATGACGTACGCTTATGCCATTCGCATTCGCCACGGGGCCCCATCATTACCCGTTAGGTTACTTAACTAACGACAGAGCGGGGGCTGGGCTAGCGCGTCTGTAAAACATAAGCAACGCCTAAATAATATTATATATAGATATACTGCAATGATAAACATTTCAGATCACAGATGAATACATTGGATATACTAGGAATCTGTAATTCGCACGAGCCTGTAACGAAAAACAGATTACACGGTCGCGGTAAATAGCCAATACCCTACCCAAGACCCCTACGGGTGCGGCAAACTACCCGCCAAGTACCCGAAGCGTAGCAACCTCCCTCATCTCCATGAGTAGGCCACTCGACACTTCGGCATACCCGGTAGTTTGTGCACCCTCTCCATGGGTCTATCCTAGGAGCAAAAACAGTAAAAAGAAATTATACAATGACGGCTATAACCCCGACCCGGTTGTGCGGCCATACAAATAATTATTACATCAATTTACAAATTTACATGAATTGAAAGAAAAGAAAATTCTCGTCTCACAACCCCCGGCTATTCACCCGCGACAATCCAACATATTCATATACACATTCCAGCAACATTACAGATCACAGATATGTATAACCCCCACTAATCGACATATAGCGATTAGTAGACGCTCAATACAAATATCACATTACAGAAAAACCCGTTAGCTTAAGTCTTTTAGAAGTTCGATCAAAAATACGGATTTTCGGGACCCCAAAATAAAATTTTCGTTCTGGAAAATCTGGGCAGAAAATATATATTCCAAAAATCCCAAAATACCCCTGCAAGTACACTGTAGCAAAGAAACACCAGAGAGGGGCCAAGGAGGCCGCGGAACCGCGGCAATAGCAAGCTATTGCCGCGTTTCCGCGGTCGTTTAGGGGGATCTCTTGGTGATTTTTCTACAGTGGCTTTTAAAAACCCTGAGCCGATTTTAGGTGTGAAAATAATCAACTTTTGAACAGTATAAAAATCGACAAAAACTCGAATTTTTGGGGTTCGTTTTCGGGACTTTTCCTTTGATCGATCTTCTAGTTACTTGCTAACATGTTAGATAGAGTTTAACTAGGCTCTGATACCACTGTAAGTCCATGCTACCTCTCCCGGTACTTTCGGGAATGCGGAATTTGGTAAAAAACGATTTTTATGGAGGTGGTAACATGGACCTGAAACCCGGATCTTGGTTAAACATCTATCTAACAACCTAACTACGAGTTTCTAGCTACTCGGTTAGGGGGTTATACCTTGCTTGCCTTGAACTCCTTCGTCTTCAAACTCCGATGGTGGTCCGGATTGGCTTCTTCCCGTCGTCTCCGTACGCTGAAGATAGATCCACCTGAAAGCTCCAACCTTTGGCTCCTTCTTCGTTCTTTGAAGAAACTAGTTCACTCTGTTTGCTAAACCTTGTGAACTAGAGTGAGTAGAGAAGAGTTTGTATGGGATTTTATCTATGGTTCTTAATTCTCAACTCATGAGACAAGAGAACCATAGATTAAAGAGAGGGAAAAGGAGCAAGAGGGTGAGAGCAAAACAAGAGAGCTCAAGAACAAGAGAGAGAATGAGCAAGAAAAAAAATGAGCAAGTCTTTTGTCTCTCACCCTCTCATAATCCAAAGTCATGATAACTCATCATACCAAATAAGTGTTATGTGATGGTTTAAGCAACCATAACCATATCATTTCATGCACTCATTTTGCACAAATGAGCAAGCAAGCAAAAGTCTTTGCCATGAAATGATGGCTATGGTTATCATGATGGTCAACTAGTCAAGCCTAGTCAACCGGTCAACAAAGTCAACAAGTCAATAAAAGTCAACAAGTCAACAAAGTCAACAAAAGTCAACAACCATGTCACCATAATACTTAATTAATATAATAGTTAATCACATATCATATTCTCATTAGGGTTGAGCAAAAAGTCAATAGTCAACGGTCAACTGTCAACAACCCTAATGAGAATCCGCTGCCTCTGTCTCCCCGTCAACTGTGCATACACACCGGCATCCGCGTTCCGAGGAACACGAATGCAAACTGGATAAATCCAATCCCAATATGTACACCACGATCTGGCTTAAACCAAAGTCCGCTAGTGTAAACTGTCCGGACACTGTACGTGCACAAGTGCACGGATGTGACCGAACCCTGTCGCAAAACCATGCGACCTGTCGCAAAACCATGCGACTTCTACTCTTTTGCCTAAAGGCGAAAAGCTTTCTGTGTGGGACTCTAAAGACTCGACACTACGCTGGCAGTGGGTTTAACCACAGACCGCAAGCGGCACTAGCTGTGCGTAACGGTCCCCAGGTAATGCCGACAAGAAGACCGACGAGGCGAAACCCATCTGAACTCCTACTGAGCCTGAATGTGACATTCTCCGTACAGTCCGGTCTGTTCGTCTGATACATCGCATGGCGGGCCTAGGGGGCGGTAAACGTCAGTCCCCCAATAGCGGTACAAGTCGTGCCGGAGTGAAGCCCAAAACACCCTGAGATAACACTGGAAGCCTACCAGTATATCTCGTTTGCCCTGGCCAGGGACTACTCGTGTAATGGCTCTCCTAGACACAGCGCGATGTCAACCCCCAATACCGGGAGAGACGAATCCTGTCTAACCGTCACTGCCTCCAAGTGCTTCGGGACTGCACCCAACTACTACCTGTTTGCACGACTCCTTTGAGCCGTGGTAGGGTAGTAATCAAAGTACAGTAGGAACACACTCGAGGCGAAGTGACAGTGTCAAGTCAGCGGACTAAGCTGTACTCATGTCACCTGGGAACTGATAACTGACGATAGGTATAATACCAACTAATCAGTTCCCGACGAGTCCTGTCCAGTGTACCCGTAACCTAACGAGCACCCGCATACTATCTCAAGTACGACATACTGACGGCTGTGGGACAGACCGTCTCCCACACTGGGATGAGAAGCGCATGCGCTGGTCTACTCCGGAGTATCGATGCCCTGTCTCGATAGTCCTGCGACCAGGGACCTGCATAAGGATGTGCTTATAGATTACCCAGCCCCACTAGTGTGACTGCCATCACATCGCTGGTAATCAAGCAAAGATCCTAAGGGCTCCACTAATGTGTATAGGCGATATACTAAAATAAACACATGTACACATTGAAGTAGAAACAAACCAAGTAGCATACTACTATTTTGAGCAAGATTGTATATACAAGGTGAATATCCCAAGCATCCATTAAGTAATATACAAACTAGTATGATACAGTAATGGCCTCTAGGGCATATACACTAACAGGATGTACCTATGGACTACCATGTCCCCACTAGTATGATATACATCATAGTCCAGGTAGTCAAGTACACATCCTAAGGGCTTTACCAACATGTAACTATAAGACAGTTTAAAGAGACTAGTATACATGTTAAGATAAAGAGTAACCAGATAGCATACTATCATATCGAGCAAGAAAGTCATCTCTATATATGTCCAAGCATCCAATATAATATACATTATCTGTACAATACTGGCCTCTAGGGCATACATACAACTAACAATCTCCCACTTGCACTAGGGCCAGCTGCTGTAGTATCGCATACCGAGCATCCCGAAGAGTCTCTCAAACTGTATCTGGGGAATGGCCTTCGTGAGTGGATCCGCCGTGTTGTTCTTCGTGTCAACCCTCCTGACCTCGATCTCCCGGCGATCAACTATCTCCCGGATCAGGTGATACCGCCTCAGAATATGCCTGGATCGCTGATGGGACCTGGGTTCCTTGGCCAAAGCCACCGCTCCATTGTTATCGCAATATAAAGGTAGTGGATTCTCAATGGATGGAACTACTCCAAGTTCAGTAATGAACTTCTTGATCCAGACAGCCTCTTTGGCAACATCGTTGGCAGCGGTGTATTCAGCCTCCATCGTCGAGTCTGCCACGGTTTCCTGCTTGGAACTCTTCCAGCTAACCGCCCCTCCGTAAAGGGTAAAGACAAATCCCGACTGCGACTTAGAGTCGTCCTTATCACTCTGGAAGCTCGAATCGGTAAAGGACTCCACTTGGAGTTCTCCGTTACCATACACCAAGAGCATCTCTTTAGTCCTTCGTAAGTACTTAAGAATGCTCTTCACAGCTCTCTCCAGGATCATCTTGATACCTGCTCACTACACTTAGTGAGTATGCAACATCGGGTCTGGTACATAGCATCGCGTACATGATAGAGCCTACAGCCGAAGAATAGGGTATCCCTTGCATGCGAGCTCTCTCCAAATCAGTCTTGGGAGACATCTCTTTGGAGAGAGTGACTCCAGAGATCGTGGGCAAGTTCCCATGCTTGGATTCTTCCATACTAAACCTCTTTAGTATGGTGTCAATGTACCTGGATTGGGACAATCCCAATATCCGTTTGGATCTATCTCTATAGATCCTAATTCCCAATATGCAGGAGGCATCACCAAGATCTTTCATTGAGAATCTTTGTGATAAGAAGAGCTTGACCGATTGCAGCATAGGAATATCATTTCCTATCAAGAGTATATCGTCCACGTACAATACGAGGAAGACAACCTTACTCTCTGCTTCCTTCTTGTAAATACAAGGTTCATCTGGGTTTTTGACGAAATCAAACTCTTTGATAACGACGTCAAAGCAGATGTTCCAACTCCGCGATGCTTGCTTTAATCCATAAATGGATTTAAGCAGCTTGCACACCTTCCCACTGCTCCCACTGTCTACAAAGCCCTCTGGCTGAGTCATGTACACGCACTCTTCTAAATCACCGTTTAGAAAGGCGGTCTTAACATCCATTTGCCAGATTTCGTAGCCATGATATGCAGCGATGGCAAGCATGATCTGGATGGATTTAAGCATAGCTACTGGAGAAAAGGTTTCGTTATAGTCCACACCTGGTCTTTGACGAAAACCCTTCGCAACAAGTCTAGCTTTGAAAGTCTCCACTTTCCCATCTACACCAAGTTTTTTCTTGAAGATCCACTTGCTCCCAATGGGTTTTACCCCTTCAGGAGCAACTTCCAAAGTCCATACTTTGTTGGTGTACATGGATTCCATCTCGGACCGCATAGCATCCAGCCATTTCACTGAGTCCCTACTCGTGATGGCCTGCTCGAAGCTAGTTGGGTCATCATCCTCCATGATGCAATCCTCGCTCCCACCATCCATGAGAAAACCGTAGTATCTCTCAGGTTGGCGAGGAACCCTACTAGATCGGCGGAGAGGCTGAGGTTCATTGGGAGCTACTGAATCTTCTGGTTCCACTAAATCTTCAGTTACGGTTTGTGTATCTGGAACTTCTTCCAGCTCTACCAATTTGCCACTAATTTCTTTTTCAAGGAATTCCTTTTCTAAAAGGTGGCATGTTGAGCAACAAACACTTTTTGTTCCTCACTGTGGTAGAAAAAATACTCATATGAGTTCTTTGGATATCCCACAAACTTGCAAAGAACTGACCGTGCCTCGAGTTTGTCCAGATTTTGTCTTTTGACATAGGCCGGACAACCCCATATCTTAACTCGTTTAAAATATAGTCTCTTCCCACTCCATATCTCATATGGTGTGGTAGGTACAGATTTAGATAGAACTTGATTCAATAGGTATGCTGCTGTTTCCAGTGCATATCCCCAAAAGGAAATAGGTAACTCAGCTGTGCTCATCATAGAGCGCACCATATCTAATAGGGTGCGGTTTCTCCGTTCCGATACACCGTTGTGCTGTGGTGTATATGGAGGAGTCAGTTGAGAGAGAATCTCATTCTCTTTTAGGAAGTCCAGGAATTCATTGCTCAAGTATTCACCTCCTCGATCAGATCGAAGGATTTTAATACTTTTTCCGGTTTGGTTTTCGACTTCTTGTTTATATTCTCTAAATTTCTCAAAAGCTTCTGATTTGTGTTTCATCAGGAACACATATCCGAATCTAGAGAGATCGTCAGTGAATGTAATGAAGTACGAAGAACCATCCCTGGCATGTGTAGACATGGGACCGCACACATCACTATGTATCAGTCCCAAGAGTTCGGTAACTCTTTCTCCGTGTCCCGTAAACGGAGTTTTGGTCATCTTGCCTTTGAGACATGACTGGCAAGTGTCATAAGATGAAAATTCGAATGGTTTCAAATATCCATCCTTATGCAACTTAGCCAGTCGTGTCGCATTGATGTGACCCAGTCTACAATGCCACAAGAAGGATTCGTTCAGTTCTGAACTCTTTCTCTTGTGTGTGTTTGTTATGCTCAGAACTGTTGATTGATTTAGAACATAAATTCCATTGCACAACGTGCCTGATCCAACCAACTTTTGGTTACGGAAAATGTTCATAACATTGTCCTGTAATACAAAATTATATCCCTCTTTACTTAATAAAGAAACCGATATAATGTTGCATATCAGGTTCGGCATGTAATAGCATTCGTTCAGAACCAATGTATTACCAGTCGGTAATACAAGGTGATATTCCCCGACAGTCTTAGCTGCAACAATTGCACCATTTCCAACTCTAATGTTTTTATCACCTTCTCCAAGTTCTCTACCTTTCCTGAGCCTATGTAACTGATTACATATATGGGATCCTGACCCGGTATCTAATACCCAGGACGTGGAGCAAATGGAGAAACAGTTCTCTGTAACGAACACACCCGAAGAAAATGCATCATCTGTACTTTCTTCATTCGGGTGGCATGGGAATCCTGGTATTCCCCTATATCCTGTTCAGTCCTATAACTCTTATAAGAAAGAACGGAACCAACGTTCCCCAGCACAGTATAACATGCGGGTTCGGTCAATACATCCATATTACTATCTTTATTAGGGCATGACATGGTCGCTACCTGGAGAGAGAGAGAAGAAAACACTTTAGCGTATGCTCGTGCAAGATCAGATTGGTTATTATCTTATCTAATCAGGATGGCTCCCACTGTTTTTTATCAAATCTTCCTTCAAACCCTAAAAGGAAAGACTAGCCGGGATTAATTACACCCTACAACTTCGTCGATCTTTTAGCCAGGCCAGTGTCGGTACTTTGAGGGAGGTTCCCCGTGCTTTCGCACGGACCTAATTAAAGTAAACCTCGTTTTCCCAGAGGCGTAACCCCGTTGACATCTTTCTTGACACCTACTTGATCGGCTAATTGTAATGTGTAAAACTCTCCCAGGAGTAACTCTTACTCGCAGTGGGTATCGGGATCCAACTATCTCATAGAAGGTATGCAATCTCATTGCAAATTTCAACACCTGAAATTCTCGATAATGCTTTTGCCCCAAACGATCTATGACCTTGATAAGGTCAACAAACCATAAACCGTAAGTCAAGTTCAACCCGTCATTTCTTGATTGAATTAAACCCACCCGCACGACCCTTGACAAGGTCAACAAGGCCGTACGACTGCCCTAATCCAATCTGCATCATATGCATAAGCAGATAAATACCGGTCAGCTACCGCACACTGCGCCTTGACAAGGTCAACAAACGTAGCAAGAATACTAAACAGGACTTATCTGAAATGACGGAGGGCTACGACAGGTTTTTCTGAAAACCTATTGCGTAATGAACTTGATATCGTTGTAGAATTAAATGAAGTTTTGAAATGGAGTGATTTTGAGGCTTTTCTAGTTTTGCTAAAGGGGTCACTCCCGGTGAAGGGATCGTCGGCCCTTTCCTCGTCGAATGAGGTGCAGGATATATCATATATATCACTATGCAGGATATATCATATATATTGTTGGTGTATATGCCCTAGAGGCCATTACTGTATCATACTAGTATGTATATTACTTGATGGAAGCTTGGGATATTCACAGTTGTACAGACAATCTTGCTCAATATAGTAGTATGCTACTTGGTTTGTCTCTGCTTTAATGTGTACATGTGTGTTTATTTATTATATCACCTATACGCATTAGTAGAGCCCTTAGGATCTTTGCTTGATTACCGGCGTTGTGATGGCGATCACACTCGTGGGGGCTGGGTAATCTACAAGCACATCCTTATACACGTCCCTAGTCGTGGGAGTATCGAGATAGGGCATCGATACTCCGGAGTAGACTAGCGTATGCGCTTCTCATCCCAGCTCGGGAGACGGTCTGTCCCACAGCCGTCAGTACGTCGTACTTGAGATAGTATGCGGGTGCTCGTTAGGTTACGAGTACACTGGACAGGACTCGTCGGGAACTGATGGTTGGTATTATACCTATCGTCAGTTATCAGTTCCCAGGTGACATGAGTACAGCTTAGTCCGCTGACTTGACACTGTCACTTCGCCTCGAGTGTGTTCCCACTGTTCTTTGATTGCTACCCTACCACGGCTCTACTGAGTCGTGCAAACAGGTAGTAGTTGGGAGCAGTCCCGAAGCACTTGGAGGCAGTGACGGTTAGACAGGATTCGTCTCTCCCGGTATTGGGGGTTGACATCGCGCTGTGTCTAGGAGAGCCATTACACGAGTAGTCCCTGGCCAGGGCAAGCGAGATATACTGGTAGGTTTCCAGTGTTATCTCAGGGTGTATTGGGCTTCACTCCGACACGACTTATACCGCTATTAGGGGACTGACGTTTACCGCCCCCCTAGGCCCGCCATGCGATGTATCAGACGAACAGACCGGACTGTACGGAGACTGTCACATACAGGCTCAGTAGGAGTGCAGATGGGGTTCACCTCGTCAGTCTTCTTATCGACATCTACCTGGGGACCGTTACGTACAGCTAGTGCCGCTTGCGGTCTGTGGTTAAACCCACTGCCAGCGTAGTGTCGAGTCTTTAGAGTCCCACACAGAGAGCTATTCGCCTTTAGGCAAAACGAGTAGAGGTCGCATGGTTTTGCGACAGGGTTCGTTCGCATCCGCGCACTTGTGCACGTTTGCTGTCCGGACAGTTTATACTAGCGGGCTTTGGTTTAAGCCGGATCCTAGTATATGATTTGAGATTGGTTTTTCTCATTGTGTTCGTGTTCCTCGGATCACGAATGCGGGTGCGTATGCACAGTTGCTTGAGATTGGGGGAGAGGACCTTGTTTAGGGTTAATGGCTTTTGTCATTACATTAACCCTATTGATTTTGTGTGGATTATTGTTAATTGATAATTAGCTTAATTATTGTGCATGGTTGTTGTTGACAATTTGACTTCATTGACTTGTTGACCATGTTGACAACTTGACCATAATCATTTCATTTGGAAGATGCTCTTTGATCTTTGCAAAAATTGAAATGATAATGGTCAAGTCATGATTTATCATGACAATTTTCAAGCTAATTATCTAATTAGAATTATCCTCACATATTAGTGAGAATGGCTCTTTTATTTTTCACTCTCTCATTCTATTTCTCTCTCTTGCTCATCCTCTCCCTCAAGCTCTCTCCCTCTCATGTGTTGAGAAACAAAAAGCTTAAGAAAAACCCTCTCTTGATCTTCTCTACTCACTTCTAGGGTTCAAGTCTTAGCATTTCTTGCACTCTAGTTACTCCTAGCTTGGAGTTGAAGCTAAAGGTGGTGGCTTTCAAGTGGATCTTTCTTTGACGGATGAAGACAAGCAAGGTGAACTTTTTCTACCATTCCGACGAGCAAGGAGAGAAGGAGTTCGAGCTCAAGGTATAACCTTTCTACAACTTACTTAGTTGTTAGTTTACTTTAGCTAGTTTTCGTTTAGCAAAGATCCTCACAAGCAAGGTCCATGTTGCCTAAGTCTTTAAAAATTCGTTTTTTTTTTTTTATGTTTTCCGCCTCCCCGTAAGCACCGGGGTGGGCAACGTGGACCTAACAGTGGTATCAGAGCCTAACTAAACATAAACTAGCTTGGTAGTAAAGTGTATCGAAGTTCGAAACGGAAAAATCGAAAAAACCAAGTTATAAAAATCTGAGTTTCTGTTAAAACTTTTTCTGGTCAAAACAAAATTTGTTATATCCCAAAAATCATCTCAGGCTTTTTAGAAGAAACCCACCAAAAACGACACAGCAACTCACCAGATCGGCCGCGCTTCCGCGGCAATAGCTTGCTATTGCCGCGGAAGCGCCGCACTCTGGTGGAGTTGCTGTCTCGTTTTTGGTGCAGTTTGTTTCTTACATGGTTTTAGGATTTTTCTGATATATTATATGTGCCCAGATTTTCCAGAACACAAATTTGTTTTTGGGGGCCTATAATTCCGTATTTTTTTCCGAACTTCAATATACTTTGACTATAAAGGTTATATCTGTGATGTTCTTATGTATTGAACGTCGGCTAATCGCTATATGTCGATTAGTCGGGGTTATACATATCTGTGATCTGTGATTGTTGTTGATGGTTTGTGTATATGAACTCGTTGGATTGTCGCGGATGAATAGCCGGGGTGGATGTGAGATGAGAGTTTCTTTTTCTTTCATTCATGTAATAAATTTGTAAATTGATGTAATATTATTTGTTTGGCCGCACAACCGGGTCGGGGTTGTAGCCGTCATTGTATAATTCTTTTTACTGTTTTTGCTCCTAGGATAGACCCATGGAGGGGTGCACAAACTACCGGGTAGCTCGAAGTGCCGAGTGGCCTACTCATGGCATTGAGGGAGGTTGCTTCGCTTCGGGGACTTGGCGGGTAGTTTGCCGCACCCGTAGGGGTCTTGGGTGGGGTTTTGGCTATTCATCGCGACCGTGTAATCCACTTTTCGTTGCAGGCTCGAACGAATTGCGGATTCCTAGTATATCCAAAATGTTCATCTGTGATCTGGATTGGCTATCATTGCTATATTGCTATATATAATAACTATTTAGGCGTTGCTTATGTTTTACAGCCGCGCTAGCCCAGCCCCCGCTCTGTCGTTAGTTAAGTAACCTAACGGGTGATGACGGGGCCCCGTGGCGAATGCGAATGGCATAAGCGTACGTCATATTTTGGTTGTTTTCTGCAATGATAGGATTTAAATGATGGGACGCATTAAAAGAACTAATGCAAGAAAATAAACCTAAAAAGACGTTGTTGGAACAAGTTTTTCAAAAAGCTGTTATTACAAGGACGTTCATCTTTTTGTTTTGCATCGCGGTATTCGGTTATGAATGCCCAGCACCTCAGTCGACGAGGCAAGGGCCGAGATCCCTTCACCGGGAGTGACCCCTTGGACAAAACTTTGCGTCAGGGTAATAACTTCACTACAGTCGATTATTCTTGCTTTGCATCGAGGTATTCATCTTACGAATGCCCAGCACCTCACTCGACGAGGAAAGAGCCGAGATCCCTTCACAGGGAGTGACCTCTTTAGCAAAAGTTTTCGCCACTGTATTTTTCCAAAAAGTGCAATCGGGTTCCTTCAATGATATCAAGTTCATTACGTTAACGGGTTTTTCGCCAAAAACCCAGCCGTAGCCCTCCGTCGTTTCGGATAATTAATACTTAGTATTCGTGCTGCGTTTGTTGATTATTCGTCAAGACACAGTGAACGGTAGCTAAGTAATAATTCTCTGTTGCACTGATTGATGCGATTGGTTAGGACGGTCGCATGATTTTGTTGATTATTCGTCAAGGATCATGCGGGCGGGTCTAATGCAATCCTGGATAACGACGGGTTGAACTTGACTAGGACCTTTTTGATTTGTTGATTATTCGTCAAGGTCACTTGGGTCCTAGGGGCAAAAACCACATCGGGAGTTTCAAAAGTACTGAAACTTGCAGATTTAGCATACCTTCTGGAGTGTGGTGACTAGAGTGGATTCCATCTAGGTCTTCACACAATGATGGTTGGATCCCGATCCCACTGATGAGTTGGATTACTCTCGGGAGATTATTTCACTTAACGATCAATGCTATAAACCTAGTAGGTGTCTAGAAAGGTGTTAGCGGGGTTACGCCCCCAGGGAAAAGAGGTTCTTTAATTAAGGAACTTCGCGAAAGCGTTGGAAAACCTCCCTCGAAGTACCGACACTGGCCTGGCTGAAAGGTTAAGCAAGTATTGTGACGTGAATTAAAACCCGACTAGTTCTTCTTTTAAAAGGTTTTAAGAAGAATTTGAGTAAACAGTGGGAGACATCCTGGTTAGATAAATTAATAAACCAATCTAATCTTGCAAGAGCATACGCTGAGTGTTTCTTTTCTCTCTCTCCAGGCAGCAACCTTTTCACGCCCTAATCAAGATAATAAAATGTATCGCTTGACCGATCCGAATTCTTATTCGGGACTGGGGAAAGTTGGTTCAGCTCTAACTTGTGACAACAGTCATGAGTATGAGAATGGGAAAGAGGAAAGTATGGATTTCCAGGATACCCAGTTGAAGAAGAAGCATGGTTTTGCATCTACTTCAGGTGTTCTTGTAATTGAGAACTGTTTTACGGTCAGCCCTACCTCCTGGGTACTTGATACCGGATCAGGATCTCATATCTGTAATTTATTGCAGGGACTGAGAAAAAGTAGGATAGTTGCACCGGGTGATATGTCGCTCAGAGTAGCGAACGGAGCACAAGTTAATGCGGCAGCCGTCGGTGAATATCACCTAGTATTGCCTAATGGCAAGACTATGATTTTGAACGATTGCTACTATGTACCCTCCATGGTTTGCAACATCATATCAGTTTCTTTACTCGATAAAGATGGATATGACTTTGTTCTTGAAAAGAATATCATGAACATTTACCTTCATAAGGTACTGGTTGCAGAGGGTACACTGTGTAATGGTATCTACGTTCTAAATCAGAATACAGTTCTTAATATACAAAACACACGCAAGAGGAAGAATTCAGATACGAATGAATCCTACTTGTGGCATTGTAGGCTTGGTCATATCGGAGAGAAAAGACTGAGTAAGTTGCATAAAGATGGACTCTTGAATACGTTCGAGTTTTCATCTTATGAAACTTGTCAGTCTTGTCTCAAAGGGAAGATGACCAAATCTCCGTTCACCGGACATGGAGAAAGAGCAAGAGAGCTCTTGGGACTCATACACAGTGATGTGTGTGGTCCGATGTCTATACATGCAAGGGGTGGGTTCTCGTACTTCATCACATTCACTGACGATCTCTCTAGGTTCGGATATGTGTATCTGATGAAACACAAATCTGAAGCTTTTGAGAAATTCAAGGAATTCAGAAAGGAAGTAGAGAACCAGATTGGCAAAAGTATCAAGATCCTCCGGTCTGACAGGGGAGGGGAGTACTTAAGCACGGAATTCCTAGACTACTTAAAAGAGAATGGTATTCTCTCTCAGCTTACTCCTCCTTATACACCACAGCACAACGGTGTTTCGGAGCGGAGGAATCGTACCCTATTGGATATGGTTCGGTCCATGATGAGTAGTGCTGAGTTGCCTCTTTCATTCTGGGGACATGCGCTTCAGACAGCGGCATACCTTTTGAATCAAGTTCCGTCCAAATCAGTGCCTAAAACTCCGTATGAAATATGGAGCAGTAAGAAACCATGTCTTAAGTTTATTAAGATATGGGGTTGTCCGGCCTATGTGAAAACACAGAAACCGGACAAGTTAGAGGCACGGTCAGTTCTCTGTAAATTTGTGGGATATCCTAAAGACTCACTAGGATATCTGTTCTACCACACTGAGGAACAGAAGGTGTTTGTATCTCGCCACGCTACCTTCTTGGAAAGGGAGTTTCTTGCAAAAGAAACTAGTGGGAGTTCGGTAGAACTGGAAGAAATTCAGCGACCACAAAATGTAACTGAAAATTTGGAGGAACCGCTAGATTCAATAACCCCAAACGAACCTCCGCCACTCCGCAGATCTGGTAGGATTTCTCATCCGCCCGAGAGATACTACAGTTTTCTCATAGACGGGGATCGAGAGGATTGCATCTTGGAAGAAGATGACCCTACCAGTTTCAGGCAGGCCATTATCAGTAGGGACTCTGATAAGTGGCAGGAAGCAATGCAATCCGAAATGGAGTCCATGTACGCCAATAAAGTGTGGACCTTGGATATTGCTCCGGCTGGGGTAAAACCCGTTGGATGCAAATGGATCTACAAAAGGAAACTTGGTGTAGATGGGCAGGTGGAAACCTATAAAGCTAGGCTCGTTGCAAAAGGTTTCCGTCAAAGACCTGGTTTGGACTATGACGAAACTTTTTCTCCGGTGGCTATGCTCAAATCCATTCGGATCCTACTTGCCATTGCTGCCTTCCATGACTATGAGATCTGGCAGATGGATGTTAAAACGGCTTTCCTAAACGGTTGTTTGGAAGAGTGCGTTTACATGGATCAACCAGAAGGTTTCGTAGACAGTGGGAGCAGCGGAAAGGTGTGCAAGTTGCTTAAATCCATTTATGGATTAAAGCAGGCATCGCGGAGCTGGAACATCTGTTTTGATGAGGCAATCAAAGAATTTGATTTCATCAAGAACGAAGATGAACCCTGTGTTTATAAGAAGATTGTAGGACGAACTGTCGTATTCCTAGTCTTGTACGTGGACGACATTCTTCTGATAGGAAATGACATTCCTATGCTACAATCGGTCAAGCTGTTTTTGTCACAAAGGTTCTCCATGAAGGACCTGGGTGATGCCTCGTACATTCTGGGGATCAAGATCTATAGAGATAGATCCAAGAAACTGTTGGGACTTTCGCAGTCCAGGTACATAGAGACCGTACTAAAGAGATTTAGTATGGAGGATTCCAAGCGCGGTAACATACCCACATTGCACGGAATTACCCTCTCCAAGAAGATGTCTCCTAAGACTGACGAGGAGAGGGTTCGCATGAGCACTATACCCTACGCTTCGGCGGTAGGATCTATAATGTATGCGATGCTATGTACAAGACCAGATGTAGCTTACGCGTTGAGCACGGTAAGCCGGTATCAGTCGGACCCAGGGGAGGACCACTGGACAGCAGTGAAGAACATTCTCAAGTACCTGAGAAGGACTAAGGAGATGTTCCTGGTTTACGGTAATGGAGACCTCAGGGTCGAGTCCTTTACCGATTCAAGCTTCCAGAGTGACAAAGATGATAGCAAGTCCGTCTCGGGTTTTGTGTTTACCCTCAACGGAGGGGCGGTATGTTGGAGGAGTTCCAAGCAGGATACCGTCGCAGACTCGACGATGGAGGCTGAATACATTGCTGCAAGCGATGCCGCAAAAGAGGCGGTCTGGATTAAGAAGTTCATTAGTGAACTTCAGGTGGTTCCGTCCATTGTTGACCCAATACCTTTGTATTGCGATAACAATGGGGCTATAGCTTTAGCGAAGGAACCAAGGTCCCATCAGAAATCCAGGCACATCTTAAGGCGGTATCACCTGATCAGGGAGATCATTGATCGACAGGAGATCGAGGTGCGGAGAGTGGACACAAAGGACAACACTGCGGACCCATTCACGAAGGCTTTACCCCAGACTCAGTTCGAGCGGCTGATCGAGATGATAGGTCTTCGATACGCCAGTACATGGCCTTAGTGCAAGTGGGAGATTGTTGGTGTATATGCCCTAGAGGCCATTACTGTATCATACTAGTATGTATATTACTTGATGGAAGCTTGGGATATTCACAGTTGTACAGACAATCTTGCTCAATATAGTAGTATGCTACTTGGTTTGTCTCTGCTTTAATGTGTACATGTGTGTTTATTTATTATATCACCTATACGCATTAGTAGAGCCCTTAGGATCTTTGCTTGATTACCGGCGTTGTGATGGCGATCACACTCGTGGGGGCTGGGTAATCTACAAGCACATCCTTATACACGTCCCTAGTCGTGGGAGTATCGAGATAGGGCATCGATACTCCGGAGTAGACTAGCGTATGCGCTTCTCATCCCAGCTCGGGAGACGGTCTGTCCCACAGCCGTCAGTACGTCGTACTTGAGATAGTATGCGGGTGCTCGTTAGGTTACGAGTACACTGGACAGGACTCGTCGGGAACTGATGGTTGGTATTATACCTATCGTCAGTTATCAGTTCCCAGGTGACATGAGTACAGCTTAGTCCGCTGACTTGACACTGTCACTTCGCCTCGAGTGTGTTCCCACTGTTCTTTGATTGCTACCCTACCACGGCTCTACTGAGTCGTGCAAACAGGTAGTAGTTGGGAGCAGTCCCGAAGCACTTGGAGGCAGTGACGGTTAGACAGGATTCGTCTCTCCCGGTATTGGGGGTTGACATCGCGCTGTGTCTAGGAGAGCCATTACACGAGTAGTCCCTGGCCAGGGCAAGCGAGATATACTGGTAGGTTTCCAGTGTTATCTCAGGGTGTATTGGGCTTCACTCCGACACGACTTGTACCGCTATTAGGGGACTGCGTTTACCGCCCCCCTAGGCCCGCCATGCGATGTATCAGACGAACAGACCGGACTGTACGGAGACTGTCACATACAGGCTCAGTAGGAGTGCAGATGGGGTTCACCTCGTCAGTCTTCTTATCGACATCTACCTGGGGACCGTTACGTACAGCTAGTGCCGCTTGCGGTCTGTGGTTAAACCCACTGCCAGCGTAGTGTCGAGTCTTTAGAGTCCCACACAGAGAGCTATTCGCCTTTAGGCAAAACGAGTAGAGGTCGCATGGTTTTGCGACAGGGTTCGTTCGCATCCGCGCACTTGTGCACGTTTGCTGTCCGGACAGTTTATACTAGCGGGCTTTGGTTTAAGCCGGATCCTAGTATATGATTTGAGATTGGTTTTTCTCATTGTGTTCGTGTTCCTCGGATCACGAATACGGGTGCGTATGCACAGTTGCTTGAGATTGGGGGAGAGGACCTTGTTTAGGGTTAATGGCTTTTGTCATTACATTAACCCTATTGATTTTGTGTGGATTATTGTTAATTGATAATTAGCTTAATTATTGTGCATGGTTGTTGTTGACAATTTGACTTCATTGACTTGTTGACCATGTTGACAACTTGACCATAATCATTTCATTTGGAAGATGCTCTTTGATCTTTGCAAAAATTGAAATGATAATGGTCAAGTCATGATTTATCATGACAATTTTCAAGCTAATTATCTAATTAGAATTATCCTCACATATTAGTGAGAATGGCTCTTTTATTTTTCACTCTCTCATTCTATTTCTCTCTCTTGCTCATCCTCTCCCTCAAGCTCTCTCCCTCTCATGTGTTGAGAAACAAAAAGCTTAAGAAAAACCCTCTCTTGATCTTCTCTACTCACTTCTAGGGTTCAAGTCTTAGCATTTCTTGCACTCTAGTTACTCCTAGCTTGGAGTTGAAGCTAAAGGTGGTGGCTTTCAAGTGGATCTTTCTTTGACGGATGAAGACAAGCAAGGTGAACTTTTTCTACCATTCCGACGAGCAAGGAGAGAAGGAGTTCGAGCTCAAGGTATAACCTTTCTACAACTTACTTAGTTGTTAGTTTACTTTAGCTAGTTTTCGTTTAGCAAAGATCCTCACAAGCAAGGTCCATGTTACCTAAGTCTTTAAAAATTCGTTTTTTTTTTTTATGTTTTCCGCCTCCCCGTAAGCACCGGGGTGGGCAACGTGGACCTAACATATATCACTATGCAAAGCAAAACTGTAGCTACCCTTTTTATTTAAAATTTGATTCTACAACATCTTTTAGGTTTCTTTTCTTTCATTAATCACATTAATGAAGTCCCATCATTTAAGTCACCTAAACATCACAGATAAATACAACGTACACTTATGCCATCCGCATTCGCCTCGATGTCCCCTCGTGCACCGTTAGGTTAGGTAACTAACGACAGAGCAGGGCAGGGCTAGTGCGGGTGCAAAACATAAGTAACGTCTATATAATATATCATATATACTATATACTGTATCCATCAGAACAAATCAAATGATCACATCACAGATATCGCAGCAGAAAATATCATATGAAATATTGGATATACTAGGACGTCCGTGTTTTTAATACGAGCCAGTATAAAACACGGATTCCACGGTCGTGATGAATAGCCAATCCCACACCCCTAGGCCCCTACGAGAGCGGCAAGCAACCCTACCAATTCTAGGGTTAGGAAACCCGGACTCGACTCCTCGAGATGGTCTCCCACTGGACCCTAGAACCCGGTTACTTGTGCTCCCCTCCTTGGGTCTATCCTAATGCGGAAAAGTAAATAATATACAAAAGGTGACATCTTACGCAGCCTGGAAGTGTCCCAATAAAAGAATATTAAATACAAGTTTTTACATGAATTAAAATGAAAAACACTCATCTCACATAAAAAACCCCGGCTATTCAAACACGACGATCCAATATAACATATCCAGCAACACATAACATCACATGTTATCAACGTAAGTAAATATGCGTATCCTAATTGTCGTTGACATATAGCAACGAAACCGGCGATATGAACATACTACACTTACGGTCACAGAAAAGAAAGTGTAAAACTACAACAGTTGGAATCCGCAACCTCTTTAGACATCGCATGCCTAATCAAATGAAATACTTAGACATCACATGCCTAACAATTATAAACCCCGCATTTTAGTCTCATTATCGAAAACTCTTTTCAATATCAAGTGAGACTAAACCGCTAGATTTATAACATTCATTCAGTTATCTCATAACTGTTTGTGAATTCCAATTATTGTATCCCATTCCGGATAAATAGAAAATATTAAACTTTCCGATCGAACATTCGAACACCCAAGTTTTCCCGAAACCGTTCAACACATGAAATAAGTTCAAAGACATTCACTTCATGCCTCAGTACCAACGGTCCAGCCGTAGAAGGGTCAAGCCAACGCCTCACATGTGGCACGCCGTACTGCCCCAAACCCTAAGGTTCAAAGGGCAGTTCAAGACGGTCACATAATCGAGTTAAGGTTTGTTGTCTTCTAGAGGGACCATCGCATTACTTGCACTACTTAGAACGTCATTAAACTACGGAAAAGTCCAACAATTGGAAATTTCCCGGCAGAGGAAAGATTGGGTATTTATATCCGGTCGAACTTTTTAACATATTCTTAAATTATCCAGAAAAACACATAGACAAAATTTGATAATCCGATCGAATCTTCGATTCCCTATACAACTCCAGAATACTCAACTATTGAGTCATAATAAAAATACCCAGAAAATATAGCAGTCAAATATAAGAATTACTGTGCAGAAAGAAATAGGAGAAGAGACAAAGTGGCCGCGGAACCGCCGCATTAGCCATGCTAATGCCGCGGTTCCGCCGCACTTTGGTGGAATCATGTGATCGTACTTCACTGTAATTCTTAGAAATACCTGCTTAGTTTTCTGCATATTTTTAATTCACAAAAATCCAAATTTTCAGAAAATTTCCAGAGAGCATTTTGAAATTGAGGTTTTCGGTTCGATCGGGTTTCAAACGTCGTCTACACTTCGCCTAAGGCTCTAGCTAGGCTCTGATACCACTATAAGGTTCCTAGACATGCTAAGGAGGTCTCACAAGGCATCAACCATGCCATTTTCAAATTTTACAAGTGCTGAGAAACCCTAATACAGATTCGTTGACTAGAGTTTAGGCGAAAAGTGAAACTAGTTAACATCTTAACTAAAAGAAAGAAGCTACAACCTTTGTAGATCCGGTTTTCCACTTCCTTAGCTCCACGTAGACGTCCTCTCGCTGTCCATATCGAATCCCGGACTCTAGCATCGGCTTCATCGGAGAAATGGGCGGGCTAGGTCGTCGGCTTCGATGCCGAAGATGATCTACGTCGAGGCAACACAAGATCAAGCTCCAACTTCACTAAGCAATGAAACTTGTGAAGAAAACACCCTATACTACTTGGCAAGAGGTAGAGGATGAAGAAATAGGAGGTGGGTTCACTTTAGAATTGGATTTCTCACTCTTTTACTCAAGATGCCATTAATGGAATCAAGTTTTCTTCTTGAAGAAGAAGAAGAAGTAGATGAAGATCAAGATAGAATATGATAAGTCTCTATTTTAAAAAAGAAACTAATATGAATACTTATCATATACTAACCATGGTCAAGTGTAGAGAGTAAACTAGGATTAGGTGAATGGTTAGGTTAAGAGAAGAAAACAAAAATGGTCAAGGTTTCAACCCTTCATGAAGCTTCATGAAAGAAACAAGAAAAGCCACCATTTCCATTTACTTTTCCAAAATAAATAATCAAAATAAATAAATAAATAAGTAAACAAAACCCTAACCATTCATATAACCATGGTTTAATCTTTACACATGCATAAGTAAACATGTATCATCAAACATGATACAATCAAGTGTACAAAAAAATATATCACATATACAATGTGCACATCAAGTGAGAAAATCCTTTAAAAGTAAACCAATACTAGTTAATGCAAAGTAATATATCAAATATATAATTATACATTAAATCATTAAATCAACACTTGATTCAATGATCCGGTCATGTCGCACATAACCGACTAGTATCCAATGTATCGACTTATCGAATAAATCTTTGATTCGATAACTAGGTTATATCGCATACGACCAATCGAAACATTCATCGCGAGAATGAAATACGGTATCACATACACGCATTATTCTCGGTCCCGCACATATCTCATATGCGCTCCTATTTCGTTTCGCTTGAGCCAGGAAACCTCTGCGTAGGACTCTAAAGACTCGTCAATACTCCGGCAGCAGGTGATGATCATATCAAACACCCACAAGCCGCAAGCGGTCTGCTAAACGTAACGGCCACCCGGGTATTGAGCGATCAGAAGATCGACGAGCAAGCCCGCTCACACTCCTGTGAATCCAACCAGTAACACTTACCGTACAGTCCGGTCTGTTCGTCTGATATGTCGCATATCAAGTCTAGGGGTGGTAAACGTCAGACCCAATAACCGATAAGTCGTGCCGATGTGAGGCTCATAACGGGTCGAGAAACTACTGGTAACACTTACCAGCAAATCTCTGATCAGCCCTGGCCAGGGACTTTCCTGGTACGGCCAATCGAGCACAGCGCAACATCAACCCCCAATACCGGGAGAGACGAAACCCCTCCTATCGCTCATTGCCTCCATGTGCCTCGGGACTGTACCCAAAAACCACCATTTTGCATGCCCTCATGGACGTGGTAAGGTGGAGATCAAAGCACAGTGGGAATCACACAAGACTCTATGACGATCTCGGGTCTACAGACTAACCTGCACAAGTGTCACCTGAGAACTGCCATCTGACGTGAGGTATAATACCATCTGGGAGTTCTCGGCGAGTCCGTCCAGTGTACCCAGTCTCCACTGAACACCCGTATACCATCTCTGATGTCAAACACCAATGGATATGGGATCATCCATCGCCCATCTCATGGGTCGAGAAGCGTATACGCTAGTCTACATTGGTATATCGATGCCCCGTCTCGATACACCCACGACTAGGGACCTTGAAGGATGTACCTATGGACTACCATGTCCTCACTAGTATGATCTGCATCATAGTCTAGGTAGTCAAGTACACATCCTAAGGGCTTTACCAACATGTAACTATAAGACAGTTTAAAGAGACTAGTATACATGTTAAGATAAAGAGTAACCAGATAGCATACTATCATATCGAGCAAGAAAGTCATCTCTATATATGTCCAAGCATCCAATATAATATACATAATCTGTACAATACTGGACTCTAGGGCATACATACAACTAACAAGTCAAACAGTTTGACATCATCAAAATGGTAGATGAACCTTGTATATACAAAGAGGTAGTAGGGAGTATGGTAGTGATCCTCGTAGAGTACGTGGATGACTTACTCTTGATAGGGAAGTAGTTTCCTATGCTACGCTCGGTCAATCTCCGCTTATCACAAGGATTCTCCATATAGGATCAAAGTGATACCTACTAAATCCTGGGTTTTGGATGTATGAGATAGATCTAATTGGATATTAGGACACTCACTAGTTGTAGTGAGATGGTATCAATTGATCTTGGGGATAATCACTGGAAAGGTTCCAGGGTGATAAAGACGACTGAATGTCAGTCGCAGGCATTGTCTTTACCCTCAGTGAAGGGACGGTATGCTGGAAGAGTTCCAAGCTAGATACCGTGGCACACTAGACGATAAAGGCTGGATACATCGCTACATAAGATTCTACCAAAGAGGCAGTCTGGGTGTATATTTGTTCATGAGATGAACTTAGTTCCTACCATTGTGTGACAATGGAGTTGTGGCTTATGCCAAGGAACGTCCGTCCCATCAGTGATCCAGACATATCCTAAGGCAGTATCACCTGATCATGGAGATGGCTGATCTCCAAGGTGATCGAGGTTAGGAGACTAGACTCAGAGGACAACACGGCGGATCTACTCACAAAGGCCTTTTTCCAGAGAGAGAATTTTATGGGATGGTTGAGTATGAGATACTGCAACCACTGCTACAGATGGCCCTAGTGCAAGTGGGAGATTGTTAGTTATATGTATGCCCTAGAGACCATTACTGTACATATGATGTATATTGTAGTGGATGCTAGGACATATATAGGGAGGACTTTCTTGCTCGACATGATAGTATGCTATCTGGTTACTCTTTGCCTTAACGTGTATACTGATTGTCTCTATGTTACATGTTGGTAAAGCCCTCAGGATGTGTACTTGACTACCTGGACTATGATGCGGATCATACTAGTGTGGACATGGTATTCCATAAGTACATCCTTCAAGGTCCCTAGTCGTGGGTGTATCGAGACGGGGCATCGATATACCAGAGTAGACTAGCGTATACCTTCTCGACCCATACAGATGGGCGATGGATGATCCCATATCCATTGGTGTTTGACATCAGAGATGATATACGGATGCTCAGTGGAGACTGGGTACACTGGACGGACTCGCCGAGAACTCCCAGATGGTATTATACCTTACGTCAGATGGCAGTTCTCTGGTGACACTGGTACAGGTTAGTCTGTTGACCGAGATCGTCATAGAGTCTTGTGTGATTCCCACTGTGCTTTGATTTCTACCTTACCACGTCTAAGAGGGCATGCAAAACGGTGGCTTTTGGGTACAGTCCCGAATCACATGGAGGCAATGAGCGATAGGAGGGGATTCGTCTCTCCCGGTATAGGGAGTTGATGTTGTGCTGTGTTCGATTGGCTATAACCGGAAATCCCTAGCCAGGGTTGCTGAGATTTACTGGTAAGTGTTATCAGTAGTATCTCGAACTGTTATAGACCTCATATCGACACGACTTATCGAGCTACTGGGGTCTGATGTTTACCACCCCTAGGAGAGATATGAGACATATCAGACGAACGGACCGGGCTGTACGGTAAGTGTTACTGGTTGGATTCACAGGAGTGTGAGCGGGCTTGCTCGACGATCTTCTGATCGCTCAATACCCGGATGGCCGTTACGTTTAGCAGACCGCTTGCGGCTTGTGGGGTTTGATATGATCATCACCTGCTGCCGGCGTATTGACGAGTCTTTAGAGTCCTACACAGAGGTTTCCTGGCTCAAGCGAAACGAAATAGGAGCGCATATGAGATATGTGCGGGACCGAGAATAATGCGTTTATGTGATACCGTATTCTATTCTCGCGATGAATGTATCGATTGGTTGTATGCGATATAACCTAGTTATCGAATCGAGGATTGATTCGATAAGTCGATACATTGGATACTGGTCGGTCATATGCGATTTGACCGGATCGTTAAATCAAGTGTTGATTTAATGATTTAATGTATAATTATATATTTGATATATTACTTTGCATTAACTAGTATTGGTTCACTTAAAATGGATTTTCTCACTTGATGTGCACATTGTATATGTGATATATTTTTGTGCACTTGATTGTATCATGTTTGATGATACACGCAAACTTGGGTGTATGTTTGATTTAAACCTTGGTTAAGTAAATGGTTAGGGTTTTTATTTATTCATTTATTTATTTATTTATTTATTTGGCATGAAATAAAATGGTGGCTTTCTTTGGATTTACTTGAAACTTCATGAAGCTTTGACCATTTTGTTTCTTTCCTAAACCTAACCATTCACCTAACCTTAGTTTATTCTCTACACTTGACCATGGTTGCTAATATGATAAGAATCACTTATTTTCTATTTTCCAATAATTCTTATCATATTATCTTCTTCTTCTTCTTCTTCAAGAAGAAAGAAGCTTGATAGCTTCAATGGTGACTTGAGAAAAAGAGTGAGAAATCCAATTCTAAAGTGAACCCACTTCCTATTTCTTCATCCTCTACCACTTGCCAAGTAGTATAGGTTGTTTTCGTCACAAGTTTCATGACTTGGTGAAGTTGGAGCTTGATCTTGTGTTGCCTCGACGTAGATCATCTTCGGCATCGAAGTTGACGACCTAGCCCGCCCATTTCTCCGATGAAGTCGACGCTAGAGTCCGGGATCCGATGATCGCAGCGAGGGGACATCATCACGGAGCTAGAGAAGTGGTGGACCGGTGTAACATTTCAAAATAATAAAATACCATTTTTGGGAAATTTTATAATTTAATATTACTTTATTGAATATTTTAATAATTCGGTATAATTAAATACAAATAAATAAGGGAAAATTTTGGAAAAATTATGGAAAATTCTAAAATAGGGTAAATTAGAGAATTATGCCATTTCTAAGTTTAATTGATTAGTTATATGCTAATTTAGTGCTAATCGCGATTAAAAGTCGCTAATTGGGTTTTTAGCTTTTTGTGCAAAAGATGCACATATCACTTTTCACACTTGTGCATTTCCTTGCCATGGTTCATTTTGGGTTTACTATTCTTGGGAGAAGGATTTTGAGAGAATAAGAAAAAGAAAAGGAAAAGAAAATGGGAAAAGAATAAAGAAATGAGGTATGGTGAGAGAGAGAAAGGTATGGGTTTTCTTTGACTTTGGACTTAGCCATCTCCTTCATTCCCTTCACTCATTTCTCTCCCTCTCCTTTAAGTTGCTGCTGCTGCTCCTGCTCCTCACCCCACCTCCCCTCTTCAAGCCTCAAATCATCTCAAAAACAATTCCAAAACCCAATCTCCATTTCATTAAAAGTGTGCACAAGCTCAAGATCTACACATTGGACTAAAGAAGCAAGGATTTTGGCCACTAGGGGCAACTTAAGAAAGTTCTTGAGTTGCCAAATGAGGTATTTTCTGGATCATTAACTTAGTTTTAGCATTTCCTTTACCCCCATGTTTAGATTGAACCGATATTGTGCGATATTGTGGACTTAAAGAAAACCTAGTTAGGGTTTGAGGAAATTATGAATTGTAATGTGAAATTGAGTTCAGTAGAGGCTACACCAACACCCTAGTGCATAAATTGAGACCCTAACCTGAGAGTTGAAACCCGAAATACGGATTTAGAAACCGATATCGGAGAATTTGTGGAATCTGTGAAGGGTATTTTGAATCTGCTATCACCCGAGACATCCTAAATTAAAATTGATTGGACAATGACATGTGCAGGCACCCAGGAAGCTACCACCAGAACCCTAGCCCCTAGCTCCTATACCCGGCCGCAGATTTAACCATTCTGGCCGCAATTTACGGCCAGACCATGGTGGATTTGCCTCGTTTTGGTTTTGGTGTTCCCTTATCTGTAGATTAGACCCCTGATATGTATAGATTTGTCTAGTTTGACCTAGGGTGAAATCTGGAGCCTATTTCCTTAGTTGCTGTTTTGGATTCGTGTTTCCGTATTCCGTATTATTAGTTCTGAAATTGTGTATTGTGTTTTACCTCGACTATTTGGCGTTTATACGACGATATCGAGGATTGATTGATGGTTTTGAAGGCGTGCCCATAGGTTCTAACCTATAGGCCCCTTATCGTATCGTTTTGGGTTTCGTATGCCGTGTTAGCTTTGATGTCGTTTTAATACGCATATACGATACTTTGATGTGTAGGTACCCCATGAAGACTTCGGGACGACAAGTAAAGCGCGTGGTGACGTCGACAAATGAAGACGCAAGGTGAGTAGATTATATCTACAGGGGGAAGTCGGGTGGATGGCGTATAGCACCCCGCAACCCATAGTTGATATACTATATTGTATGATAGTTATAGTGTGTTATGGAAATTGTGTTAGGTATATTATGGATATTTTAGGGTTAGAAGTAAACTAGTGTAGTTCATAGTCACGAACCCTAGAATAAATTTACACCCACACGTACACCCTTGCATATTCTTTATACTTACACGGTGTGATGGTGATATTGGATGACATTGGAGATGAGTAGATGATTTTGGACATTGTGCCGCGAGATCGGTGATTTGATATGATTCGTATTTGGGATACGACATGTGATCTTTAGCGGGCCTTTGGACGTGTGCTTGCACACGCAGTATATAGATGGTATCAGTTGTATTAGACTTAGATCAGTACCCCAGATTATGTGATATGATGATAATGATACCTGATATTTGATGAGAGGACTGTGATATTTACCGTACTCGGCTATTGGGATGCCGTACGACGATTTACCGTACGAGCTTTATATTGATGATAGATCCGCACTCATGACTTGAGAATGCCATATGATATACTGTATCGTACGCAATACTATTGAGGCGGGATCACCGACTATATATATATACCGACTCAGATTTAGGTGGATTCCATACCCCTCCCGGTTGACCTGATACTTAGATCTGTAGTTTGCATAGTAGATGTTAGACTAGACCTGAGTCATACTTATTTTAAATGACAAGCTGCATTACTATTCATTTACTATTCACTCTACGGCTCGCATTGCATTACATGCTTATATGTTATTGACTCATATTCCTTGTGCGTATGCCTTTACAAAGTTCCATGCTCATATTAGTGTTTCATGCTGCATGTATTATAATTTATGGATTTCGCACTGTGATATGGTTGCATATGATGATTCTGGATTGTTTTACTCCTGCGTATATATATCAGTGGTATGGGATGCTGAAATATATATGTATACCCATAGTATCTATATATTAGTGGTATGGGACGCTGATATATATATACACCTGCTTAATATACCATCATGATGATCTATGCAAAGCGATATATGAGAGTGAGGGTTGACCCGGACTGACGGATGCCCGATATATGAGAGTGAGAGCTAACCCGGACTGACGGATGCCCGATATATGAGAGTGAGGGCTGACCCGGACTGACGGATGCCCGATATATGAGAGTGAGGGCTGACCCGGACTGACGGATGCCCGATATATGAGAGTGAGGGCTGACCCGGACTGACGGATGCCCGATATATGATAGTGGGGGCTGACCCGGACTGACGGATGCCCGTTATATGGAAAGGAGCCTATGTGCTCGATATGAGAGGAGCCTTTATGGTCGATGGCATGTTATATCTCCCCTACCCCACATTTATTTTATATGCATTGCATCATATATTAGTAGTACCTGATAGAGCACCTTCATGAATGCTACATACATATCGGATACAAGATATATGGGTTTCACTTGATATTGAGATATATAGTTGTGTCGATGCTCGACATTGATTGTCTGATGATTCCATTCATGATATCTGCTGCATTCATTTTACCGCATACATACATCATATTTATGATATGTTATTACGCGAGGCACTGGCACGAGTACTTGGCACTACACTTATGTTCAGATGTTACATTGCCACTTTTCCATGCTTCAGACTTATTCATTTGAGGTTTATATTTTATCTGATCGTTTGACTTAGGATTATGTCATGCTTTCAATTTCTGCTTGTAGATATTTTCTATTCACGAGTTGGCAACTCACCCCCATTGTGCCACAGTTCCTGCAGGTTTGCCGTACAGGTTCCATAGCGGCATTTCTGGCACACTGCTTTCCTTTGCGGGTGCTTTGCTTGGTAGGTGAGTTCTTTGTATCAAAACCGCCATTGTACATGTATTATTCATTGTATCTAGAAATTCCATCAACCAAACCTTGTATTTTGTTTCTTTACTCTTAAAAGGGTTTTAGATTTTTGGGCTTTTGGCTTACTTGGATCAGATGGAGTCCTATAGACTTCATATGGTTCAAGGGCCAGTCACGTGCTCTTTCGGGTCGTGACAACCGGATCTACAAAGGTTGTATTTCCTATCACTTTAGAGTAAAGTTGTTTGCTCGCATTTGTTATAGCCTTAAACTCTAGTTAACGATCGCATTAGGGTTTCTCGGCACCGCAAATTTTTGAATTTGGCATGGTTGATGCCTTGTAAGACCTTATTAGTGTGCCTAGGAAAACTACAAGAAGTAGAGAACCAATACGGGTATAAGTATTATGTCCTATGATGAGATCAAGGAGGAGAATACTTGAGCACGGAAATCCTGGATTATTCTAAAGGAGAATGAGATTCTCTCTCAGCATTACTCCTACGTATACACCACAGCACGTCGGTGTATTGGGGCGGAGCAGATACACCCTATTTGATATGGTGTGCTCTATGATGAGTACTACTGAGTTACCTATTTCCTTTTGGGAGTTATGCACTTATGAAGTTGCATACCTATTGAATAGGGTTCTAATCAAATCAGTTGCCTACCGCTTCATATGTGATATGGAAAGGGAAGAGCACATATCTTAAGTTAGTTAAGATTTGGGGTTATCCGGCCTATGTCTAAAAGCAAAATCCAGACAAGATCGAGGCAAGGTCAGTTCTGTAGAACTGGAAATGTTCCAGCTATACAAACTACAGCAGATGATTTGATAGAACCAAAGGATTCAGTAGATTCCAACGAACCTCAGCCTCTCCGCCGATCTAGTAGGGTTCCTCACCCACCTGAGAGATACTTCGGTTTCTCTATGACAGTGGGAGCAAGGATGGCATCATGAGATGATGACCCAACTGGTTTCGAGCTGGCCATCAGGAGTAGGACTCTATAAGAATGGCTGGATGTTTATCGATCTGAGATAGAATCCTTATACACCAACAAAGTATGGACTTTAGTTGCTTTATCTGAAGGGTTAAATCCCCATCAGGAGCAAGTATATCTTGAGAAGATTACTTGGTGCACATGGAAAAGTTGAGACTTTCAAAGCTAGACTTGTTAAAGGTTTGCATCATTGACCAGGTATGGATTATGTTGAAACCTTTTCTAAGGATCTATGCTTAAGTCCATCCAGATCCTACTTGCCACGGCTACATACTATGACTACGATATATGGTGGTTGGGTGTCATGACAGCTTTTCTAAAATGATGTGTTAGAAGAGAGCGTCTATAAGTACACAGCCAGAGGGCTTCGTAAACAGTGGGAGCAGCGGAAACATGTGCAAGTTGCTTTACAGGATGAAGCAGGCATCGCGGAGTTGGAACATCTGTTTTGATGAGTTAGTCAAACAGTTTGACATCATCAAAATGGTAGATGAACCTTGTATATAAAAAAAGGTAGTAGGGAGTATGGTAGTGATCCTCGTAGAGTACGTGGATGACATACTCTTGATAGGGAAGGAGTTTCCTATGCTACGCTCGGTCAATCTCCGCTTATCACAAGGATTCTCCATATACGATCAAAGTGATACCTCCTAAATCCTGAGTTTTCATCTATGAGATAGATGTAAATGGATGTTAGGATACTCACTACATGTAGTGAGATGGTATCAATCGATCCTGGGAAGAATCACTGGAAGGGTTCCAGGGTGATATGGACGACTGAATGTCAGTCACAGGCATTGTCTTTACCCTCAGTAAAGGGAAGGTATGTTGGAAGAGTTCCAAGCTAGATACCGTGGCATACTAGACGATAAAGGCTGGATACATCGCTACTTAACATGCTACCAAAGAGGAAGTCTGGGTGTATATTGGTTCATGAGATGAACTTCGTTCCTACCATTGTGAGACAATGGAGTTGTGGCTTATGCCAAGGAACGCCTGTCCCGTCAGTGATCCAGACATATTCTAAGGCAGTATCACCTGATCATGGAGATGGTTGATCTCCAGGGGATCGAGGTTAGGAGAGTAGACTCAGAGGACAACACGGCGGATCCACTCACGAAAGGCCTTTTCCCAGAGAGAGACTTTTATGGGATGGTTGAGTATGAGATACTTCAACCACTGCTAACAGATGGCCCTAGTGCAAGTGGGAGATTGTTAGTTATATGTATGTCCTAGAGGCCATTACTATACATAGGATGTATATTGTAGTGGATGCTTGGACATATATAGGGATGACTTTCTTGCTCGATATGATAGTATGCTATCTGGTTACTCTTTACCTTAATGTGTACACTGTTTGTCTCTCTGTTACATGTTGGTAAAGCCCTTAGGATGTGTACTTGACTACTTGGACTATGATGCGGATCATACTAGTGGGAACATGGTAGTCCATAAGTACATCCTTCAAGGTCCTTAGTCGTGGGTGTATCGAGACGGGGCATCGATATACCAGAGTAGACTAGCGTATACCTACTCGACCCATACAGATGGGCGATGGATGATCCCATATCCATTGTTGTTTGACATCAGAGATGATATACGGGTGCTCAGTAGAGACTGGGTACACTGGACGGACTCGCCGAGAAATCCCAAATAGTATTATACCTTACGTCAGATGGCAGTTCTCTGGTGACACTGGTACAGGTTAGTCTGTAGACCCGAGATCGTCATAGAGTCTTGTGTGATTCCCACTGTGCTTTGATTTCCACCTTACCACGTCCAAGAGGGCGTGCAAAACGGTGGCTTTTGGGTACAGTCCTGAATCACATGGAAGCAATGAGCGATAGGAGGGGATTCGTCTCTCCCGGTATATGGAGTTGATGTTGCGCTGTGTTCGATTGGCTATAACCGGAAATCCCTGGCCAGGGTTGCTGAGATTTACTGGTAAGTGTTACCAGTAGTTTCTCGAACTGTTATAGACCTCATATCGACACGACTTATCGAGCTACTGGGGTCTGACGTTTACCACCCCTAGGCGAGATATGCGACATATCAGACGAACAGACCGGACTGTACGGTAAGTGTTGTTGGTTGGATTCACAGGAGTGTGAGCGTGCTTGCTCGTTGATCTTCTGATCGCTTAATACCCAGGTGGCCGTTACGTTTAGCAGACCGCTTGCGGCTTGTGGGTGTTTGATATGATCATCACCTGCTGCCGGCGTATTGACGAGTTTTTAGAGTCCTACACAGAGGTTTCCTGGCTCAAGCGAAACGAAATAGGAGCACATATGAGATATGTGCGGGACCGAGAATAATGCGTGTATGTGATACCGTATTCTATTCTCGTGATGAATGTATCGATTGGTTGTATGCGATATAACCTAGTTATCGAATCGAGGATTGATTCGATAAATCGATACATTTGATATTAGTCGGTTATATGCGATATGACTGGATCGTTAAATCAAGTGTTGATTTAATGATTTAATGTATAATTATATATTTGATATATTACTTTACATTAACTAGTATTTGTTCACTTAAGATTAACTTTCTCACTTGATGTGCACAAGTTATATATGTGATATAGTTTTGTGCACTTGTTTGTATCATGTTTGATGATACATGCAAATTTGGGTGTATGTTTGCTTTAAAATATGATAAGGTTAATGGTTAGGGTTTGAATTATTTATTTATTTATTTATTCATTTTGGAAAAGATGAAATGGTGGCTTTATTTTTCTTTCTTTGCTTGATGCTTCTTGAAGCTTCAAAGCATCTTTGAAAGTCTACCACTTTGTCTTCATCCTAAACCTAACCATTATACCTAACCCTAGTTTAGTCTCTACACTTGTTAGGCTCACCCATGGTTGCATTATGATACATATCACTTCATTTTTCTTTTTGAGAATAATTCATTTTTACATTCTCTTCTTCTTCTTCATGAAGAAAAAGAAAACCATTCTTGAAAATTCTTAAGTGATGAAATCAAGTGAGAAATTCAAATCCAAAGTGAACCCACTTCCTATTTCTTCATCCTCTACCACTTGCCATGTAGTAGAGTGTGTTATCTTCACAAGTTCCATGACCTAGTGAAGGTGGAGCTTGAGTTTGAGTCGCCTCGACGTAGATCATCTTCGGCATCGAAGTCAACGACCTAGATCGCCTATTTCTCCGATGAAACCGACGCTAGAGTCCGAGATTCTGATGATCGCAGCGAAGGGATGTCAACACGGAGCTAGATAAGTGGTGGACCGGATCTACAAAGGTTGTATTTCCAATCACTTAGCAATAAAGTTGTTTATTTGCATGTTTCGCCTTAATCTCTAGTTACGATCTTGCTTAGGGTTTCTCGGCACTTAGAAAAAATTTGATTTTAGCATGTTTGATCTGTTGTGGGACCTCATGTGTGTGCCTAGGAACCCTACAAGACCCTCCCGCATGATCCTTGACGAATAATCAACAAAACCATGCGACCGTCCTAACCAATCGCATCTATCAGTGCAACAGAGAATTATTACTTAGCTACCGTTCACTGTGCCTTGACGAATAATCAACAAACGCAGCACGAATACTAAGTATTAATTATCTAAAACAACGGAGGGCTACGGCTGGGTTTTTGGCGAAAAACCCGTTAACGTAATGAACTTGATGTAGTTGAAGGAACATGATAGCCTTTTTGAAAATATAGTGGCGAAAAACTCTTGCTAAAGAGGTCACTCCCTGTGAAGGGATCTCGGCTCTTTCCTCGTCGAATGAGGTGCAGGATATTCCAAACTGAATACCTCGATGCAAAGCAAGAATAATCGACTATTTGTGAAGTTATTACCCTGACACAAACTTTTGTCCAAGGGGTTACTCCCGATGAAGGGATCTCGGCCCTTGCCTCGTCGAATGAGGTGCTGGGCATTCATAGCCGAATACCTCTATGCAAAACAAAAGAGAGCGTCCTTACAATAACAGCTTTTTGAAAATTGTTCCAACAACGTCTTATTAGGTTTGTTTTTTCTTTGCATTAGATTAATGCATCCCATCAGTTAATCCTACCATTGCAGAAAACAACGAAAATATGACGTACGCTTATGCCATCCGCATTCGCCACGGGGCCCCGTCATTACCCGTTAAGTTACTTAACTAACGACAGAGTGGGGGCTGGACTAGCTCGGATGCAAAACATAAGCAACACCTAAATAGATATCATATAGATATATATACACATTCGTCAGATGCAATGATAGCCATTCCAGATCACAGATGAACACTTGGATATACTAGGAATCCTCATTCCGTACGAGCCTGTAACGAAGAGCGGATTGCATGGTCGTGATGAATAGCCAAGACCCCACCCTAGACCCCTACGGGTGCGGCAAACTACCTGCCAAGTACCCGAAGCGAAGCAACCTCCCTCAACACCGTGAGTAGGCCACTCGGCACTTCGAGCTACCCGGTAGTTTGTGCACCCCACCTTGGGTCTATCCTAGGAGCAAAAACAGTAAAAGAAATTATACAATGACGGCTACAACCCCATCCCGGTTGTGCAGCCATATAAATAATATTACATCAATTTACATATTACATGAATTGAAAGATAAAGAAAACTCTCATCTCACAACCCCCGGCTATTCATCCGCGACAGTCCAATGAATTCATATACACATACCATCAACATTACAGATCACAGATATGTATAACCCCCACTAATTGACGTATAGCGATTAGCAGACGTTCAATACATATATCACATCACAGATATAACCCGTTAGCTAAAGTCTTTAGAAGTTCGATCAAAATACGGATTTTAAACCACCCCAAAAACAAGTTTTGCTTTCTGTAAAATCTGGGAAGAAAAAACATATTGTAAAAATCCCAAAACACCCCACTGAACATACTGCAGGAAAAATTTCCCACGACCGAGTCAACTCGGCCGCAGATCCGTGGCGGGAGCACGCTCCTGCCGCGGTTCCGCGGCGCTTTGACCGAGTTAGTGGACCATTTTTCTTGCTTGTTCTTTAAAAACCCTGAGCCCATTTTTAGTACATGATTTATTATTTTTGAACAGAAAACAAAATCGGCAGAAAGTTGATATTTCGGGCATGTTTTGTGATTTTTTCTCCGATCGAATTTCTAGTTACTTTGCTAACATGTTAGATAGTGTTTAGCTAGGCTCTGATACCAATGTTAGGTCCACGTTACCCACCCCGGTCCTTTCGGGGAGGCGGAATAGGTAAAACGAAAATTTTTCCTAACTAGGTAGCATGGACCGTACAAGAAGGATCGTTGCTAAACAAGAACTAACAAATATTCTACAAGTTCTAACTAATATGTAGAATGGTTATACCTCAGTCTTGAACTCCTTCTCTTCTTGTTGTTGTTCTTCCTCTTGCTTGCTCCTTGTAGTTGCTTGAATGGATCCTCCTTGTCGTCTCCTCTTTGCCATAGATGGATCCACCCGAGGGTCTCGAAATTGAGCTCCAATCTCAACCTAGAGATGACTAAGGTGTTTGGTTTGCTAAACCTAATACCTTAGATTGAGTAGAGAAGAGTGATGGTGGTTTTGTCTCAAAGGTTCATGATTTCCAACTCATGGAACACTTGAACCTTGAGAGAGGAAGAGGAAGAGGGAGAGCTTTCTTTTTAGGAGAGAGAGAGAGAATGATAGAATGAGCTCTCATAATCCAACCCCTTCTCACAAAAGTGAGAATAATGATAATAATAATAATAATTAAGTATATGGTGATGGTTAGTTTCAATGACCATTATCATTTCATGCTATTATTGCATTTTGCAAACAACAAGCAAGCAAAAGTCATACCCATGAAATGATAGCCATGAAATGATGATGGTCAACAAGTCCAAAATGGTCAACCGGTCAACAAAGTCAACAAGTCAACAAAAGTCAAACTTTCAACTCAACCATGGCACAATAATACTTAATTAATATTATTAATCATATATCATATTCTTATTAGGGTTTAAAGAAAGGTCAACGATCAATAAGTAAACCAAAGGAAAATGGTCAACAACCCTAATGAGAATCCTCTGCCTCTGCCTCTGTCAACTGTGCAAACACACCCGCATCCATGCTCCAAGGAACACGAATACACTGAGACAAAACCAATCCCAAAACAATTACTAGGATCTGGCTTAAACCAAAGCCCGCTAGTAACTACTATCCGGACACCAAACGTGCACAGGTGCACGGATGTGAACGAACCCCGTCGCAAAACCATGCAACCTCTACTCTGTTTTGCCCAAAGGCGAGTAACCCTCTATGTGGGACTCTAAAGGCTCGACACTACGCTGGCAGTGGGTTTAACCACAGGCCACAAGCGGTACTAGCTATACGTAACGGTCCCCAGATAAATGCCGATAAGAAGACTGATGAGGTGAACCCATCGAACTCCTACTAAGCCTGAATGTGACAATCTCCGTACAGTCCGGTATGTTCGTCTGAGAATATCGCACGGCGGGCCTAGGGGGCGGTAAACGTCAGTCCCCTAATAGCGGTACAAGTCGTGTCGAAGTGTAGCCCAGAACACCCTGAGATAACACTGGAAACCTACCAGTATATCTCGCTTGCCCTGGCCAGGAACTTTGTGTAATGGCTCTCCTGGACACAGCGCGAGATCAACCCCCAATACCGGGAGAGACGAATCATGTCTAACCATCACTGCCTCCAAGTGCTTCGGGACTGCACCCAACTACTACCTGTTTGCACGACTCAGTAGAGCCGTGGTAGCGTAGTAATCTAAGAACAGTGGGAACACACTCGAGGCGAAGTGACAGTGTCAAGTCAGCGAACTAAGCTGTACTCATGTCACCTGGGAACTGTTAACTGACGATAGGTATAATACCAACCAACAGTTCCCGATGAGTCCTGTCAAGTGTACTCGTAACCTAACGAGCACCTGCATACTATCTCCAGTACGACGTACTGATGGCTGTGGGACAGACCATCTCCCCTGCTGGGAAGAGAAGCGTATGCACCAGTCTACTCTGGAGTATCGATGCCCTGTCTCGATAATCCTACGACTAGGGACCAAAATAAGGATGTGCTTATAGGCTACCCAGCCCCCACTAGTGTGATCGCCATCACAACGCCGGTAGTCAAGCAAAAATCCTAAGGGCTCTACCAATATGTTTTTAGCGATATGTTAAAAGAAACATATACACATATTAAGATAGAAACAAACCAAGTAGCATACTACTATATCGAGCAAGATTGTCGTAAAACCATATATATATCTCAAGCCTCCAAAATGTATTATACAAACTAGTACTATACAATAATGGCCTCTAGGGCATACATATCTAACACTTTTAAACAGAAACCTTCTTAAAACTCATTTCTAAAAAGTGAGACGTATACTTTAAATAAAACGCATATAATACTTCACACTACTACGTCTGCTTCTTATGCCGTGATATATGGATCATGCAGCTATTTTAAAAAGGGTTTTACATATATTTTTTAGCTGCTTTATATGCTCATACATGGATGCATGTTATATACATATGAGATGGTGATGTATTTTCAGGTTTACACGATCGTTATTGATGCGTTCATAGTACTTGTGCATTATACATATATTAGTATAGCATATGATAGTACTATACGTTATGACCTAGGTAGATCGTTATGAATTTCGATTTCTACCTTGCGATATATTTTTATTCACTGAGTTGGCAACTCATTCCCGTTGTGCCCCATTTTCTTGTAGGATTTACCACTCGGATCAATAGCGGCTTACTAATATACTTCTTTTTACGGTGATTGTTTTGATAGGTGGGTTATATGTCGTATCGTAACCACACATTGTATATGTACATATTCTTTTGTATCTAGTTAAAAACTCAATCGGCCAAAACTTATATATTTGTGGACTTAGAAACGAGACTTAGATGTTATGTGTGTTTAGACGTCGTACTCATTTGGAGTCGACTTATATTGTTTCTGTTCATGTTTTACTTTCTTTTCTTCGCCTTGGGCGTCGTATATTATCTACGCTGTTGCTCCGCCATTTGGGCGTGGAAGCTAGCTCCCGCTGGGATGGTTTATATATATATATATATATATATATATATATATATAATGTTTTGTACTTGTTGGATATAGTGCCTTCAGAGTCAATTATTGGATCACAGGCACGTGATTGCAATGATTGAGGGAGGACCTATACCGGTAGGACAGTCTTACTCAAGATGATAGTATGCTATCTGGTTTATCTTTATCATCGTGTACATACTTTAGGTGACCTTACAGGTCGCTATTACACGTTGATAGAGCCCTTAGGATTCTTGCTTGACTACCAGCAGTATGATGGCGATCATATACGTGGGAGCTGGAGTCTATAAGCACATCCTTAAAAGGTCCCTAGTCATGGGAGTTTCGAGACTGGGCATCGATACTCCATTAGTAGACTAGTGTATACAGTCGAGACCCCGACGAGGGGCGGTGGCCGGTCTCACAAGCCATTAGTGTCAGTTGGTTTACCTAAGATGTATGTTGGAGATAGTGCCCTCAGAGTCAATTATTGGATCACGGGCGCGTGATTGCAATGATTGAGGGAGGACCTATCCCGGTAGGACAGTCTTACTCTAGATGATAGTATGCTATCTGGTTTATCTTTATCATCGTGTACTGCTTTAGGTGACCTTACGGGTCGCTATTACACGTTGATAGAGCCCCTAGGATTCTTGCTTGACTGCCAGCAGTATGAGGGCGATCATATACGTGGGAGCTGGTAGTCTATAAGCACATCCTTAAAAGGTCCCTAGTCGTGGGAGTTTCGAGGTAGGGCATCGATACTCCAGAGTAGACTAGTGTATACAGTCGAGACCCCGACGAGGGGCGGTGGCCGGTCTCACAAGCCACTGGTGTCAGATTGGATCACCTAAGATGTATACAGGTGCTCATTGGGTTATGAGTACACCGGACAGGGCTCACCGGGAACATGCTAGTTGGTCTTATACCTGACGTCAGATAGCAGTTCCCTGGTGACATGTGTACAGGTTAGTTCATCGACCTGAGGATCATCATTTGTCTCGTGTGAGTTCCCACTGTACTTTGATTACTACCCTACCACGCTCAAAGGAGACGTGCAAACAGGTTTTAGTTGGGTACAGTCCCGAGCCACATGGAGGCAGTGAGCGGATCTTCAGGGGTTCGTCTCTCCCGGTATTGGGGGTGAGGTCGCGCTGTGTCTAGGAGAGCCATTACACGAAGTCCTTGGCCAAGGCAGGAAATTTACTGGTAGGTATTCCAGTAGTATCTCAGGGTGTTCTGGGCTACACTCCGACACGACTTGTACCGCTTTTGGGGGTCTGACTTTTACCAACCCCCTAGGCCCGCCATGCGATACTCATAGACGAACGGACCGGACTGTACGGATATTGTCACTGACGGGCTCAGTAGGGTGTCAGGATGAGTTCACTCATCGACGTCCCTTTTGGTCAATAGCTGGTGGCCCGTCACGTATTGGCTTATATCTCTGACGTGCTAGTGGTTAAATCCACAGCCATAGTATTGACGAGTCTTTAGAGTCCACCACACTTACAGTTACTCAAGTTTTCGGGCGAAATGCTGTAGAGGCCGTATGGAGATATAGCAGGGTCCGATCAGATACGTGCGGTATTGCACGGATCATGATCGGACGGTTAGTACTAGAGGCCGTATGGATATATGGCAGGGTTCGATCAGATACGTGCGGTATTGCACGGATCAGGATCGGACGGATATTACTAGCCGTCTTTGGTTCAAGCCGGATCCTAGTATTGTACAGTATAGATTTTGTCTCATTGCATTTGTATCCGGTTGGAATACAGATGCGGGTGTGTATGCACAGTATCGGGGTTTTCCTATAATTCATTACGGGACCAGTTTTCTGGAGTTGCCAGTTTGCTTTCCGTTCCGGCCGATTTTCCTTTGTTCCTTTGCGGCCGGACTTTTCCGATGGAGGGGGTTATTTGCAAGTTTGCAAATAATATTTTGTGGAGGGTTTATTTGTGAGATGAGAGATTATGATAGCATCTTTAGATTCCCTTTTCATCTTTTCTTTTCATGCATCATTACATGTATTAATGAGATGAGATTGATTTGTGTTTAGATGTGAGGCTTGCTTTTGTGGATATGGTCACCGTATGCTTTTACTACACTCACCCCCTTTGTTAATTTCCTTCTTGTTAAGGCCGGCCACACTTGAGGGGAGATGAGGGTGGTTCATTTTGTATGAGGAAAGTTCATTATCTCATTATTTATGGCTTGTTCACAAAACCCTTCTCACCTCTCCAAAGTTCAATCCATCTATCCCTCCATCAAGGCAACTTCAAACCCTCAAAGAGACAATGGCTACTGCACTATTCTACAGCAAATCTCGGACGCTTTGGCTAGCCAACTTCGCGCCCGAGTTTCCTCGGTCCAGAGGTGGGAGCCCGTAAAAGATGCAGGCGATGTGGTGCCCTTCCGGCAAGGAGGCGACAATCGGAGTTTCCGCAGGAGATCGGGACGACGACGAGAAGACCGGAGGACTCGGATCACTCGGTATATCTCTTCCCCATCTTGTAGTTAGCTTGGACTAGTTTAATGGCCCGATCCGGGTGTTTTGTGCGCGGTGGTGCCGGTTTGCTAGTTTGCAAAATCAAAGTTTTTCGCTTCCGCATTTAGCGTCGGATTGACAGCTGGGGCGCCGCCGTGCACTTACAGTGGTATCAGAGCCTCGCCATTAACCTAGTCTAGCTTTGTTTAATGTGTTTACATTTCCGATCGACCAAAATTCCAAAAACCCGCGTTTTTCACATGCATCAGTTTTCTGTTGAATTTTTTCTGGCTCGAAAATTTTTTCAGGTTGTAGAGAAGTGATGTAATGGAAGTTCTAAGAGTTCTGTAGAAATTCGACACAGTGAGTTGACTATAAGAGCGCGGAACCGCGGCCAAAACCCCCTTTACGCCGCGGTTCCGCCGCACTATAGTGTGATCACTGCGTCAAATTTCTGCAGTTGCTTTCTGGGTTGATTGTAGGGTTTTTGGAATATTAATTTTGGGCCCAGAATTTCTTGATGTGCTACAGTAGTACTTGGGGGCCCACTTGTTAAAATTTGATCGATCGGATATTTTAAACACATTATTTCACAGTATTCACATTATATCTGCGACCGTGAATGTCACTCGATCGGTAAATCCAGTCTATCTGCTATAGCCCTTTTAGACGGATTTGCGAACGTGACTTTCACGTTGATGTTCTATGTATTGCTGTAATGTTGCGGATCGGTCGTGGGGATAGCCTGGTTGCAGTGGTAGTACCGTTTTGTTGTATTATATACATTTGATATTGCGGGGCGAGCGTCCGACATGTGGACTGCCGTCACTGCCTGTTTGTATTATTGTTTTGGGGCACGACCAAGTTGCGGTCGGTATACCCGTTGTATGTATATTTTGCTTTCTGTACTAGGATTACCCCGCGGAGGGGTGCACGGATAACCGGATTCTAGAGGGCAACGGGCCCGCATCTCATGGCATTGAGATGGAGGGGGCTTCACTCTAGAATTGGCAGGCTATTCGCCGCACTCGTATGGGGTACAGGTTGACCCAGGAGGGGTGCCCAAGTTACCGGATTCCGTGAAGTGCTGGGTGGTCCATTCACGGTGCTGAAGGGGGCTGCCTCGCTTCAGGTTTTGGCAGGTAACTTGCCGCGCCCGTAGGGGTCTAGGATTTCATTGCACAGGCTATCCACACGACCAGGGGAACGTCGGGTTTCAGTAGTGGCTCTGTGAAACCCGGGGATCCCAGATATCTGTATTGTTCTGTGATGCTGTACATTTCTGTGATGTTGCATTTTATCACGCCTTGAGCGAAATATAATATATTGGTATATATATTAGTAGATGTTGTATATGTTTTGCATCCGCGCTAGTCCAGTCCCCGCTCTGTCGTTAGTTAGCTAACCTAACGGGTAATGACGGGACCCAGTGGCAAATGCGGATGGCATATACGTACATCAGTATATTTTCGTTCTTTGTGGTGTGATCTATTGATGGGACTGCGTTGATTCGGATCAATGCAAGTTAAAAACAAACCTAATCTGATGTTGTTGGAACACTTTTCAAAAAGCTGTTATTGCAAGGACGTTCTCTTTTGTTTTGCATCGTGATATTCAGTTGGAATATCCTGCTCCTCAGTCGACGAGGCAAGGGCCGAGATCTCTTCACCGGGAGTGACCCCTTGGACAAAAAGTTTGCGTCAGGGCAATAACTTCACTATAGCCGATTGCTTTTGCTTTGCATCGTGGTATTCAGTTGGAATATCCTGCACCTCATTCTACGAGGAAAGAGCCGAGATCCCTTCATCGGGAGTGACCTCTTTAGCAATGGTTTTCGTCACTATATTTTTAAAAGCTATCAGTTCCTTCAACGATATCAAGTTCATTACGTTAAAGGTTTTCGCTAGAAACCATTCGTAGCCCTCCGTCGTTTCATATGGGTGGTCAATAGTATTCAAGCTGTGTTTGTTGGCCAGGTCAAGGCACAGTGTTTGGTAGCTGTTGGGTATTCATATGCAGCATAGATAGATGCGTTGGTTTGGGACAGTCGTACTACCTTGTTGGCCAAAGTCAAGGGTATGTACGGGTGGGTTCAAATTGACCTGGAGAATGACGGGTAGAACTTGACATATGACTTATGATTTGTTGGCCAAAGTCAAGGTCATAAGAGCATGGGGCAAAAATCCACATCGGGAGTTTCAAAAGAACTGAAACTTGCTAGATATGCGCATACCTTCTGGAGTGTGATGACGTGAGCGGATTCCGTCACGTTATCATGCAATGATAGTTGGATCCCGATTCCCACTGATGAGTTGGTTTACTCCTCGGGTGATCCCGCTAATTCTTCTTTCAGGTTTGGAGGAGAATTTGAGGTTACAGTGGGAGGTTTCCAGATTAGATAAATTGGTAACCATTCTGATCTAGGTTAGAGTGCACGCTGAGTGTTTCCTTTCTCTCTCTCTGGCAGCGACCATTGACCCGACCCTAAGACTATGACTTAGTGACCAAGTTGACCGAACCTTCTTAAACACTGGCTTTTGGATTGTCATAGTTGCAGACCTCATTGCCACTCCTGCTTTTACCCTTTTCTCCAGGACACCCGTATTACTACGAACGTCCACTTCCATTGGACAAAACCATCGTATGGTTATATACGAACTCGAAGGAATTCGAGGATGGTTTCTGGTTCTGGAGAAAACGAATAGGACTATCCAGTTGTCTTCTCCTTTTACCTTCTCTCTCAGATTGCGAATACTCCTTGGCTTAGGAGATAGTACACCTATTACGCAAATTGGATAGTCTTCTTCCAAACCTTAGGCTGGTGCCGAACGGTAGGGAATGAAGAAAACTAATTAGCCTAAACGGTGTACAGAAGGTATTAAGTTAAGACAAAGAAAGAGATTAGTAAAAGGGCAAAGTAAATTGCGACTGATATTCACGACCAAACCAAGTATTTCTTCGCCAATCCTAAATCACCTTTGTATTTCTCCACGTCACTCCGTATCACTACGAAGATCCACAGTTTATTGGATACTCCATCGTATGGTTATATACGAACTCGAAAGGAACTTGTTTCAGTTCGGGGATGGATTCTGGTTCAGGAGAAATAGGAATAAGGTCTATTCGGTTGTCTTTTATCTTCACCTTCTCTCGCTTTGCGTGTGCTCCTAGGATTAGGACAGTACACCCATTATGCTTATTGGATAGTCTTCTTCCAAACCATAGGCTGGTGCCGAACGGTAGGGAAGGAAGAAAACCATTTGGCCTAAAGGGGTGTAAAGAAGGTAATGACTAAAGACATATAAAGGGATTTGGAGAGATGGCAAAGAATTATACGGTTACAGTTGTGAATCTGTATAATGGAAGAGGCATTACTAGGAATATCGGTGTTGGAGATAGTGCCCTCAGAGTCAATTATTAGGTCGCAGGTACGTGATTACAATGATTGATGGAGGACCTATCCCGGTAGGACAGTCTTACTCGAGATGATAGTATGCTATCTGGTTTACCTTTATCATCGTGTACTGTTTTAGGTGACCTGACAAGTTGCTATTACACGTTGATAGAGCCCCTAGGATTCTTGCTTGACCACCAGCAGTATGAGGGCGATCATATAAGTGGGAGCTGGGGTCTATAAGCATATCCTTAAATGGTCCCTAGTCGTGTGAGTTTCGAGACAAGGCATCGATACTCCAGAGTAGACTGGTGTATACAGTCGAGACCCCGACGAGGGGCGGTGGCCGGTCTCACAAGCCACTGGTGTCAGTTGGATCACCTAAGATGTATACAGGTGCTCATTGGGTTATGAGTACACCGGACAGGACTCGCCGGGAACATGCTAATTGGTCATATACCAGACGTCAAATGGCAGTTCCCTTGTGACATGTGTGCAGGTTAGTTCATCGACCTGGGGATCGTCATTTGTCTCGTGTGAGTTCCCACTGTACTTTGATTACTACCCTACCACGGCTCAAAGGAGTCGTGCAAACAGGTTTTAGTTGGGTACAGTCCCGAGCCACATGGAGGCAGTGAGCGTATCTTCAGGGGTTCGTCTCTCCCGGTATTGGGGGTGAGGTCGTGCTGTGTCTAGGAGAGCCATTACACGAAGCCCTCGGCCGAGGCAAGGAGATTTACTGGTAGGTATTCCAGTAGTATCTCAGGGTGTTCTGGGCTACACTCCGACACGACTTGTACCGCTTTTGGGGGTCTGACTTTTACCAACCCCCTAGGCCCGCCATGCGATGCTCATAGACGAACGGACCGGACTGTACGGATATGGTCACTGACAGGCTCAGTAGGGAGTCAGGCTGAGTTCGCTCACAGACGTCCCTTTTGGTCAATACCTGGTAGCCCGTTATGTATTGGCTTATACCTCTAACGTGCTAGTGGTTAAATCCACAACCAAGGTGTTGACGAGTCTTTAGAGTCCCCCACATTCTGTTACTCAGCTTTCGGGCGAAAGGTTGTAGAGGCCGTATGGAGATATGGCAGGGTCCGATCAGATACGTGCGGTATTGCACGGATCAGGATCGGACAGTTTGTACTATAGGCCGTATGGTTATATGGCAGGGTTCGATCTGATACGTGCGGTATTGCACGGATCAGGATCGGACGAACATTACTAACCGGCTTTGGTTTAAGCCGGATCCTAGTTTAGTACAGTGTAGATTTTGTCTCTTTGCATTTGTATTTCGGTCGAAATACAGATGCGGGTGTGTATGCACAGTATCGGGGTTTTCCTGTAATTTATTACGGGACCAGTTTTCTGGAGTTGCCAGTTTGCTTTCCGTTTCGGCCGATTTCCATTGTTCCGTTCATTGGCCGAAGATTGGTGGAGGAGGGCTTATTTGCATTGTTGCAAATAAGTATTTGTGGAGGGGGTATTTGCTTATATTTGTATCATGATGGTTTCATGATGGAGCCCATCCCTTGAATTTTCTTATGTTCATGATTGCTTGACTTTGTTGATGGGTTATGATGATTGTTTTGGTGTGTTGGTTTTACTAGTAATCATTTCCACACATCATAACTCCACACTCTCTCTCTTGCATTATGATATACCCTCCCCTTGGCTTTTTCTCTCTCTTGCTCTTGCATTGTTTGGCCGGCCATATGGGAGGGGGGGTTGTCCAAAATATTGAGGTGGGGAAATGTTGTTCATTTCATGCACCAAAGTTCTCCAAGCTCCTCCATATACTTCTTGTTCAATCCCTCCACCAATGGCAACCTCCACTACCCCAAAAAGAGACACAAGTTCTACAACATATTCTACAGCAAATCTTGGACACGTCGAGTAGCCGGCTTCGTGCCCGAGTTGCCTCGGCATTGAGGTGGGAGCCCGTAAAAGAAGTAGGCGATGTGGTGCACTTCCGGCGACGAGGAGGAGACGGGACATTCCGCAGGAGATCGGGACGATGACGAGAAGACCGGAGGACTTGGATCGTCGGTATATCTCTATTCCCTTTCTTGTAGATAGCTAGGACTAATTAATGGTTCGATCCGGGTATTAGTGCGCGGCGGTTTGCCAGTTCAAGTAAAAATTAAAGTTTATCACCGCTTCCGCATTTGGCCGTCGGATTGACGGCCGGGGCGCCGCCGTGCACTTACAGTGGTATCAGAGACTCGCCATTAACTTAGTCTAGCTTTCCTTAATGTGTTTTACAATTCCGATCGATGAAATGTTCCGAAAACCCAATATCACCCACGACAGTTTTCTGTTGTTTTTTTTCAGTCTCGAAAAATTTTTCAGGTTGTAAAATATTGATGTACTAGAAATTGTAAGACTACTGTACAAATTCGAAGCACTGATCTTCTAACCAGAGCGCGGAACCGCGGCCAAAACCCACTTGTGGACGCGGTTACGCCGCAGTATGGAGGAATCAGTGGGTTGGGTTTTTACAGTGGGCTTCTGGGGAGATTTTAGGGGTTTTGGAATATTAATTTTGGGCCCAGAATTTCTTGATGTGCTACAGTAGTACTTGGGGGCCCACTTGTTAAAGTTTGATCGATCGGATATTTAAACACATTATTTCACAGTATTTATATTATATCTGCGACCGTGAATGTCACTCGATCGGTAAATCCGGTCTAACTGCTATAGCCCGGTTAGACGGATTTGCGAACGTGACTTTCACGTTGATGTTCTGTTTTGCTGTGATGTTGCGGATCGGTCGTGGGGGATAGCCTGGATGCAATGCTAGTACAGTTGTGGTTGTATTATGTACATTTGATATTGCGGGGCGAGCGTCCGACATGTGGACTGCCGTCACTGCCTGATTGTATTATTATTTTGGGGCACGGCCAGGTTGCGGTCGATGTACCCGTTGTATGTATATTTTACTTTCTGTACTAGGATTGCCCCGCGGAGGGGTGCACGGATAGCCGGGTTCTAGAGGGCAACAAGCCCGCATCTCATGGCATTGAGACGGAAGGGGCTTCACTCTAGGATTGGCGGGCTATTCGTCGCACTCGTAGGGGGTACAGGTTGACCCAGGAGGGGTGCCCAAGTTACCGGATTCCGTGAAGTGCTGGGTGGTCCATTCACGGCGCTGAAGGGGGCTGCCTCGCTTCAGGTTTTGGCGGGTGACTTGCCGCGCCCGTAGGGGTCTAGGTTCTCATTGCACAGGCTATCCACACGACCAGGGGAACGTCGGGTTTCAGTAGTGGCTCTGTGAAACCCGGGGATCCCAGATATCTGTATTGTTTCTGTGATGCTGTTCATTCTCTGTGATGTTGCATTTTATTCACGCCTTGAGCGAAATATAATATATTGGTATATATATTTGTAGATGTTGTATATGTTTTGCATCCGCGCTAGTCCAGTCCCCGCTCTGTCGTTAGTTAGCTAACCTAACGGGTAATGACGGGACCCAGTGGCGAATGCGGATGGCATATACGTACGTCATATTATTTTCGTTCTTTGTGGTGTGATCAATTGATGGGACTGCATTGATTCGGATCAATGCAAGTTAAAACAAACCTAATCTGATGTTGTTGGAACACTTTTCAAAAAGCTGTTATTGCAAGGACGTTCACTTTTGTTTTGCATCGCGGTATTCATTTAGAATATCCTGCTCCTCAATCGACGAGGCAAGGGCCGAGATCCCGTCACCGGGAGTGACCCCTTGGACAGAAGTTTGCGTCAGGACATTAACTTCACTATAGCCGACTACTTTTGCTTTGCACCGTGGTATTCAGTTAGAATATCCTGCACCCTATTCTACGGGGAAAGAGCCGAGATCCCTTCACCGGGAGTGACCTCTTTAGCGAAGGTTGTCGTCACTATATTTCTAAAAAGCTATTCGTTCCTTCGACGATATCAAGTTCTTTACGTTAAAGGTTTTCGCCAGAAACCATTCGTAGCCCTCCGTCGTTTCATATGGGTGGTCAATAGTATTCAAGCTGTGTATGTTGGCCAAAGTCAAGGCACAGTGATTGGTAGCTATTGGGTATTCATATGCAGCATAGATAGATGCGTTGGTTTGGAACAGTCGTACTGCCATGTTGGCCAAAGTCAAGGGTATGTACGGGTGGATTCAAATTAACCTGGAGAATGACGGGTAGAACTTGACATGTGACTTATGATATGTTGGCCAAAGTCAAGGTCATAAGAGCATGGGGCAGAAATCACATCGGGAGTTTCAAAAGAACTGAAACTTGCCAGATATGCGCATACCTTCTGGAGTGTGATACCGTGAGCGGATTCCGTCACGTTGTCATGCGATGATAGTTGGATCCCGATTCCTACTGATGAGTTGGTTTACTCCTCGGGTGTTCCCGACTAATTCTTCTTTCAGGTTTGGAGGAGAATTTGAGGTACAGTGGGAGGATTCCTGATTAGATAAATTGGTAACCAATCTGATCTAGGTTAGAGTGTACGCTGAGTGTTTCTTTTCTCTCTCTCTTTGGCAGCGACCATTGACCCGACCCTAAGACTATGACTCAGTGACCAAGATTGACCGAACCTTCTTAAACACTGGCTTTTGGATTGTCAGAGTTGCAAACCTCATTGCCACTCCTACTTTTACCCTTTTCTCCAAGACACCCCGTTTTACTACGAATGTCCACTTCCATTGGACAAAACCATCGTATGGTTAGATACGAACTCGAAAGAATTTATTCGAGGATGGTTTCCGGTTCTGGAGAAAACGGATAGGATTATTCAGTTGTCTTTTCCTTTTACCTTCTCTCAAGTTATGAGTACTCCTTGGTTTAGGGGTAGTACACCTATTACGCAAATTGGATTGTCTTCTTCCAAACCTTAGGCTGGTGCCGACCGGTAGGGAATGAAGAAAACCAATTAGCCTAACGATGGTGTACAGAAGGTATTAAGTTCAGACAAAGCAAGGGATTAGTAAGAGGGCAAAGTAAATTGCAACTGATATTCACGACCAAACCAAGTATTCCTTCGCCAATCCTAAATCACCTTTGTATTTCTCCAGGACACTCCGTATCACTACGAAGATCCACAGTTTATTGGATACTCCATCGTATGGTTATATACGAACTCGAAAGGAACTTGTTCCAGTTCGGGGATGGATTCTGGTTCAGGAGAAATAGGAATAATATTTATTCAGGTGTCTTTTATCTTCACCTTCTCTCGCATTGCGAGTATTCCTAGGATTGGGACAGTACACCCATTATGCTTATTGGATAGTCTTCTTCCAAACCATAGGCTGGTGCCGAATGGTAGGGAAGGAAGAAAACCATTTGGCTTAAGGGGTGTACAGAAGGTAAAGACTAAAGACATATGAAGGGATTTGGAGAAGTGGCAAAGAACTATACGGTTACAGTCGTGAATCTGGAAGAGGCATTACTAGGAATACCAGGATACCCCACCGAAACATTTCAATGTTTCAGTTTCACTGTGTAGTGTTAAAAGAAAACTGATTTCCCGATTAGACACTTGCTCCAGGGTATGTATTTACCAGGTATGATTCTCACATCTGCATGGTTTTACAGATGATGAGTGGGAGTAGATTATTGGGAATTGGGTGATCATCCTCATTATATCGGGATTCGTTGTAATCGGTGATATTTGAGGAAATCACCTGGGCTGTTTGCCGGTCGGCAAATATTTAGTTTTGAATATCCGCTGTTATGCACCAATTTCAAATTGATATATCTGTACGTCTATTTTCATAGAGTGAGATATACCTTTCTGAAATTATGTCTACGACATTTACCTATATCGGTGGACGGTTAGGTAAGGAGCATTGAACAGCGGTGTAATTCTTCTTAACCATAAGTACAGTTTTCAACCTACGACACACAGTGAATGAGTTATCAGACTCAAGGGACTTATACAGAGTATTGTATGTTGTCCAGGGTCCATCAGGACAGAGGGGTTGGTCCTCGTACTATATTCGAGTTACTTATGACTTCTCTAGTTTTTAGACAGGTGTTTCGCGGAAACACAGGGTCTGAATTTTGAGAAATTATAGGTATTTGAATACAGTAGAGAACCAAGTATAGCAAGTATCGAGATTCTTCAAAGAGATCGAAGATGTAGATACTTGTGTACGGTATTCAGTTGATAGTAATGATTTAAGAGATCTTGCTTCTCTTTCAGGTTACTCATGATTGGAAGCATTCCTAAGTTGAGTAACGCTGATCGGCCTCCTTCCATTTAGTTGACATGCACTGGAGACAGCTGCATGATTTGAATCTGGTTCAATTAAATCAGTGCCTCTGGTCCTATATTGGATATAGAACAGTTCGTATCTTAACGATGTTAAGGTACGGGGAGTTGTCCGGCTTATGCTTAAAACCAGACACTGGACAACTCAAGGCATGTTTGTGGGTTGACCCAGGCTATGACGCGGGTTGATTTTCTACCATCTGGATGAACAATAGCAATATTGTTCTAGACTCGCCACAGTTTTAATAAAAATGGATTTTTTCAGAAAACAGTAGTGGGAGTATGGTTGAACTGGAAGTGATTCCAGAACCACAAACGATTACTTAAGATTTGATAAGGAACCTAAAGATTCAATCTGGTTTGACATTCCATTGGCCACTCCGCAGATACGGTGGGTAACTTCAAGCACCTGAGAGGTACTACGGTAGCCTCAAGGACGGTGACAGGGAAGTTCTTGTTTACCCACAATTGCCATTGCTGTTGTTCCAGGTTGCGAGACCCGGCGGGAGGATGAGTATAGCGTCGTTCTGAACTCGCTTTAGAAGTGTACGTGTATATGACTCTGCCAGAGGGTTGTCGTAGTCAGTGGGAGCAACGGAAGCATTGGTGGACAGGTGGCTTATGTCTATTTATAGACTAAAGCAGATATAGCGGAGATAGATCATCTATTTCTGACGTGACAGTCATAGGTTTGACTTCATCGGAATAGGGGATGGATCTGTTGAGAAGGTAGTAGGGTGTGATATCCTGGTATTTGGATGACATACACATAGTAGGAAAAGAAACTCCTATACTACAATCGGTTATACTTTGGTCGTCACACAGTGGTTTCTCCACATGGGACTTGGACATTATATCAGACATTCTGGTTACTAGATCTATGGTTTTAGATCTAGATTTGGGTGGTTTCCCAATCAGGGTACTTAGACAGCATTCTAAGAGTATTTAGAATGGACGACTCCTGGCACGGTAGTGTACCTGCAGGTAATGGAGTCACCCTCTCTAAAGGTGTCTTATAGACTAAAGCGGAGAGGGATGCACATGATTGACAGATCACTTGCTCAGGCAATTGAGTCAATCGTGAGATGTCAAGTACCACACCAGATGTTGTTCTTGCACTAGATGCAATAAGTTGACATTGATCCAATCCTGGAGAAACGGTCGGAAGCAGTTTTAGAACATAAGTGGATGTTCTAGGGATATGATAACGACAGCCTCATTCGGGAAACAGTTATCATTCCAGGCTTCCAAGGTGACATGGACGACAAGGAGGTTGTCAGAGCTATAGTTTTTCCTTCTGATGAGGGGCAGTATTTTGGACAGGTGGTCCAAGGCAATACTGAGGGTGGCATGGCGCAGGATACTGATTAAGTTCAGTTGACGATACAGTCTAAGAAGTCTGGATTTGGAGTTCATTTATGAGCTAAGTCCCATCAGACATCCAGACACATTCTAAGACAGGTATTGCTCATTTCGGGAGATGGGTTTCTCCGCGAACTTGAGATATAGAGAGACATAGAAAGAAACAACAAAGCGGATCCACTCACTGAGGCTATTCCTCGAACGCAATAGTTTTGCAAACGAGCTTTGTGAGACTGACTAGTAGAGGAGTTGGGTGTTCGGTGTCACACGGGCTGTGAGTATGCGACATCGCAATAATTGGCCTTGAGTGCAAGTGGGAGATTGTTGGAGATAGTGCCCTCAGAGTCAATTATTAGGTCACAGGTACGTGATTGCAATGATTGATGGAGGACCTATCCCGGTAGGACAGTCTTACTCGAGATGATAGTATGCTATCTGGTTTACCTTTATCATCGTGTACTGTTTTAGGTGACCTGACAAGTTGCTATTACACGTTGATAGAGCCCCTAGGATTCTTGCTTGACCACCAGCAGTATGAGGGCGATCATATAAGTGGGAGCTGGGGTCTATAAGCATATCTTAAATGGTCCCTAGTCGTGTGAGTTTCGAGACAGGGCATCGATACTCCAGAGTAGACTAGTGTATACAGTCGAGACCCCCGACGAGGGGCGGTGGCCGGTCTCACAAGCCACTGGTGTCAGTTGGATCACCTAAGATGTATACAGGTGCTCATTGGGTTATGAGTACACCGGACAGGACTCGCCGGGAACATGCTAGTTGGTCATATACCAGACGTCAGATGGCAGTTCCCTGGTGACATGTGTGCAGGTTAGTTCATCGACCTGGGATCGTCATTTGTCTCGTGTGAGTTCCCACTATACTTTGATTACTACCCTACCACGGCTCAAAGGAGTCGTGCAAACAGGTTTAGTTGGGTACAGTCCCGAGCCACATGGAGGCAGTGAGCGTATCTTCAGGGGTTCGTCTCTCCCGGTATTGGGGGTGAGGTCGTGCTGTGTCTAGGAGAGCCATTACACGAAGCCCTCGGCCGAGGCAAGGAGATTTACTGGTAGGTATTCCAGTAGTATCTCAGGGTGTTCTGGGCTACACTCCGACACGACTTGTACCGCTTTTGGGGGTCTGACTTTTACCAACCCCCTAGGCCCGCCATGCGAGTGCTCATAGACGAACGAACCGGACTGTACGTATATTGTCACTGACAGGCTCAGTAGGGGTCAGGCTGAATTCGTCACAGAGCTGAATTCGCTCACAGACGTCTCTTTTGGTCAATACCTGGTAGCCCGTTATGTATTGGCTTATACCTCTAACGTGCTAGTGGTTAAATCCACAACCAAGGTGTTGACGAGTCTTAGAGTCCCCCACATTCTGTTACTCAGCTTTCGGGCGAAAGGTTGTAGAGGCCGTATGGAGATATGGCAGGGTCCGATCAGATACGTGCGGTATTGCACGGATCAGGATCGGACAGTTTGTACTATAGGCCGTATGGTTATATGGCAGGGTTCGATCTGATACGTGCGGTATTGCACGGATCAGGATCGGACGAACATTACTAGCCGGCTTTGGTTTAAGCCGGATCCTAGTTTAGTACAGTGTAGATTTTGTCTCTTTGCATTTGTATTTCGGTCGAAATACAGATGCGGGTGTGTATGCACAGTATCGGGGTTTTCCTGTAATTTATTACGGGACCAGTTTTCTGGAGTTGCCAGTTTGCTTTCCGTTTCGGCCGATTTCTATTGTTCCGTTCATTGGCCGAAGATTGGTGGAGGAGGGCTTATTTGCATTGTTGCAAATAAGTATTTGTGGAGGGGGTATTTGCTTATATTTGTATCATGATGGTTTCATGATGGAGCCCATCCCTTGACTTTTCTTATGTTCATGATTGCTTGACTTTGTTGATGGGTTATGATGATTGTTTTGGTGTGTTGGTTTTACTAGTAATCATTTCCACACATCATAACTCCACACTCTCTCTCTTGCATTATGATATACCCTCCCCTTGGCTTTTTCTCTCTCTTGCTCTTGCATTGTTTGGCCGGCCATATGGGAGGGGGGGTTGTCCAAAATATTGAGGTGGGGAAATGTTGTTCATTTCATGCACCAAAGTTCTCCAAGCTCCTCCATATACTTCTTGTTCAATCCCTCCACCAATGGCAACCTCCACTACCCCAAAAAGAGACACAAGTTCTACTACATATTCTACAGCAAATCTTGGGCACGTCGAGTAGCCGGCTTCGTGCCCGAGTTGCCTCGGCATTGAGGTGGGAGCCCGTAAAAGAAGTAGGCGATGTGGTGCACTTCCGGCGACGAGGAGGAGACGGGACATTCCGCAGGAGATCGGGACGATGACGAGAAGACCGGAGGACTTGGATCGTCGGTATATCTCTATTCCCTTTCTTGTAGATAGCTAGGACTAATTAATGGTTCGATCCGGGTATTAGTGCACGGCGGTTTGCCAGTTCAAGTAAAAATTAAAGTTTATCACCGCTTCCGCATTTGGCCGTCGGATTGACGGCCGGGGCGCCGCCGTGCACTTACAATCGGGATACCCCATCGAAACATTTCAATGTTTCAGTTTCACTGTGTACTGTTAAAGGAAAACTGATTTCCCGATTAGACACTTGCTCCAGGGTATGTATTTACTAGGTATGATTCTCACATTTGTATGGTTTTACAGATGATGAGTGGGAGTAAGTTATTGGGAATTGGGTGATCATCCTCATTATATCGGGATTCGTTGTAATCGGTGATATTTGAGGAAGTCACCTGGGTTGTTTGCCGGACGGCAAATATTTGGTTTTGAATATCCGTTGTTATGCACCAATTTCAAATTGATATATCTGTACGTCTATTTTCATAGAGTGAGATATACCTTTTTGAAATTATGTCTATGACATTTACCTATATCAGTGGATGGTTAGGTAAGGAGCATTGAACAGCGGTGTAATTCTTCTTAACCATAAGTACAGTTTTCAACCTACGACACACAGTGAATGAGTTATCAGACTCAAGGGACTTGTACAGAGTATTGTATGTTGTCCAGCGTCCATCAGGACAGAGGGGTTGGTCCTCGTACTATATTCGGTTTACTTATGACTTCTCTAGTTTTTAGACAGCTGTTTCGTGGAAACACAAGGTCCGAATTTTGAGAAGTTATAGGTATTTGAATAAAGTAGGGAACCAAGTATTGCAAGTATCGGGATTCTTCAAAGTGATCGAAGATGTAGATTCTTGTGTATGGTGTTCAGTTGATAGTAATGATTAAGAGAACTTGCTTCTCTTTCAGGTTACTCATAATTGGAAGCATTCCTAAGTTGAATAACGCTGATCGGCCTCCTTCCATTTAGTTGACTTGCACTGGAGACAGCTGCATGATTTGAATCTGGTTCAATTAAATCAGTGCCTCTGGTTCTATATTGGATATAGAACAGTTCATATCTTAACGATGTTAAGGTACGGGGAGTTGTCCGGCTTATGCTTAAAACCAGATTCTGGATAACTCAAAGGCACGTTTCTGTAATGGCTGTTTGTGGGTTGACCCAGGCTATGACGAGGGTTGATTTTCTACCATCTGGAAGATCAATAGTGATATTGTTCTTGACTCGCCACAGTTTTATCAAAAATGGATTTTTTCAGAAAACAGTAGTGGGAGTATGGTAGAACTGGAAATGATTCCAGAACTGCAAATGATTACTGAAGATTTAATAAGAACCTAAAGATTCAATCTGGTTGGACATTCCATTGGCTACTCCGCAGATAAGGTGGGTAACTTCAGACACCCGAGAGGTACTCAAGTAGCCTCAAGGACGATGACAGGGAAGTTCTTGTTTACCCAGACTTGCCATTGCTGTTGTTCCAGACTGTGAGACCCGGCAGAAGGATGAGTATATCGTCGTTCTAAACTTGCTTTAGAAGTGTACGTCTATATGACTCTGCCAGAGGGTTGTCGTAGTCAGCGGGAGCAGCGGAAGCATTGGTAGACAGGTAGCTTATGTCTATTTATAGACTAAAGCGGATATAGCGGAGATAGGTCATCAATTTCTGATGTGACAGTCATAGGTTTGACTTCGTCAGAATAGGGGATGGATCTGTTGAGAAGGTAGTAGGGTGTGATGTCATGGTATTTGGATGACATACATAGAGTAGGAAGTGATATTCCTATACTACGATCGGTTATACTTTGGTCGTCACACAGTGGTTTCTCCACATAGGACTTGGACATTATATCAGACATACTGGTTACTGGATCTGTGGTATTAGATCTAGATTTGGGTGGTTTCCCAAATAAGGGTACATAGACACCATTCTAAGAGTATTTAGAATGGACGACTCCTGGCATGGTGGTGTACCTGCAGGTGATGGAGTCACCCTCTCTAAAGGTGTCTTACAGACTAAAGGGGAGAGGGATGTGCATGATTGGCAGATCACTTGCTTAGGCAATTGAGTCAATCATGAGATGTCAAGTACCACACCAGATGTTGCTTTTGCACTAGATGCAATGAGTTGTCATTGATCCAATCCTGGAGAAACAGTCGGAAGCAGTTTTAGAACATAAGTGGATGTTCTATGGAAATGATAACGACAGCCTCATTAAGGAGACAGTTATCATTCCAAGCTTCCAAGGTGACATGGACGACAGGCTGATTGTCAGAGTTATAGTTTTCCCTCTGACGAGGGGCAGTATTTTGGACAGGTGATCCAGGCAGATACTGAGGGAGGCATGGCGCAGGATACTGATTAACTTCAGTTGACGGTACAGTCTAAGAAATTTGGATTTGGAGTTCATTTATGAGCTAGGTCCCATCAGACATCCAGACATTCTAAGACAGGTATTGCTCATTTCGGGAGATGGCTTTCTCCGCGAACTTAAGATATAGAGAGACATAGAAAGAAACATCAAGGCGGATCCACTCACTGAGGCTATTCCTCGAACGCAATAGTTTCGCAAACGAGTTTTGTGAGACTGACTAGTAGAGGAGTTGGGTGTTCGGTATCACACGGGCTGTGAGTATGCGACATCGTAATAATTAGCCTTGAGTGCAAGTGGGAGATTGTTGGAGATAGTGCCCTCAGAGTCAATTATTGGATCACAGGCGCGTGATTGCAATGATTAAGGGAGGACCTATCCCGGTAGGACAGTCTTGCTCGAGATGATAGTATGCTATCTGGTTTATCTTTATCATCGTGTACTGCTTTAGGTGACCTTACGGGTCGCTATTACACGTTGATAGAGCCCCTAGGATTCTTGCTTGACTTCCAGCAGTATGAGGGCGATCATATACGTGGGAGCTGGTAGTCTATAAGCACATCCTTAAAAGGTCCCTAGTCGTGGGAGTTTCGAGGTAGGGCATCGATACTCCAGAGTAGACTAGTGTATACAGTCGAGACCCCGACGAGGGGCGGTGTCCAGTCTCACAAGCCACTGGTGTCAGATTGGATCACCTAAGATGTATACAGGTGCTCATTGGGTTATGAGTACACCGGACAAGGCTCACCGGGAACATGCTAGTTGGTCTTATACCTGACGTCAGATAGCAGTTCCCTGGTGACATGTGTACAGGTTAGTTCATCGACCTGAGGATCGTCATTTGTCTCGTGTGAGTTCCCACTGTACTTTGATTACTACCCTACCACGCTCAAAGGAGACGTGCAAATAGGTTTTAGTTGGGTACAGTCCCGAGCCACATGGAGGCAGTGAGCGGATCTTCAGGGGTTCGTCTCTCCCGGTATTGGGGGTGAGGTCGCGCTGTGTCTAGGAGAGCCATTACACGAAGTCCTTGGCCAAGGCAGGAGATTTACTGGTAGGTATTCCAGTAGTATCTCAGGGTGTTCTGGGCTACACTCCGACACAACTTGTACCGCTTTTGGGGGTCTGACTTTTACCAACCCCCTATGCCCGCCATGCGATACTCATAGACGAACGGACCGGACTGTACGGATATTGTCACTGACAGGCTCAGTAGGGTGTCAGGATGAATTCACTCATCGACGTCCCTTTTGGTCAATAGCTGGTGGCCCGTCACGTATTGGCTTATACCTCTGACGTGCTAGTGGTTAAATCCACAGCCATAGTATTGACGAGTCTTTAGAGTCCACCACACTTACAGTTACTCAAGTTTTCGGGCGAAACGCTGTAGAGGCCGTATGAAGATATGGCAGGGTCCGATCAGATACGTGCGGTATTGCACGGATCAGGATCGAACGGTTAGTACTAGAGGCCGTATGGATATATGGCAGGGTTCGATCAGATACGTGCGGTATTGCACGGATCAGGATCGGACGGATATTACTAGCCGGTTTTGGTTCAAGCCGGATCCTGGTATTGTACAATGTAGATTTTGTCTCATTGCATTTGTATCCGGTCGGAATACAGATGCGGGTGTGTATGCACAGTATCGGGATTTTCCTGTAATTCATTACGGGACCAGTTTTCTGGAGTTGCCAGTTTGCTTTCCGTTCCGGCCGATTTTCCTTTATTCCTTCGCGGCCGGACTTTTCCGATGGAGGGGGATATTTGCAAGTTTGCAAATAACATTTTGTGGAGGGTTTATTTGTGAGATGAGAGATTATGATAGCATCTTTAGATTCCCTTTTCATCTTTTCTTTTCATGCATCATTACATGTATTAATGAGATGAGATTGATTTGTGTTTAGATGTGAGGCTTGCTTTTGTGGATATGGTCACCCTATGCTTTTACTACACTCACCCCCTTTGTTAATTTCCTTCTTGTTAAGGCCGGCCACACTTTAGGGGAGATGAGGGTGGTTCATTTTGTATGAGGAAATTTCGTTATCTCATTATTTATGGCTTGTTCACAAAACCCTTCTCACCTCTCCAAAGTTCAATCCATCTATCCCTCCATCAAGGCAACTTCAAACCCTCAAAGAGACAATGGCTACTACACTTTTCTACAGCAAATCTTGGACGTGTCGGCTAGCCAACTTCGCGTCCGAGTTGCCTCGGTCCAGAGGTGGGAGCCCGTAAAAGATGCAGGCGATGTGGTGCCCTTCCGGCAAGGAGGCGACAATCGGAGTTTCCGCGGGAGATCGGGACGACGACGAGAAGACCGGAGGACTCGGATCACTCGGTATATCTCTTCCCCATCTTGTAGTTAGCTAGGAATAGTTTAATGGCCCGATCCGGGTGTTTTGTGCGCGGTGGTGCCGGTTTGCTAGTTTGCAAAATCAAAGTTTTTCGCTTCCGCATTTGGCGTCGGATTGACGGCTGGGGCGCCGCCGTGCACTTACAATGTATACAGGTGCTCATTGGGTTATGAGTACACCGGACAGGACTCGCCGGGAACATGCTAGTTGGTATTATACCTGACGTCAAATAGCAGTTCCCTGGTGACATGTGTACAGGTTGGTTCATCAACCTGATATCGTCATTTGTCTCGTGTGAGTTCCCACTGTGCTTTGATTACTACCCTACCACGGCTCAAAGGAGTCGTGTAAACAGGTTTTAGTTGGGTACAGTCCCGAGCCACATGGAGGCAGTGAGCAGATCGGCAGGGGTTTCGTCTCTCCCGGTTTGGGGATGAGATCGCGTTGTGTCTAGGAGAGCCATTACACGAAGTCCTTGGCCAAGACAGGAGATTTACTGGTAGGTATTCCAGTAGTATCTAAGGGTGTTCTGGGCTACACTCCAACACGACTTGTACCACTTTTAGGGGTCTGACTTTTACTAACCCCCTAGGCCCACCATGCGATGCTCATAGACGAACGGACCGGACTGTACGGATATTGTCACTGACAGGCTCAGTAGGGTGTCAGGATGAGTTCGCTCATCGACCTCCCTTTTGATCAATACCTGGTAGCCCGTTACGTACAGCTAGTACCTCTGACGTGCTAGTGGTTAAATCCACAGCCAATGTATTAACGAGTCTTTAGAGTCCCCCACAGACTGTTTCTCAAGTTTCGGGCGAAACGTTGTAGAGGCCGTATGATATATGGCAGAGTTCGATCATATACGTGCGGTATTGCACGGATCATGATCGGACGGATCATACTAGTGGGCTTTGGTTTAAGCTGGATCCTAGTATTAGATTTGTTGGATTATTTTAGTCTCATCGCATTCGCATTCAGTCGGAATGCGGGTGCAGGTATGTATATACAGGTGAGTGGTATCCTTGTGATCATTCACGAGTTTACTTTAGATATTGCCGTATCTTTTTATTGTTGAAAACATTTGGATTAATGTTTGTAAATGGATATTATGAGCTAGAATTTCATCATGAGATGCATTAATGTGACATGGACATATATTATGACTCATGGTCTCTTTTTTGTGAAAAATGTCACATTAGTGGATTGATTTGTGTCTTGATTTGATGAGAGGAGAGAGAGGGGCTGCCTTAGGTGAGCTTGGTCTTGTATTTTTCTTCTCACTCTCTCTCATTTTATCATATGAAAACACAAAAAGAAAAGAAAGAGACTTCTTCTTCTTCTTCCTCTTTCTTCCTCTAGATCATAGCCTCCATCAATGGCAACACCTCTAACCTCCATCCAAATCCATGGATGCAAGAGACAAATTGATCACAACATTCTCTACTTCACCTTGGACACGTCGGCTAGCACACTTCGTGCCCGAGTTGCTTCGGATGAAGCTGGAGCCCGTAAAAGGAATCGATGATGTGGTGCCCTTTCCGATGAGGAGATCGAGACCGGAGATGCCGCAAGGAGCTTGGGATGGTAGCCAAAGACCGAAGGACACGGATCGATCAGTATAGCCATTCTATCCCTTCTCTAGATAGCTAGTTGTAGGTTAATGGTTCGATCCGGGATTTAAGCATACGATAGCGCCGGTTTCTAGTTTTGAAAAAGTTTTGTTTCCGCATTTTGGCCTCGGAAAGATGGCCGGGGCGCTACCATAAACTTACATGGTATCAGAGCCACGCCATTAACCTTTACTAGCTTGTTCTAGCGCGTTTAAAATATCGATCGATCGAAATTTCCGAATCGTATTTCCATTTCCGTGTGCTTGCTGTCGATTTTTAAAGTTGGTCAAAAAAATATTTTAGGCATCTTAAAAATACATGCAGGCATTAGTAAAGCTACAGAAAAAATTTGGAGATCTAACTCCAAAATTCCGCCGCGGAACTGCCGCTCAATGTAGCATTTGGCGGCCTTTCCGCGGCCCTTTTTGGGCTACAGTAACCTAAATTTTTTCTGGGGCTTTATTTCATGGAAATATGATTTCTTTGATATATAGTTTTGGCCCAGATTATTTTGAGTGCTGGAATTGTACTTGGGGCCCACTTCGAGAAGTTTTGTCGATCGGAATTTTAAATACGTTAGTTCACAATACTTACTTTATATCTGTGACCGTGAATGTCATTTGATCGGTAAATCCTGTCTAATTGCTATAGCCCTTTTAGAAGAATTTGCGAACGTGACATTCACGTTGAAGTTCTGTGTTGTGATGTGATGTTGCAGATTTGTCGTGGTGGATAGCCTGGATGCAATGGTAGTACAGTTTGGTTATATTTGTACATTTGATATTGCGGGGCGAGCGTCCGACATGTGGACTGCCGTCACTGCCTATTTGTATATTATTCTTTTGGGGCATAACCGGGCTGAGGTCGATGTACCCGTTGTATATATTTTACTTTCTGTACTAGGATTACCCTGCGGTGGGATGCACGGATAGCCGGGTTCTAGAGGGCAACGGGCCCGCATCTTATGGATTTGAGACGGAGGGGGCTTTACTCTAGAATTGGCGGGCTATTCGCCGCACTCGTAGGGGGTACAGGTTGACCCAAGGAGGGGTGCTCAAGTTACCGGATTCCGTGAAGTGCTGGGTGGTCCATTCACTTTACTGTAGGGGGCTGCCTCGCTTCAGGTTTTGGCGGGTAACTTGCCGCGCCTGTAGGGGTCTAGGATTTCATTGCACAGGCTATCCACACGACCAGGGGAACGTCGGGTTTTAGTAGCGGCTCTATGAAATACGGGGATCCCATATTTTCTGTATTGTTCTGTGATGCTTATTACATTTCTGTGATGTTGCATTTTATCACGCCTTGAGCGAATATTATATATTGATATATATACTAGTAGATGTTGTATATGTTTTACACCCGCGCTAGTCCAGTCCCCGCTCTGTCGTTAGTTAAGTAACCTAATGGGTGATGACGGGACCCAGTGACGAATACGGATGGCATATACGTACATCATATTTTCGTTCTTTATTGGTGCGATCAATTGATAGGACTGCACTGATTCCGATCAATGCAAGATAAACAAACCTATTCTAATGTTGTTGGAACATTTTTCAAAAAGCTGTTATTACAAGGACGTTCTCTTTTGTTTTGCACAATGGTATTCGGTAGTGAATATCCAGCACCTCAGTCGATGAGGCAAGGGCCGAGATCCCTTCACCGGGAGTGACCCCTTGGACAGAAGTTTGCGTCAGGGTAATAACTTCACTATAGTCGATTACTTTTTGCTTTGCATCATGGTATTCAGTTGGAATATCCTGCACCTCATTCTACGGGGAAAGAGCCGAGATCCCTTCACCGGGAGTGACCTCTTTAGCAAAGGTTTTCGCCACTATATTTATAAAAAGCTATCCGGTTCCTTCAACGATATCAAGTTCATTACGTTAAAAGTTTTTCGCCGAAAACCATTCGTAGCCCTCCGTCATTTCAGACGGGTAGCACAAAGTATTCATGCTATGTTTGTTGGCCAAAGTCAAGGCATAGTGTATGGTAGCTATTTGTTACTTTTCTGTTGCATAGATAAATACGTTGGTTTGGGACAGTCGTACTGCTTTGTTGGCCAAAGTCAAGGGTAGGTACGGGTGGGTTCAAATTAACCTGGATAATGACGGGTAGAACTTGACATGTGACTTATGACTTGTTGGCCAAAGTCAAGGTCATAATAGCATGGGGTAAAAATCACATCGGGTGTTTCTAAAGAAACTGAAACTTGCCAGATATGCGCATACCTTCTGCAGTGTGATAACGTGAGTGGATTCCATCGCGTTATCATGCGATGATAGTTGGATCCCGATTCCCACTGATGTGTTGGTTTACTCCTCGGGTGATCCCGACTAATTCTTCTTTCAGGTTTGGAGGAGAATTTGAGGTTACAGTGGGAGGTTTCCTGATTAGATAAACCGATGTCCATTCTGATCTAGGTTAGAGTGCACGCTGAGTGTTTCTTTTCTCTCTCTCTTTGGCAGCGACCTTGACCCGGCCCTAGACTATGACTCAGTGACCAAGTTAACCGAACCTTCTTAAACACTGGCTTTTGGATTCTCAGAGTTGCATACCTCATTGCCGCTCCTACTTTTACCCTTTTCTCCAGAACACCCCGTATTACTACGAACGTCCACTTCCATTGGATAAAACCATCGTATGGTTATATACGAACTCGAAGAAATTTATTCGAGGATGGTTTCCAGTTCTGGAGAAAACGAATATGACTATTCAATTGTCTTTTTCTTTTACCATCTCTCAGGTTGCGAGTGTTCCTTGGATTAGGACAGTACACCTATTACGCTAATTGGATAGTCTTCATCCAAACCATAGGCAGGTGCCGAAAGGTAAGGTATGAAGAAAGCCATTCAGCCTAGAAGGTGTACAGAAGGTATTAAGTTAACATATATAAAGGGATTAGTAAAGGGCAAAGTAAATTGCGACTGATATTCACGACAAAACCAAGTATTTCATCGCCACTCCTACTTCACCTTTGTATTTCTCCAGGACACTCCGTATCACTATGAAGATCCACAGTTTTTTGGATACCCCATCGTATGTGTAGGATTCCTAGGCACACCCATAAGGCTCTCCAACTGATCAAACATGTCCAATTCAAAATTTTCTATGTGTCAAAGAACCCTAAACTAGATCGTAACTAGAGGTAAGGCGAAAGAACATGGAAGTTAACAACTTAACTACAAGTGAAAATGACTACAACCTTTGTAGATCCGGTCCTCCACTTCTCTAGCTCGGTGTTGACGTCCCTCCGCTGCGATCATCGGAATCCCGGACTCTATTGTCGGTTTCATCGGAGAAATGGGCGGGCTAGGTCGATGACTTCGATGCCGAAGATGATCTACGTCGAGGCAACTCTAACTCAAGCTCCATCTTCACTTGGTCATGAAACTTGTGAAGATAACACTCTCTACTACATGGCAAGTGGTAGAGGATGAAAAAATAGGAAGTGGGTTCACTTTGGATTTGGATTTCTCACTTGGATTCATCACTTGGAATTTTCAAGAGAGCTTTCTTCTCTTCATGAAGAAGAAGAAGAAGAAAAGAAAAATGAATAATGAGTTATCTCGAAAAGAAAATCAAGTGATGTCTATCATTTAGCAACCATGGGTGAGTAAACTCATGTAGAGAGTAAACTAGGGTTTAGGCTAATGGTTGGGTTAAGGAAAGAAACAAAATGGTTAAGATTTTCAAAGCTTCAAGAGTAAAACAAAACAAGCCACCATTTTATTTCTTGCCAAAAATAAATAAAGAAAATAAATAAAACAAATGAAACCCTAACCATTAACTAAACATGGTGTATAGCATACACACACCCAAGTTTGCATGTATCATCAAACATGATACAATCAAGTGCACAAAAATATATCACATATACTACTTGTGCACATCAAGTGAGAAAATCAATCTTAAGTGAACAAATACTAGTTAATATAAAGTAATATATCATATATATAATTATACATTAAATCATTAAATCAACACTTGATTTAATGATCCGGTCATAACGCGTATTACCGACTAATATCAAGTGTATCAATATATCGAATCAACATTTGATTCGGTAACCCGCGCTATATCTTATATAACCATCCGATGATACGAATCGCGAGAATAGAATTCAGTATCACATACTGGTATTATTCTCGGTCCTGCACATATCTCATATGCGCTCCTATTGCGTTTCGCTTGAGCCAGGAAACCTCTGTGTAGGACTCTAAAGACTCGTCAATACGCCGGCAGTTGGTGATGATCATATCAAACACCCACAAGCCGCAAGCGGTCTGCCAAACGTAACGGCCACCCGGGTATTGAGCGATCAGAAGATCAACGAGCAAGCCTGCTCACACTCCTGTGAATCCAACCAGTAACACTTACCGTACAGTCCGGTCTGTTCGTCTGATATGTCGCATATCTCGCCTAGGGGTGGTAAACGTCAGACCCCAGTAGCTCGATAAGTCATGCCGATGTAAGGTCCATAACAAGCATGAAACTACTGATAACACTTACCAGTAAATCAGTGCAACCCTGGCCAGGGATTTCCAGTTATGGCCAGTCGAGCATAGCGCAACATCAACCCCTAATACCGGGAGAGACGAATCCCATCTTATCGCTCATTGCCTCCATGTGAATCGGGACTGTACCCAAAAACCACCTGTTTACATGACTTAGTAGAGCCGTGGTAGGGTGGAAATCAAAGCACAGTGGGAGACACACAAGACTCTATGACGAACTCGGGTCAACAGAATTAGCTATACCAGTGTCACCTGAGAACTGCCATCTGACGTGAGGTATAATACCATCTGGGAGTTCTCGACGAGTCCGTTCAGTGTACCCAGTCATCAATGAGCACCCGCATACCATCTCTGATGTCAAACACCAATGGATATGGGATCATCCATCGCCCATCACATGGGTCGAGAAGATATACGCTAGTCTACTCTGGAATATCGATGCCCCGTCTCGATATTCCCACGACTAGGAACATTGAAGGATGTACTCATTGACTACCCAGGCCCCACTAGTATGATCTACATCACAGTCCTGGAAGTCGAGTACACATCCTAAGGGCTTTATCAACATGTAACAGAGAGACAGAAAGTATACATGTTAAGATAAAGAGCAACTAGATAGCGTACTATCATGTCGAGCAAGAAAGTCCAACCTATATATGTCCCAGCATCCACTACAATATACATCCTATGTACAGTAATGGCCTCTAGGGCATATATATATAACTAACAATCTCCCACTTGCACTAGGGCCATCTGTAGCAGTGGTTGCAGTATCTAATACTCAACCATCCCATATAAGTCTCTCTCTGGGAAAAGGCCTTTGTGAGTGGATCCGCCGTGTTGTCCTCTGAGTCTACTCTCCTAACCTCGATCACCCTGGAGATCAACTATCTCCATGATCAGGTGATGCTGCCTCAGAATATGTCTGGGTCACTGATGGGACCGGGGTTCCTGGGCCAAAGCCACACTTCCATTGTCATACAATGGTAGGAACCTAGTTCATCTCATGAACCAATATACACCCAAACTGCCTCTTTGGTAGTATCTTTAATAGCGATGTTACTAGCCTTTATCCTCTAGTCTGCCACGGTATCTAGCTTGGAACACTTCCAACATACCGTCCCTCCACTAAAGGTAAAGACAATGCCTGTGACTGACATTCAGTCGTCCTTATCACCCTGGAACCTTTCCAGTGATTCTCCCCAGGATCAACTGATACCATCTCACTACAACTAGTGAGAATCCAAAACCCATCCTGCCCACTCTCAAAGTGATAACATCCATTTAGATCTATCTCATAGATCCAAAACCCAGGATTTAGGAGGTATCACTTTGATCCTATATGGAGAATCCATGTAATAAGAGGAGATTGACCGTGCGTAGCATAGGAAACTCTTTTCTTATCAAGAGTATGTTGTCCACGTACAATACGAGGATGACCACCTTACTCTCTACTACCTTTTTGTATATACAAGGTTCGTCTACCATTTTGATGAAGTCAAACTCTTTGACTACCACATCAAAACAGACGTTCCAACTCCGCGATACCTGCTTTATCCTGTAAAGCAACTTGCACATGTTTCCGCTGCTCCCACTGTTTACGAAGCCCTCTGGCTGTGTACTTATAGACGTTCTCTTCTAAATCAGTATTTAGAAAAATAGTCATGACACCCAACCACCAGATATCGTAGTCATGGTATGTAGCAATGTTAAGTAGGATCCGGATGGACTTAAGCATAGCCACTGGAAAAAGGTTTCATCATTATCCACGCCTGGTCGATGATGAAAACCATTAACAAGTCTAGCTTTGAAAGTCTCAACTTTTCCATCTACACCAAGTAATCTTCTCAAGATATACTTGCTCCTGATGGGGATTTAGCCCTTCAGATACAGCATCCAAAGCCCATACTTTGTTGGTGTACATGGATTCCATCTCAGATCGTTAAGCATCCAGCCATTCTTACAGAGTCCCTACTCTCGATGGCCTGCTCGAAACTAGTTGGGTCATCATCTCATGATGCAATCCTCGCTCCCACTGTCATCGAGAAACCGAAGTATCTCTCAGGCAGGTGAGGAACCCTGCTAGATCGGCGGAGAGGCTGAGGTTCGTTGGGGACTATAGAATCCTTTGGTTCTGTCAAATCATCAGCTGTAGTTTGTATAGCTGGAACTCCTTCCAGTTCTACAGAACTGACCTTGCCTCGATCTTGTCCGGATTTTGCTTTTGACATAGGCCGGACAATCCCAAATCTTAATTTACTTAAGAGATAGGCTCTTCCCATACCATATCTTATATGGAGTGGTAGGCAGTGATCTGATTCGAACCTAATTCAAATAAGTATGCAGTTTCTCAAGTGCATAACCCCCAAAAGGAAATATGTAACTCAGCAGTACTCATCATAGAGCACACCGTATCTAATATGGTGCGATTGCTCCTCCTCGATACACCTTTGTGCTGTGGTGTATACAGAGGAGTAACACTGAGAGAGAATCTCATTCTCCTTTAGAATAGTCCAAGAATTCCATGCTCAAGTATTCTCTTCCCTGATCCCATCATAGGACATAATACTTATACCCGGTTTTTGGTTCTATATTTCTAACTTATATTCTGTGAATATCTCAAAAGGTTCGGACTTGTGTTTCAACGGGAACATATGTCTGAATCTTAAGAGATTATCAGAGAATGTAATGAAATACAAAGAACCGGTCTTGGCATGTGTAGACAGGGGATCTACATACATCAACATGTATCATCCCAAGAGTTCACTAACTCTTTCTCTGTTTCCAGTAAACAGAGCTATGGTCATCTTATCTCTGTGACATGACTGGCAAGTTTCACAAGATGTAAATTCAAACTAATTTAAATATGCATCTTAAATGTAACTTAAGCTAGTCGGGTCACATTGATATGACCTAGTCTATAATACCTCAAGAAGGATCCGTTCATTTCTGAACTCTTCCTCTTGTGTGTGTTCTGTATACTAGGAACTGTAGTTTGATTTAGAATGTCAATGCTTTTAGATAACGTGCCTTAACCGATCAACTTTTGAAATAGGAAATGTTCAAAACATTATCCAACAATACAAAATTTTATCATTTCTTTACTAATAAAGAGACTGATATGATTTTGTATATCAGGTTCGGTATCTAATAACATTCGTTCAGATTCAATGTACTGGTAATACAGGGTGAGAGTGACCAACAGACTTAGCTGCAACACTAGCCCCGTTTTCTGTCTCATGAAACTTATCACCCGTACTTAGTTCTCTACCTTTCTATAGCCCTATGTAACGGATTACATTTGCGGGATCCTGATCCGTTATCTAATACCTAGGACGTAGAGGACACTGAGAAACAGTTCTTTGTAGTGAACACACCTGAAGAAGATGCATCATATGCACTTTCTTCGTTTAGGCGGCATGGGAGTCTTGGTATTCCCCTATTTCCTGTTCTATCTTATAACAATTATAAGTTGGAGCGGGACCAACGTTCCCCAGCTCAGTATAGCAAGCGGGTTCGGTCAATATATCCGTTTTATTATCTTGATTAAGGCGTGATATGGTCGCTACCTGGAGAGAGAGAGAAGAAAACACTCTGCGTGTGCTCTTGCAAGATTAGATTGGTTATATATTTTATCTAATCAGGATGGCTCCCACTGTTTTTATCAAATCTTCCTTCAAACCCTAAAAGGAAAGACAAGCCGGGATTAATTACACTCTACAAGTTCGCCAATCTTTCAGCCAGGCCAGTGTCGGTACTTTGAGGGAGGTTCCCTGTGCTTTCGCACGGACCTAATTAAAGTAAACCTCGTTTTCCCAGAGGCGTAACCCTGTTGACACCTTTCTAGACACCTACTTGATCGGCTAATTGTAAAGTGCAAAACTCTCCCAGGAGTAACAATTACTCGCAGTGGGTATCGGGATCCAACTATCATATAGAAGGTATGCAATCTCATTGCAAATTTCAACACTTGAAATTCCCGATAAATGTTTTTACCCCTGGCACCTATGACCTTACCTAAGGTCAACAAATCATAAGCACTAGTCAAATTCTACCCGTCATTTCGTGATTAATTAGACCCACCCACATGACCCTTGGCTAAGGTCAACAAAGCCACATGACTGTCCTAACTAATCGCATCATATACGGTGTAGGAAGACATCACTTAGCTACTGTACACTGTGCCTTGACTATGGTCAACAAACACAGCACGAATACTAAGTACTCTACTTCCTAAAATGACGGAGGGTTGCGGATGGTTTTTAAGAAAACCTTTAACACTTTGAACTTGATCTCGTTGCGGAATCAAACGGTTTTAAATGGAGTGTTTTTTAGGCTTTTCTAGTTTTGATAAAGGGGTCACTCCCGGTGAAGGGATCGTCAGCCCTTTCCTCATCATATAAGGTACAGGATATATCATATACACCGCTGTGCAAAGCAAAAACTATAGAAGCAATCAAAAGACAAACCGATGGCTGTAGTATCTGCCAGTTATTGCTAAAGGAGTCACTCCCGGTGAAGGGATCTCGGTCCTTTCCTTATCGAATAAGGTGCAGGATGTTCTACAAGGAACACCGCGATGCAAAGCAAGAATTGTAGCTACCTGTTTTATTTTGAAATTCGATTCCACAACATCTTTTAGGTTTATTTTCTTTCATTAATCTCATTAATGAATGTCCCATCATATAAGTCCACTTAAACATCACAGATAAATATAACGTACGCTTATGCCATCCGCATTCGCCTCGATGTCCCGTCTGCACCGTTAGGTTAGGTAACTAACGGCAGAGCGAGGCAGGGCTAGCGCGGGTGTAAAACATAAGCAACGTCTATATAATATATCATATATACTATATACAATATCTATCTGAATATAGCACATGATCACATCACAGATAACGCAGCAGAAAATATCATACGAAATATTGGATATACTAGGACGTCCGTGTTTTATTTTGAGCCTGAATAAAACACGGATTCCACGGTCATGATGAATAGCCAATCCCACACCCCTAGACCCTTACGAGAGCGGCAAGCAACCCTACCAATTCTAGAGTTAGGAGACCCGGACTCGACTCCTCGAGATGGTCTCCCACTGGACCCTAAAACCCGGTTACTTGTGCTCCCCTCCTTGGGTCTATGCTAATGCGGAAAAGTAAATAATATACATCAACGGTGACATCTTCCGCAACCTGGAAGTGCCCCAATAAAAGAATATTACATACAAGTTTTTTTACATGAATGAAAAAGAAAAACACTCATCTCACATAAAAAAAACCCCGGCTATTCAAACACGACGATCCAATATAACATATCCAGCAACACATAACATCACATGTCATCAACGTAAGTAAATATGCGCATCCCAATTGTCATTGACATATAGCAATGAAACCGGCGATGTCACATATTACACTTACGGTCACAGAAAAGAAAGTGTAAAACTACAACAGTTGAAATCCGCAACCTGCAAAGACATCGCATGCCTAACCAAATGAATTCCTTAGGCATCGCATGCCTAACAATTATAAACTCCGCATTTTAGTCTCATTATCGAAAACTCTTTTCAATATCAAGTCGGGCAATTCAACAAGATTCCCGACATTCTGATCGATGCTCGTCGCAAACTTTAGTAGACGGCCGCACCCCCGATACCATCGACGAAGTGCACTAAAGCGGAACACCGCTACCGCGAGCACCCGAACGGATGCTTTCGGCGACGGGGTTCTCCTACAGTCACTTGGTCGGGGCTATGGGGTGTGGCTATCTATTAAGTTTACCCGGCGAGTATCCGCGTACGCTACGTGATTGCGACGGAATTTTGATCGCATCAAAATTCCGTGGCAACCGATCAAGTGAGACTAAACTGCTAGATTTATAATATTTAAATCAGTTATCTCATAACTACTTGTGGATTCCAAATATTGTATCACATTCCGGATAAATAGAAAATTTTAAACTTTCCGTTCGAACAATCAAACACCCAAGTTTTCCCGAAACAGCTCAACACATGAAATAAGTTTAAAAACATTCACTTCATGCCACAGTACCAACGGTCCAGCCGTAGAAGGGTCAAGCCAACGCCTCACATGTGGCACGCCGTACTGCCCCAAATCCTAAGGTTCAAAGGGCAGTTCAAGACGGTCACATAATCGAGTTAAGGTTTGTTGTCTTCTAGAGGGTCCATCACGTTACTTGCACTACTTAGAACGTTCTTAAACCACGGAAAAATCCAATACTTGGAAATTTTCCGGCAGGGGAAAAATTGGGTATTTATATCCGGTCGAACTTTTTAACATATTCTAAATTATCCGGAAAAACACACAGACAAAATTAGACAATCCGATCGAATCTACGAACTCCCAATACAACCAAGAAAACTCAACCCTTGAGTGCACATTAAAAATTCCCAGAAAACACAGCAATAAAAGAAAGAAATTACAGTGCAAGATTCAAAGAATATTATGACTGTACGGCCGCGGAACCACCGCACGAGCCATGCTCGTGCCGCGGTTCCGCGGCGCCTTGATAGATTTAGGCGCACGTTTTGCACAGTATTTCTTAGAAAACCCTGCTGATTTTTCTGCATATTTTTAATTCACAAAAATCACAGTTTTGAAAAATTGTACAGAGAAGGGTTTTCAATTAGGGTTTCGGGTTCGATCGGACTTCTAACATCGTCTACACTTCGCCTAAAACTCTAGCTAGGCTCTGATACCACTGAAGGGTTCCTAGGCACACCCATGAGGCTCTACAACTGATCAAACATGTCCAATTCAAAATTTTCTATGTGCCAAAGAACCCTAAACTAGAGCGTAACTAGAGGTAAGGCGAAAAAACATGCAAGTTAACAACTTAACTACAAGTGAAAATGACTACAACCTTTGTAGATCCGGTCCTCCACTTCTCTAGCTCCGTGTTGACGTCCCTCCGCTGCGATCATCGGAATCCCGGACTCTATTGTCGGTTTCATCGGAGAAATGGGCGGGCTAGGTCGATGACTTCGATGCCGAAGATGATCTACGTCGAGGCAACTCTAACTCAAGCTCCATCTTCACTTGGTCATGAAACTTATGAAGATAACACTCTCTACTACATGGAAAGTGGTAGAGGATGAAAAAATAGGAAGTGGGTTCACTTTGGATTTGGATTTCTCACTTGGATTCATCACTTGGAATTTTCAAGAGAGCTTTCTTCTCTTCATGAAGAAGAAGAAAAGAAAAATGAATAATGAGTTATCTCAAAAAGAAAATCAAGTGATGTCTATCATTTAGCAACCATGGGTGAGTAAACTCATGTAGAGAGTAAACTAGGGTTTAGGCTAATGGTTGGGTTAAGGAAAGAAACAAAATGGTTAAGACTTTCAAAGCTTCATGAAGCTTCAAGAGTAAAACAAAACAAGCCACCATTTTATTTCTTGCCAAAAATAAATAAAGAAAATAAATAAAACAAATGAAACCCTAACCATTAACTAAACATAGTGTATAGCATACACACACCCAAGTTTGCATGTATCATCAAACATGATACAATCAAGTGCACAAAAATATATCACATATACTACTTGTGCACAACAAGTGAGAAAATCAATCTTAAGTGAACAAATACTAGTTAATGTAAAGTAATATATCATATATATAATTATACATTAAATCATTAAATCAACACTTGATTTAATGATCCGGTCATAACGCATATTACCGACTAATATCAAGTGTATCAATATATCGAATCAACATTTGATTCGGTAACCCGGCTATATCTTATATAACCGTCCGATGATATGAATCGCGAGAATAGAATTCAGTATCACATACTGGTATTATTCTCGGTCCCGCACATATCTCATATGCGCTCCTATTGCGTTTCGCTTGAGCCAGGAAACCTCTATGTAGGACTCTAAAGACTCGTCAATACGCCGGCAGTAGGTGATGATCATATCAAACACCCACAAGCCGCAAGCGGTCTGCCAAACGTAACGGCCACCCGGGTATTGAGCGATCAGAAGATCAACGAGCAAGCCCGCTCACACTCCTGTGAATCTAACCAGTAACACTTACCGTACAGTCCGGTCTGTTCGTCTGATATGTCGCATATCTCGCCTCCGGTCTGTTCGTCTGATATGTCGCATATCTCGCCTAGGGGTGGTAAACGTCAGACCCCAGTAGCTCGATAAGTCATGCCGATGTAAGGTCCATAACAAGCATGAAACTACTGATAACACTTACCAGTAAATCAGTGCAACCCTGGCCAAGGATTTCCAGTTATGCCAGTCGAGCATACCGCAACATCAACCCCCAATACCGGGAGAGACGAATCCCCTCCTATCGCTCATTGCCTCCATGTGATTCGGGACTGTACCCAAAAACCATCTGTTTGCACGACTCAGTAGAGCCGTGGTAGGGTGGAAATCAAAGCACAGTGGGAGACACACAAGACTCTATGACGATCTCGGGTCAACAGACTAAGCTGTACCAGTGTCACCGGAGAACTGCCATCTGACGTGAGGTATAATACCATCTGGGAGTTCTCGGCGAGTCCGTTCAGTATACCCAGTCATCACTGAGCACCCGCATACCATCTCTGATGTCAAACACCAATGGATATGGGATCATCCATCGCCCATCACATGGGTCGAGAAGATATACGCTAGTCTACTCTGGAATATCGATGCCCCGTCTCGATATTCCCACGACTAGGAACATTGAAGGATGTACTCATTGACTACCCAGGCCCCACTAGTATGATCTACATCACAATCCTGGAAGTCGAGTACACATCCTAAGGGCTTTATCAACATGTAACAGAGAGACAGAAAGTATACATGTTAAGATAAAGAACAACTAGATAGCGTACTATCATGTCGAGCAAGAAAGTCCTACCTATATATGTCCCAGCATCCACTACAATAAACATCCTATGTACAGTAATGGCCTATAGGGCATATATATAACTAACAGTATGGTTATATACGAACTCGAAGGAACTTGTTCCAGCTCGGGGATAGATTCTGGTTCAAGAGAAATAAGAATAAGGTTCATTCAGTTGTCTTTTATCTTCACCTTCTCTCAGGTTATGAGTACTCCTAAGATTAGGAGAGTACGCCCATTATACTTATTGGATAGTCTTCTTCCAAACCATAGTCTGGTGCCGAACGGTAGGAAAGGAAGAAAACCATTTAGCATAAAGGGGTGTACAGAAGGTAATAACTAAAGGCATATAAAGGGATTTGGAGAGATGGCAAAGAAATATACGGTTATAGTTGTGAATCTGATAATGGAAGAGGCATTACTAGGAATACCCGGATACCCCTTCGAAACATTTACATGTTTTAGTTTCACAGTGTATTGTTAAAGGAAAACTGATTTCCTAATTAGCCCTTGCTCCAGGGTATGTATTTACTACGTATGATTCTCACATCTGTATGGTTTTGCAGATAATGAGTGGGAGTAAGTTATTGGGAATTGGGTGATCATCCTCATTATATCGGGATTCGTTGTAATTGGTGATATTTGAGGAAATCGCCTGGGTTGTTTGCCGGACGGCAAATATTTGGTTTTGAATATCCGTTGTTATGCACCAATTTCAAATTAATATATCTGTACGTCTATTTTTATAGAGTGAGATATAACTTTTTGAAATTATGTCTATGACATTTACCTATAACAGTAGATGGTTAGGTAAGGAGCATTAAACAGCGGTGTAATTCTTCTTAACCATAAGTACAGTTTTCAACCTACGACACACAGGGAATGAGTTATTAGACTCAGGGGACTTATACAGAGTATTGTATGTTTTCCAGTGTCCATTAGGACAGAGAGGTTGGTACTCGTACTATATTCGGTTTACTTGTGACTTCTCTAGTTCTTAGACATGTGTTTCGTAGAAATACAAGGTCCAAGTTTTGAGAAGTTATAGGTATAAGAATAAAGTAGAGAACCAGGCGTTGCAAGTAGCAGGATTCTTCAAGGTGATCGAAGATGTAGATACTTGTGTATGGTATTCAGTTGATAGTAATGATTTTGAGAAACTTGTTTCTCTTTCAGGTTTCTCATATCTGGTTGCATTCCTAAGTTGAGTAACGCTGATCGGCCTCCATCCATTTAGTTTACATGCACTGGAGACAGCTGCATGATTTGAATCTGGTTCCAATTAAATCAGTGCCTCTATTTCTATATTGGATATAGAATGGTTCATATCTTAACAATGTTAAGGTACGGGGAGTTGTCCGACTTATGCTTAAAACCAGACTCTGGATAACTCAATGCATGTTTCTGTAATGGCTGTTTGTGGGTTGACCCGGGCTATGACGAGGGTTGACTTTCTACCATCTGGAAGATCAATAGTGATATTGTTCTTGACACGCCACAGTTTTAAGTAAAATGGATTTTTTCAGAAAATAGTAGTGGGAGAATGGTAGAACTGGAGGTGATTCCAGAACCGCAAACGATTACTGAAAATTTGATAAGAACCTAAAGATTCAATCTGGATTGACATTCCATTAGCCACTCCGTAGATATGGTGGGTAACCTCAGGCTCCCGAGAGGTACTCCGGCAGCCTCAAGGACGGTGACAGGGAGGTTCTTGTTTACCCAGATTTAACACTACTGTTGTTCCAGGCTATGAGACCCTGCAGGAGGATGAGTATAGCGTTGTTCTAAACTAGCTTTAGAAGTGCACGTGTATATGACTCTGCCAGAGGGTTGTCGTAGTCAGTGGGAGCAGCGGAAGCATAGTGGACAAGTAGCTTATGTCTATTTATAGACTAAAGCAGATATAGCGAAGATAGATCATCTATTTCTGATGTGGCAGTCATAGGTTTGACTTCACAGAATAGGAGATGGATCTGTTGAGAAGGTAGTAGGGTGTGATGTCCTGGTATTTGGATGACATACACAGAGTAGGAAGTGATATTCCTATACTACGATCGGTTATACTTTGGTTATCACACAGTGGTTTCTCCACAAAGGATATGGATATTATAACGGGTATTCTGGATATTATAACGGGTATTATAACGGGTATTTGGGTAGTTTCCAAATCTGGGTACTTTCCAAATCTGGGTACTTAGACAGCATTCTAAAGGTGTTTTAGAATGGACGACTCCTGGCATGGTAGTGTACCTGCAGGTGATGGAGTCATCCTCTCTAAAGGTGTCTTACAGACTAAAGGGGAGAGGGATGTGCATGATTGGTAAATCACTTGCTTAGGCAATTGAGTCAATCATGAAATGTCAAGTGCCACACCAGACGTTATTTTTGCACTAGATGCAATAAGTTGATATTAATCCTATCCTGGAGAAACGTTCGGAAGTAGTTTTAGAACATAAGTGGATGTTCTAGGGATATGATAACGACAGCCTCTTTCGGGGGACAGTTATCATTCCAGGCTTCCAAGGTGACCTGGATGACAGTGTGACTGTCAGAGTTATAGTTTTCCCTCTGACGAGGGGCAGTATTTTGGACAGGTTGTCCAAGTGGATACTGAGGGAGGTGTGGCGCAGGATACTGATTAGGTTCAGTTGATGATACAGTCTAAGAAGTTTGGATTTGGAGTTCATTTTTGAACTAGGTCCCATCAGATATGTAGGGTTCCTAGGCACACTAATGAGGTCTCACAAGTGATCAAACATGGCCAATTAAAATTTTACAAGTGCCGAGAAACCCTAATACAGATCGTTAACTAGATGTATAGGCGATGCAATGAAAATAAACGAATTTATAGCTAAAGGGAAAGGGCTACAACCTTTGTAGATCCGGTCCTCCACCTCCATGGCTCCATGATGAAGTCCCCTCGCTTTCCAAATCGAATCTTGGACTCTAGCATCGGCTTCATCGGAGAAAAGGGCGGGCTGGGTCGTCGACTTCGATGCCGAAGATGATCTACGTCGAGGCAACTCAAGATCAAACTCCAACTTCATCAAGTCATGAAACTTGTGAAGAAAACACCCTATACTACTTGGCAAGTGGTAGAGGATGAAGAAATATGAAGTGGGTTCACTTTAGAATTGGATTTCTCACTCTTTTTCTCAAGTTGCCATTGATGGCGGCATGGTTTCTTCATGTTTGAAGATGAAGAAGAAGAAGAAAAGCAATATGATAAGTTCTTTTTCAAAAAAAGAAAATAATATTAATACTTATCATATACTAACCATGGTTAGGTGTAGAGACTAAACTAGGGTTAGGTGAATGGTTAGGTTAAGGGAAGCAAACAAAATGGTCAACCTTTCAACACTTCATGAAGCTTCATGAAAGAAACAAAGAAAGCCACCATTTCAATTTATCTTTTCTTTTGCCAAAATAAATAAACAAAATAAATAAATAAGTAAATAAACAAAACCCTAACCATTCATATAACCATGGTTTAATCTTTACACAAACTCAAGTTAGCTTGTATCATCAAACATGATACAATCAAGTGCACACAAAAATATATCACATATACAATGTGCACATCAAGTGAGAAAATCCTTTTAAAGTGAACAAATACTAGTTAATGCAAAGTAATATATCAAATATATAATTATGCATTAAATCATTAAATCAACACTTGATTTATCGATCCGGTCATATCGCATATAACCGACTAATATCCAATGTATCGGCTTATCGAATCAATCATCGATTCGATAACTAGGTTATATCGCATACAACCAATCGATACATTCATCGCGAGAATAGAATATGGTATCACATACACGCATTATTCTCGGTCCCGCACATATCTTATATGCGCTCCTATTTCGTTTCGCTTGAGCCAGGAAACCTCTGTGTAGGACTCTAAAGACTCGTCAATACGCCGGCAGCAGGTGATGATCATATCAAACACCCATAAGCCGCAAGCGGTCTGCTAAACGTAACGGCCACCCGGGTATTGAGCGATCAGAAGATCGATGAGCAAGCCCGCTCACACTCCTGTGAATCCAACCAGTAACACTTACCGTACAGTCTGATCTGTTCGTCTGATATGTCGCATATCTCGCCTAGGGGTGGTAAACGTCAGACCCCAGTAGCTTGATAAGTCATGCCGATGTAAGGTCCATAACAATCGTGAAACTACTGATAACTCTTACCAGTATATCACTGCAACCCTGGCCAGGGATTTCCTGTTATGGCCAGTCGAGCATAACGCAACATCAACCCCCAATACCGGGAGAGACGAATCCCCTCCTATCGCTCATTGCCTCCATGTGAATCGGGACTGTACCCAAAAACCACCTGTTTGCACGACTTAGTAGAGCCGTGGTAGGGTGGAAATCAAAGCACAGTGGGTGACACACAAGACTCTATGACGTTCTCGGGTCAACAGACTAAGCTGTACCAGTGTCACCAGAGAACTGCCATCTGACGTGAGGTATAATACCATCTCGGAGTTCTCGGCGAGTCCGTTCAGTGTAACCAGTCTCCACTGAGCACCCGCATACCATCTCTGATGTCAAACACCAATGGATATGGGATCATCCATCGCCCATCACATGGGTCAAGAAGATATACGCTAGTCTACTCTGGAATATCGATGCCCCGTCTCGATATTCCCACGACTAGGAACATTGAAGGATGTACTCATGGACTATCCAGGCCCCACTAGTATTATCTGCATCATAGTCCTGGAAGTCGAGTACACATCTTAAGGGCTTTATCAACATGTAACAGAGAGACTGAAAGTATACATGTTAAGATAAAGAGCAACCAGATAGCGTACTATCATGTCGAGCAAGCAAGTCCTACCTATATATGTCCCAGCATCGACTACAATATACATCCAATGTACAGTAATGGCCTCTAGGGCATACATATAACTAACAATCTCCCACTTGCACTAGGGCCATCTGTAGCAGTAGTTATAGTATCTAATACTCAACCATCCCCTAAAAGTCTCTCTTTGGGAAAAGGCCTTCGTAAATGGATCCGCCGTGTTGTCCTCTGAGTCTACTCTCCTAACCTCGATCACCCTAAAGATCAACTATCTTCATGATCAGGTGATACTGCCTCAGAATATGTCTGGGTCACTGATGGGACTAGGGTTCCAGGGCCAAAGCCACACTTCCATTGTCATACAATGGCAGGAACCTAGTTCATCTCATGAACCAATATACACCCAAACTGCCTCTTTGGTAGTATCTTTAATAGCGATGTTACCAGCCTTTATCGTCTAGTTTGTCACGGTATCTAGCTTGGAACTCTTCCAACATACCGTCCCTTTACTGAGGGTAAAGACAATGCCTGTGACTGACATTCAGTCGTCTTTATCACCCTGGAACCCTTCCAGTGATTCTCCCCAGGATCAATTGATACAATCTTACTACCGCTAGTGAGAATCCTAACATCCATTTTGATCTATCTCATAGATCCAACTCCCAGGATTTAGGAGGTATCATTTTGATCTTATATGGAGAATCTATATGATAAGAGGAGATCGACCGATCGTAGCATAGGAAACTATTTTCCTATCAAGATTATGTTGTCCACGTACAATACGAGGATGACCACCTTACTCTCTACTACCGTTTTGTATATACAAGGTTCATCTACCATTTTGATGAAGTCAAACTTTTTGACTACCACATCAAAACAGACGTTCCAACTCCGCGATGCCTGCTTTATTCTGTAAAGCAACTTACACACGTTTCCGCTGCTCCCACTGTTTACGAAGCCCTCTGGCTGTGTTCTTATAGACGTTCTTTTCTAAATCATTATTTAGAAAAGTAGTCATGGCACCCAACCACCAGATATCGTAGTCATGGTATGTAGCAATAGCAAGTAGGATCTGGATGGACCTAAGCATAGTCCCTGGAAGAGGTTTTATCATTATCCATGCCTGGTCGATGACGAAAACCTTTAACAAGTCTAGCTTTGAAAGTCTCAACTTTTCCATCTACACCAAGTAATCTTCTCAAGATATACTTGCTCCTGATGGGGATTTAACCCTTCAGATATAGCAACCAAAGTCCATACTTTGTTGGTGTACATGGATTCCATCTCAGATCGCTAAGCATCCAGCCATTCTTACAGAGTCCCTACTCTCGATGACCTGCTCGAAACTAGTTGGGTCATCATCTCATGATGCATTCCTTGCTCCCACTGTCATCGAGAAACCGAGGTATCTCTCAGGCAGATGAGAAACCCTACCAGATCGGCGGAGAGGCTGAGGTTTGTCGGAAACTATTGAATCCTATGGTTCTACCAAATCATCAGCTGCAGTTTTGTATAGCTGGAACCTTTCCAGTTCTACAGAACTGACCTTGCCTCGATCTTGTCCGGATTTTGCTTTAGACATAGGCCGGACAATCCTAAATCTTAACTTACTTAAGAGATAGGCTCTTCCCATACCATATCTTATATGGAGTGGTAGGCACCGATTTGATTCGAACCCAATTCAATAGGTATGCAGCTTCTCAAGTGCACAATCCCAAAAGGAAATAGGTAACTCAGTAATACTCATCATAGAGCACAAGATATCTAATATTGTGCGATTGCTCCGCCCCGATACACCGTTGTGCTGTGGTGTATTCAGAGGAGTAATACTGAGAGAGAATCTCATTTTCTTTTAGAATAGTCCAAGAATTCCATGCACAAGTATTCTCCTCCCTGATTTTATCATAGGACATAATACTTATACCCGTATTCTTGGTTCTCTACTTCCAACTTATATTCTATGAATACCTCAAAAGCTTCGGACTTATATTTCAACAGGAACATATGACTGAATCTTGAGAGATTATCAGAGAATATAATGAAGTACAAAGAACCGGTCCTAGCATGTGTAGACAGGGGAGTTTACATACATCATCATATATCAGTCCCAAGAGTTTACTAACTCTTTCTCTGTTTCCAATAAACAGAGCTATGGTCATCTAATCTTTGTGACATGACTGACAAGTTTCACAAGATGTAAATTCAAACTGATCTAAATATGCATCTAAAATGTAACTTCAGCCAGTCGGGTCGCATTGATATGACCTAGTCTACAATGCCTCAAGAATGATTCGTTCATTTCTGAACTCTTCCTCTTGTGTGTGTTCTGTAAACTAGGAACTGAAGTTTGATTTAGAACGTCAATGCTTTTAGATAACGTGCCTGAACCAATCAACTTTTGATATAGGAAATGTTCAAAACATTATCCATCGATACAAAATTTTATCATTTCTTTACTTATAAAGAGACTGATATGATTTTGTATATCAGGTTCAGTATCTAATAGCATTTGTTTAGAATCAATGTACTGGTAATACAGGGTGACAGTGACCAACAGACTTGGCTGCAACACTTGCCCCGTTTTCTGTCTCATGAAACTTATCACCCGTTCTCAGTTTTTCTACCTTTTTGTAGCCCTATGTAACAAATTACATATCTGGAATCCTGATCCGGTATCAAATACCCAGGATGCAGAGGATACTGAGAAACAGTTCTTTGTAATGAACACACCCGAAGGAGATGCATCATATGCACTTTCTTCGTTTGGGCGGCATAGGAATTCTGGTATTCCCCTATTTCCTGCTCTGTCTTATAACAATTATAAGTTGGAGCGGGACCAACGTTCCCCAGCTCAGTATAACAAGCGGGTTCGGTCAAAACATCTATATTATTATCTTGATTAAGGCGTGATATGGTCACTACCTGGAGAGAGAGGGAAGAAAACACTCTGCGTGCGCTCTTACATGATTAGATTGGTTATTTATTTTATCTAATCAGGATGGATCCCACTGTTTTTATCAAATCTTCCTTCAAACCTTAAAAGGAAAGACTAGCCGGGATTAATTACACTCTATAAATTCGCCAATCTTTCAGCCAGGCCAGTGTCGGAACTTTGAGGGAGGTTCCCCGTGCTTTCGCACGGACCTAATTACAGTAAACCTCGTTTTCCCAGAGGCGTAACCCCGTTGACACCTTTCTAGACACCTACTTGATCGGCTAATTGCAAAGTGCAAAACTCTCCCAGGAGTAACAATTACTCGCAGTGGGTATCGGGATCCAACTATCATATAGAAGGTATGCAATCTCATTGCAAATTTCAACACTTGAAACTCCCGATAATGATTTTTACCCCTAGCACTTATGACCTTAACTATGGTCAACAAATCATAAGTACTAGTCAAGTTCCACCCGTCATTTCATAATTAATTAGACCCACCCACATGACCCTTAACTAAGGTCAACAAAGTCACGCGACTGTCCTAACTAATCGCATCATATGCGGTATAGGAAGACATCACTTAGCTACCGTTCACTGTGCCTTAACTAAGGTCAACAAACACAGCACGAATACTAAGTACTCTACTTCCTAAAATGACGGAGGGTTGCGAATGGTTTTTATGAAAACCTTTAACGCTTTGAACTTGATCTCGTTGCGGAATCAAATGGTTTTTAAATGGAATGTTTTTGAGGCTTTTCTAGTTTAGCTAAAGGGGTCACTCCCGGTGAAGGGATCGTCGGCCCTTTCCTCGTCGAATGAGGTGCGGGATATATCATATTTTGTAGGGTTCCTAGGCATTCCCAAGAGGTCTCACAAGGCATCAACCATGCCAATTTTAAATTTTACGGTGCCGAGAAGCCCTAGACTACGGATCGTTAACTAGATATATAAGCGATGCAAGCATGTAAACGAATTAAATGCTAAAGGAAAGTGACTACAACCTTTGTAGATGCGGTCCACCACTTCCTAAGCTCCACAATGAAGTCTCCTCGCTGTCCAAATGGAAACCCGGGCTCTAGCGTCGGCTTCATCGGAGAAATGGGCGGGCAAGGTCGTCGGCTTCGTGCCGAAGATGATCTACGTCGAGGCATCACAAGATCAAGCTCCCACTTCACCAAGTCATGAAACTTGTGAAGAAAACACACTCTACTACTTGGCAAGAGGTAGAGGATGAAGAAATAGGAAGTGGGTTCACTTTAGAATTGGATTTCTCACACTTATGCTCAAGATACCATTGTTGGTAGCAAGCTTTTTCTTTTGAAGAAGAAAATGAAGAAGATGATAGAATATGATAAGTATTATTGAATAAACAAAAAGAATTCCATCTTATCATATTCTCAACCATAGTTAAGTGTAGAGAATGAACTAAGGTTAGTTCAAATGGTTAGGGTTAAGCAAGAGATAAGAATGATGACTTAGTCAAAGCTTCATGAATGTTCAACTAAAAAACAAACAAAGCCACCATTCAAATATATTTATCAAAAATGAATAAACAAATAAATAAAAGAATAAGAAAAACCCTAATCATCAACTTAACCATGGTTTAATTCTTTACACTTAACCAAATGAGCATGTATCATCAAACATGATACAAACATGTGCACAAAAGTATATCACATATACAACTTGCACATCAAGTGAGAAAATCCCTTTAAAGTGAACCAATACTAGTTAATGCAAAGTAATATATCAAATATATAATTATACATTAAATCATTAAATCAACACTTGATTCAATGATCCGGTCATGTCGCACATAACCGACCAGTATCCAATGTATCGGCTTATCGAATCGATCTTCGATTCGATAACTAGGTTATATCGCATATAACCAATCGAAACATTAATCGCGAGAATGAAATACGGTATCACATACACGCATTATTCTCGGTCCCGCACATATCTCATATGCGCTCCTATTTCGTTTCGCTTGAGCCAGGAAACCTCTGTGTATGACTCTAAAGACTCGTCAATACGCCGGTAGCAGATGATGATCATATCAATCACCCACAAGCCGCAAGCGGTCTGCTAAACGTAACGGCCACCCGGGTATTGAGCGATCAGAAGATCGACGAGCAAGCCCGCTCACACTCCTGTGAATCCAACCAGTAACACTTACCGTACAGTCCGGTCTCGTCGTCTGATATGTCGCATATCTCGCCTAGGGGGTAAACGTCAGACCCCAATAGCTCGATAAGTCGTGTCGATCTGAGGTCTATAACAATTCGAGAAACTACTGGTAACACTTACCAGTAAATCTCAGCAACCCTGGCCAGGGATTTCCGGTTATAGCCAATCGAACACAGCGCAACATCAACTCCCTATACCGGGAAAGACGAATCCCCTCCTATCGCTCATTGCCTCCATGTGACTCGGGACTGTACCCAAAAACCACCGTTTTGCACGCCCTCTTGGACGTGGTAAGGTGGAAATCAAAGCACAGTGGGAACCACACAAGACTCTATGACGATCTCGGGTCAACAGACTACTCTGTACCAGTGTCACCAGAGAACTGCCATCTGACGTAAGGTATAATACCATCTGGGAGTTCTCGGCGAGTCCGTCCAGTGTACCCAGTCTCTACTGAGCACCCGTATATCTCCTGTCACGACCCGAAAGTACGGAACATGACCGGCACTTAAACTACGAACGTCTCGAGGCGTACGTAATCTAAGTAAACCGAAAACCCAGAAATCCAAACCAAGAAAAGAAGTAGAGTGAAGGAAAACTAATTTAAAACAAGTAGTTTTAATAGCATAAGCCGAATTATGCGGTTTTTAAGAACATCAAAATTTACTGAAAATTTCGGCAGAGTCTCCTTTGTAAAAACTGGCTCCCAAACGGGATACAACATGAATAGTATACGAAATCAATAAAAAGGCATCCCCAAGCGGGAGCTAGCTTTTCGTCAATCGACGGTCACAACCACACAAGCAATATAATATACAACGCCAACGGCGAGGATCAAAACTCAAAAGGAACTCAAAACCACCAGAAATATAACGAGCGACTCTAAGGTCGAAAGAATAAACAGCACTGGTCTCTATCTCAAAATAAATACATGTTTGGTTGATGGAATTTACTAGATACAACTGAAATATATTATACAAGGTAATATGATGGGTACGATACAAGAAAAACCCACCTACTAGCAAGTCACCCGAATGAAACTGAACCCGCAACGCCGTAATGAAACCTGTACGGCAAACCTGCAAGAAACTGGGGCACAACAGGGGTGAGTTGCCAACTCGTGAATAGAAAAACATCTACGCACAGAAATCGCATAAATAACGCAACCTAGGTCAATGATCATAATATATCCTCAAAAATATATATAACAAGCAGCCTATAACAATGGCTAGGGTAATATCTAACCGAGTGAAATCTCATGTGCCCGTGTCAGTGCCTCAGGTAGCAATATATCATATGAATGAGGTATGAATGCATGAAAACAGAATACATGTAAATGAAGAAACTGTTTTCATAAATTAGTGAGATTTCCTTCGTATTTTTAAACTGAGGTATCATAATGAAATCAGTATCAACAGTGTCTAGCATCGACACAAAACATAAATCTCACTGTCTCGAAATATCAATGTCTCAATCTCAATATCTAGGGCGCCGTCAGTCCAGACCGGCCCCTACCAACCATCTCAAGACCACGACGGTATCCTCCGGATATCCGACGCGTCGGGTAATATCACCGGTAGGTAATCTGTCCCCTGCCAGGCTCAACGTCAACACCACATTCATCTTGCCCCGGGGTACCATACCGGGCCCACCATGTACCCGTGACGGTTCCTCCACTCCTCGACACGGATCTCGAAAACCACAGCAAACTCATAGTGGACGACACTTAAATCACTAGAAAACCGCAATTTACATATTTTAAAAGGTTAATAAGTTTAGAAATTTTGCGGCTTTCCCCCGAAATCCAGAAATATCATAAATCTCAAGAAGTCATCACAAGTGCATATGTCAATGCTAATGAATGTATATGGTATCAATAACCAAGTTGCAATGTATGATTAATAACTAGGCATGAACAATGGAATAACAGTATGCATGAAGTGACAAGTAATAACTACAATGTCTAAACTGGCATATAACCCAGGTACACTAATATCGTATCAACTACTAACTAACAAGCTAAGCCAAGCAATAGTATTTTCTAAGTGTACGTGACATGGCAATTACCGATGAAGATGTGTGTGAGCCGGCAAGTAAGTGTATGTGGTACATACGCATCATCGGTAATGGTGCTGGTGTCCTAACAGCATGATATCAATAATGGAGTATGCAGCAAAATAAGTATGCGGGGCAGAGCGAACAGCAATAATGTGCGGAAGCAGAATACTAGACACAACGATAACTAATCAGTATTAAACTAATATAAGTCCTACAAATGGTGCCTTTTGAAATAACACGAATCATGGGGTTTTGAAAATAGGGGCTACGGTGTTTTTATGAAAAGATACGTCTTTTGAAATATCCGTAGGATCCCTTGGGCTGTCTTTTAAAATACCCACGATTCGTTAGTTTTTTTTTTAATAGGTAAGAATCGAATCTAATCTAATGACTAAACTAAACTAAAGGGCTAAGCTAACGAGCTGAACTACAGGTAAGAAAACCGCCTATCATCTGAGTCGATACATATACATACATGTATATGTATAGTCGGTGATCCCGCCTCAATAATATCATATCCAATACCATATCTATAATCAGGCATCCCAAGTCAAGAGTGCGGATCAATCATCAATATAGCTCGTACGTAAATCCGTCGTACGGCATCCCAATCTGGGTATGGGTCAATATCACATTCATCATACTATTCACCTGGTATCCTCTTTATCAATTATCATGATTGGGGTACTGATCTACGTCTAGTACCATACTGATACCGCCTAAGTATGCATGGACGTGTGTGAAACACTATGTCAAGGACCCGCTACAACATCATGTCGTATCTAAGATACGAACCCTGCTATATCACCGATCTCACGGCCTCAAATCGAATCTCATCGACTCAGCTCAATCCCAAGTATCATCCTCAAATCCGTATGTGAACACATAGTCCCATACCCATGTGAACACATAACTATAAAGAATCTCATGAGCGCATATAAATAGGAATGTATGCAAGTATGTATGTGTGTATGTGTGTGTGTATGTGTAGTGCAACACTACCCTAGGGTTCGCAACACTAAAGTAATCCAACAAACCAATATCCATCCTAAGCATCGTTATTAATCCCAAATAACATACAATAATTGTTGGTGTGTATACGCATCCGTATACACCACCACGGACTGCGGGGGTGCTATACGCCATCCACCCGACTTCTCCCCATAGATATAAATCTACTCACCTGGTCCTCGCTCGCCGGTGCCGACGTCGCCAGGCGCTTGCTTGTCGTCCCGAAGTTCACATGGGGTACCTACAATCATAACGCACCATATCGCATTAAAACTAAATTCGAAATCGAAACGGCATACGAAAATCAAATCGGCACGCGTATCACGCATAGATCCAAACCTATCGCCTACGCATGTAAGAATAGTCAAACCAACCCCCGATGTCGATGTACAAACGTCAAACCATCGAGAAAACCCAAACACACCAATCGTGATTTCAAAACTCACTAATTATATAAGAATTAGGGTTTAGTTCATCAAAACCATAAAATTAAACAATTCGTTTTATTTTCCAAAAACCTAGTTAGCACAAATTCCCATTTCGGTTCAAAACTTGATGTTTTACCTAAACTAAATATTTTGACGATTCTAATGGCCAAAATGCTCACTTAATATCATAATTAGGTCATACAAATCACCTCCATATTTTTAATCTCACGAATTAGCATTAACTCAAAATTCAAGTTTGCAACAAATATCGATTTTAACACTTTTCAAAGTAAAATTCACAATTTATAAATTAAGCATGGTTTTGCATGATCAAAGTCGCTAAACAACAAATTAAAATGCTAATAAAGTCATCAAAACCTTAATTACATTTTAAATCTCAATTTTATATGTATTTCACTAAAACCTAGTTTGCAAATTACATAATTAATACAAATTTAAATTTAACAAAAATATAAACTACCAACTAGATTAGTTTTAGCATAATAACAACATGTTAAACTACACAATTTTCCCATGATCAATTATAAGAACCCCAACTTAAATTCACAACCCTAATCTAGAATTTCTTAATCATACAATTGAACCCACATAAAACCAAATTAACACTTAATTAAGCTAACTACAAGCAATTAACAACGATTTAAGCAAAAGGGTTAGAATTTACCCAAACAAATTGAAGATCCCACAAGCACACGTAGCCCTCCCAAATGCTCCCTTGTCACCAAAATCCATGCTATAAGGGCTAAGCAAAAATGGGTAGGAGTCGGATTTGGGTTTTGGGATTTTTTTGATGGATTTTGGGGCAATTTTTGAAGAAGTTTTGAAGAGAAAAGAGAAGGGGAAAAGGGGGGGCTGTTGCTGCTGTAGGAGAGGGAGGGGTCGGCCAGAAATTGAGGGGGGGGAGGAGAGAGAGGGAGGTAGAGAAAGTGGGGGAAAGTCAAGGTCAAGGTAAGGTGAAAAGTCCACCTAATTCACCCATTTTCTTTTCTTTTCTTTCATATCTTTTCCTTTGAAAATCAAGTGGGGAAAAATATGGTGGCTGCTGAATTCAGCCATGGGGAGGAGTAAGTGGGGGTGTGTGGGTGTGGGTACGGGTGTGGGGTGATGAAAAATGATAAATACAATACCCCAAGCATCCATTTACGCTAAAAAAAGCATTTTTTCTTCAATAATTTCTAAACCGTTTTGGCAAATGATTTCGTTCCAAAAACCACATGATAAAATTTTATTTAATGTTTTATGATGCACAAAATTTGTTTCAACTCATTCCAATTTGTAATTTTCCCTAATTAAATGTATTAGTGACGGCTTAAAATAATAATAAAATAATATTTTTTTCAGAAAATTTGAAATTTCACCAGCGGCTCAATAAACACCAAATAATAGCAATTACATAGCTAGAATATGCATATTTAATTTTTATAATAAGATATTTGTATTTTGACTTTTTACAGAAAACCCACTTATTTTACCGTTTTTTTCGAAATTTCACCGAAACGATTTTCAAAATGTTACAATCTTCCCCCCTTAAAGAAATTCGGTCCCCGAATTTAAATTAAAACTCTCCCCAAATACTAAATCATCTAAACCAAAACCATCAAGTCGTCAGGGCTCCGAAATTGTAAATACATAAAACAAATCGTAGCGCAGCGCATGCGCTTGAAAAATGAGTATATAACTCAAATCAAAACTCCGTCAAGCATCCCGCAATCATCGGAGTCATGGGGAAGACATCAATGCCAAATCCAAAGCAAAACCAATATGATATAACTCGAAACTATACATGTAAATATCGAATCTATATATGTAAGTATCTGAAGGAAATGCATGCCAAATCTCTTTAAGTCGCTGTGCACGCATATAACACTGCACAGTGGCGGACGTCTATCATAAGGAAATAACTATATACATATATACCTTTGTTTGAAATGTACGTTCCGCCGTTTTGGAAACAATTTAGAAGGGTCTCCTTGTTTTAAACATTTCGTGTCATATCAGACACGTAGGTAAATACTGAAGCTATAGCTCACTTTTTGGAAATCCCTTCAATAACTATCAATGCATGCAAAATATATTCAGGTACTGTCCTCTGACTAGTCCTGCTCAGTACGAAAACACATAGCAATATCATAAAAACGTACTGCTCTATACGAAATAAATCCCAAAATATGCACATGAATGCTACGTGCGTCTGGTGCGCACGGAAATCAAAATCCATGAATGTGCCATACATGCGCACAGAAACAACATCTAAGTGCATCGGGTATGCACGAAACATCTGTCGTAGGCAACGTGTGTGCCTGACAGCAAAATCAGGTGCATCTGACATGCACAAAAAAAAAATCTCGATTTAGTGCCTCTGGTGTGCACCAAAATCACCCTTCAAAACATGCGCCCAACATGCGCGAAAATCCAATCAGGTGCACAAGGTGCACAAAACAAATATCGAGTATCACAATCGAAATCGAAGTCCAGTGTATCTAAGTGAACAAAAAGCGTATCACTGCACTGCAAGCATATATAAACTATACCGAGTGCAGGAACGAAATCGTGTGCATGCATACGCACAAAACCAAGTCAACTGTTTAAAACCGTAATATCACAAACATGTGAAACTAAAGCACGAAAACGATATCAAGTGCAACACTGTGCAAGGGTCGTAAATCCTCAATCATCAAAATCAAATCATACGAATAAATCACCCAAAACATCGTAATCAATAATGGCGGAATAGTACTGCTCAAGTGCATCCTCTAAGAATCTCGGCCAACTGTCACGGTCACTAGTGGGACGTCTTGTCGATGATCATGAACTCTGTCCTGCTGGTGTGCGTAACCATGACCACTCCTGGGTCAAGGTCTTCACTGTGAATTACCAATCTTTCGGTCCATCGGCTCATCGGCCCTGTCAGGTGTGCTAACGGAGACGATTCCGTTCTGGCACTTCTCTGGTCATCTCTTGGTCAATCATCGCGACCACTCGTAAGACAGCATATCACTGGCATCGGCCTCTGGCTCTCTGAATGTACGTGACACATCTGACCCTGGGTGCAAGTATCATTGCAGCAGTGTCCTGGAAGAAATCCTGCTCACGGTCTCTTCCATGTCTCGTCTCTGCCAACTGTCCGGAAGTCATCGTCCTTTCCTATATCTGCATCTTGCTCTAAAACGGCTGCATACCCATCGCGACTCCTTCTGGAAGGTAAGTCCAAGTACCATGCCTCGGCATGCGCATCGCATCTCTAATGTCGGCGGAGTGGAACGTCATCTCATCTAGATCTGGTGCGAACCTCTTACTCCACTTTTTTCTAACGCCGTCTGCTTTGGACTCGTCTCGTCGCGGCTGCATGGACTGAGCTCCAACGACTATCCTCGTATCTGGAGTCTCCCAAGAATACGTCTCACCACCTAGCATCCGATTGAAGTCGAACCATTCGATCGATTCGTCGAAACCTCATAATCCCCCAAGAGCTCAACATCTTGGTACCGTTTAATAGTATCGAATATATATACCACAGCATCGGTGGTCCAGCCGTAGAAGGGCAAACCCAAGCCTCACTAATGGCGCCGCAGAACTGCCGCAAACCCTAAGGTTCAAAGGCTTTCATACGGTCATTAAGTCGAGTTAGGGTTTCATTCTTCTAGAGGGACCATAGAATTGCCTGCATGTCTTTCCGAATACTTTAAACTTGGAATAATAGGTTTCTGACATTCGATCGTCTCTGCCGACTCCCAACGTCTCCGCGTGAAGTCGTCTCTAGCTGGAATCAATCTATCTGATGACCTCGCATCGGGGTAAGCGAACGAACCACCTGTCCTAGTCATTCATCATCGGGTGACTAGCGACCTTCTATCATCTATTCGTACAACTCGCCCCGCAATAGCTCCAACATATGGGGCGATATCTCGTCGCTCGCAGCAACCACTGGCTTGCTCGTCTGCATGCTGAACAGTGCCTCAATCATCAGTAGTAAGCAACACACCAACGGTCATCAAAATCTGGCTGGCATCTATCATTGGCTCAATTCTCTAGTGTCGATCAGCGCCTCCGAGTAACCTCATAAAGGCGATCCGCCAAACACTCGTGGCACGGAAACACAGTAAAAAGATACATCTCTGCAATCGTGTGTCGCCGGAATTTCACCCTGGTCAGTCCTCATTCGTGACGAGCTTGTGCTGACCGCAACTCTAGCCGTAGCTCTCCCTGCCCGTAACCGTAGCAGCAAAACCATAACTGGTACTGATGAGGCTAGATCGGAATGAATATAATACTGAGCAAAGAAATGTACATCCTAAGGCTTCTTAAGTGGAGTAGCGTATCGTAAATATGCCGCGGAACATACCCACGGTACGTCACTCTACTTTAGTCACATATTCCATCAACCAAGGGTCATCCTACGCTTCGAAGGTAAAACCTAACGCTCTGATACCAACTTTGTCACGACCCGAAAGTACGGAACATGACCGGCACTTAAACTACGAACGTCTCGAGGCGTACGTAATCTAAGTAAACCGAAAACCCAGAAATCCAAACCAAGAAAAGAAGTAGAGTGAAGGAAAACCAATTTAAAACAAGTAGTTTTAATAGCATAAGCCGAATTATGCGGTTTTTAAGAACATCAAAATTTACTGAAAATTTCGGCAGAGTCTCCTTTGTAAAAACTGGCTCCCAAACGGGATACAACATGAATAGTATACGAAATCAATAAAAAGGCATCCCCAAGCGGGAGCTAGCTCTTCGTCAATCGACGGTCACAACCACACAAGCAATATAATATACAACGCCAACGGCGAGGATCAAAACTCAAAAGGAACTCAAAACCACCAGAAATATAACGAGCGACTCTAAGGTCGAAAGAATAAACAGCACTGGTCTCTATCTCAAAATAAATACATGTTTGGTTGATGGAATTTACTAGATACAACTGAAATATATTATACAAGGTAATATGATGGGTACGATACAAGAAAAACCCACCTACTAGCAAGTCACCCGAATGAAACTGAGCCCGCAACGCCGTAATGAAACCTGTACGGCAAACCTGCAAGAAACTGGGGCACAACAGGGGTGAGTTGCCAACTCGTGAATAGAAAAACATCTACGCACAGAAATCGCATAAATAACGCAACCTAGGTCAATGATCATAATATATCCTCAAAAATATACATAACAAGCAGCCTATAACAATGGCTAGGGTAATATCTAACCGAGTGAAATCTCATGTGCCCGTGTCAGTGCCTCAGGTAGCAATATATCATATGAATGAGGTATGAATGCATGAAAACAGAATACATGTAAATGAAGAAACTGTTTTCATAAATTAGTGAGATTTCCTTCGTATTTTTAAACTGAGGTATCATAATGAAATCAGTATCAACAGTGTCTAGCATCGATACAAAACATAAATCTCACTGTCTCGAAATATCAATGTCTCAATCTCAATATCTAGGGCGCCGTCAGTCCAGACCGGCCCCTACCAACCATCTCAAGACCACGACGGTATCCTCCGGATATCCGACGCGTCGGGTAATATCACCGGTAGGTAATCTGTCCCCTGCCAGGCTCAACGTCAACACCACATTCATCTTGCCCCGGGGTACCATACCGGGCCCACCATGTACCCGTGACGGTTCCTCTACTCCTCGACACGGATCTCGAAAACCACAGCAAACTCATGGTGGACGACACTTACATCACTAGAAAACCGTAATTTACATATTTTAAAAGGTTAATAAGTTTAGAAATTTTGCGGCTTTCCCCCGAAATCCAGAAATATCATAAATCTCAAGAAGTCATCACAAGTGCATATGTCAATGCTAATGAATGTATATGGTATCAATAACCAAGTTGCAATGTATGATTAATAACTAGGCATGAACAATGGAATAACAGTATGCATGAAGTGACAAGTAATAACTACAATATCTAAACTGGCATATAACCCAGGTACACTAATATCGTATCAACTACTAACTAACAAGCTAAGCCAAGCAATAGTATTTTCTAAGTGTACGTGACATGGCAATTACCGATGAAGATGTGTGTGAGCCGGCAAGTAAGTGTATGTGGTACATACGCATCATCGGTAATGGTGCTGGTGTCCTAACAGCATGATATCAATAATGGAGTATGCAGCAAAATAAGTATGCGGGGCAGAGCGAACAGCAATAATGTGCGGAAGCAGAATACTAGACACAACGATAACTAATCAGTATTAAACTAATATAAGTCCTACAAATGGTGCCTTTTGAAATAACACGAATCATGGGGTTTTGAAAATAGGGGCTACGGTGTTTTTATGAAAAGATACGTCTTTTGAAATATCCGTAGGATCCCTTGGGCTGTCTTTTAAAATACCCACGATTCGTTAGTTTTTTTTTTTAATAGGTAAGAATCGAATCTAATCTAATGACTAAACTAAACTAAAGGGCTAAGCTAACGAGCTGAACTACAGGTAAGGAAACCGCCTATCATCTGAGTCGATACATATACATACCTGTATATGTATAGTCGGTGATCCCGCCTCAATAATATCATATCCGATACCATATCTATAATCAGGCATCCCAAGTCAAGAGTGCGGATCAATCATCAATATAGCTCGTACGTAAATCCGTCGTACGGCATCCCAATCTGGGTATGGGTCAATATCACATTCATCATACTATTCACCTGGTATCCTCTTTATCAATTATCATGATTGGGGTACTGATCTACGTCTAGTACCATACTGATACCGCCTACGTATGCATGGACGTGTGTGAAACACTACGTCAAGGACCCGCTACAACATCATGTCGTATCTAAGATACGAACCCTGCTATATCACCGATCTCACGGCCTCAAATCGAATCTCATCGACTCAGCTCAATCCCAAGTATCATCCTCAAATCCGTATGTGAACACATAGTCCCATACCCATGTGAACACATAACTATAAAGAATCTCATGAGCGCATATAAATAGGAATGTATGCAAGTATGTATGTGTGTATGTGTGTGTGTATGTGTAGTGCAACACTACCCTAGGGTTCGCAACACTAAAGTAATCCAACAAACCAATATCCATCCTAAGCATCGTTATTAATCCCAAATAACATACAATAATTGTTGGTGTGTATACGCATCCGTATACACCACCACGGACTGCGGGGGTGCTATACGCCATCCACCCGACTTCTCCCCGTAGATATAAATCTACTCACCTGGTCCTCGCTCGCCGGTGCCGACGTCGCCAGGCGCTTGCTTGTCGTCCCGAAGTTCACATGGGGTACCTACATATCATAACGCACCATATCGCATTAAAACTAAATTCGAAATCGAAACGGCATACGAAAATCAAATCGGCACGCGTATCACGCATAGATCCAAACCTATCGCCTACGCATGTAAGAATAGTCAAACCAACCCCCGATGTCGATGTACAAACGTCAAACCATCGAGAAAACCCAAACACACCAATCGTGATTTCAAAACTCACTAATTATATAAGAATTAGGGTTTAGTTCATCAAAACCATAAAATTAAACAATTCGTTTTATTTTCCAAAAACCTAGTTAGCACAAATTCCCATTTCGGTTCAAAACTTGATGTTTTACCCAAATTAAATATTTTGACGATTCTAATGGCCAAAATGCTCACTTAATATCATAATTAGGTCATACAAATCACCTCCATATTTTTAATCTCACGAATTAGCATTAACTCAAAATTCAAGTTTGCAACAAATATCGATTTTAACACTTTTCAAAGTAAAATTCACAATTTATAAATTAAGCATGGTTTTGCATGATCAAAGTCGCTAAACAACAAATTAAAATGCTAATAAAGTCATCAAAACCTTAATTACATTTTAAATCTCAATTTTATATGTATTTCACTAAAACCTAGTTTGCAAATTACATAATTAATACAAATTTAAATTTAACAAAAATATAAACTACCAACTAGATTAGTTTTAGCATAATAACAACATGTTAAACTACACAATTTTCCCATGATCAATTATAAGAACCCCAACTTAAATTCACAACCCTAATCTAGAATTTCTTAATCATACAATTGAACCCACATAAAACCAAATTAACACTTAATTAAGCTAACTACAAGCAATTAACAACGATTTAAGCAAAAGGGTTAGAATTTACCCAAACAAATTGAAGATCCCACAAGCACACATAGCCCTCCCAAATGCTCCCTTGTCACCAAAATCCATGCTATAAGGGCTAAGCAAAAATGGGTAGGAGTCGGATTTGGGTTTTGGGATTTTTTTGATGGATTTTGGGGCAATTTTTGAAGAAGTTTTGAAGAGAAAAGAGAAGGGGAAAGGGGGGGCTGTTGCTGCTGTAGGAGAGGGAGGGGTCGGCCAGAAATTGAGGGGGGGGAGGAGAGAGAGGGAGGTAGAGAAAGTGGGGGAAAGTCAAGGTCAAGGTAAGGTCAAAAGTCCACCTAATTCACCCATTTTCTTTTCTTTTCTTTCATATCTTTTCCTTTGAAAATCAAGTGGGGAAAAATATGGTGGCTGCTGAATTCAGCCATGGGGAGGAGTAAGTGGGGGTGTGTGGGTGTGGGTACGGGTGTGGGGTGATGAAAAATGATAAATACAATACCCCAAGCATCCATTTACGCTAAAAAAAAGCATTTTTTCTTCAATAATTTCTAAACCGTTTTGGCAAATGATTTCGTTCCAAAAATCACATGATAAAATTTTATTTAATGTTTTATGATGCACAAAATTTGTTTCAACTCATTCCAATTTGTAATTTTCCCTAATTAAATGTATTAGTTACGCCTTAAAATAATAATAAAATAATATTTTTTTCAGAAAATTTGAAATTTCACCAGCGGCTCAATAAACACCAAATAATAGCAATTACATAGCAAGAACATACATATTTAATTTTTATAATAAGATATTTATATTTTGACTTTTTACAGAAAAACCCCTTATTTTACCGTTTTTTTCGAAATTTCACCGAAACGATTTTCAAAACGTTACATCTCCTCTGATGTCAAACACCGATGGATATGGGATCATCCATCGCCCATCTGTATGGGTCGAGAAGGTACACGCTAGTCTACTCTGGTATATCGATGCCCCGTCTCGATACACCCACGACTAGGGACTTTGAAGGATGTACTTATGGACTACCATGTCCCCACTAGTATGATCCGCATCATAGTCCAGGTAGTCAAGTACACATCCTAAGGGCTTTACCAACATGTATCAGAGAGACAATCAATGTACACGTTAAGGTAAAGAGCAACCAGATAGCATACTATCATGTCGAGCAAGAAAGTCATCCCTATATATGTCCCAGCATCCACTACAATATACATCCAATGTACAGTAATGGCCTCTAGGGCATACATATAACTAACATATATATCACTGTGCAAAGTGGAAACTATAGAAGCGATCAAAAGACAAACCGAGGGTTGTAGCATCTGCCAGTTATTGCTAAAGGAGTCACTCCCGGTGAAGGGATCTCGGTCCTTTCCTCATCGAATAAGGTGCAGGATGTTCTACAATGAACACCGCAATGCAAAGAAAGAACTGTAGCTACCTGTTTTATTTTGAAATTCGATTCCACAACATCAATTAGGTTTATTTTCTTTCATTAATCTCATTAATGAATATCCCATCATTTAAGTCCACCTAAACATCACAGATAAATATAACGTTCGCTTATGCCATCCGCATTCGTCTCGATGTCCCGTCTGCACCGTTAGGTTAGGTAACTAACGGCAGAGCGAGGCAAGGCTAGCGCGGGTGTAAAACATAAGCAACGTCTATATAATATATCATATATACTATATACAATATCTATCTGAATATAGCACATGATCACATCACAGATAACGCAGCAGAAAATATCATACGAAATATTGGATATACTAGGACGTCCGTGTTTTATTTTGAGCCTGAATAAAACAAGGATTCCACGGTCATGATGAATAGCCAATCCCACACCCCTAGACCCTTACGAGAGCGGCAAGCAACCCTACCAATTCTAGAGTTAGGAGACCCGGACTCGACTCCTCGAGATGGTCTCCCACTGGACCCTAGAACCCGGTTACTTGTGCTCCCCTCCTTGGGTCTATGCTAATGCGGAAAAGTAAATAATATACATCAACGGTGACATCTTCCGCAACCTGGAAGTGCCCCAATAAAAGAATATTACATACAAGTTTTTTTACATGAATGAAAAAGAAAAACACTCATCTCACATAAAAAAAACCCCGGCTATTCAAACACGACGATCCAATATAACATATCCAGCAACACATAACATCACATGTCATCAACGTAAGTAAATATGCGCATCCCAATTGTCGTTGACATATAGCAATGAAACCGGCGATGTCACATATTACACTTACGGTCACAGAAAAGAAAGTGTAAAACTACAACAGTTGAAATCCGCAACCTGCAAAGACATCGCATGCCTAACCAAATGAATTCCTTAGGCATCGCATGCCTAACAATTATAAACTCCGCATTTTAGTCTCATTATCGAAAACTCTTTTCAATATCAAGTCGGGCAATTCAACAAGATTCCCGACATTCTGATCGATGCACGTCGCAAACTTTAGTAGACGGCCGCACCCCCGATACCATCGACGAAGTGCACTAAAGCGGAACACCGCTACCGCGAGCACCCGAACGGATGCTTTCGGCGACGGGGTTCTCCTACAGTCACTTGGTCGGGGCTATGGGGTGTGGCTATCTATTAAGTTTACCCGGCGAGTATCCGCGTACGCTACGTGATTGCGACGGACTTTTGATCGCATCAAAATTCCGTGGCAACCGATCAAGTGAGACTAAACTACTAGATTTATAATATTCAAATCAGTTATCTCATAACTACTTGTGGATTCCAAATATTGTATCACATTCCGGATAAATAGAAAATTTTAAACTTTCCGTTCGAACAATCAAACACCCAAGTTTTACCGAAACAGCTCAACACATGAAATAAGTTTAAAAACATTCACTTCATGCCACAGTACCAACGGTCCAGCCGTAGAAGGGTCAAGCCAACGCCTCACATGTGGCACGCCGTACTGCCCCAAACCCTAAGGTTCAAAGGGCAGTTCAAGACGGTCACATAATCGAGTTAAGGTTTGTTGTCTTCTAGAGGGTCCATCACGTTACTTGCACTACTTAGAATGTTCTTAAACCACGGAAAAATCCAATACTTGGAAATTTTCCGGCAGGGGAAAAATTGGGTATTTATATCCGGTCGAACTTTTTAACATATTCTAAATTATCCGGAAAAACACACAGACAAAATTAGACAATCCGATCGAATCTACGAACTCCCAATACAACCCAGAAAACTCAACCCTTGAGTGCACATTAAAAATTCCCAGAAAACACAGCAATAAAAGAAAGAAATTACTGTGCAAGATTCAAAGAATATTATGACTGTACGGCCACGGAACCACCGCACGAGCCATGCTCGTGCCGCGGTTCCGCGGCGCCTTGATAGATTTAGGCGCACGTTTTGCACAGTATTTCTTAGAAAACCCTGCTGATTTTTCTGCATATTTTTAATTCACAAAAATCACAGTTTTGAAAAATTGTACAGAGAAGGGTTTTCAATTAGGGTTTCGGGTTCGATCGGACTTCTAACATCGTCTACACTTCGTCTAAAACTCTAGCTAGGCTCTGATACCACTGAAGGGTTCCTAGGTACACCCATGAGGCTCTACAACTGATCAAACATGTCCAATTCAAAATTTTCTATGTGCCAAAGAACCCTAAACTAGAGCGTAACTAGAGGTAAGGCGAAAAAACATGCAAGTTAACAACTTAACTACAAGTGAAAATGACTACAACCTTTGTAGATCCGGTCCTCCACTTCTCTAGCTCCGTGTTGACGTCCCTCCACTGCGATCATCGGAATCCCGGACTCTATTGTCGGTTTCATCGGAGAAATGGGCGGGCTAGGTCGATGACTTCGATGCCGAAGATGATCTACGTCGAGGCAACTCTAACTCAAGCTCCATCTTCACTTGGTCATGAAACTTATGAAGATAACACTCTCTACTACATGGAAAGTGGTAGAGGATGAAAAAATAGGAAGTGGGTTCACTTTGGATTTGGATTTCTCACTTGGATTCATCACTTGGAATTTTCAAGAGAGCTTTCTTCTCTTCATGAAGAAGAAGAAAAGAAAAATGAATAATGAGTTATCTCAAAAAGAAAATCAAGTGATATCTATCATTTAGCAACCATGGGTGAGTAAACTCATGTAGAGAGTAAACTAGGGTTTAGGCTAATGGTTGGGTTAAGGAAAGAAACAAAATGGTTAAGACTTTCAAAGCTTCATGAAGCTTCAAGAGTAAAACAAAACAAGCCACCATTTTATTTCTTGCCAAAAATAAATAAAACAAATGAAACCCTAACCATTAACTAAACATGGTGTATAGCATACACACACCCAAGTTTGCATGTATCATCAAACATGATACAATCAAGTGCACAAAAATATATCACATATACTACTTGTGCACATCAAGTGAGAAAATCAATCTTAAGTGAACAAATACTAGTTAATGTAAAGTAATATATCATATATATAATTATACATTAAATCATTAAATCAACACTTGATTTAATGATCCGGTCATAACGCATATTACCGACTAATATCAAGTGTATCAATATATCGAATCAACATTTGATTCGGTAACCCGGCTATATCTTATATAACCGTCCGATGATACGAATCGCGAGAATAGAATTCAGTATCACATACTGGTATTATTCTCGGTCCCGCACATATCTCATATGCGCTCCTATTGCGTTTCGCTTGAGCCAGGAAACCTCTATGTAGGACTCTAAAGACCCGTCAATACGCCGGCAGTAGGTGATGATCATATCAAACACCCACAAGACGCAAGCGGTCTGCCAAACGTAACGGCCACCCGGGTATTGAGCGATCAGAAGATCAACGAGCAAGCCCGCTCACACTCCTGTGAATCCAACCAGTAACACTTACCGTACAGTCCGGTCTGTTCGTCTGATATGTCGCATATCTCGCCTAGGGGTGGTAAACGTCAGACCCCAGTAGCTCGATAAGTCATGCCGATGTAAGGTCCATAACAAGCATGAAACTACTGATAACACTTACCAGTAAATCAGTGCAACCCTGGCCAAGGATTTCCAGTTATGCCAGTCGAGCATACCGCAACATCAACCCCCAATACCGGGAGAGACGAATCCCCTCCTATCGCTCATTGCCTCCATGTGAATCGGGACTGTACCCAAAAACCACCTGTTTGCACGACTCAGTAGAGCCGTGGTAGGGTGGAAATCAAAGCACAGTGGGAGACACACAAGACTCTATGACGATCTCGGGTCAACAGACTAAGCTGTATCAGTGTCACCGGAGAACTGCCATCTGACGTGAGGTATAATACCATCTGGGAGTTCTCGGCGAGTCCGTTCAGTATACCCAGTCATCACTGAGCACCCGCATACCATCTCTGATGTCAAACACCAATGGATATGGGATCATCCATCGCCCATCACATGGGTCGAGAAGATATACGCTAGTCTACTCTGGAATATCGATGCCCCGTCTCGATATTCCCACGACTAGGAACATTGAAGGATGTACTCATTGACTACCCAGGCCCCACTAGTATGATCTACATCACAGTCCTGGAAGTCGAGTACACATCCTAAGGGCTTTATCAACATGTAACAGAGAGACAGAAAGTATACATGTTAAGATAAAGAGCAACTAGATAGCGTACTATCATGTCGAGCAAGAAAGTCCTACCTATATATGTCCCAGCATCCACTACAATAAACATCCTATGTACAGTAATGGCCTATAGGGCATATATATAACTAACAGTATGGTTATATACGAACTCGAAGGAACTTGTTCCAGCTCGGGGATAGATTCTGGTTCAAGAGAAATAAGAATAAGGTTTATTCAGTTGTCTTTTATCTTCACCTTCTCTCAGGTTATGAGTACTCCTAAGATTAGGAGAGTACACCCATTATACTTATTGGATAGTCTTCTTCCAAACCATAGTCTGGTGCCGAACGGTAGGAAAGGAAGAAAACCATTTAGCATAAAGGGGTGTACAGAAGGTAATAACTAAAGGCATATAAAGGGATTTGGAGAGATGGCAAAGAAATATACGGTTATTGTTGTGAATCTGATAATGGAAGAGGCATTACTAGGAATACCCGGATGCCCCTTCGAAACATTTACATGTTTTAGTTTCACAGTGTATTGTTAAAGGAAAACTGATTTCCTAATTAGCCCTTGCTCCAGGGTATGTATTTACTACGTATGATTCTCACATCTGTATGGTTTTGCAGATGATGAGTGGGAGTAAGTTATTGGGAATTGGGTGATCATCCTCATTATATCGGGATTCGTTGTAATTGGTGATATTTGAGGAAATCGCCTGGGTTGTTTGCCGGACGGCAAATATTTGGTTTTGAATATCCGTTGTTATGCACCAATTTCAAATTAATATATCTGTACGTCTATTTTTATAGAGTGAGATATAACTTTTTGAAATTATGTCTATGACATTTACCTATAACAGTAGATGGTTAGGTAAGGAGCATTAAACAGCGGTGTAATTCTTCTTAACCATAAGTACAGTTTTCAACCTACGACACACAGGGAATGAGTTATTAGACTCAGGGGACTTATACAGAGTATTGTATGTTGTCCAGTGTCCATTAGGACAGAGAGGTTGGTACTCGTACTATATTCGGTTTACTTGTGACTTCTCTAGTTCTTAGACATGTGTTTCGTAGAAATACAAGGTCCAAGTTTTGAGAAGTTATAAGTATAAGAATAAAGTAGAGAACCAGGCGTTGCAAGTAGCAGGATTCTTCAAGGTGATCGAAGATGTAGATACTTGTGTATGGTATTCAGTTGATAGTAATGATTTTGAGAAACTTGTTTCTCTTTCAGGTTTCTCATATCTGGTTGCATTCCTAAGTTGAGTAACGCTGATCGGCCTCCATCCATTTAGTTTACATGCACTGGAGACAGCTGCATGATTTGAATCTGTTTCCAATTAAATCAGTGCCTCTATTTCTATATTGGATATAGAATGGTTCATATCTTAACAATGTTAAGGTACGAGGAGTTGTCCGACTTATGCTTAAAACCAGACTCTGGATAACTCAATGCATGTTTCTGTAATGGCTGTTTGTGGGTTGACCCGGGCTATGACGAGGGTTGACTTTCTACCATCTGGAAGATCAATAGTGATATTGTTCTTGACTCGCCACAGTTTTAAGTAAAATGGATTTTTTCAGAAAATAGTAGTGGGAGAATGGTAGAACTGGAGGTGATTCCAGAACCGCAAACGATTACTGAAAATTTGATAAGAACCTAAAGATTCAATCTGGATTGACATTCCATTAGCCACTCCGTAGATATGGTGGGTAACCTCAGGCTCCCGAGAGGTACTCCGGTAGCCTCAAGGACGGTGACAGGGAGGTTCTTGTTTACCCAGATTTAACACTACTGTTGTTCCAGGCTATGAGACCCTGCAGGAGGATGAGTATAGCGTTGTTCTAAACTAGCTTTAGAAGTGCACGTGTATATGACTCTGCCAGAGGGTTGTCGTAGTCAGTGGGAGCAGCGGAAGCATAGTGGACAAGTAGCTTATGTCTATTTATAGACTAAAGCAGATATAGCGAAGATAGATCATCTATTTCTGATGTGGCAGTCATAGGTTTGACTTCACAGAATAGGAGATGGATCTGTTGAGAAGGTAGTAGGGTGTGATGTCCTGGTATTTGGATAACATACACAGAGTAGGAAGTGATATTCCTATACTACGATCGGTTATACTTTGGTTATCACACAGTGGTTTCTCCACAAAGGATATGGATATTATAACGGGTATTCTGGTTACTAGATCTATGGTTTTAGATCAAGATTTGGGTAGTTTCCAAATCTGGGTACTTAGACAGCATTCTAAAGGTGTTTTAGAATGGACGACTCCTGGCACGGTAGTGTACCTGCAGGTGATGGAGTCATCCTCTCTAAAGGTGTCTTACAGACTAAAGGGGAGAGGGATGTGCATGATTGGTAGATCACTTGCTTAGGCAATTGAGTCAATCATGAAATGTCAAGTGCCACACCAGACGTTATTTTTGCACTAGATGCAATAAGTTGATATTAATCCTATCCTGGAGAAACTTTCGGAAGTAGTTTTAGAACATAAGTGGATGTTCTAGGGATATGATAACGACAGCCTCTTTCGGGGGACGGTTATCATTCCAGGCTTCCAAGGTGACCTGGATGACAGTGTGACTGTCAGAGTTATAGTTTTCCCTCTGACGAGGGGCAGTATTTTGGACAGGTTGTCCAAGTGGATACTGAGGGAGGTGTGGCGCAGGATACTGATTAGGTTCAGTTGATGATACAGTCTAAGAAGTTTGGATTTGGAGTTCATTTTTGAACTAGGTCCCATCAGATATGTAGGGTTCCTAGGCACACTAATGAGGTCTCACAAGTGATCAAACATGGCCAATTAAAATTTTACAAGTGCCGAGAAACCCTAATACAGATCGTTAACTAGATGTATAGGCGATGCAATGCAAATAAACGAATTTATAGCTAAAGGGAAAGGGCTACAACCTTTGTAGATCCGGTCCTCCACCTCCATGACTCCATGATGAAGTCCCCTCGCTTTCCAAATCGAATCTTGGACTCTAGCATCGGCTTCATCGGAGAAAAGGGCGGGCTGGGTCGTCGACTTCGATGCCGAAGATGATCTACGTCGAGGCAACTCAAGATCAAACTCCAACTTCATCAAGTCATGAAACTTATGAAGAAAACACCCTATACTACTTGGCAAGTGGTAGAGGATGAAGAAATATGAAGTGGGTTCACTTTAGAATTGGATTTCTCACTCTTTTTCTCAAGTTGCCATTGATGGCGGCATGGTTTCTTCATGTTTGAAGATGAAGAAGAAGAAGAAAAGCACTATGATAAGTTCTTTTTCAAAAAAAGAAAATAATATTAATACTTATCATATACTAACCATGGTTAGGTGTAGATACTAAACTAGGGTTAGGTGAATAGTTAGGTTAAGGGAAGCAAACAAAATGGTCAACCTTTCAACACTTCATGAAGCTTCATGAAAGAAACAAAGAAAGCCACCATTTCAATTTATCTTTTCTTTTGCCAAAATAAATAAACAAAATAAATAAATAAGTAAATAAACAAAACCCTAACCATTCATATAACCATGGTTTAATCTTTACACAAACTCAAGTTAGCTTGTATCATCAAACATGATACAATCAAGTGCACACAAAAATATATCGCATATACAATGTGCACATCAAGTGAGAAAATCCTTTTAAAGTGAACAAATACTAGTTAATGCAAAGTAATATATCAAATATATAATTATGCATTAAATCATTAAATCAACACTTGATTTATCGATCCGGTCATATCGCATATAACCGACTAATATCCAATGTATCGGCTTATCGAATCAATCCTCGATTCGATAACTAGGTTATATCGCATACAACCAATCGATACATTCATCGCGAGAATAGAATATGGTATCACATACACGCATTATTCTCGGTCCCGCACATATCTTATATGCGCTCCTATTTCATTTCGCTTGAGCCAGGAAACCTCTGTGTAGGACTCTAAAGACTCGTCAATACGCCGGCAGCAGGTGATGATCATATCAAACACCCATAAACCGCAAGCGGTCTGCTAAACGTAACGGCCACCCGGGTATTGAGCTATCAGAAGATCGATGAGCAAGCCCGCTCACACTCCTGTGAATCCAACCAGTAACACTTACCGTACAGTCTGGTCTGTTCGTCTGATATGTCGCATATCTCGCCTAGGGGTGGTAAACGTCAGACCCCAGTAGCTTGATAAGTCATGCCGATGTAAGGTCCATAACAATCGTGAAACTACTGATAACTCTTACCAGTATATCACTGCAACCCTGGCCAGGGATTTCCTGTTATGGCCAGTCGAGCATAACGCAACATCAACCCCCAATACCGGGAGAGACGAATCCCCTCCTATCGCTCATTGCCTCCATGTGAATCGGGACTGTACCCAAAAACCACCTGTTTGCACGACTTAGTAGAGCCGTGGTAGGGTGGAAATCAAAGCACAGTGGGTGACACACAAGACTCTATGACGTTCTCGGGTCAACAGACTAAGCTGTACCAGTGTCACCAGAGAACTGCCATCTGACGTGAGGTATAATACCATCTGGGAGTTCTCGGTGAGTCCGTTCAGTGTACCCAGTCTCCACTGAGCACCCGCATACCATCTCTGATGTCAAACACCAATGGATATGGGATCATCCATCGCCCATCACATGGGTCAAGAAGATATACGCTAGTCTACTCTGGAATATCGATGCCCCGTCTCGATATTCCCACGACTAGGAACATTGAAGGATGTACTCATGGACTATCCAGGCCCCACTAGTATGATCTGCATCATAGTCCTGGAAGTCGAGTACACATCTTAAGGGCTTTATCAACATGTAACAGAGAGACTGAAAGTATACATGTTAAGATAAAGAGCAACCAGATAGCGTACTATCATGTCGAGCAAGAAAGTCCTACCTATATATGTCCCAGCATCCACTACAATATACATCCAATGTACAGTAATGGCCTCTAGGGCATACATATAACTAACAATCTCCCACTTGCACTAGGGCCATCTGTAGCAGTAGTTATAGTATCTAATACTCAACCATCCCCTAAAAGTCTCTCTTTGGGAAAAGGCCTTCGTAAGTGGATCCGCCGTGTTGTCCTCTGAGTCTACTCTCCTAACCTCGATCACCCTAAAGATCAACTATCTTCATGATCAGGTGATGCTGCCTCAGAATATGTCTGGGTCACTGATGGGACTAGGGTTCCAGGGCCAAAGCCACACTTCCATTGTCATACAATGGCAGGAACCTAGTTCATCTCATGAACCAATATACACCCAAACTGCCTCTTTGGTAGTATCTTTAATAGCAATGTTACCAGCCTTTATCGTCTAGTTTGTCACGGTATCTAGCTTGGAACTCTTCCAACATACCGTCCCTTTACTGAGGGTAAAGACAATGCCTGTGACTGACATTCAGTCGTCTTTATCACCCTGGAACCCTTCCAGTGATTCTCCCCAGGATCAATTGATACAATCTTACTACCGCTAGTGAGAATCCTAACATCCATTTTGATCTATCTCATAGATCCAACTCCCAGGATTTAGGAGGTATCATTTTGATCTTATATGGAGAATCTATGTGATAAGAGGAGATCGACCGATCGTAGCATAGGAAACTATTTTCCTATCAAGTGTATGTTGTCCACGTACAATACGAGGATGACCACCTTACTCTCTACTACCGTTTTGTATATACAAGGTTCATCTACCATTTTGATGAAGTCAAACTTTTTGACTACCACATCAAAACAGACGTTCCAACTCCGCGATGCCTGCTTTATTCTGTAAAGCAACTTGTACACGTTTCCGCTGCTCCCACTGTTTACGAAGCCCTCTGGCTGTGTTCTTATAGACGTTCTTTTCTAAATCATTATTTAGAAAAGTAGTCATGGCACCCAACCACCAGATATCGTAGTCATGGTATGTAGCAATGGCAAGTAGGATCTGGATGGACCTAAGCATAGTCCCTGGAAGAGGTTTCATCATTATCCATGCCTGGTCGATGACGAAAACCTTTAACAAGTCTAGCTTTGAAAGTCTCAACTTTTCCATCTACACCAAGTAATCTTCTCAAGATATACTTGCTCCTGATGGGGATTTAACCCTTCAGATATAGCAACCAAAGTCCATACTTTGTTAGTGTACATGGATTCCATCTCAGATCGCTAAGCATCCAGCCATTCTTACAGAGTCCCTACTCTCGATGACCTGCTCGAAACTAGTTGGGTCATCATCTCATGATGCATTCCTTGCTCCCACTGTCATCGAGAAACCGAGGTATCTCTCAGGCAGATGAGAAACCCTACCAGATCGGTGGAGAGGCTGAGGTTCGTCGGAAACTATTGAATCCTATGGTTCTACCAAATCATCAGCTGCAGTTTTGTATAGCTGGAACCTTTCCAGTTCTACAGAACTGACCTTGCCTCGATCTTGTCCGGATTTTGCTTTAGACATAGGCCGGACAATCCTAAATCTTAACTTACTTAAGAGATAGGCTCTTCCCATACCATATCTTATATGGAGTGGTAGGCACCGATTTGATTCGAACCCAATTCAATAGGTATGCAGCTTCTCAAGTGCACAATCCCAAAAGGAAATAGGTAACTCAGTAATACTCATCATAGAGCACAAGATATCTAATATTGTGCGATTGCTCCGCCCCGATACACCGTTGTGCTGTGGTGTATTCAGAGAAGTAATACTGAGAAAGAATCTCATTTTCTTTTAGAATAGTCCAAGAATTCCATGCACAAGTATTCTCCTCCCTGATTTTATCATAGGACATAATACTTATACCCGTATTCTTGGTTCTCTACTTCCAACTTATATTCTATGAATACCTCAAAAGCTTCGGACTTATGTTTCAACAGGAACATATGACTGAATCTTGAGAGATTATCAGAGAATATAATGAAGTACAAAGAACCGGTCCTAGCATGTGTAGACAGGGGAGTTTACATACATCATCATATATCAGTCCCAAGAGTTTACTAACTCTTTCTCTGTTTCCAATAAACAGAGCTATGGTCATCTAATCTTTGTGACATGACTGACAAGTTTCACAAGATGTAAATTCAAACTGATCTAAATATGCATCTAAAATGTAACTTCAGCCAGTCGGGTCGCATTGATATGACCTAGTCTACAATGCCTCAAGAATGATTCGTTCATTTCTGAACTCTTCCTCTTGTGTGTGTTCTGTAAACTAGGAACTGAAGTTTGATTTAGAACGTCAATGCTTTTAGATAACGTGCCTGAACCAATCAACTTTTGATATAGGAAATGTTCAAAACATTATCCATCGATACAAAATTTTATCATTTCTTTACTTATAAAGAGACTGATATGATTTTGTATATCAGGTTCAGTATCTAATAGCATTTGTTCAGAATCAATGTACTGGTAATACAGGGTGACAGTGACCAACAGACTTGGCTGCAACACTTGCCCCGTTTTCTGTCTCATGAAACTTATCACCCGTTCTCAGTTTTTCTACCTTTTTGTAGCCCTATGTAACAAATTACATATCTGGAATCCTGATCCGGTATCAAATACCCAGGATGCAGAGGATACTGAGAAACAGTTCTTTGTAATGAACACACCCGAAGGAGATGCATCATATGCACTTTCTTCGTTTGGGCGGCATAAGAATTCTGGTATTCCCCTATTTCCTGCTCTGTCTTATAACAATTATAAGTTGGAGCGGGACCAACGTTCCCCAGCTCAATATAACAAGCGGGTTCGGTCAAAACATCTATATTATTATCTTAATTAAGGCGTGATATGGTCTCTACCTGTAGAGAGAGGGAAGAAAACACTCTGCGTGTGCTCTTGCATGATTAGATTGGTTATTTATTTTATCTAATCAGGATGGATCCCACTGTTTTTATCAAATCTTCCTTCAAAACTTAAAAGGAAAGACTAGCCGGGATTAATTACACTCTATAAGTTCGCCAATCTTTCAGCCAGGCCAGTGTCGGAACTTTGAGGGAGGTTCCCCGTGCTTTCGCACGGACCTAATTACAGTAAACCTCGTTTTCCCAGAGGCGTAACCCCGTTGACACCTTTCTAGACACCTACTTGATCGGCTAATTGCAAAGTGCAAAACTCTCCCAGGAGTAACAATTACTCGCAGTGGGTATCGGGATCCAACTATCATATAGAAGGTATGCAATCTCATTGCAAATTTCAACACTTGAAACTCCCGATAATGACTTTTACCCCTAGCACTTATGACCTTAACTATGGTCAACAAATCATAAGTACTAGTCAAGTTCCACCCGTCATTTCATGATTAATTAGACCCACCCACATGACCCTTAACTAAGGTCAACAAAGTCACGCGACTGTCCTAACTAATCGCATCATATGCAGTATAGGAAGACATCACTTAGCTACCGTTCACTGTGCCTTAACTAAGGTCAGCAAACACAGCACGAATACTAAGTACTCTACTTCCTAAAATGACGGAGGGTTGCGAATGGTTTTTATGAAAACCTTTAACGCTTTGAACTTGATCTCGTTGCGGAATCAAATAGTTTTTAAATGGAATGTTTTTGAGGCTTTTCTAGTTTAGCTAAAGGGGTCACTCCCGGTGAAGGGATCGTCGGCCCTTTCCTCGTCGAATGAGGTGCGGGATATATCATATATTGTAGGGTTCCTAGGCATTCCCAAGAGGTCTCACAAGGCATCAACCATGCCAATTTTAAATTTTACGGTGCCGAGAAGCCCTAGACTACGGATCGTTAACTAGATATATAGGCGATGCAAGCATGTAAACGAATTAAATGCTAAAGGAAAGTGACTACAACCTTTGTAGATGCGGTCCACCACTTCCTAAGCTCCACAATGAAGTCTCCTCGCTGTCCAAATGGAAACCCGGGCTCTAGCGTCGGCTTCATCGGAGAAATGGGCGGGCAAGGTCGTCGGCTTCGTGCCGAAGATGATCTACGTCGAGGCATCACAAGATCAAGCTCCCACTTCACCAAGTCATGAAACTTGTGAAGAAAACACACTCTACTACTTGGCAAGAGGTAGAGGATGAAGAAATAGGAAGTGGGTTCACTTTAGAATTGGATTTCTCACACTTATGCTCAAGATACCATTGTTGGTAGCAAGCTTTTTCTTTTGAAGAAGAAAATGAAGAAGATGATAGAATATGATAAGTATTATTGAATAAACAAAAAGAATTCCATCTTATCATATTCTCAACCATAGTTAAGTGTAGAGAATGAACTAAGGTTAGTTCAAATGGTTAGGGTTAAGCAAGAGATAAGAATGATGACTTAGTCAAAGCTTCATGAATGTTCAACTAAAAAACAAACAAAGCCACCATTCAAATATATTTATCAAAAATGAATAAACAAATAAATAAAAGAATAAGCAAAACCCTAATCATCAACTTAACCATGGTTTAATTCTTTACACTTAACCAAATGAGCATGTATCATCAAACATGATACAAACATGTGCACAAAAGTATATCACATATACAACTTGCACATCAAGTGAGAAAATCCCTTTAAAGTGAACCAATACTAGTTAATGCAAAGTAATATATCAAATATATAATTATACATTAAATCATTAAATCAACACTTGATTCAATGATCCGGTCATGTCGCACATAACCGACCAGTATCCAATGTATCGGCTTATCGAATCGATCTTCGATTCGATAACTAGGTTATATCGCATATAACCAATCGAAACATTAATCGCGAGAATGAAATACGGTATCACATACACGCATTATTCTCGGTCCCGCACATATCTCATATGCGCTCCTATTTCGTTTCGCTTGAGCCAGGAAACCTCTGTGTAGGACTCTAAAGACTCGTCAATACGCCGGTAGCAGATGATGATCATATCAATCACCCACAAGCCGCAAGCGGTCTGCTAAACGTAACGGCCACCCGGGTATTGAGCGATCAGAAGATCGACGAGCAAGCCCGCTCACACTCCTGTGAATCCAACCAGTAACACTTACCGTACAGTCCGGTCTCGTCGTCTGATATGTCGCATATCTCGCCTAGGGAGGTAAACGTCAGACCCCAATAGCTCGATAAGTCGTGTCGATCTGAGGTCTATAACAATTCGAGAAACTACTGGTAACACTTACCAGTAAATCTCAGCAACCCTGGCCAGGGATTTCCGGTTATAGCCAATCGAACACAGCGCAACATCAACTCCCTATACCGGGAGAGACGAATCCCCTCCTATCGCTCATTGCCTCTATGTGATTCGGGACTGTACCCAAAAACCACCGTTTTGCACGCCCTCTTGGACGTGGTAAGGTGGAAATCAAAGCACAGTGGGAACCACACAAGACTCTATGACGATCTCGGGTCAACAGACAACTCTGTACCAGTGTCACCAGAGAACTGCCATCTGACGTAAGGTATAATACCATCTGGGAGTTCTCGGCGAGTCCGTCCAGTGTACCCAGTCTCTACTGAGCACCCGTATATCTCCTGTCACGACCCGAAAGTACGGAACATGACCGGCACTTAAACTACGAACGTCTCGAGGCGTACGTAATCTAAGTAAACCGAAAACCCAGAAATCCAAACCAAGAAAAGAAGTAGAGTGAAGGAAAACCAATTTAAAACAAGTAGTTTTAATAGCATAAGCCGAATTATGCGGTTTTTAAGAACATCAAAATTTACTGAAAATTTCGGCAGAGTCTCCTTTGTAAAAACTGGCTCCCAAACGGGATACAACATGAATAGTATACGAAATCAATAAAAAGGCATCCCCAAGCGGGAGCTAGCTCTTCGTCAATCGACGGTCACAACCACACAAGCAATATAATATACAACGCCAACGGCGAGGATCAAAACTCAAAAGGAACTCAAAACCACCAGAAATATAACGAGCGACTCTAAGGTCGAAAGAATAAACAGCACTGGTCTCTATCTCAAAATAAATACATGTTTGGTTGATGGAATTTACTAGATACAACTGAAATATATTATACAAGGTAATATGATGGGTACGATACAAGAAAAACCCACCTACTAGCAAGTCACCCGAATGAAACTGAGCCCGCAACGCCGTAATGAAACCTGTACGGCAAACCTGCAAGAAACTGGGGCACAACGGGGGTGAGTTGCCAACTCGTGAATAGAAAAACATCTACGCACAGAAATCGCATAAATAACGCAACCTAGGTCAATGATCATAATATATCCTCAAAAATATACATAACAAGCAGCCTATAACAATGGCTAGGGTAATATCTAACCGAGTGAAATCTCATGTGCCCGTGTCAGTGCCTCAGGTAGCAATATATCATATGAATGAGGTATGAATGCATGAAAATAGAATACATGTAAATGAAGAAACTGTTTTCATAAATTAGTGAGATTTCCTTCGTATTTTTAAACTGAGGTATCATAATGAAATCAGTATCAACAGTGTCTAGCATCGACACAAAACATAAATCTCACTGTCTCGAAATATCAATGTCTCAATCTCAATATCTAGGGTGCCGTCAGTCCAGACCGGCCCCTACCAACCATCTCAAGACCACGACGGTATCCTCCGGATATCCGACGCGTCGGGTAATATCACCGGTAGGTAATCTGTCCCCTGCCAGGCTCAACGTCAACACCACATTCATCTTGCCCCGGGGTACCATACCGGGCCCACCATGTACCCGTGACGGTTCCTCCACTCCTCGACACGGATCTCGAAAACCACAGCAAACTCATGGTGGACGACACTTACATCACTAGAAAACCGCAATTTACATATTTTAAAAGGTTAATAAGTTTAGAAATTTTGCGGCTTTCCCCCGAAATCCAGAAATATCATAAATCTCAAGAAGTCATCACAAGTGCATATGTCAATGCTAATGAATGTATATGGTATCAATAACCAAGTTGCAATGTATGATTAATAACTAGGCATGAACAATGGAATAACAGTATGCATGAAGTGACAAGTAATAACTACAATGTCTAAACTGGCATATAACCCAGGTACACTAATATCGTATCAACTACTCACTAACAAGCTAAGCCAAGCAATAGTATTTTCTAAGTGTACGTGACATGGCAATTACCGATGAAGATGTGTGTGAGCCGACAAGTAAGTGTATGTGGTACATACGCATCATCGGTAATGGTGCTGGTGTCCTAACAGCATGATATCAATAATGGAGTATGCAGCAAAATAAGTATGCGGGGCAGAGCGAACAGCAATAATGTGCGGAAGCAGAATACTAGACACAACGATAACTAATCAGTATTAAACTAATATAAGTCCTACAAATGGTGCCTTTTGAAATAACACGAATCATGGGGTTTTGAAAATAGGGGCTACGGTGTTTTTATGAAAAGATACGTCTTTTGAAATATCCGTAGGATCCCTTGGGCTGTCTTTTAAAATACCCACGATTCGTTAGTTTTTTTTTTAATAGGTAAGAATCGAATCTAATCTAATGACTAAACTAAACTAAAGGGCTAAGCTAACGAGCTGAACTACAGGTAAGGAAACCGCCTGTCATCTGAGTCGATACATATACATACCTGTATATGTATAGTCGGTGATCCCGCCTCAATAATATCATATCCGATACCATATCTATAATCAGGCATCCCAAGTCAAGAGTGCGGATCAATCATCAATATAGCTCGTACGTAAATCCGTCGTACGGCATCCCAATCTGGGTATGGGTCAATATCACATTCATCATACTATTCACCTGGTATCCTCTTTATCAATTATCATGATCGGGGTACTGATCTACGTCTACTACCATACTGATACCGCCTACGTATGCATGGACGTGTGTGAAACACTACGTCAAGGACCCGCTACAACATCATGTCGTATCTAAGATACGAACCCTGCTATATCACCGATCTCACGGCCTCAAATCGAATCTCATCGACTCAGCTCAATCCCAAGTATCATCCTCAAATCCATATGTGAACACATAGTCCCATACCCATGTGAACACATAACTATAAAGAATCTCATGAGCGCATATAAATAGGAATGTATGCAAGTATGTATGTGTGTATGTGTGTGTGTATGTGTAGTGCAACACTACCCTAGGGTTCGCAACACTAAAGTAATCCAACAAACCAATATCCATCCTAAGTATCGTTATTAATCCCAAATAACATACAATAATTGTTGGTGTGTATACGCATCCGTATACACCACCACGGACTGCGGGGGTGCTATACGCCATCCACCCGACTTCTCCCCGTAGATATAAATCTACTCACCTGGTCCTCGCTCGCCGGTGCCGACGTCGCCAGGCGCTTGCTTGTCGTCCCGAAGTTCACATGGGGTACCTACATATCATAACGCACCATATCGCATTAAAACTAAATTCGAAATCGAAACGGCATACGAAAATCAAATCGGCACGCGTATCACGCATAGATCCAAACCTATCGCCTACGCATGTAAGAATAGTCAAACCAACCCCCGATATCGATGTACAAACGTCAAACCATCGAGAAAACCCAAACACACCAATCGTGATTTCAAAACTCACTAATTATATAAGAATTAGGGTTTAGTTCATCAAAACCATAAAATTAAACAATTCGTTTTATTTTCCAAAAACCTAGTTAGCACAAATTCCCATTTCGGTTCAAAACTTGATGTTTTACCCAAACTAAATATTTTGACGATTCTAATGGCCAAAATGCTCACTTAATATCATAATTAGGTCATACAAATCACCTCCATATTTTTAATCTCACGAATTAGCATTAACTCAAAATTCAAGTTTGCAACAAATATCGATTTTAACACTTTTCAAAGTAAAATTCACAATTTATAAATTAAGCATGGTTTTGCATGATCAAAGTCGCTAAACAACAAATTAAAATGCTAATAAAGTCATCAAAACCTTAATTACACTTTAAATCTCAATTTTATATGTATTTCACTAAAACCTAGTTTGCAAATTACATAATTAATACAAATTTAAATTTAACAAAAATATAAACTACCAACTAGATTAGTTTTAGCATAATAACAACATGTTAAACTACACAATTTTCCCATGATCAATTATAAGAACCCCAACTTAAATTCACAACCCTAATCTAGAATTTCTTAATCATACAATTGAACCCACATAAAACCAAATTAACACTTAATTAAGCTAACTACAAGCAATTAACAACGATTTAAGCAAAAGGGTTAGAATTTACCCAAACAAATTGAAGATCCCACAAGCACACATAGCCCTCCAAAATGCTCCCTTGTCACCAAAATCCATGCTATAAGGGCTAAGCAAAAATGGGTAGGAGTCGGATTTGGGTTTTGGGATTTTTTTGATGGATTTTGGGGCAATTTTTGAAGAAGTTTTGAAGAGAAAAGAGAAGGGGAAAAGGGGGGGCTGTTGCTGCTGTAGGAGAGGGAGGGGTCGGCCAGAAATTGAGGGGGGGAGGAGAGAGAGGGAGGTAGAGAAAGTGGGGGAAACTCAAGGTCAAGGTAAGGTCAAAAGTCCACCTAATTCACCCATTTTCTTTTCTTTTCTTTCATATCTTTTCCTTTGAAAATCAAGTGGGGAAAAATATGGTGGCTGCTGAATTCAGCCATGGGGAGGAGTAAGTGGGGGTGTGTGGGTGTGGGTACGGGTGTGGGGTGATGAAAAATGATAAATACAATACCCCAAGCATCCATTTACGCTAAAAAAAAGCATTTTTTCTTCAATAATTTCTAAACCGTTTTGGCAAATGATTTCGTTCCAAAAACCACATGATAAAATTTTATTTAATGTTTTATGATGCACAAAATTTGTTTCAACTCATTCCAATTTGTAATTTTCCCTAATTAAATGTATTAGTGACGGCTTAAAATAATAATAAAATAATATTTTTTTCAGAAAATTTGAAATTTCACCAGCGGCTCAATAAACACCAAATAATAGCAATTACATAGCTAGAATATGCATATTTAATTTTTATAATAAGATATTTGTATTTTGACTTTTTACAGAAAACCCCCTTATTTTACCGTTTTTTTCGAAATTTCACCGAAACGATTTTCAAAACGTTACAATCTTCCCCCCTTAAAGAAATTCGGTCCCCGAATTTAAATTAAAACTCTCCCCAAATACTAAATCATCTAAACCAAAACCATCAAGTCGTCAGGGCTCCGAAATTGTAAATACATAAAACAAATCGTAGCGCAGCGCATGCGCTTGAAAAATGATTATATAACTCAAATCAAAACTCCGTCAAGCATCCCGCAATCATCGGAGTCATGGGGAAGACATCAATGCCAAATCCAAAGCAAAACCAATATGATATAACTCGAAACTATACATGTAAATATCGAATCTATATATGTAAGTATCTGAAGGAAATGCATGCCAAATCTCTTTAAGTCGCTGTGCACGCGTATAACACTGCACAGTGGCGGACGTCTATCATAAGAAAATAACTATATACATATATACCTTTGTTTGAAATGTACGTTCCGCCGTTTTGGAAACAATTTAGAAGGGTCTCCTTGTTTTAAACATTCCGTGTCATATCAGACACGTAGGTAAATACTGAAGCTATAGCTCGTTTTTTGGAAATCCCTTCAATAACTATCAATGCATGCAAAATATATTCAGGTACTGTCCTCTGACTAGTCCTGCTCAGTACGAAAACACATAGCAATATCATAAAAACGTACTGCTCTATACGAAATAAATCCCAAAATATGCACATGAATGCTACGTGCGTCTGGTGCGCACGGAAATCAAAATCCATGAATGTGCCATACATGCGCACAGAAACAACATCTAAGTGCATCGGGTATGCACGAAACATCTGTCGTAGGCAACGTGTGTGCCTGACAGCAAAATCAGGTGCATCTGACATGCACAAAAAAAAATCTCGATTTAGTGCCTCTGGTGTGCATCAAAATCACCCTTCAAAACATGCGCCCAACATGCGCGAAAATCCAATCAGGTGCACAAGGTGCACAAAACAAATATCGAGTATCACAATCGAAATCGAAGTCCAGTGCATCTAAGTGCACAAAAGGCGTATCACTGCACTGCAAGCATATATAAACTATACCGAGTGCAGGAACGAAATCGTGTGCATGCATACGCACAAAACCAAGTCAACTGTTTAAAACCGTAATATCACAAACATGTGAAACTAAAGCACGAAAACGATATCAAGTGCAACACTGTGCAAAGGTCGTAAATCCTCAATCATCAAAATCAAATCATACGAATAAATCACCCAAAACATCGTAATCAATAATGGCGGAATAGTACTGCTCAAGTGCATCCTCTAAGAATCTCGGCCAACTGTCACGGTCACTAGTGGGACGTCTCGTCGATGATCATGAACTCTGTCCTGCTGGTGTGCGTAACCATGACCACTCCTGGGTCAACGTCTTCACTGTGAATTACCAATCTTTCGGTCCATCGGCTCATCGGCCCTGTCAGGTGTGCTAACGGGGACGATTCCGTTCTGGCACTTCTCTGGTCATCTCTTGGTCAATCATCGCGACCACTCGTAAGACAGCATATCACTAGCGTCGGCCTCTGGCTCTCTGAATGTACGTGACACATCTGACCCTGGGTGCAAGTATCATTGCAGCAGTGTCCTGGAAGAAATCCTGCTCACGGTCTCTTCCATGTCTCGTCTCTGCCAACTGTCCGGAAGTCATCGTCCTTTCCTATATCTGCATCTTGCTCTAAAACGGCTGCATACCCATCGCGACTCCTTCTGGAAGGTAAGTCCAAGTACCATGCCTCGGCATGCGCATCGCATCTCTAATGTCGGCGGAGTGGAACGTTATCTCATCTAGATCTGGTGCGAACCTCTTACTCCACTTTTTTCTAACGTCGTCTGCTTTGGACTCGTCTCGTCGCGGCTGCATGGACTGAGCTCCAACGACCATCCTCGTATCTGGAGTCTCCCAAGAATACGTCTCACCACCTAGCATCCGATTGAAGTCGAACCATTCGATCGATTCGTCGAAACCTCATAATCCCCCAAGAGCTCAACATCTTGGTACCATTTAATAGTATCGAATATATATACCACAGCATCGGTGGTCCAGCCGTAGAAGGGCAAACCCAAGCCTCACTAATGGCGCCGCAGAACTGCCGCAAACCCTAAGGTTCAAAGGCTTTCATACGGTCATTAAGTCGAGTTAGGGTTTCATTCTTCTAGAGGGACCATAGAATTGCCTGCATGTCTTTCTGAATACTTTAAACTTGGAATAATAGGTTTCTGACATTCGATCGTCTCTGCCGACTCCCAACGTCTCCGCGTGAAGTCGTCTCTAGCTGGAATCAATCTATCTGATGACCTCGCATCGGGGTAAGCGAACGAACCACCTGTCCTAGTCATTCATCATCGGGTGACTAGCGACCTTCTATCATCTATTCGTACAACTCGCCCCGCAATAGCTCCAACATATGGGGCGATATCTCGTCGCTCGCAGCAACCACTGGCTTGCTCGTCTGCATGCTGAACAGTGCCTCAATCATCAGGAGTAAGCAACACACCAACGGTCATCAAAATCTGGCTGGCATCTATCATTGGCTCAATTCTCTAGTGTCGATCAGCGCCTCCGAGTAACCTCATAAAGGCGATCCGCCAAACACTCGTGGCACGGAAACACAGTAAAAAGATACATCTCTGCAATCGTGTGTCGCCAGAATTTCGCCCTGGTCAGTCCTCATTCGTGACGAGCTTGTGCTGACCGCAACTCTAGCCGTAGCTCTCCCTGCCCGTAACCGTAGCAGCAAAACCATAACTGGTACTGATGAGGCTAGATCGGAATGAATATAATACTGAGCAAAGAAATGTGCATCCTAAGGCTTCTTAAGTGGAGTAGCGTATCGTAAATATGCCGCGGAACATACCCACGGTACGTCACTCTACTTTAGTCACATATTCCATCAACCAAGGGTCATCCTACGCTTCGAAGGTAAAACCTAACGCTCTGATACCAACTTTGTCACGACCCGAAAGTACGGAACATGACCGGCACTTAAACTACGAACGTCTCGAGGCGTACGTAATCTAAGTAAACCGAAAAACCAGAAATCCAAACCAAGAAAAGAAGTAGAGTGAAGGAAAACCAATTTAAAACAAGTAGTTTTAATAGCATAAGTCGAATTATGCGGTTTTTAAGAACATCAAAATTTACTGAAAATTTCGGCAGAGTCTCCTTTATAAAAACTGGCTCCCAAACGGGATACAACATGAATAGTATACGAAATCAATAAAAAGGCATCCCCAAGCGGGAGCTAGCTCTTCGTCAATCGACGGTCACAACCACACAAGCAATATAATATACAACGCCAACGGCGAGGATCAAAACTCAAAAGGAACTCAAAACCACCAGAAATATAACGAGCGACTCTAAGGTCGAAAGAATAAACAGCACTGGTCTCTATCTCAAAATAAATACATGTTTGGTTGATGGAATTTACTAGATACAACTGAAATATATTATACAAGGTAATATGATGGGTACGATACAAGAAAAACCCACCTACTAGCAAGTCACCCGAATGAAACTGAGCCCGCAACGCCGTAATGAAACCTGTACGGCAAACCTGCAAGAAACTGGGGCACAACGGGGGTGAGTTGCCAACTCGTGAATAGAAAAACATCTACGCACAGAAATCGCATAAATAACGCAACCTAGGTCAATGATCATAATATATCCTCAAAAATATACATAACAAGCAGCCTATAACAATGGCTAGGGTAATATCTAACCGAGTGAAATCTCATGTGCCCGTGTCAGTGCCTCAGGTAGCAATATATCATATGAATGAGGTATGAATGCATGAAAATAGAATACATGTAAATGAAGAAACTGTTTTCATAAATTAGTGAGATTTCCTTCGTATTTTTAAACTGAGGTATCATAATGAAATCAGTATCAATAGTGTCTAGCATCGACACAAAACATAAATCTCACTGTCTCGAAATATCAATGTCTCAATCTCAATATCTAGGGCGCCGTCAGTCCAGACCGGCCCCTACCAACCATCTCAAGACCACGACGGTATCCTCCGGATATCCGACGCGTCGGGTAATATCACCGGTAGGTAATCTGTCCCCTGCCAGGCTCAACGTCAACACCACATTCATCTTGCCCCGGGGTACCATACCGGGCCCACCATGTACCCGTGACGGTTCCTCCACTCCTCGACACGGATCTCGAAAACCACAGCAAACTCATGGTGGACGACACTTACATCACTAGAAAACCGCAATTTATATATTTTAAAAGGTTAATAAGTTTAGAAATTTTGCGGCTTTCCCCCGAAATCCAGAAATATCATAAATCTCAAGAAGTCATCACAAGTGCATATGTCAATGCTAATGAATGTATATGGTATCAATAACCAAGTTGCAATGTATGATTAATAACTAGGCATGAACAATGGAATAACAGTATGCATGAAGTGACAAGTAATAACTACAATGTCTAAACTGGCATATAACCCAGGTACACTAATATCGTATCAACTACTCACTAACAAGCTAAGCCAAGCAATAGTATTTTCTAAGTGTACGTGACATGGCAATTACCGATGAAGATGTGTGTGAGCCGACAAGTAAGTGTATGTGGTACATACGCATCATCGGTAATGGTGCTGGTGTCCTAACAGCATGATATCAATAATGGAGTATGCAGCAAAATAAGTATGCGGGGCAGAGCGAACAGCAATAATGTGCGGAAGCAGAATACTAGACACAACGATAACTAATCAGTATTAAACTAATATAAGTCCTACAAATGGTGCCTTTTGAAATAACACGAATCATGGGGTTTTGAAAATAGGGGCTACGGTGTTTTTATGAAAAGATACGTCTTTTGAAATATCCGTAGGATCCCTTGGGCTGTCTTTTAAAATACCCACGATTCGTTAGTTTTTTTTTTAATAGGTAAGAATCGAATCTAATCTAATGACTAAACTAAACTAAAGGGCTAAGCTAACGAGCTGAACTACAGGTAAGGAAACCGCCTGTCATCTGAGTCGATACATATACATACCTGTATATGTATAGTCGGTGATCCCGCCTCAATAATATCATATCTGATACCATATCTATAATCAGGCATCCCAAGTCAAGAGTGCGGATCAATCATCAATATAGCTCGTACGTAAATCCGTCGTACGGCATCCCAATCTGGGTATGGGTCAATATCACATTCATCATACTATTCACCTGGTATCCTCTTTATCAATTATCATGATCGGGGTACTGATCTACGTCTAGTACCATACTGATACCGCCTACGTATGCATGGACGTGTGTGAAACACTACGTCAAGGACCCGCTACAACATCATGTCGTATCTAAGATACGAACCCTGCTATATCACCGATCTCACGGCCTCAAATCGAATCTCATCGACTCAGCTCAATCCCAAGTATCATCCTCAAATCCGTATGTGAACACATAGTCCCATACCCATGTGAACACATAACTATAAAGAATCTCATGAGCGCATATAAATAGGAATGTATGCAAGTATGTATGTGTGTATGTGTGTGTGTATGTGTAGTGCAACACTACCCTAGGGTTCGCAACACTAAAGTAATCCAACAAACCAATATCCATCCTAAGTATCGTTATTAATCCCAAATAACATACAATAATTGTTGGTGTGTATACGCATCCGTATACACCACCACGGACTGCGGGGGTGCTATACGCCATCCACCCGACTTCTCCCCGTAGATATAAATCTACTCACCTGGTCCTCGCTCGCCGGTGCCGACGTCGCCAGGCGCTTGCTTGTCGTCCCGAAGTTCACATGGGGTACCTACATATCATAACGCACCATATCGCATTAAAACTAAATTCGAAATCGAAACGGCATACGAAAATCAAATCGGCACGCGTATCACGCATAGATCCAAACCTATCGCCTACGCATGTAAGAATAGTCAAACCAACCCCCGATGTCGATGTACAAACGTCAAACCATCGAGAAAACCCAAACACACCAATCGTGATTTCAAAACTCACTAATTATATAAGAATTAGGGTTTAGTTCATCAAAACCATAAAATTAAACAATTCGTTTTATTTTCCAAAAACCTAGTTAGCACAAATTCCCATTTCGGTTCAAAACTTGATGTTTTACCCAAACTAAATATTTTGACGATTCTAATGGCCAAAATGCTCACTTAATATCATAATTAGGTCATACAAATCACCTCCATATTTTTAATCTCACGAATTAGCATTAACTCAAAATTCAAGTTTGCAACAAATATCGATTTTAACACTTTTCAAAGTAAAATTCACAATTTATAAATTAAGCATGGTTTTGCATGATCAAAGTCGCTAAACAACAAATTAAAATGCTAATAAAGTCATCAAAACCTTAATTACATTTTAAATCTCAATTTTATATGTATTTCACTAAAACCTAGTTTGCAAATTACATAATTAATACAAATTTAAATTTAACAAAAATATAAACTACCAACTAGATTAGTTTTAGCATAATAACAACATGTTAAACTACACAATTTTCCCATGATCAATTATAAGAACCCCAACTTAAATTCACAACCCTAATCTAGAATTTCTTAATCATACAATTGAACCCACATAAAACCAAATTAATACTTAATTAAGCTAACTACAAGCAATTAACAACGATTTAAGCAAAAGGGTTAGAATTTACCCAAACAAATTAAAGATCCCACAAACACACATAGCCCTCCAAAATGCTCCCTTGTCACCAAAATCCATGCTATAAGGGCTAAGCAAAAATGGGTAGGAGTCGGATTTGGGTTTTGGGATTTTTTTGATGGATTTTGGGGCAATTTTTGAAGAAGTTTTGAAGAGAAAAGAGAAGGGGAAAAGGGGGGGCTGTTGCTGCTGTAGGAGAGGGAGGGGTCGGCCAGAAATTGAGGGGGGGGAGGAGAGAGAGGGAGGTAGAGAAAGTTGGGGAAAGTCAAGGTCAAGGTAAGGTCAAAAGTCCACCTAATTCACCCATTTTCTTTTCTTTTCTTTCATATCTTTTCCTTTGAAAATCAAGTGGGGAAAAATATGGTGGCTGCTGAATTCAGCCATGGGGAGGAGTAAGTGGGGGTGTGTGGGTGTGGGTACGGGTGTGGGGTGATGAAAAATGATAAATACAATACCCCAAGCATCCATTTACGCTAAAAAAAAGCATTTTTTCTTCAATAATTTCTAAACCGTTTTGGCAAATGATTTCGTTCCAAAAACCACATGATAAAATTTTATTTAATGTTTTATGATGCACAAAATTTGTTTCAACTCATTCCAATTTGTAATTTTCCCTAATTAAATGTATTAGTGACGGCTTAAAATAATAATAAAATAATATTTTTTTCAGAAAATTTGAAATTTCACCAGCGGCTCAATAAACACCAAATAATAGCAATTACATAGCTAGAATATGCATATTTAATTTTTATAATAAGATATTTATATTTTGACTTTTTACAGAAAAACCCCTTATTTTACCGTTTTTTTCGAAATTTCACCGAAACGATTTTCAAAACGTTACATCTCCTCTGATGTCAAACACCGATGGATATGGGATCATCCATCGCCCATCTGTATGGGTCGAGAAGGTACACGCTAGTCTACTCTGGTATATCGATGCCCCGTCTCGATACACCCACGACTAGGGACTTTGAAGGATGTACTTATGGACTACCATGTCCCCACTAGTATGATCCGCATCATAGTCCAGGTAGTCAAGTACACATCCTAAGGGCTTTACCAACATGTATCAGAGAGACAATCAATGTACACGTTAAGGTAAAGAGCAACCAGATAGCATACTATCATGTCGAGCAAGAAAGTCATCCCTATATATGTCCCAGCATCCACTACAATATACATCCAATGTACAGTAATGGCCTCTAGGGCATACATATAACTAACATATATATCACTGTGCAAAGTGGAAACTATAGAAGCGATCAAAAGACAAACCGAGGGTTGTAGCATCTGCCAGTTATTGCTAAAGGAGTCACTCCCGGTGAAGGGATCTCGGTCCTTTCCTCATCGAATAAAGTGCAGGATGTTCTACAATGAACACCGCAATGCAAAGCAAGAACTGTAGCTACCTGTTTTATTTTGAAATTCGATTCCACAACATCAATTAGGTTTATTTTCTTTCATTAATCTCATTAATGAATATCCCATCATTTAAGTCCACCTAAACAGCACAGATAAATATAACGTACGCTTATGCCATCTGCATTCGCCTCGATGTCCCGTCTGCACCGTTAGGTTAGATAACTAACGCCAGAACGAGGCAAGGCTAGCGCGGGTGTAAAACATAAGCAACGTCAATATAATATATCATATATACTATATATAGTATCTATCTGAACAAATCACATGATCACATCACAGATAACGCAGCAGAAAATATCATATGAAATATTGGATATACTAGGACGTCCGTGTTTTCAATACGAGCCAGTATAAAACACGGATTCCACGGTCGTGATGAATAGCCAATTCCACACCCTTAGACCCCTACGAGAACGGCAAGCAACCCTACCAATTCTAGGGTTAGGAGACCCGGACTCGACTCCTCGAGTTGGTCTCCCACTGGACCCCAGAACCCAGTTACTTGTGCTCCCCTCCTTGGGTCTATCCTAATGCGGAAAAGTAAATAATATACAAATGGTGACTGTTGGAGTTAGTGCCCTCAGAGTCAATTATTGGATCACAGGCACGTGATTGCAATGATTGAGGGAGGACCTATCCCGGTAGGACAGTCTTACTCGAGATGATAGTATGCTATCTGGTTTATCTTTATCATCGTGTACTGCTTTAGGTGACCTGACATGTCGCTATTACACGTTGATAGAGCCCCTAGGATTCTTGCTTGACTGCTAGCAGTATGATGGCGATCATATACGTGGGAGCTGGTAGTCTATAAGCACATCCTTGAAAGGTCCCTAGTCGTAGGAGTTTCGAGACAGGGCATCGATACTCCATTAGTAGACTAGTGTATACAGTCGAGACCCCGACGAGGGGCGGTGGCCGGTCTCACAAGCCACTGGTGTCAGTTGGTTCACCTAAGATGTATACAGGTGCTCATTGGGTTATGAGTACACCGGACAGGACTCGCCGGGAACCTGCTAGTTGGGTTTATACCATACGTCAGATAGCAGTTCCCAGGTGACATGTGTACAGGTTAGTTCATCGACCTGAGATCGTCATTTGTCTCGTGTGAGTTCCCACTGTGCTTTGATTACTACCCTACCACGGCTCAAAGGAGTCGTGCAAACAGGTTTTAGTTGGGTACAGTCCCGAGCCACATGGAGGCAGTGAGCGGATCTGCAGGGGTTCGTCTCTCCCGGTATTGGGGGTGAGGTCGCGCTGTGTCTAGGAGAGCCATTACACAAAGCCCTCGGCCGAGGCAGGAGATTTACTGGTAGGTATTCCAGTAGTATCTCAGGGTGTTCTGGGCTACGCTCCGACACGACTTGTACCGCTTTTGGGGGTCTGACTTTTACCAACCCCCTAGGCCCGCCATGCGATACTCATAGACGAACGGACCGGACTGTACGGATATTGTCACTGACAGGCTCAGTTGGGTGTCGGGGTGAGCTTCCTCATCGACGTCCCATTTGGTCAATACCTGGTGGCCCGTCACGTATTGGCTTATACCTCTGACGTGCTAGTGGTTAAATCCACAGCCAAGGTATTGACGAGTCTTTAGAGTCCACCACACTCAGTTACTCAAGTTTCGGGCGAAACGCTGTAGAGGCCGTATGGAGATATGGCAGGGTTCGATCAGATACGTGCAGTATTGCACGGATCGTGATCGGACGGTTTTTACTAGCCGGCTTTGGCTTAAGCCGGATTCTAGTATTTGATAGTGTAGTTTTGTCTCTTTGCATTTGTGTTCAGTGGGAATACAAATGCGGGCATGTATTTGCAGTAGTGGGGTTTTCCCGTATTTTATTACGGGATCAGTTTTTCTGAAGTTGCCAGTTTGCATTCCATTCCGGCCGGTTTTCCTTCATTCCTTCTCGGTCGGATTTTCTTGTTGGATGGGGGTTATTTGCAGTTTGCGAATAACTCTTTTGTGGAGGGTCTTGTTGCTTATGTGCCTTTGTCATGATGAGATTCCTTTTTAATCTCATCACTTTCTTTTCATTTGATGTTTTGGTGGAAAGGATTTAGATAAGAAATGAGAGTGACCTTCTTCTTTAATTATCTTTTCCTTTTCTTATTTGATAAATTCCTTTTTTTCTCTCTCCAATCTCATTCTTGAGAAAAAGAGGCCGGCCACATTATTTGTGAGGAGGGGATTTTTATTTTGGTTGAAAAAATGCTCATCTCATTTTTTCCATGGTTGCAAAAGATTAGCTTCAAAACTCATTTCTTTCTCTCCTTCTCTTCTCCATTTCCTCCACATCAAGGCAACCTCATAACCCCAAGAGACAAGTTCACTACACTATTCAATAGCAAGCCTTGGACGCGTCGGCTAGCCAACTTCGCGCCCGAGTTGCCTCGGTCAAGAGGCGGGAGCCCGTAAAAGATTCCGGCTACGTGGTGCCCTTTCCGACGAGCGAGGAGGTGACGGAGATTCCGCGGGAGATCGGAGTGGAGACGAAGACCGAAGGACACGGATCGCTTGGTATATCTCTCTCCCCATCTCTAGTTAGCTAGTATAGGTTAATGGTTTACGATCCGGATTTTCATTGTCCGCGGTAGCGCCGGTTTCCGAGTAAGGAAAATTTTTGATTCCGCATTTTGGCCTCGCTATGACGGCCGGGGCGCTGCCGTGGCGCAACATGGTATCAGAGCCATGCCATTAACCTTTCCTAGCTTGTTCTAATGTGTTTTTTCAGTTCCGATCGACCGAAATTCCAAAAACCGTATTTTTTCCTTCACATCAGTTTCTGTCGAAATTTTTTGGAGTCTAAAAATTTTTCAGGTGGTCTCAGAATGATGTGCAGGGAGTTCTAAGAACTCTGGGAAAATTCGAGACAGTGATCACTCAACAGGAGCGCGGAAGCGCCGCAAGAACCCCATTTGTGCCGCCCTTCCGCCGCAGGTTGGTGGGGTCACTGCTTCGAATTTCTCCAGTGGGCTTCTGGGCTATAATTAGGGGTTTTGGAATATTAAAATTGGGCCAATTATTTCTGTGAGTGCTACAGTTTTCTTTGGGGCCCACTTGTTAATTGTTTGATCAATCGGAAAATTTTAAACACATTATTTCACAGTATTTACATTATATCTGCGACCGTGAATGTCACTCGATCGGTAAATCCGGTCTAACTGCTATAGCCCGGTTAGACGGATTTGCGAACGTGACTTTCACGTTGATGTTCCATGTTTATGCTGTGATGTTGCGGATCGGTCGTGGGGGATAGCCTGGATGCAATGCTAGTACAGTGCTGTTGTATTATGTACATTTGATATTGCGGGGCGAGCGTCCGACATGTGGACTGCCGTCACTGCCTGTTTGTATTATTCTTTTGGGGCACGGCCTGGTTGCGGTCGATGTACCCGGTGTATGTATATTTTACTTTCTGTACTAGGTTTACCCCGCGGTGGGGTGCACGGATAGCCGGGTTCTGGAGGGCAACAAGCCCGCATCTCATGACATTGGGACGGAGGGGGCTTCACTCCAGGATTGGCGGGCTATTCGCCGCACTCGTAGGGGGTACAGGTTGACCCAGGAGGGGTGCCCAAGTTACCGGATTCCGTGAAGTGCTGGGTGGTCCATTCACGGTGCTGAAGGGGACTGCCTCGCTTCAGGTTTTGGCGGGTGACTTGCCGCGCCCGTAGGGGTCTAGGTTTTCATTGCACAGGCTATCCACACGACCAGGGGAACGTCGGGTTTCAGCAGCGGCTCTGTGAAACCCGGGGCTTCCAGATATCTGTATTGTTCTGTGATGCTGTACATTTCTGTGATACTGCATTTTATTCACGCCTTGAGCGAAATACTATATATTGGTATATATATTAGTAGATGTTGTATATGTTTTTCATCCGCGCTAGTCCAGTCCCCGCTCTGCCGTTAGTTAGCTAACCTAACGGGTGATGACGGGACCCAGTGGCGGATGCGGATGGCATATACGTACGTCAGTATATTTTCGTTCTTTGTGGTGTGATCAATTGATGGGACTGCATTGATTCGGATCAATGCAAGATAAACAAACCTATTCTGATGTTGTTGGAACATTTTTCAAAAAGCTGTTATTGCAAGGACGTTCACTTTTGTTTTGCATCGTGGTATTCATTTGGAATATCCTGCTCCTCAGTCGACGAGGCAAGGGCCGAGATCCCTTCACCGGGAGTGACCCCTTGGACAGAAGTTTGCGTCAGGGCAATAACTTCACTATAGCCGATTACTTTTGCTTTGCACCGTGGTATTCAGATGGAATATCCTGCACCTCATTCTACGGGGAAAGAGCCGAGATCCCTTCACCGGGAGTGACCTCTTTAGCAAAGGTTTTCGTCACTATATTTTTATAAAAGGCTATGCAGTTCCTTCAACGATATCAAGTTCATTACGTTAAAAGTTTTTCGCCAAAAACTAGACGTAGCCCTCCGTCATTTCTTACAAGTATTACTTAGTATTCGTGCTGCGTTTGTTGACTGTGTCAAGGCGTAGTGTGCGGTAGCTAAGTAGTGTTTGTTTGCAGCATATTAATGGGATTGGTTAGGACAGTCATGCGGCCTTGTTGACTGTGTCAAGGGCTCGTACGGGTGGGTTTAATGCAATCCAGGATAATGACGGGTTGAACTTGACTAGGACTCTTTGATTTGTTGACTGTGTCAAGGTCACTTGAGTCCTAGGGGTAAAACACACATCGGGAGTTTCAAAAGAACTGAAACTTGCCAGGCATGCGCATACCTTCTGGAGTGTGGTGACGTGAGTGGATTCCGTCACGTTATCATGCGATGAGAGTTGGATCCCGATTCCCACTGATGAGTTAGTTTACTCCTCGGGTGACCCCGACTAATTCTTCTTTTAGGTTTGGAGGAGAATTTGAGATACAGTGGGAGGTTTCCAGATTAGACAAAGTGACAACCATTCTGATCTAGGTTAGAGTGCACGCTGAGTGTTTCTTTTCTCTCTCTCTTTGGCAGCGACCATTGACCCGACCCTTGACTATGACTCAGTGACCAAGTTGACCGAACCTTCTTAACACTGGCTTTTGGATTGTCAGAGTTGCAGACCTCATTGCCACTCCTACTTTTACCCTTTTCTCCAGGACACCCCGTATTACTACGAACATCCACTTCCATTGGACAAAACCATCGTATGGTTAGATACGAACTCGAAGGACTTCGAGGATGGTTTCTGGTTCTGGAGAAAACGAATAGGACTATTCAGTTGTCTTTTCTTTTCACCTTCTCTCAGGTTGCGAGTACTCCTTGGTTTAGGAGTAGTACACCTATTACGCAAATTGGATAGTCTTCTTCCAAACCATAGGCTGGTGCCGACCGGTAGGGAATGAAGAAAACCAGTTAGCCTAAACGGTGTACAGAAGGTATTAAGTTAAGACAAAGCAAGGGATTAGTAAGAGGGCAAAGTAAGTTGCGACTGCAATTCACGACCAAACCAAGTATTTCTTCGCCAATCCTAAATCACCTTTGTATTTCTCCAGGACACTCCGTATCACTACGAAGATCCCATTTTATTGGATAATCCATCGTATGGTTATATACGAACTCGAAAGGAACTTGTTCCAGTTCGGGGATGGATCCTGGTTCAGGAGAAATAGGAATAAAGTACATTCAGGTGTCTTTTATCTTCACCTTCTCTCGCATTGCGAGTGCTCCTAGGATTAGGACAGTACACCCTTTATGCTTTTTGGATAGTCTTCTTCCAAACCATAGGCTGGTGCCGAATGGTAGGGAAGGAAGAAAACCATTTGGCTTAAAGGGGTGTACAGAAGGTAATGACTAAAGACATATAAAGGGATTTGGAGAGGTGGCAAAGAATTATACGGTTATAGTTGTGAATCTGGATAATGGAAGAGGCATTACTAGGAATACCAGGATACCCCGACGAAACATTTCAATGTTTCAGTTTCACTGTGTACTGTTAATGGAAAACTGATTTCCCAGTTAGACACTTGCTCCAGGGTATGTATTTACCAGGTATGATTCTTACATCTGTATGGTTTTACAGATGATGAGTGGGAGAAAGTTACTGGGAATTGGGTGATCATCCTCATTATATCGGGATTCGTTGTAATCAGTGATATTTGAGGAAGTCACCTGGGTTGTTTGCCGGTCCGCAAATATTTGGTTTTGAATATCCGCAGTTATGCACCAATTTCAAATTGATATATCTGTACGTCTATTTTCATAGAGTGGGATATACCTTTTGATATTATGTCGATGACATTTACCTATATCAGTGGATGGTTAGGTAAGGAGCATTAAACAGCGGTGTAATTCTTCTTAACCATAAGTACAGTTTTCAACCTACGACACACAGTGAAAGAGTTGTTAGACTCAGCGGACTTATACAGAGTATTGTATATTGTCCAGTGTCCATCAGGACAGAGGGGTTGGTCCTCGTACTATATTCGGTTTACTTATGACTTCTCTAGATTTTAGACAGCTGTTTCGTGGAAACACAGGGTCTAAGTTTTGAGGAGTTATAGGTATTTGAATAGAGTAGAGAACCAGGTATAGCAAGTATCGGGATTCTTCAAAGAGATAGAAGATGTAGATACTTGTGTATGGTATTCAGTTGATAGTAATGATGAAGACAGATTGCTTCTCTTTCAGGTTACTCATAATTGGAAGCATTCCTAAGTTGAGTAACGCTGATCGGCCTCCTTCCATTTAGTTTACATGCACTGGAGACAGCTGCATGATTTGAATCTGGTTCAATTAAATCTGTGCCTCTGTTACTATATTGGATATAGAACAGTTCATATCTTGACATTGTTAAGGTACGGGGAGTTGTCCGGCTTATGCTTAAAACCAGACACTGGACAACTCAAGGCACGTTTCTGTAATGGCTGTTTGTGGGTTGACCCAGGCTATGACGAGGGTTAACTTTCTACCATCTGGATGAACAATAGCAATATTGTTCTAGACTCGCCGCAGTTTTTATTAAAAATGGATTTTTTCAGAAAAAGTAGTGGGAGTATGGTAGAACTGGAAGTAATTCCAGAACCACAAACGATTACTGAAGATTTGATAAGGAACCTAAAGATTCAATCTGATTTGACATTCCATTGGCCACTCCGCAGATACGATGGGTAACTTCAGGCACCCGAGAGGTACTCCGGTAGCCTCAAGGACGGTGACAGGGAAGTTCTTGTTTACCCACAATTACCATTGCTATTATTCCAGGCTGCGAGACCTGGCAGGAGGATGAGTATAGCGTCGTTCTAAACTAGCTTTAGAACTGCACGTCTGTATGACTCTGCCAGAAGGTTGTCGTAGTCAGTGGGAGCAGCGGAAGCATTGGTGGACATCAGGCTTATGTCTATTTATAGACTAAAGCAGATACAGCGGAGATAGATCATCTATTTCTGATGTGACAGTCATAGGTTTGACTTCATCAGAATAGGGGATGGATCTGTTGAGAAGGTAGTAGGGTGTAATGTCATGGTATTTGGATGACATACACAGAGTAGGAAAGGAAACTCCTATACTACGATCGGTTATACTTTGGTTGTCACACAGTGGCTTCTCCACACAGGACTTGGATATTATATCAGACATTCTGGTTACTAGATCTATGGTTTTAGATCTAGATTTGGGTGGTTTCCCAATCTGGGTACCTTGACAGCATTCTATGAGTATTTAGAATGGACGACTCCTGGCATGGTAGTGCACCTGCAGTTGATGGAGTCACCCTCTCTAAAGGTGTCTTATAGACTAAAGGGGAGAGGGATACTCATGATTGGCAGATCACTTGCTTAGGCAATTGAGTCAATCATGAGATGTCAAGTACCACACCAGATGTTGTTCTTGCACTAGATGCAATAAGTTGATATTGATCCAATCCTGGAGAAACAGTCGGAAGCAGTCTTAGAACATAAGTGAATGTTCTAGGGATATGATAACGACAGCCTTATTTGGGAGACAGTTATCATTCCAGGCTTCCAAGGTGACATGGACGACAAGGAGGTTGTCAGAGTTATATTTTTCCTTCTGTCGAGGGGCAGTATTTTGGACAGGTGGTCCAAGGCAATACTGAGGGTGGCATGGCGCAGGATACTGATTAAGTTCAGTTGACGATACAGTCTAAGAAGTTTGGATTTGGAGTTCATTTATGAGCTAGGTCCCATCAGACATCCAGACATTCTAAGACAGGTATTGCTCATTTCGGGAGATGGCTTTCTCCGCGAACTTGAGATATAGAGAGACATAGAAAGAAACTTCTCTGCGGATCCACTCACTGAGGCTATTCCTCGAACGCAATAGTTTCGCAAATGAGCTTTGTGAGACTGACTAGTAGAGGAGTTGGGTGTTCGGTATCACACAGGCTGTGAGTATGCGGCATCGCAATAATTAGCCTTGAGTGCAAGTGGGAGATTGTTGGAGTTAGTGCCCTCAGAGTCAATTATTGGATCACAGGCACGTGATTGCAATGATTGAGGGAGGACCTATCCCGGTAGGACAGTCTTACTCGAGATGATAGTATGCTATCTGGTTTATCTTTATCATCGTGTACTGCTTTAGGTGACCTGACATGTCGCTATTACACGTTGATAGAGCCCCTAGGATTCTTGCTTGACTGCTAGCAGTATGATGGCGATCATATACGTGGGAGCTGGTAGTCTATAAGCACATCCTTGAAAGGTCCCTAGTCGTAGGAGTTTCGAGACAGGGCATCGATACTCCATTAGTAGACTAGTGTATACAGTCGAGACCCCGACGAGGGGCGGTGGCCGGTCTCACAAGCCACTGGTGTCAGTTGGTTCACCTAAGATGTATACAGGTGCTCATTGGGTTATGAGTACACCGGACAGGACTCGCCGGGAACCTGCTAGTTGGGTTTATACCATACGTCAGATAGCAGTTCCCAGGTGACATGTGTACAGGTTAGTTCATCGACCTGAGATCGTCATTTGTCTCGTGTGAGTTCCCACTGTGCTTTGATTACTACCCTACCACGGCTCAAAGGAGTCATGCAAACAGGTTTTAGTTGGGTACAGTCCCGAGCCACATGGAGGCAGTGAGCGGATCTGCAGGGGTTCGTCTCTCCCGGTATTGGGGGTGAGGTCGCGCTGTGTCTAGGAGAGCCATTACACAAAGCCCTCGGCCGAGGCAGGAGATTTACTGGTAGGTATTCCAGTAGTATCTCAGGGTGTTCTGGGCTACGCTCCGACACGACTTGTACCGCTTTTGGGGGTCTGACTTTTACCAACCCCCTAGGCCCGCCATGCGATACTCATAGACGAACGGACCGGACTGTACGGATATTGTCACTGACAGGCTCAGTTGGGTGTCGGGGTGAGCTTCCTCATCGACGTCCCATTTGGTCAATACCTGGTGGCCCGTCACGTATTGGCTTATACCTCTGACGTGCTAGTGGTTAAATCCACAGCCAAGGTATTGACGAGTCTTTAGAGTCCACCACACTCAGTTACTCAAGTTTCGGGCGAAACGCTGTAGAGGCCGTATGGAGATATGGCAGGGTTCGATCAGATACGTGCAGTATTGCACGGATCGTGATCGGACGGTTTTTACTAGCCGGCTTTGGCTTAAGCCGGATTCTAGTATTTGATAGTGTAGTTTTGTCTCTTTGCATTTGTGTTCAGTGGGAATACAAATGCGGGCATGTATTTGCAGTAGTGGGGTTTTCCCGTATTTTATTACGGGATCAGTTTTTCTGAAGTTGCCAGTTTGCATTCCATTCCGGCCGGTTTTCCTTCATTCCTTCTCGGTCGGATTTTCTTGTTGGATGGGGGTTATTTGCAGTTTGCGAATAACTCTTTTGTGGAGGGTCTTGTTGCTTATGTGCCTTTGTCATGATGAGATTCCTTTTTAATCTCATCACTTTCTTTTCATTTGATGTTTTGGTGGAAAGGATTTAGATAAGAAATGAGAGTGACCTTCTTCTTTAATTATCTTTTCCTTTTCTTATTTGATAAATTCCTTTTTTTCTCTCTCCAATCTCATTCTTGAGAAAAAGAGGCCGGCCACATTATTTGTGAGGAGGGGATTTTTATTTTGGTTGAAAAAATGCTCATCTCATTTTTTCCATGGTTGCAAAAGATTAGCTTCAAAACTCATTTCTTTCTCTCCTTCTCTTCTCCATTTCCTCCACATCAAGGCAACCTCATAACCCCAAGAGACAAGTTCACTACACTATTCAATAGCAAGCCTTGGACGCGTCGGCTAGCCAACTTCGCGCCCGAGTTGCCTCGGTCAAGAGGCAGGAGCCCGTAAAAGATTCCGGCTACGTGGTGCCCTTTCCGACGAGCGAGGAGGTGACGGAGATTCCGCGGGAGATCGGAGTGGAGACGAAGACCGAAGGACACGGATCGCTTGGTATATCTCTCTCCCCATCTCTAGTTAGCTAGTATAGGTTAATGGTTTACGATCCGGATTTTCATTGTCCGCGGTAGCGCCGGTTTCCGAGTAAGGAAAATTTTTGATTCCGCATTTTGGCCTCGCTATGACGGCCGGGGCGCTGCCGTGGCGCAACAGTGACAACATCCGCAACCTGGAAGTGCCCCAATAAAAGAATATTACATACAAGTTTTTACATGAATGAAAATGAAAAACACTCATCTCACATAAAAACCCCCCGGCTATTCAACCACGACGATCCAATATAACATATCCAGCAACACATAACATCACATGTCATTAACGTAAGTAAATATGCACATCCCAATTGTCGTTGACATATAGCAACGAAACCGGCGATATCACATATTACACTTACGGTCACAGAAAAGAAAGTGTAAAAGTACAACAGTTGGAATCCGCAACCTCTTTAGACATCGCATGCCTAATCAAATGAAATACTTAGACATCGAATGCCTAACAATTATAAACCCCGCATTTTAGTCTCATTATCGAAAACACTTTTCAATATCAAGTCGGGCAATTCAACAAGATTCCCGACATTTTGATCGAATGCTCGTCGCAAACTTTAGTAGACGGCTACACCCCCGACGCCGTCGACGAAGTGCACCAAGGCGGAACACCGCTGCCGCGAGCACCCGAACGGATGCTTTCGGCGACGGGGTTCTCCTAGAGTCACTTAGTCGGGGCTATGGGGTGAGGCTGTCTATTAAGTTTACCCGGCGAGTATCCGCGTACGCTACGTGATTGCGACGGACTTTTGATCACATCAAAATTCCGTGGCAACCGATCAAGCGAGACTAAACTGCTATGTTTATAACATTCATATTAGTTATCTCATAACTATTTGTGAATTCCAATTATTGTATCACATTCCAGATAGATAGAAAATGTTAAACTTTTCGATCGAGCAATCGAACACCCAAGTTTTCTCGAAACAGCTCAACACATGAAATAAGTTCAAAGACATTCACTTCATGCCTCAGTACCAACGGTCCAGCCGTAGAAAGGTCAAGCCAACGCCTCACATGTGGCACGCCGTACTGCCCCAAACCCTAAGGTTCAAAGGGCAGTTCAAGACGGTCACATAATCGAGTTAAGGTTTGTTGTCTTCTAGAGGGACCATCGTGTTACTTGCACTACTTAGAACGTGATTAAACTACGGAAAAGTCCAACAATTGGAAATTTCCCGGCAGGGGAAAAAGTGGGTATTTATATCCGGTCGAACTTTTTAATATATTCTAAAACTATCCGGAAAAACACATAGACAAAATTTGATAATCCGATCGAATCTTCGAACTCCCAATACAACCCAGAAAACTCAACTCTTGAGTGATATTTAAAAATTCCCAGAAAATCCAGCATCAGAAAAGAGGAATTACTGTGCAAAAATTATTGGGCATCGTGACCATACGGCCGCGAAACCGCTGCAGAAGCCATGCTTCTGCCACTGTTCCGCGGCGGTTTAGACGAATCATGAGCTCGTTTTGCACCATAATTCTTATATCTTCCTGCTGAATTTTTAAAGAATTTTTAATCTGGAAAAAACCCAGTTTTTGAAAAATGTCCAGAGAGCATTTTGGATTTAGGGTTTCGGTTCGATCGGGCTTCTAACTCCGTCTACACATCGCCTAAGGCTCTAGCTAGGCTCTGATACCACTGTAGGGTTCCTAGGCACACTAATGAGGTCTCACAAGTGATCAAACATGGCCAATTAAAATTTTACAAGTGCCGAGAAACCCTAATACGGATCGTTAACTAGATGTATAGGCGATGCAATGCAAATAAACGAATTTATAGCTAAAGGGAAAGGGCTACAACCTTTGTAGATCCGGTCCTCCACCTCCATGGCTCCGTGATGAAGTCCTCTCGCTGTCCAAATCGAATCTTGAACTCTAGCATCGGCTTCATCTGAGAAAAGGGCGGGCTAGGTCGTCGACTTCGATGCCGAAGATGATCTACGTCGAGGCAACTCAAGATCAAACTCCAACTTCACCAAGTCATGAAACTTATGAAGAAAACACCCTATACTACTTGGCAAGTGGTAGAGGATGAAGAAATATGAAGTGGGTTCACTTTAGAATTGGATTTCTCACTCTTTTTCTCAAGTTGCCATTGATGGTGGCATGGTTTCTTCATGTTTGAAGATGAAGAAGAAGAAGAAGAAGAAAAGCAATATGATAAGTTCCTTTTCAGAAAAAGAAAATAATATGAATACTTATCATATACTAACCATGGTTAGGTGTAGAGACTAAACTAGGGTTAGGTGAATGGTTAGGTTAAGGGAAGCAAACAAAATGGTCAACCTTTCAACACTTCATGAAGCTTCATGAAAGAAACAAAGAAAGCCACCATTTCAATTTATCTTTTCTTTTGCCAAAATAAATAAACAAAATAAATAAATAAGTAAATAAACATAACCCTAACCATTCATATAACCATGGTTTAATCTTTACACAAACTCAAGTTAGCTTGTATCATCAAACATGATACAATCAAGTGCACACAAAAATATATCACATATACAATGTGCACATCAAGTGAGAAAATCCTTTTAAAGTGAACAAATACTAGTTAATGCAAAGTAATATATCAAATATATAATTATGCATTAAATCATTAAATCAACACTTGATTTATCGATCCGGTCATATCGCATATAACCGACTAATATCCAATGTATCGGCTTATCGAATCAATCCTCGATTCGATAACTAGGTTATATCGCATACAACCAATCGATACATTCATCGCGAGAATAGAATACGGTATCACATACATGCATTATTCTCGGTCCCGCACATATCTTATATGCGCTCCTATTTCGTTTCGCTTGAGCCAGGAAACCTCTGTGTAGGACTCTAAAGACTCGTCAATACGCCGGCAGCAGGTGATGATCATATCAAACGCCCACAAGCCGCAAGCGGTCTGCTAAACGTAACGGCCACCCGGGTTTTGAGCGATCAGAAGATCGACGAGCAAGCCCGCTTACACTCCTGTGAATCCAACCAGTAACACTTACCGTACAGTCCGGTCTGTTCGTCTGATAAGTCGCATATCTCGCCTAGGAGTGGTAAACGTCAGACCCCAGTAGCTTGATAAGTCATGCCGATGTAAGGTCCATAACAATCGTGAAACTACTGATAACTCTTACCAGTATATCACTGCAACCCTGGCCAGGGATTTCCTGTTATGGCCAGTCGAGCATAGCGCAACATCAACCCCCAATACCGGGAGAGACGAATCCCCTCCTATCGCTCATTGCCTCCATGTGAATCGGGACTGTACCCAAAAACCACCTGTTTGCACGACTCAGTAGAGCCGTGGTAGGGTGGAAATCAAAGCACAGTGGGAGACACACAAGACTCTATGACGATCTCGGGTCAACAGACTAAGCTGTACCAGTATCACCGGAGAACTGCCATCTGACGTGAGGTATAATACCATCTGGGAGTTCTCGGCGAGTCCGTTCAGTATACCCAGTCATTACTGAGCACCCGCATACCATCTCTGATGTCAAACACCAATGGATATGGGATCATCCATCGCCCATCACATGGGTCGAGAAGATATACGCTAGTCTACTCTGGAGTATCGATGCCCCGTCTCGATATTCCCACGACTAGGAACATTGAAGGATGTACTCATGGACTATCCAGGCCCCACTAGTATGATCTGCATCATAGTCCTGGAAGTCGAGTACACATCCTAAGGGCTTTATCAACATGTAACAGAGAGACTGAAAGTATACATGTTAAGATAAAGAGCAACCAGATAGCGTACTATCATGTCGAGCTAGAAAGTCCTACCTATATATGTCCCAGCATCCACTACAATATACATCCAATGTACAGTAATGGCCTCTAGGGCATACATATAACTAACAATCTACCACTTGCACTAGGGCCATCTGTAGCAGTAGTTATAGTATCTAATACTCAACCATCCCCTAAAAGTCTCTCTTTGGGAAAAGGCCTTCGTAAGTGGATCCGCCGTGTTGTCCTCTGAGTCTACTCTCCTAACTTCGATCACCCTAAAGATCAACTATCTCCATGATCAGGTGATGCTACCTCAGAATATGTCTGGGTCACTGATGGGACTAGGGTTCCAGGGCCAAAGCCACACTTCCATTGTCATACAATGGCAGGAACCTAGTTCATCTCATGAACCAATATACACCCAAACTGCCTCTTTGGTAGTATCTTTAATAGCAATGTTACCAGCCTTTATCGTCTAGTTTGTCACGGTATCTAGCTTGGAACTCTTCCAACATACTATCCCTTTAAAAGGTCCCTACTCGTGGGAGTTTCGAGACTGGGCATCGATACTCCATTAGTAGACTAGTGTATACAGTCGAGACCCCGACGAGGGGTGGTGGCCGGTCTCATAAGCCATTGGTGTCAGTTGGTTCACCTGAGATGTATACAGGTGCTCATTGGGTTATGAGTACACCGGACAGGACTCGCCGAGAACATGCTAGTTGGTATTATACCTGACGTCAAATAGCAGTTCCCTGGTGACATGTGTACAGGTTAGTTCATCGACCTGAGATCGTCATTTGTCTCGTGTGAGTTCCCACTGTGCTTTGATTACTACCCTACCACGGCTCAAAGGAGTCGTGCAAACAGATTTTAGTTGGAGACAGTCCTGAGCCACATGGAGGCAGTGAGCGGATCGGCAGGGGTTTCATCCCTTCCGGTATTGGGGGTGAGATCGCGCTGTGTCTAGGAGAGCCATTACACGAAGTCCTTGGCCAAGACGGGAGATTTACTGGTAGGTATTCCAGTAGTATCTCAGGGTGTTCTGGGCTACACTCCGACACGACTTGTAACGCTTTTGGGGGTCTGACTTTTACTAACCCCCTAGGCCCGCCATGCGATGCTCATAGACGAACAGACCGGACTGTACAGATATTATCACTGACAGGCTCAGTAGGGTGTCAGGATGAGTTCGCTCATCGACCTCCCTTTTGGTCAATACCTGGTAATCCGTTACGTACAGCTAGTACCTCTGACGTGGTAGTGGTTAAATCCACAGCCAATGTATTGACGAGTCTTTAGAGTCCCCCACAGACTGTTTCTCAAGTTTCGGGCGAAACGTTGTAGAGGTCGTATGATATATGGCAGAGTTCGATCATATACGTGCGGTATTGCACGGATCATGATCGGACGGATCATACTAGTGGGATTTGGTTTAAGCCGGATCCTAGTATTAGATTTGTTGGATTACTTTAGTCTCATCGTATTCGCATTCAGTCGAAATGCAGGTGCAGGTATATATATACAGGTGAGGGGTATCCTTGTGATCCATCACGAGTTTACTTTAGATGTTGCCGTATGTTTTTATTGTTGCAAACATTTGGATTAATGTTTGTAAATGGATATTATGAGCTAGAATTTCGTCATGAGATGCATTAATGTGACATAGACATATATTATGACTTATGGTCTCTTTTTTGTGAAAAATGTCACATTAGTGGATTGATTTGTGTCTTGATTTGATGAGAGGAGAGAGAGGGGCTGCCTTCGGTGAGCTTGGTCTTGTATTTTTCTTCTCGCTCTCTCATTTTATCATATGAAAACACAAAAAGACAAGAAAGGGACTTCTTCTTCTTCCTCCTCTTTCTTCCTCTAGCTCATAGCCTCCATCAATGGCAATACCTCTAACCTCCATCCAAATCCATGGATGCAAGAGACAAAGCGATCACAACAGTCTCTACTTCACCTTGGACACGTCGGCTAGCACACTTCATGCCCGAGTTGCTTCGGATGAAGCGGGAGCCCGTAAAAGGAATCGATGATGTGGTGCCCTTTCCGACGAGGAGATCGAGACCGGAGATGCCGCGAGGAGCTTGGGATGCTGGCCAAAGACCGAAGGACACGGATCGATCGGTATAGCCCTTCTATCCCTTCTCTAGATAGCTAGTTGTAGATTAATGGTTCGATCCGGGATTTAAGCATACGATAGCGCTAGTTTCTAGTTTTGAAAAGTTTCGTTTCCGCATTTTGGCCTCGGAAAGACGGCCGGGGCGCTACCGTAGACTTACAGTACTTGGTTTTATTCAAAATTTACAAAGAAGGTGCTGCCTGATTTTCAAACGTTATAGATGTTTTTTTTCAAACAAACTTATTTACAACTTTAAGAACGAAATTTGATTCCATTTAATAACTCTTTTTAAACTTCACCTCCACTATTTTCATAAAAAGGTGTAGATTCTAGGTTTTCGACTTACTTTGATCGCGTCGACATTTTTAGACGTTATGTGATCTAAGTGCCGGCCACGTGCAACTTTTGGGTCGTGACAGTATAAGTCCTCTTGATTTCAGTAATTGCATTTCTACAATTACGATAATTGCCTTGAAAGTGTTAGTGTATATGCCCTAGAGGCCATTACTGTATCATACTGGATTGTATATTACTTGATGGAAGCTTGGGATATTCACCTTGTATTGATATTCTTGCTCAAAATGGTAGTATGCTACTTGGTTTGTTTCTGCTTTAATGTGTGCATGTGTTTCTTTTAGCATATCGCCTTTACACATTAGTGGAGCCCTTAGGATCTTTGCTTGATTACCAGCGTTGTGATGGCAGTCACACTCGTGGGGGCTGGGTAATCTATAAGCACATCCTTATGCAGGTCCCTAGTCACAGGACTATCAAGACAGGGTATCGATACTCCGGAGTAGACTAGCGTATGCGCTTCTCATCCCAGCTTGGGAGACGGCCTGTCCCACAGCCGTCAGTACGTAGTACTTGGGATAGTATGCGGGTGCTCGTTAGATTACGAGTACACTGGACAGGACTCGTCGGGAACTGTTGGTTGGTATTATACCTATCGTCAGTTATCAGTTCCCAGGTGACATGAGTACAGCTTAGTCCGTTGACTTGACACTGTCACTTTGCCTCGAGTGTACTCCCACTATACTTTGATTGCTACCCTACCACAGCTCAAAGGAGTCGTGCAAACAGGTAGTTTTTGGGTCCCGAAGCACTTGGAGGCAGTGACGGTTAGACAGGATTCGTCTCTCCCGGTATTGGGGGTTGATATCGCGCTGTGTTTAGGAGAGCCATTACACAAAGTCCCTGGCCAGGGTAAGCGAGATAGACTGGTAGGTTTCCAGTGTTATCTCAAGTGTTCTGGGCTACACTCCGGCGCGACTTGTACCGCTAGTAGGGGACTGGCGTTTACCGCCACCTAGGCCCGCCATGCGATGTTCTTAGACGAACAGACCGGACTGTACGGAGACTGTCACATTCAGGCTCAGTAGGAGTTTAGATGGGGTTTACCTCGTCAGTCTTCTTATCGACATCTGCCTGGGGACCGTTACGTACAGCTAGTGCCGCTTACGGTCTGTGGTTAAACCCACTGCCAGCGTAGTGTCGAGTCTTTAGAGTCCCACACAGAGGGTTATTCGCCTTTAGGCAAAATGAGTAGAAGTCGCATGGTTTTGCGACAGGGTTCGTTCACATCCGCGCACTTGTGCACGTTTGGTGTCCGGACAGCTTATACTAGCGGGCTTTGGTTTAAGCCGGATCCTAGTATATGATTTGGGATTGGTTTTATCTCGTTGTATTCGTGTTCCTCGGAACACGGATACGGGTGTGTATGCACAGTTGACTGAGACAGAGGCAGAGGACTTTGATTAGGGTTGATGACTATTGTCATTTTTTTAACCCTAATATTTATGTGTGAATTATGATTTATTGATATTAGTTAATTATAATTGTGCATGGTTAGGGTTGTTGACCATTTGACTATACTTGACTTGTTGACCTAGGTGGACAAGTTGACCATCATCATTCCATATGAAAGATGCTCTTTGATCCTTGCAAAAGCATTTAATGTGAAATGATAATGGTCATTTCTTGATTAACCATGACAATTATCTTGACTAATTATCTATTATTCATAAATCACATACATGTGAGAAGGTTGAGATATTCTTCTCACTTTATCATTTCCATTCTCTCTCCTCCTCTTCCTCTCTCTCTAGCTCTCCCCTCTCATGAGTTGAAAATCACTTTGAGCTTGAGATAATCCCTTCAAAAACACTCTCTACTCTTTCTAAGGTCCTAGGTCTAGCACACCAAGCACCTTAGTTACTTCTAGTTTGAGGTTGGAGCCAAAGGTTGAGGCCCTCGGGTGGATCTTTCTTCGGCAAGAGAAGGCGACAAGGAGAACCCTTTCTTTCACTCCAAGGAGCAAGGAGAGAAGGACTTGAAGACCTAGGTATAACCCACTTTCCGAATAGCTAAACTCTTTAGCTTTGTTAGTTAGTTTTGTTTAGCAAAGATCCCTCCTTTACATAGTCCATGTTGCCTAGAGTTGTAAAAATCAGATTTTTCATAACGTTGCCGCCTCCCCATAAGCACCGGGGTGGGCAACGTGGACTCCGAGTGGTATCAGAGCCTAGCTAAACACAAACTAACTAGTTAGCAAAGTATATAGAACTTCGATCGCAAAAAAATCGCAAATTTTTTTTTCCAAAACCCTAACTTTCTGCCGATTTTTAAACCTGCTTTAAAAATAATAAATCATATCTTAAAATTCGGCTCAGGATTTTCTAAGTACAGGCAAGAAAAACGACCCACTGAACCGACCAACTCACCGCGGATCTGCGGCCGAGTTGACTCGGCCGTGGACCATTTTTCATGCAGTTTACTTCAGGGGGTGTTTTGTGATTTTTGAGATAGTTTGTTTCCACCCAGATTTTCCAGAGAACAAGTTGGTTTTTGGGGTGGTCACAAATCTGTATTTTTGATCGAACTTCTTTACACTTTGGCTAATGGGTTATATCTGTAATGTGTTATATGTATTGAACGTCCGCTAATCACTATATGTCGATTAGTGGGGGTTATACATATCTGTGATCTGTAATGTTGATGGTATGTGTATATGAATTCGTTGGATTGTCGTGGATGAATGGCCGGGGGGTTGTGAGATGAGAGTTTTCTTATTCTTTCAATTCTTGTAATATGTAAATTGATGTAATAATTATTTGTATGGCCGCACAACCGGGTCGGGGTTGTAGCCATCATTGTATAATTTCTTTTTACTGTTTTTGCTCCTAGGATAGACCCAAGGTGGGGTGCACAAACTACCGGGTATCTCGAAGTGCCGAGTGGCCTACTCACGGTGTTGAGGGAGGTTGCTTCGCTTCGGGTACTTGGCGGGTAGTTTGCCGCGCCCGTAAGGGTCTAGGGTGGAGTTTGGCTATTCATCGCGACCGTGTAATCCGTTCTTCGTTACAGGCTCATACGAATTGCGGATTCGTAGTATATCCATTGTATTCATCTGTGATCTGGAATGGCTATCATTGCATGTGACGAATGTTTATATATATATATGATATCTATTTAGGCGTTGCTTATGTTTTGCATCCGCGCTAGTCCAGCCCCCGCTCTGTCGTTAGTTAAGTAACCTAACGGGTGATGACGGGACCCCGTGGCGAATGTGGATGGCATAAGCATGCGTCATATTTTCGTTGTTTTCTGCAATGGTAGGATTAAATGATGGGACGCATTGGAATTAATGCAAGAAATAAAATAAACCAAGTAAAAGTCGTTGGAACACTTTGAAAACCACTCGGTTCTTTTCAAAACCAAACTTTTAAATGCGGAGCTTGAACCACTCCTTTTGAAAGCTATCTCGTTCCTTCGATTATATCAAGTTCACTACGTTCACGATTTCGCCAAAACCATTCGTAGCCCTCCGTCGTTTCACATGAATGATCAATAAGTATTCAAGCTATGTATGTTGGCCAAAGTCAAGGCATAGTGATTGGTAGCTATTGGGTATTCATGTGCAGCATAGATAGATGTGTTGGTTTGGGGCGGTCGTTCTACCATTTTGGCCAAAGTCAAGGGTATGTGCGGGTGGGCTCAAATTAACCTGGAGAATGACGGGTATAACTTGACATGTGACTTATGATATTTTGGCCAAAGTCAAGGTCATAAGAGCATGGGGCAAAAAAATCCACATCGGGAGTTTCAAAAGAACTGAAACTTGCTAGCGTTGCATACCATTTGGAGTGTGATGATTCTGGTAGGATTCCTTCAGTTTTGTCACGCAATGATATTTGGATCCCGATCCTACTGTGAGTATATGCTACTCCTCCGGAACTTTCTCACTTAACGATCAATGCTATAAACCAAGTAGGTGTCTAGAAAGGTGTTAGCGGGGCTACGCCCACAGGGAAAAGAGGTTACTTAATTAAGGAACTTCGCGAAAGCGTTGGAAAACCTCCCTCAAAGTACCGACACTGGCCTGGCTGAACGGTTAGGCAAGTATTGTACGGTGAGATTGATCCCGACTAGTTCTTCCTTTATGGTTTGAGGAGGGATTCGAGAGACAGTGGGAGCCATCATGTTTAGACAAATTAAAAACCACTCTAAACTTGCAAGAGCATCATGCTAAAGTGTTTCTTCTCTCTCTCCTAATTGCAGCGACCATTTATCATGACTGGACTTAAGTTACTTCTAGATAAAAACATACTGACAGGGCCAAACTACAAAGATTGGCTCAGGAATGTCAAAATGGAAATCACTTATGACAAGTTGGGGTATCTTCTTACCTCTAAGGCTCCCCCTGTCCCAGGTCCCACCTCCAGCGTCACGGATAAGAAAATCCGTAAGACTTGGGAGATCGATTGTGCGAAGGTCAAGTGCCTCGTGCTTGCCTCTATAGACAACGAACATCAGAGGAGGCACGAGAATATGGACCTCGAATCCATATTTCTCCATACAAAAGAACTGTATGGAGAGCAATCTCGTATCGCCGGATACGAAGTGTCGAAGAAGTTGTTTTCGGCAAGATTGGCCGTCGGATCATCGGTAGCGGAACAGGTGCTTAAGATGATTGGCTACATAAAGGAGCTCGCGGACCTTGGGATCACGTTGGAGAATGAGCTCTATACGGACTTGATTCTTCAGTCCCTTCCTTCCACTTACGCCCAGTTCATCCTGAATTTCAACTTGCAAGATAAGGAAGTTGAACTTTCAGAGCTCCTCAACATGCTGAGGAGTGCCGATGGCACCCTACAGAAAGGTAGGGAAACATCCATTTTGTTTGTAGGAGGATCTTCCTCTTCTAGGTCTAGGGCGAAAGCCAAGGGAAAGAAGAAGAAAACCCCCGCCAAACCAAGGGGCGGTGTTTGTAAGGTGGATACGAAGGGAAAGGCAAAAGCAACAAAGTTAGCGGGGAAGCTTGTGGATAAGGAAGAATGTTTTTACCGTCATAAGAGTGGACACTGGAAGAAAGATTGCAGGGCTTGGAAATCCAGAACACAGGATCTGAAGCAGGTTGCGGCTTCAGCTTCAGGTGTGTATGTTATTGAAAACTGTCTATCAATAAACTCTACGTCCTGGGTATTGATACCGGATCAGGATCTCATATCTGTAATTCTTTGCAGGCGTTGAGAAAGCGTAGGTTTTTTAAAGCAAGTGACATGACCCTCAAAGTTGCAAACGGAGCTAGCATGGATGCTGAGGCCGTGGGGGACTATCACCTGGGAATGTCAGATGGACATGTTTTGGTTATACGTAATTGCTTTTTTGTACCCAACGCAACTTGTAATATCATTTCTGTATCTTTGATTTCTAAAGAAGGTTATGAATTTGCGTTTGTATGTAATGTTGTAAATATTCACCTTAATCAAGTTCTGATTGGGTCAGGTACATTGAGCAATGGTATATACGTATTAAACCAACCACAGATTTTCAATGTCCAGAATACACACAAAAGAAAGTCTCCGAAAACAAATCAGACTTTCTTATGGCATTGTACTGTAGGGTTCCTAGGCACACTAATGAGGTCTCACAAGGCATCAACCATGCCAATGTCAAAAATTACAAGTGCCGAGAAACCCTAATACGGATCGTTGACTAGAGTTTAAGAGAAAACGAAAACTAGTTAACAACTTAACTAAGAGTGAACGGAAAATACAACCTTTGTAGATCCGGTCCTCCACCTCCATAGCTCCGTGATGATGTCTCCTCGCTGCGATCATCGGATCCCGGGCTCTAGCGTCGGCTTCATCGGAGAAATGGGCGGGCTAGATCGTCGACTTCGATGCCGAAGATGATCTACGTCGAGGCAACACAAGATCAAGCTCCAACTTCACCAAGCCATGAAACTTGTGAAGAAAACACCCTATACTACTTGGCAAGTGGTAGAGGATGAAGAAATAGGAAGTGGGTTCACTTTAGAATTGGATTTCTCACTCTTTTTCTCATTTTACCATTGAAGCTAGCAAGCTTTTTCTTCTTGAAGAAGAAGAGGAAGAAGAAAAAGAATATGATAAGAATTATCTTCAAAATAGAAAATGAGTGATTCTTATCATATAGAAACCATGGTTAAGTGTAGAGAATAAACTATGGTTAGGTTAGGCATGAAACAAAAATGGTAGACTTTTTCAAAGCTTCATGAAGCTTCAACAAAGAAACAAAATTAGCCACCATTTTTCCAAAATGAATGAATAAATAAATAAATAAGCAAATAAATCAAATGAAACCCTAACCATTAACTAACCATGGTTTAATACAAACATACACCCAAGTTTGCATGTATCATCAAACATGATACAAACTAGTGTACAAAAGTATATCACATATGCAATGTGCACTTCAAGTGAGAAAATCCATTTAAAGTGAACAAATACTAGTTAATGTAAAGTAATATATCAAATATATAATCATACATTAAATCATGAAATCAACACTTGATTTAACGATCCGGTCATATCGCATATGACCGACTAATATCCAATGTATCGACTTATCGAATCAATCCTTGATTCGATAACTAGGTTATATCGCATACAATCAATCGATACATCCATCGCGAGAATAGAATACGGTATCACATACACGCATTATTCTCGGTCCCGCACATATCTCATATGTGCTCCTATTTCGTTTCGCTTGAGCCAGGAAACCTCTGTGTAGGACTCTAAAGACTCGTCAATACGCCGGCAGCAGGTGATGATCATATCAAACACCCACAAGCCGCAAGCGGTCTGCTAAACGTAACGGCCACCCGGGTATTGAGCGATCAGAAGATCGACGAGCAAGCCCGCTCACACTCCTGTGAATCCAACCAGTAACACTTACCGTACAGTCCGGTCTGTTCGTCTCATATGTCGCATATCTCGCCTAGGGGTGGTAAACGTCAGACCCCAATAGCTCGATAAGTCGTGTCGATATGAGGTCTATAACAGTTCGAGAAACTACTGGTAACACTTACCAGTAAATCTCAGCAACCCTGGCCAGGGATTTCTGGTTATAGCCAATCAAACACATCGCAACATCAACTCCTTATACAGGGAGAGACGAATCCCCTCCTATCGCTCATTGCCTCCATGTGATTCGGGACTGTGCCCAAAAGCCACCGTTTTGCACGCCCTCTTGGACGTGGTAAGGTGGAAATCAAAGCACAGTGGGAACCACACAAGACTCTATGACGATCTCGGGTCAACAAACTACTCTGTACCAGTGTCACCAGAGAACTGCCATCTGACGTAAGGTATAATACCATCTGGGAGTTCTCGGCGAGTCCGTCCAGTGTACCCAGTCTCCACTGAGCACCCGTATACCATCTCTGATGTCAAACACCAATGGATATGGGATCATCCATCGCCCATCTCATGGGTCGAGAAGCGTATACGCTAGTCTACACTGGTATATCGATGCCCCGTCTCGATACACCTACGACTAGGGACCTTGAAGGATGTACTTATGGACTACCATGTCCCCACTAGTATGATCTGCATCATAATCCAGGTAGTCAAGTACACATCCTAAGGGCTTTACCAACATGTAACAGAGAGACATCCAGTGTACACGTTAAGGTAAAGAGCAACCAGATAGCATACTATCATGTCGAGCAAGAAAGTCCTCCCTATATATGTCGAAGCATCCACTACAATATACATCCTATGTATAGTAATGGCCTCTAGGGCATACATATAACTAACAATTGTAGACTGGGTCACATCAATGAGAGAAGGTTGACGAAGTTACATACAGAAGGATATTTGGATACGTTCGAATATCAATCATATGCAACTTGTCAATCCTGTCTCAAAGGAAAGATGACAAAGACTCTGTTCACTGGACACGGAGTGAGAGCGAGCGAGCTCTTGGGACTCGTACACACCGACATGTGCGGTCCAATGTCTACGAATGCACGAAGCGGTTATTCATACTTCATTACTTTTACGGATGACTTTTCAAGGTACGGTTATGTCTTCTTAATGAAACATAAATCCAAAGCCTTTGGAAAATTCCAGGAATATAAGAATGAAGTAGAAAAATAAACCGGCAAAAGTATCAAGACACTGAGATCTGATCGAGGTGGTGAATACTTGAGTGCCGAGTTCCTGGATTACTTAAAAGAGATTGGAATTCTCTCTCAGCTTACTCCTCATTCACTCCGCAACATAACGGTGTATCGGAGAGACGGAACCGAACCCTATTGGATATGGTACGGTCCATGATGAGTAACGCTGAGTTACCGCGATCATTCTGGGGATATGCGCTAGAATCAGCTGCATACCTTTTGAACCGAGTTCCAACTAAGACTGTGCCTACTACACCATATCAGATGTGGTGTGGGAAGAGACCCTATCTTAATCACATTAAGACATGGGGATGTCCAGCTTTTGTCAAAAAGCAGCATGCGGACAAGCTCGAGGCATGCTCAGTACAGTGCAAGTTTGTGGGATATCCAAAGAACTCCAAGGGATATTTCTTCTATTGCGAAGAGGAACAAAAGGTTTTTGTTTCTCGTCATGCCCACTTTTTGGAAACTCAGTTTTTTGGAAAAACAGATAAGTGGGAGCACAATAGTGTTGGAGATAGTGCCCTCAGAGTCAATTATTAGGTCACAGGTACGTGATTGCAATGATTGATGGAGGACCTATCCCGGTAGGACAGTCTTACTCGAGATGATAGTATGCTATCTGGTTTACCTTTATCATCGTGTACTGCTTCAGGTGACCTGACAAGTCGCTATTACACGTTGGTAGAGCCCCTAGGATTCTTGCTTGACCACCAGCAGTATGAGGGCGATCATATAAGTGGGAGCTGGGGGTCTATAAGCATATCCTTAAATGGTCCCTAGTCGTGTGAGTTTCGAGACAGGGCATCGATACTCCAGAGTAGACTAGTGTATACAGTCGAGACCCCGACGAGGGGCGGTGGCCGGTCTCACAAGCCACTGGTGTCAGTTGGATCACCTAAGATGTATACAGGTGCTCATTGGGTTATGAGTACACCGGACAGGACTCGCCGGGAACATGCTAGTTGGTCATATACCAGACGTCAGATGGCAGTTCCCTGGTGACATGTGTACAGGTTAGTTCATCGACCTGGGGATCGTCATTTGTCTTGTGTGAGTTCCCACTGTACTTTGATTACTACCCTACCACGGCTCAAAGGAGTCGTGCAAACAGGTTTTAGTTGGGTACAGTCCCGAGCCACATGGAGGCAGTGAGCGCATCTTCAGGGGTTCGTCTCTCCCGGTATTAGGGGTGAGGTCGCGCTGTGTCTAGGAGAGCCATTACACGAAGCCCTCGGCCGAGGCAAGGAGATTTACTGGTAGGTATTCCAGTAGTATCTCAGGGTGTTCTGGGCTACACTCCGACACGACTTGTACCACTTTTGGGGGTCTGACTTTTACCAACCCCTAGGCCCGCCATGCGATGCTCATAGACGAACGGACCGGACTGTACGGATATTGTCACTGACAGGCTCAGTAGGGTTGTCAGGCTGAGTTCGCTCACAGACGTCCCTTTTAGTCAATACCTGGTAGCCCGTTACGTATTGGCTTATACCTCTGACGTGCTAGTGGTTAAATCCACAACCAAGGTGTTGACGAGTCTTTAGAGTCCCCCACATTCTGTTACTCAGCTTTCGGGCGAAAAGTTGTAGAGGCCGTATGGAGATATGGCAAGGTCCGATCAGATACGTGCGGTATTGCACGGATCAGGATCGGACAGTTTGTACTATAGGCCGTATGGATATATGGCAGGGTTCGATCAGATACGTGCGGTATTGCACGGATCAGGATCGAACGGATATTACTAGCCGGCTTTGGTTTAAGCCGGATCCTAGTATAGTACAGTGTAGATTTTGTCTCATTGCATTTGTATTTCGGTCGGAATACAAATGCGGGTGTGTATGCACAGTATCGGGGTTTTCCTGTAATTTATTACGGGACCAGTTTTCTGGAGTTGCCAGTTTGCTTTCCGTTTCGGCCAATTTCCTTTGTTCCGTTCATTGGCCGAAGATTGGTGGAGGAGGGCTTATTTGCATTGTTGCAAATAAGTAGTTGTGGAGGGGGTCTTTGCATTTTTGTTTTATCATGATGGTTTCATGATGGAGCCCATCCCTTGACCTTCCATGCTTCATGATGGCTTGACTTTTGCTTTCATGGTTGATTGATTGAGTGTTGGGTTTTTTGGGTGATCATTTGGCTTTTCATCATCACTCACTTTCCACCCACCCCCTTGTCTCTGTTCTTTCTCTCTCCAATCACACATGGGGGGGGCATTCCTTGAGAATGGATGGGATTCATTTCATTGAGGTGGGATTTTTGTATCTTGAGCTTGGAGAAATCCCTACCACTCCCTCTCCAAAAGTTCACTTCAATTCCTCCACAAAAAGGCAACTCCATAATCCCAAATGAGACATGTAATCCACATTATATTCTACAGCAAATCTTGGGCACGTCGACTAGCCAGCTTCGTGCCCGAGTTGCCTCGGCATTGAGGTGGGAGCCCGTAAAAGAAGTAGGCGATGTGGTGCACTTCCGGCGACGAGGAGGAGACGGGACATTCCGCAGGAGATCGGGACGACGACGAGAAGACCGGAGGACTCGGATCTGTCGGTATATCTCTCTTCCCTTTCTTGTAGTTAGCTAGGACTAATTAATGGTTCGATCCGGGTATTAGTGCGCGGCGGTTTGCCAGTTCAAGAAAAATTAAAGTTTATCACCGCTTCCGCATTTGGCCGTCGGATTGACGGCCGGGGCACCGCCGTGCACTTACAGTGGTATCAGAGCCTCGCCATTAACTTAGTCTAGCTTTGTGTAATGTGTTTGCATTTTCGATCAATCAAAAATCCCAAAACCGCATTTTTGCCCGCATCAGTTTTCTGTTAAAAATTTTTGGTGTCGAAAAATTTTTCAGGTTGTATAAAATTGTTGTACTGGAGATTATAAGGCTACTGTAGAAATTCGACAAAGTAATTCGATAGTGAGAGTGCGGAACCGCGGCCAAACCCCCCCTTGGGCCGCGGTTCCGCCGCACTATGATAAGAACACTCTGTCAATTTTCTCCAGTGGGCTTCTGGGGTGAAAATTGGGGTTTTGGAATATTAATATTGGGCCCAGAATTTTCTGATTTGCTACAGTATTGCTTGGGGGCCCACTTGTTAAAATTTGATTGATCGGATATTTTAAACACATTATTTCACAGTATTTACATTATATCTGCGACCGTGAATGTCACTCGATCGGTAAATTCGGTCTAACTGCTATAGCCCGGTTAGACGGATTTGCGAACGTGACTTTCACGTTGATGTTCTGTTTTTGCTGTGATGTTGCGGATCGGTCGTGGGGGATAGCCTGGATGCAATGCTAGTACAGTTGTGGTTGTATTATGTACATTTGTTTTTGCGGGGCGAGCGTCCGACATGTGGACTGCCGCCGCTGCCTGTTTGTATTATTATTTTGGGGCACGGCCAGGTTGCGGTCGATGTACCCGTTGTATGTATATTTTACTTTCTGTACTAGGATTGCCCCGTGGAGGGGTGCACGGATTGCCGGGTTCTAGAGGGCAACAAGCCCGCATCTCATGGCATTGAGACGGAGGGGGCTTCACTCTAGAATTGGCGGGCTATTCGCCGCACTCGTAGGGGGTACAGGTTGACCCAGGAGGGGTGCCCAAGTTACCGGATTCCGTGAAGTGCTGGGTGGTCCATTCATGGTGCTGAAGGGGGCTGCCTCGCTTCAGGTTTTGGCGGGTGACTTGCCGCGCCCGTAGGGGTCTAGGATTTCATTGCACAGGCTATCCACACGACCAGGGGAACGTCGGGTTTCAGCGGCTCTGTGAAATCCGGGGATCCCAGATATCTGTATTGTTCTGTGATGCTGTACATTTCTGTGATGTTGCATTTTATTCATGCCTTGAGCGAAATATAATATATTGGTATATATATTAGTAGATGTAGTATATGTTTTGCATCCGCGCTAGTCCAGTCCCCGCTCTGTCGTTAGTTAGCTAACCTAACGGGTAATGACGGGACCCAGTGGCGAATGCGGATGGCATATACGCACATCAGTATATTTTCGTTCTTTTTGGTGTGATCAATTGATGGGACTGCGTTGATTCGGATCAACGCAAGTTAAAAACAAACCTAATCTGATGTTGTTGGAACACTTTTCAAAAGCTGTTATTGCAAGGACGTTCACTTTTGTTTTGCATCGTGATATTCAGTTGGAATATCCTGCTCCTCAGTCGACGAGGCAAGGGCCGAGATCCCTTCACCGGGAGTGACCCCTTGGACAAAAAGTTTGCGTCAGGGCAACAACTTCACTATAGCCGATTACTTTTGCTTTGCACTGTGGTATTCAGTTGGAATATCCTGCACCTCATTCTACGGGGAAAGAGCCGAGATCCCTTCACCGGGAGTGACCTCTTTAACAAAAGTTTTCGTCACTATATTTTTAAAAGCTATCCGTTCCTTCAACGATATCAAGTTCATTACGTTAAAGGTTTTCGCCAGAAACCATTCATAGCCCTCCATCATTTCAGTTAAATATTCGGTAGTATTCAAGCTATATATTTTGACCTCACGCCAAGGCATAGTGATTGGTAGCTGCCGGGTATTTATCTGTTGCATAGATAGATGCGTTGGTTTGGGACAGTCGTACTACTATTTTGGCCTACGTCAAGGGTATGTACGGGTGGGTTCAAATTAACCTGGATAATGATGGGCAGAACTTGACATGTGACTTATGATATTTTGACCTCACGCCAAGGTCATAAGAGCATGGGGCAGAAATCACATCGGGAGTTTCAAAAGAACTGAAACTTGCCAGATATGCGCATACCTTCTGGAGTGTGATGACGTGAGCGGATTCCGTCACGTTATCATGCGATGAGAGTTGGATCCCGATTCCCACTGATGAGTTAGTTTACTCCTCGGGTGACCCCGACTAATTCTTCTTTCAGGTTTGGAGGAGAATTTGAGGTACAGTGGGAGGATTCCAGATTAGATAAATTGGTAACCATTCTGATCTAGGTTAGAGTGCACGCTGAGTGTTTCTTTTCTCTCTCTCTTCGGCAGCGACCATTGACCCGACCCTAAGACTATGACTCAGTGACCAAGTTGACCGAACCTTCTTGACACCGGCTTTTGGATTGTCAGAGTTGCAGACCTCATTGCCACTCCTACTTTTACCCTTTTCTCCAGGACACCCCGTATTACTACGAACGTCCACTTCCATTGGACAAAACCATCGTATGGTTAGATACGAACTCGAAGGAATTTATTCGAGGATGGTTTCCGGTTCTGGAGAAAACGAATAGGATTATTCAGTTGTCTTTTCCTTTTACCTTCTCTCAAGTTGTGAGTACTCCTTGATTTAGGGGATAGTACACCTATTACGCAAATTGGATAGTCTTCTTCCAAACCTTAGGCTGGTGCCGACCGGTAGGGAATGAAGAAAACCAATTAGCCTAACGATGGTGTACAGAAGGTATTAAGTTCAGACAAAGCAAGGGATTAGTAAGAGGGCAAAGTAAATTGCAACAGTTATTCATGACCAAACCAGGTATTTCTTCGCCAATCCTAAAATCACCTTTGAATTTCTCCAGGACACTCCGTATCACTACGAAGATCCACAGTTTATTGGATACTCCATCGTATGGTTATATACGAACTCGAAAGGAACTTGTTCCAGTTCGGGGATGGATTCTGGTTCAGGAGAAATAGGAATAAGATTTATTCAGGTGTCTTTTATCTTCACCTTCTCTCGCACTGCGAGTGCTCCTAGGATTAGGACAGTACATCCATTATGCTTATTGGATAGTCTTCTTCCAAACCATAGGCTGGTGCCGAACGGTAGGGAAGGAAGAAAACCATTTGGCCTAAAGGGGTGTGCAGAAGGTAATGACTAAAGACATATGAAGGGATTTGGAGAGGTGGCAAAGAATTATACAGTTACAGTCGTGAATCTGGAAGAGGCATTACTAGGAATACCGGGATACCCCATCGAAACATTTCAATATTTCAGTTTCACTGTGTACTGTTAAAAGAGAACTGATTTCCTAATTAGACACTTGCTCCAGGGTATGTATTTACCAGGTACGGTTCTCACATCTGTATGGTTTTACAGATGATGAGTGGGAGTAAGTTATTGGGAATTGGGTGATCATCCTCATTATATCGGGATTCGTTGTAATCAGTGATATTTGAGGAAGTCACCTGGGTTGTTTGCCGGACGGCAAATGTTTGATTTTGAATATCCGCTGTCATACACCAATTTCAAATTGATATATCTGTACGTCTATTTTCATAGAGTGAGATATACCTTTTTGAAATTATGTCTGTGACATTTACCTATATCAGTGGATGATTAGGTAAGGAGCATTAAATAGCGGTGTAATTCTTCTTAACCATAAGTACAGTTTTCAACCTACGACACGCAGTGAATGAGTTATCAGACTCAAGTGACTTATACAGAGTATTGTATGTTGTCCAGGGTCCATCAGGACAGAGGGGTTGGTCCTCATACTATATTCGGTTTACTTATGACTTCTCTAGTTTTTAGACAGGTGTTTCGTGGAAACACAGGGTCCGAATTTTGAGAAGTTATAGGTATTTGAATAGAGTAGAGAACCAGGTGTAGCAAGTATCGGGATTCTTCAAAGTGATCGAAGATGTAGATACTTGTCAAGGTATTCAGTTGATAGTAATGATTGAGAGAAATTGCTTCTCTTTCAGGTTACTCATAATTGGAAGCATTCCTAAATTGAGTAACGCTGATCGGCCTTCTTCTATTTAGTTGACATGCACTGGAGACAGCTGCATGATTTGAATCTGGTTCAATTAAATCAGTGCCTCTGGTTCTATATTGGATATAGAACAGTTCATATCTTAACGATGTTAGGGTACGGGGAGTTGTCCGGTTTATGATTAAAACCAGACACTGGACAACTCAAGGCACGTTTCTGTAATGGCTGTTTGTGGGTTGACCCAGGCTATGACGAGGGTTGACTTTCTACCATCTGGATGAACAATAGCAATATTGTTCTAGACTCGCCACAGTTTTATTAAAAATGGATTTTTTCAGAAAACAGTAGTGGGAGTATGGTAGAACTGGAAGTGATTCCAGAACCACAAATGATTACTGAAGATTTGATAAGGAACCTAAAGATTCAATCCGGTTTGACATTCCATTGGCCACTCCGCAGATAAGGTGGGTAACTTCAGACACCCGAGAGGTACTACGGTAGCCTCAAGGACGGTGACAGGGAAGTTCTTGTTTACCCACAATTACCATTGCTGTTGTTCCAGGCTGCGAGACCCGGCGGGAGGATGAGTATAGCGTCGTTCTAAAACTAGTTTTAGAAGTGTACGTCTATATGACTCTGTCAGAGGGTTGTCGTAGTCAGTGGGAGCAGCGGAAGCATTGGTAGACAGGTAGCTTATGTCTATTTATAGACTAAAGCAGATGTAGCGGAGATAGATCATCTATTTCTGACGTGACAGTCATGGGTTTGACTTCATCAGAATAGGGGATGGATCTGTTGAGAAGGTAGTAGGGTGTGATATCCTGGTATTTGGATGACATACTCAGAATAGGAAAGGAAACTCCTATACTACAATCGGTTATACTTTGGTCGTCACACAGTGGTTCCTCCACAAAGGAAATGGATTTTGTATCAGACATACTGGTTACTAGATCTATGGTTTTAGATCTAGATTTGGGTGGTTTTCCAATCTGAGTACTTAGACAGCATTCTAAGGGTATTTAGAATGGACGACTCCTGGCACGGTAGTGTACCTGCAGGTGATGGAGTCACCCTCTCTAAAGGTGTCTTACATACTAAAGGGGAGAGGGATGTGCATGATTGGCAGATCACTTACTCAGGCAATTGAGTCAATCATGAGATGTCAAGTACCACACCAGATGTTGTTCTTGCACTAGATGCAATAAGTTGACATTGATCCAATCCTGGAGAAACGGTCGGAAGCAGTTTTAGAACATAAGTGGATGTTCTAGGGATATGATAACGACAGCCTCATTCGGGAAACAGTTATCATTCCAGGCTTCCAAGGTGACATGGACGACAAGGAGGTTGTCAGAGCTATAGTTTTTCCTTCCGATGAGGGGCAGTATTTTGGACAGGTGGTCCAAGGCAATACTGAGGGAGGCATGGCGCAGGATACTGATTAAGTTCAGTTGACGATACAGTCTAAGAAGTTTGGATTTGGAGTTCATTTATGAGCTATGTCCCATCAGACATCCAGACACATTCTAAGACAGGTATTGCTCATTTCGGGAGATGGCTTTCTCCGCGAACTTGAGATATAGAGAGACATAGAGAGAAACATCAAAGCGGATCCACTCACTAAGGCTATTACTCGAACGCAATAGTTTCGCAAACGAGCTTTGTGAGACTGACTAGTACAGGAGTTGGGTGTTCGGTATCACACGGGCTGTGAGTATGCGACATCGCAATAATTAGCCTTGAGTGCAAGTGGGAGATTGTTGGAGATAGTGCCCTCAGAGTCAATTATTAGGTCACAGGTACGTGATTGCAATGATTGATGGAGGACCTATCCCGGTAGGACAGTCTTCATCGAGATGATAGTATGCTATCTGGTTTACCTTTATCATCGTGTACTGCTTCAGGTGACCTGACAAGTCGCTATTACACGTTGGTAGAGCCCCTAGGATTCTTGCTTGACCACCAGCAGTATGAGGGCGATCATATAAGTGGGAGCTGAGGGTCTATAAGCATATCCTTAAATGGTCCCTAGTCGTGTGAGTTTCGAGACAGGGCATCGATACTCCAGAGTAGACTAGTGTATACAGTCGAGACCCCGACGAGGGGCGGTGGCCGGTCTCACAAGCCACTGGTGTCAGTTGGATCACCTAAGATGTATACAGGTGCTCATTGGGTTATGAGTACACCGGACAGGACTCGCCGGGAACATGCTAGTTGGTCATATACCAGACGTCAGATGGCAGTTCCCTGGTGACATGTGTACAGGTTAGTTCATCGACCTGGGGATCGTCATTTGTCTTGTGTGAGTTCCCACTGTACTTTGATTACTACCCTACCACGGCTCAAAGGAGTCATGCAAACAGGTTTTAGTTGGGTACAGTCCCGAGCCACATGGAGGCAGTGAGCGCATCTTCAGGGGTTCGTCTCTCCCGGTATTGGGGGTGAGGTCGCGCTGTGTCTAGGAGAGCCATTACACGAAGCCCTCGGCCGAGGCAAGGAGATTTACTGGTAGGTATTCCAGTAGTATCTCAGGGTGTTCTGGGCTACACTCCGACACGACTTGTACCGCTTTTGGGGGTCTGACTTTTACCAACCCCCTAGGCCCGCCATGCGATGCTCATAGACGAACGGACCGGACTGTACGGATATTGTCACTGACAGGCTCAGTAGGGTTGTCAGGCTGAGTTCGCTCACAGACGTCCCTTTTAGTCAATACCTGGTAGCCCGTTACGTATTGGCTTATACCTCTAACGTGCTAGTGGTTAAATCCACAACCAAGGTGTTGACGAGTCTTTAGAGTCCCCCACATTCTGTTACTCAGCTTTCGGGCGAAAAGTTGTAGAGGCCGTATGGAGATATGGCAAGGTCCGATCAGATACGTGCGGTATTGCACGGATCAGGATCGGACAGTTTGTACTATAGGCCGTATGGATATATGGTAGGGTTCGATCAGATACGTGCGGTATTGCACGGATCAGGATCCAACGGATATTACTAGCCGGCTTTGGTTTAAGCCGGATCCTAGTATAGTACAGTGTAGATTTTGTCTCATTGCATTTGTATTTCGGTCGGAATACAAATGCGGGTGTGTATGCACAGTATCGGGGTTTTCCTGTAATTTATTACGGGACCAGTTTTCTGGAGTTGCCAGTTTGCTTTCCGTTTCGGCCAATTTCCTTTGTTCCGTTCATTGGCCGAAGATTGGTGGAGGAGGGCTTATTTGTATTGTTGCAAATAAGTGGTTGTGGAGGGGGTCTTTGCATTTTTGTTTTATCATGATGGTTTCATAATGGAGCCCATCCCTTGACCTTCCATGCTTCATGATGGCTTGACTTTTGCTTTCATGGTTGATTGATTGAGTGTTGGGTTTTTGTGGTGATCATTTGGCTTTTCATCATCACTCACTTTCCACCCACCCCCTTGTCTTTGTTCTTTCTCTCTCCAATCACACATGGGGGGGCGGCCATTCCTTGAGAATGGATGGGATTCATTTCATTGAGGTGGGATTTTTGTATCTTGAGCTTAGAGAAATCCCTACCACTCCCTCTCCAAAAGTTCACTTCAATTCCTCCACAAAAAGGCAACTCCATAATCCCAAATGAGACATGTAATCCACATTATATTCTACAGCAAATCTTGGGCACGTCGACTAGCCAGCTTCGTGCCCGAGTTGCCTCGGCATTGAGGTGGGAGCCCGTAAAAGAAGTAGGCGATGTGGTGCACTTCCGGCGACGAGGAGGAGACGGGACATTCCGCAGGAGATCGGGACGACGACGAGAAGACCGGAGGACTCGGACCTATCGGTATATCTCTCTTCCCTTTCTTGTAGTTATCTAGGACTAATTAATGGTTCGATCCGGGTATTAGTGCGCGGCGGTTTGCCAGTTCAAGAAAAATTAAAGTTTATCACCGCTTCCGCATTTGGCCGTCGGATTGACGGCCGGGGCGCCGCCGTGCACTTACAAATAGAACTGGAAGAAATTCCAGAACCACGAGCTATTACTGAAAGCTTAGTAGGACCAGAGGGTTCGAAAGATCAGGACATTCCTACGCCGCTCCGCAGAAGTAGTAGGCAGTCTCATCCACCTGAGAGATACTACGGTTTTCTCATAGACGGGGATAGAGAGGATTGCATCATTGATAGTGATGAGCCTACTAGCTTCCAGCAGGCCATTCAGAGCATTGACTCGGTAAAATGGCTGGATGCAATGCGAACCGAAATGGAGTCCATGTACACCAACAAAGTATGGACGTTGGACATTGCTCCGGATGGGGTAAAACCCGTAGGATGCAAGTGGATCTTCAAAAGGAAGATTGGTGTAGATGGACATGTTGAGACCTATAAAGCTAGACTTGTTGCAAAGGGTTTCCGTCAAAGACCTAGCTTGGACTACGACGAAACCTTTTCTCCAGTGGCTATGCTGAAATCCATTCGGATCCTTCTTGCCATTGCTGCCTTCCACGATTATGAGATTTGGCAGATGGACGTAAAAACCGCTTTTCTAAATGGAAATTTAGAGGAGTGTGTCTATATGGACCAGCCAGAGGGATTCATTCGGAGTGGGAGCAGCAGAAAGGTGTGCAAATTGCTTAAGTCCATCTATGGACTAAAGCAGGCATCGCGGAGTTGGAACATCTGTTTTGATGAGACGGTCAAGGAATTTGGCTTTATCAAAAATCCATATGAACCATGCATCTATAGTAGATTTGTAGCGAGAACTGTAGTATTCCTCGTTTTATAAGTGGATGACATTCTCTTGATAGGAAATGACATTCCTATGCTACAATCTGTCAAAGGGTTCTTGTCACACAAGTTCTCCATGAAAGACCTGGGTGATGCCTCATACATTCTGGGGATCCGGATCTATCATGACAGATCCAAGAGGATATTAGGACTCTCACAGTCCAGGTACATCGACACCATACTGAAAAGGTTCAGTGTGGAAGATTCCAAGCGCGGTAATCTACCGGCTTGTCAAGGGATCACCCTCTCCAAAGAGATGTCTCCCAAGACTGATTTGGAAAGTGATCGCATCTCTATTATACCCTACGCTTCTGCGGTAGGTTCTATAATGTATGCGATGTTGTGTACCAGACCAGATGTAGCTTATGCACTGAGTGTGGTAAGCCGGTATCAGTCAAACCCTGGGGAGAAACACTGGATAGCGGTAAAGAACATTCTCAAGTACCTGAGAAGGACTAAGGAGATGTTCTTGCTGTATGGCGGAAAAGACCTCCAGATCGAGGCCTTTGCTGACTCCAACTTCCAGAGTGACAAGGATGATTCCAAGTCCATATCGGGTTATGTCTTTACCCTCTATGGAGGGGCGGTGTGTTGGAAGAGTTCCAAACAGGAAACCGTTGCTGACTCGACGATGGAAGCGGAATATATCGCTGCTGCAGATGCCGCAAAGGAAGCTGTCTGGATAAAGAAGTTCCTCACGGAGCTTCAGGTGGTTCCTACCATTGTTGATCCAATACCGCTGTATTGCGACAACAACGGAGCTATAGCTTTAGCGAAGGAACCCAGGTCACATCAGAAGTCCAGGCACATTTTGAGGCGGTATCACCTGATCAGGGAGATCGTGGGTCGCTAGGAGATCGAGGTTCAGAGAGTTGCTACGGAAGATAACACTGCTGATCCATTCACGAAGGCCTTACCCCAGACTCAGTTCGAGCGGCTGATCGAGATGATAGGTCTTCGATACGCCAGTACATGGCCTTAGTGCAAGTAGGAGATTGTTAGTGTATATGCCCTAGAGGCCATTACTGTATCATACCGGATTGTATATTACTTGATGGAAGCTTGGGATATTCACCTTGTATTGACATTCTTGCTCAAAATGGTAGTATGCTACTTGGTTTGTTTCTGCTTTAATGTGTGCATGTGTTTCTTTTAGCATATCGCCTTTACACATTAGTGGAGCCCTTAGGATCTTTGCTTGATTACCAGCGTTATGATGGCAGTCACACTCGTGGGGGCTGGGTAATCTATAAGCACATCCTTATGCAGGTCCCTAGTCGCAGGACTATCGAGATAGGGCATCGATACTCCGGAGTAGACTAACGTATGCGCTTCTCATCCCAGCCTAGGAGACGGCCTGTCCCACAGCCGTCAGTATGTCGTACTTGGGATAGTATGCGGGTGCTTGTTAGGTTACGAGTACACTGGACAGGACTCGTCGGGAACTGTTGGTTGGTATTATACCTATCGTCAGTTATCAGTTCCCAGGTGACATGAGTACAGCTTAGTCCGTTAACTTGACACTGTCACTTCGCCTCGAGTGTGTTCCCATTGTACTTTGATTACTACCCTACCACAGCTCAAAGGAGTCGTGTAAACAGGTAGTTTTTGGGTGCAGTCCCGAAGCACTTGGAGGCAGTGACGGTTAGACAGGATTCGTCTTTCCCGGTATTGGGGGTTGATATCGCGCTGTGTCTAGGAGAGCCATTACACAAAGTCCCTGGCCAGGGCAAGCGAGATAGACTGGTAGGTTTCCAGTGTTATCTCAGGTGTTCTGGGCTACACTCCGGCACGACTTGTACCGCTAGTAGGGGACTGGCGTTTACCGCCCCCCTAAGCCCGCCATGCGATGTTCTTAGACGAACAGACCGGACTGTACGGAGACTATCACATTCAGGCTTAGTAGGAGTTCAGATGGGGTTTACCTCGTTAGTCTTCTTATCGGCATCTGCCTAGGGACCGTTACGTACAGCTAGTGCCGCTTGCGGTCTGTGGTTAAACCCACTGCCAGCGTAGTGTTGAGTCTTTAGAGTCTCACACAGAGGGTTATTCGCCTTTAAGCAAAATGAGTAGAGGTCGCATGGTTTTGCGACAGGGTTCGTTCACATCCGCGCACTTGTGCACGTTTGGTGTCTGGACAGCTTATACTAGCGGGCTTTGGTTTAAGCCGGATCCTAGTATATGATTTGGGATTGGTTTTATCTCGTTGTATTCGTATTCCTCGGAACACGGATACGGGTGTGTATGCAAAGTTGACTGAGACAGAGGCAGAGGACTTTGATTAGGGTTGATAACTATTGTCATTTTCTTAACCCTAATGTTTATGTGTGAATTATGATTTATTGATATTAGTTAATTATAATTGTGCATGGTTAGGGTTGTTGACCATTTGACTATACTTGACTTGTTGACCTAGGTTGACAAGTTGACCATCATCATTCCATATGAAAGATGCTCTTTGATCCTTGCAAAAGCATTTAATGTGAAATGATAATGATCATTTCTTGATTAACCATGACAATTATCTTGACTAATTATCTATTATTCATAAATCACATATATGTGAGAAGGTTGAAATATTCTTCTCATTTTATCATTTCCATTCTCTCTCCTCCTCTTCCTCTCTCTCTAGCTCTCCCCTCTCATGAGTTGAGAATCACTTTGAGCTTGAGATAATCCTTTCAAAAACACTCTCTACTCTTTCTAAGGTCCTAGGTCTAGCACACCAAGCACCTTAGTTACTTCTAGTTTGAGATTGGAGCCAAAGGTTGAGGCCCTCAGGTGGATCTTTCTTCGGCAAGAGAAGGCGACAAGGAGAACCTTTTCTTTCACTCCAAGGAGCAAAGAGAGAAGGACTGAAGACCTAGGTATAACCCACTTTCCGAGTAGCTAAACTCTTTAGCTTTGTTAGTTAGTTTTGTTTAGCAAAGATCCCTCTTTTACATAGTCCATGTTGCCTAGAGTTGTAAAAATCAGATTTTTCATAACGTTTCCGCCTCCCTGTAAGCACCGGGATGGGCAACGTGGACTCTGAGAGAAAGCATCTATATCCAACATTAACTGCGATAAACAAAATACAAGAAAATATCAAAAGTTTCAAAACTTCAAGTGAAGAATACAATAATTCTAAGTAGTTTTCAATATCTCTTTAACCTTACCAGTGCTTTGGTAGTCCAGAATTTGAATAGATTTTCTATATTTAACAATACACCGCATAAGGTTTAATCTTTATAATTAAAAAAATTACAAGTGCCTTTTGATAAAAAAAATCAACAGATAATAATCTTTAAATTATTCCAGCATAAAGAAGTTTCTGAATTCGGTGCATCTCAATCAATAGCCATTTTCTTACTTCATCGGGTAATCTTACAATTCCAAACATCTTTAATTCTCAACATTTAAAGAACATTTCAAAATAGATAGTTACAGTAAAACCTCTATACAGTAATATCCTTGGGACCGGGGAAAAATATTACTATAGGGGGGTTATTCTTAAGTAGAGTTTTATATATAAAAATTAGATTTTTTTTTGAAAAAATAGTAGTCAAAATTCTTAGACCTTCAAAATTCATATAGACCTTCAAACTTAACTATACAAGTAGTGTATGCCTTAACTGAAGAAGAAATCATGGCGGCAATAAGGCAAGAAGCGCAAGGTGATAATCCGGAAGACGATAGTGTGGAAATAGAAAAGGTGTCATGTCGAGAAGCTTCAAACATGTTGGATAAGTTAGAAATGTTTTGGATTCAACAAGAAGGTGATTGTGGTGACGAGTTACTACGAACTCGCAAGTTAAAGGATATGGTAGTAACTCAAAAAATTAAGTCATTGTCCCAAACAACTTTGAATAAGTACTTTATGTCATCTTAAGTTCAATTGTGTAGTTAAGTAATTTATGTCATCTTAAGTTCAATTGTAATAGCCAAGTAATTTTATGTATTTTTTATATATATAAAAAATTATTTAAAATTTAATGCCAATTTATTACTATATAGAGGTAAATTAGTACAGGCGGGACTTGGAAAAAGTATGGAATATCACACTGTGGAGGTTATTCTTATTTATAACTGGTCCCGAGTCGGGACCGGGACTTTTTATCACTATAGGGAGGTTATTCCTATATAGAGTATTCCTATACGGAGGTTTTACTGTATATGTTTCTTCATGTAAACTATAAAACTCGTAATATCAATCTCTTGCCCATCCTTCGCATCTCATATACGATCTTGCAAGGGTCATCTATTGAGAAGAATCCAAGCAAAAATATTAACTTTTAACAGTTCTACCGATTCCATATAAAGTTATATTACTAAGCTTCAAGGTGTCCAAGGTTAATTTTTTTTTACTGCTTTGCACCTAAACATTTACCATCTTCATTCAGCTTCACTCCATGCTGTCTTCCCCTTCTGTCGGTGTAATCCCATCAAACTTTGTAAGTAAGCTTCACCATCTTACCACAACTTCATAATTTAACAAGTGAAGATTATATAACTTCGTAACGAAAATGGTTCTTTTTAAATATTTCATGGCCTCAATTCGCACCGAACACTCATTTATTCGCACTGTTTTGCTGCAATTACACCCCAATATTTACTTAGTTTTTTTCTTTTGCTAATTCTAAATCCCTCAGAAGAAATACATAAAACATATAAATGTAAAACTTTGTTATCAACCCCGAGAGGGCAATTTAAATTTGATTAGATTATTTTAAAATTTTCCAATTTGTAAATTTATTAATGGGCTCTGGTCCGGCCCATTCTTGTAAAAGTTTCATGACACACCTTAAAGTCTTGAACTAACTGGGCGCCAAATCAAAAAAGCCGTGTTAGATTAGAAACAGAAAACCAAAACTCCCGCCAATATTTGCCAATCTCAATTTCCCGCCATTTGTCTCCCATCCATAAATTGAGATCAAAAGGGCATCCCATTTCTCACTCTCTCTTCAGAACGCAGATCTAAATTCCTTTTCTTCAAATCAATTAATAAATCTAGGAGCTCTCAAAACCCTAGAAGAGATCAGATCTAATGGCGAAATCTGTTACGCCTGATGCGATCCCTAAGCTGCTGGCAAACCCATCGCCGGATTCGTCATCGGTGATCCCAGAGGAAATCGTCGTTCAAGTCGTCGATCTCAAGCCCATTGGCAACAGCAACACTCGATTCACGTGATTATCTCTTCCCCCCTTTCTCCTCTTCTCTGTTGAATTTATATTTACGTGCTAATTTTAGGGTTTCGTTTTGTTGCTTGTGGAATGAAAAGAAGAGATTTAACAAGGTAGGAAAAAGATTTCAGCTTTTTTCTTCTTTTTTTGCCTTGAATTTCATTTGAGCATGACAGGTGTTTGTTTAAACTATTGTGAATGATGACGATGCATGTTCGGCTTTGCTGATCGCCAATTCTTGAAAGTTATAAGCTTCAAAATTTTAGTTATCTGTGCTCAAACTCAGAATAATTACAGATATTTCCTCTACAACCTTCTCAAAGCTAATGGATTTTTATAATTGAGTCTAAGACGTAGAATGAACGTGATCCATCATAAGCCTCTCGAAGTTTGATTGCGTTGTTTTGAGTTTCGTTATTATTCTGCTTTGCTGTGTTGGGGCCTCAAAATTGCATGTGTCAGAAGTTGCTTTATTAAGAAATAAAGCGTGTGTTAAATAAATGCAAAACGGAACTTTGCATTTTCCTATTTACCATCAGTCTCAGGCAAAGGCGCTATTGGTAGTTTTTACCAATTTTATACGTATGAATTCTATTCCTTGGCAGCTTGTTTGTTAATTAAGTTTAGTACAAAGACACTTACCAAGCTTGGTTCAGGTTTGATCTGAGCTTGATTGTAATTTGAGCTGTCGTCGATGTCACAGATCAATCAATATTGTCTCATGTGCACAAATTTGGTGTTCTTGCTTGGAAGCTGAAAAAGCTGAAAATGGCTAAGAGATTTTATAATATGGGTTATTAGCTTTTATATACAGGTTGATATTTGAAACGTTCTAGTGAACTATAGGTTTGGGGATGAATTAAAGAATCAATTGGTCGTCATATATCATATAATTTCAGAAAATATTACATGTGTTAATACCAAACTAGACAGGATCAGCCCTATGTTCCTCTTGTTGGCCAGACAAGTGTTTCTATCTAGCTCAAGTTTAGTTCATATAAAATATCTGGCAGCGATCCAGACTCGACCCGATACCTGAGCCTGCTTGATTCAATCAGCGTCCATATTTATGCATTGTCCTCTAGTTTGTGCTGGCATTATTCAAATTTGTGTTTCCGCAGTTTCATGGCTAGTGATGGGAAGATGAAGCTCAAGGCAATGCTTCCATCTCATTTTGCTTCAGAAATCCATTCAGGGAACCTTCAGAACCTTGGCCTCATACGTATCCTCGATTACACTTGCAATACCATCCCTAACCAACCTGACAAGTACATTCAGTCTCTAAATCCTTTGGTGTTCCATAACACTAGTTTTTCCTAGTAGGTGTTGGTGCTAATTTCTTACTGTTCTGTACAATATTTTAGGGCCTTGATTGTCACTAAATGTGAGGTAGTTTCCCCTGCACTTGATGATGAGATTAAAAGCGAAGTGAAAAAGGAAGACAGTGGAATTCTATTAAAGCCCAAGCGGGAAACAACAGCAAAATCTGCAGCTCAGATTGTTCATGAACAATGTCGGAAGTAAGTTTCATATTTTTACACGCACATCGTTTTATTTGATCTGAGCAGTAACTTGATTACAGATAACGTCAATGCTTTAAATGCATCTTTACAATTAGGATTCTTAATTGCCATGGATTGCTAATCTATTCTTGTTATGTGTACTAAAAATTTATAATTAGTTCTGCTCCGGTTGCGAGAATGGCTGTGACTCGAAGAGTTCATCCTCTTGCTTCATTGAACCCCTATCAAGGCATCTGGACCATAAAAGTTCGTTGCACAAATAAAGGCAATTTACGTTCTTACAAGAATGCAAAAGGAGAAGGTCTTGTATTCAATGTTGAACTGACCGATGAAGATGTGAGTGGATTTATTTAATTCACTCTGAAATAATTGTTAGCCTTTAATTTTCTTTTTTCAACTATATGAATGTAATTTATCTTGTGCAGGGTACCCAGATACAAGCTACCATGTTTAATGAAGCTGCGAACAAATTTTATCCTAAATTTGAATTGGGAAAGGTCTACTACATATCTAAAGGAAGTCTTAGGGTTGCAAACAAACAATTTAAAACTGTTAATAATGATTATGAGATGACCTTAAATGAGAATTCTATAGTTGAAGAGGCAGATGGAGAGGAATCTTTCATTCCAGAAACAAAATACAACTTTGTGAAAATTGATCAACTTGGGTCATACATTAATGGCAGGGAGGTTGTAGGTAAAGCAATCAAATAACATTTTTTTCTTTCTGAAATTCCTTATATTTAAAACATTTATCTGAGTTTGCTTAATATTTCTTTTTACTTGTAGATGTAATTGGCATAGTGCAAAATGTTTCGCCAACATTAAGCGTTCGAAGGAAAATCAACAATGAGACCATCCCAAAGCGTGATATAACCATTGCAGATGATTCGTACGTAATATGTTCCTCTTATTTAACAGTTATCTTTGTACTTAGACTAACACTTAAGCAAATGCAGAAACAAAACTGTCACGGTGTCTCTATGGAATGATCTTGCTACTGAAGCGGGTCAAGAGCTGCTGGATATGGTTGACAAATCCCCTGTTGTAGCAATAAAATCCCTTAAGGTTGGAGATTTCCAAGGTATGGATATTACAGTTGCATTTGTTTCCAGGATAAGTTACACCGAGCTATCCTTGGCTATTGCCATTCTTCACTAAAGCATTTTCTATATTTTAAATCATGTAACCTCTCTTAAACTTTGGTTACAAGTTTTTTAAGAACTAAAATACCATTAAATGCATCATTTGCGGGAGCTTACTATAATTAACGAAATTCAAGGTAGTTTACTGAAAAATGTTCATAGTTCATGGTAGTCTAGTGTAATTAAGCCTTGTTATTATTTCACTATCTTTTCACTAATAAATTGGAATAACTTTTCTAGGTTTATCACTGTCTACACTTAGCAAAAGCGCTGTGGTCATAAACCCTAAGTTACCTGAGGCAAAGAAACTTAGATCTTGGTGAGATCTCAAATGTTTTTTTATTAGAAAGTTCTTTTCCTTGAGCACCAAAACCTTTTTTTAATTGTTTTTGTGCAATAGGTATGAGTCCGAGGGTAAAGATACTTCAATGGCCTCTGTTGGTTCTAGCCTGAGCTCCAATACAAAGAATGGACTAAGATCTATGTACTCTGATAGAGTCTTTCTTTCTCATATCTCCAATGATCCTACTTTGGGTCAGGATAAGGTATTGTGTCAGTTATTTCAATCTAAAGTAGTTCTGTATTTTGCATGATAACATATTTTCTGAACTTTTTTCTATTTTATTTTTTCTAGCCCGTCTTTTTTAGTGTAAATGTTTACATAAGTTACATCAAGCATGACCAGACGATGTGGTATAGAGCATGCAAGAACTGCAATAAAAAAGTGACAGAAGCTGTTGGGTCTGGTTATTGGTGTGAAGCTTGCCAAAAGAATGAGGAAACTTGCTCTTTGAGGTAAAAGAGAACTGCTCAATTGATGCCATAAGGAGTATTTATGTCGATGTTAGATATAACTTTTTTTAAAACATGTAGGTACATCATGGTATTGAAGGCTTCTGACCCATCTGGTGAAGCTTGGCTTTCTGTTTTCAATGAACATGCTGAGCAAATTATAGGATGCACTGCAGATGAACTTGATAGAATTAAAACTGAGGTATATTTGTTTCTTTCAGACTAAATTACATGAAACTTCTTTTTTCATGTATTGCCTCTCTCTTTAGAAAAAATGTAGTTAACTTACTAATTTTACATCTATTAATTTATTTAATTAAATGTAATTTTTTTCTGCAAAATACTGTCTATTCATTCTTAGCATTGCTCATTTAGTATTTATGATGAGTGCATTCAAGAATAAAATCCAACAAAAACTGGAAACAATTAGAGGTAAAACGGTGGCAAAATGCTTGTTTGAAAAGGGATGGGTGAAACCTGTGTATAACCTCTTTATCTCAATGCACATTTCTTTGTATGGTAGAAAACCAATTTTTTTCCTTCAGATGTTGGTTAATTTATTTTGTTATTGCATCTTCTCACCCCTCCCCAAAATATCCTTGATTCCTCCCATTCTTCTTGTCAAATGTATTTGGGAATGAAAGTTAAAGAAACTAGGAAAAAAAAATGAATTAGGGCATAAAATGATCTAATTTAAAGTAGAGATATATTGTTCTATGGGCAAAAGTGATGTGGTTTTTTCCCCTATTTCTATAATAAAATATTAGTCACTTTATTAATTTTTCCCCTGATGCTTTCATCTTGGTATTTAGGAGGGTGAAGATAGATACCAGCTCAAGCTAAAAGAGGCGACATGGGTTCCCCATCTATTTCGAGTAAGCGTCGCTCAAACGGAATACATGGGTGAGAAGCGGCAGAGGATCACTGTGAGGTCCCAATCCTTGATTGATTACTCTGCTGAATCAAGATTTCTTCTAGAAGAGATCTCAAAGATTTCTGTCTCCTAAGCATAGGAGTTGGCCATGAGAATTTATGTCTTTTATCTTATGCTTAGTGATTTTGGTTAGAAGAGGATCACTGTGAGGTCCCAATCCTTGATTGATTACTCTGCTGAATCTTCTTCTAGAAGAGATATCAAAGATTTGTCTCCTAAGCATAGGAGTTAGCGATGAGAATTTATGTCTTTTATCTTATGCTTAGTGATTTTAGTTAGAAGTTTGGTAGATATTTTGAACATGACATGTATTAACTTTCCAGACGCTTTCTTGTAATATATAATGAAGGGTGCCCTCTTGAAAACTTTTTCTATTGCCGTATGGAAATGTATTGTAGGCAATACATCTTTTTTCACTTATCCAATTTTTTCTTGTAACAATTTTTTCAACAGATCAACAACTTAACTATAGGTTTATTTCCATAACACTTCTATCTACTTGTTTGGCAGAAAAGTATAAAAGGTTTTAAAACTCTGAAACTATTATAGCTAACGATCAATTTTTATATTAAATATTTTTTTTACTCTTTTAATGATAACAAGTAATTAAAATTAATTAATCAATTAGTTATTATTTAAATAATTGTTGATTCAACTATAATGACCATCTGGTGGTGGGGCTTGATGGAAGAGGACAATATTGAAGGAGGAAGCCTTGGGTTTAGGCTAGGCGGAGGGAGATGGTTGAGGTTGAGTTTGTTAGGGAAGGAGAAAGAAGAGAGTGGAGGTTGAAGCTAGTTTGTTAGGGAAGAAGAAAGAAGAGGAACATGGAGGTTGAAGCTAGTTTGTTAGGGAAGAAGGAAGAGGAAGGTGGAGGATGGGGAGGTGGAGGGAGGCAGCTGTGCTTCGGTGAAGGTTGCGGCGTTTGGTGAACATTGATGTTAGGGTTCATGTTGAGTTAGAGAAGAAGAGAGGACTGAGAAGAGATTTGTATTTTGGGATTTTTTTTTCAATCTTTTAGATTACATAGCAACTTAAACGATGTGGCGTGGTTCGTATAAGATCACTTCGTTAGTTATGATAGTTTTTTTGGAGTTTTGAAATCTGTTGGTAATCAAATGAGAAAATTCGATGGGAGGTTTTTAAAAATTAAGCCTCAATGGAACATACATAATAGATAACATATGGCTAAAAATAAAGCATGCTCTTCTTTGTTCATAATTAACAGTCATATACACCAAATGTGGGTTTGAGGTGGGAAGGGACATATCGCATTAAAATTAAATGTCTCTCCAAAAAGGAAACCAACAGTTTCATATATATATACATAGCACTCCCTAAATATTTGTCGTCCACCTTCCACATATATGGTATCTTTGGAACCTAGATAGAATACAAATTTGTCTCCTTTACTCCTTAGTGATATTGCCTGGCAAAATATACTTGGTTATGAACTTAATCTCCTAGTACAATGGAAAATGCAAAAGATAGAAAGGAATAAATAACCAATACAAAATAAAATGATAGTCTAATTTCGTAAACCTTTTTGTCTTCATGAATGGAGTGCATTTTGAATGGTAGTGATTCCTTGTTTCATGTTTTTGAACGAATGATTAGTAATAGTAATTACGAGAACATGTAAATAGTATCACCTTATATTGTATGTGACCTCATGGAATTCGATCGTTTATAATAAAAAAAGAATGTATTTTTTGTTTTGTTAGAAATCCTAGTTAACCTTTTATGTCGGTTTAGTGTATATTGCATTACCGATTCACATGCTTGTCTTGCATGTATCCTGTCCCTTAATTGCTCGCTGTTTATTACTATTTATATTTATATTTAGTTTTAAAAGAAAATAAAGTTGTGAATAAATACCATGGTTCTGTCATTTTCAAGTACGATCTTAAAACCTTTTTCTATAAAAAATTTTTTAGAAATTAATCTTGACTTATGGAAATTTCAATAAAATGAGTGAAGATAATATATATTTTTCTAAGCGTGGTGTAAAAATTTCAAAACAAAACGATCTTGTGTTAAGTTTTTTCAGCTCTCGTAATCGCTGTAATCGCTATTTTCGACAGTTCTTAAAACTGATTTCAACATCTACTTTCAAAAATTCATAACTCTAGTTTTAGAGATCCAAATTGAGTAAAACCAAGTTTATTTAATAACTAGATCGAAAGATCTAACTTTTTTTAGTTCAATACTCTTCTTGAAAACCGACAGAAAGTAATGTATTTTGCATTTCTAAAACTTGCGACGGTTCTAAACTGTTTCTGTCCTGTTCTGCGCATCGATACTAAAATGCATTTATCTCCTAAACATTAGTCGGAATTAGGAGAACCTTGGACCCGTGGTTGCATAACATACTACATTTCTAGTGTAAACACGGTTTTCATAAAAGTTACAGAACTATTAGTTTAAGGACCTATATAGATAAAACAATCTTATTCAAAATGATAGTATGCAATATGGTTTGCTTTATCATTTATGTGTATATAATTTAATTGTTATTACGTATCGTTAAAACATGATGATACCGTTCTTAGAATATTGTGGAACTACCAGGATTATGATTGAGATCGTAAAAGTGGGTGCTTGGTTAGTTGTTAAGCACATTCTTAAAGTGTTCCTAGCTGTGAGAGTGTTGAGGCAGGACATCGGCACTCCAGAGTAGAATAGTGTATACGTCTTTTGATCCTGAGGAGGGCGATGGCTGGTCCAACAGCCATTGGTGTTTGCCACCGAAGATTCTATGCATGTGCTCATTAGAGAATGAGTACAGTGAACAAACTCGCCGAGAACTCCTGGACGGTATTATATATAATTGTCAGATAGCAGTTCTCTGGTGATAATGATACATGTGTATGATATATGTATGACCTAGAGGCCATTATTTGTAATGGATTCTATATATATATATGACAATCTTGCTCGAAATGATAGTATGCTATCTGATTTGCTTTTATCTTGACATGTGCGTATGTTTTACTAGTTATCACGTATTGCTTATACATATTGATAAAGCCCGTAGGATGTGCTTGACTACCAGCGTTGTGATGACGATCATAGAGGGGGCTGTGTAGTCTATAAGCACATCCTTAAAGTGTCCCTAGTCGTAGAAATATCGAGACATGACATCGATATTCCAGAGTAGACTGGTGTATACGTTTCTGTAACATTTCAGAAAATAAAATATTATTTTTGGGAAATTAAATAATTAAAATAATAATTTCTACGAATATTATTAAGTATGAGAATTAGTTTTAATAAAAGGGTATAATTATATACCGATAATTTGGAAAATATTTGGTAAATTAATTGTAAGTGCACGGCGGCGCCCCGGCCGTCAATCCGACGCCGGAATGCGGAAACGAAACTTTTTCAAAACTAGAAAACCGGCACCACCGCGCACTTTGAACCCGGATCGGGCCATTAACCTAAAGCTAGCAAATACGAGAAAGGGTAGAATGCTATACCGAGCGATCCGTGTCTTTCGGTCTTCGGCCTCCACTCCGATCTCCTCGTGGAATCTCCGGTCTTCAACTCCTCGTCGGAACGGGCACCACATCGCCGGGTTCTTTTACGGGCTCCCACCTCTGGACCGAGGCAACTCGGGCACGAAGTTGGCGAGCCGACGTGCCCAAGAATACTGTAGGTTAAGTGTAGTAGCTTTGTCTCGATGCGGGTATGAAGTTGCCATATATGATGGAGGAATGAATAAATGAACTTTGGAGAGGGGTTAAGAATTTTTGCAGCAAGCCAAATGAGATGAAGAAATTTCCACCACCACAAAAAAAATCCTCTCTCCTCTCAATATGTGGCCGGCCAAGCAAAAGAATGGGAGTGGGAAAAAATCCAAGAAGGAAGGTAAGTGTAGTAAAAGCAAAGGGGTGATCATAAACAAAAGCAAACCTCACTTCAAAACATCACCCTCGCATCTTCATCAAATCCCATCTCAATTAATGCAAACCATGATGAAAGAAAAAAGCAAAGATGCTTTGAATTATCATGATAAACCATTTACAAGAAACCCCCTCCACAAAACTAATTTGCACAATTGCAAATTAGCCCCTCCATCAGAAAAATCCGGCCGTGAAGGAACAAAGGAAAACTGGCCGGAAAGGAATACAAACTGGCAACTTCAAAAAACTGATCCCGTAATAAATTACAGGAAAACCCCGCGACTGTATATACATACCCGCATTTGTATTCCGACCGAATACAAATGCAATGAGACAAAATCTACACAGTACAATACTAGGATCCGATTTAAACCAAAGCCCGCTAGTATTTGTTAGTGTATATGCCCTAGAGGCCATTACTGTATCATACTAGTTTGTATATTACTTAATGGAAGCTTGGGATATTCACCTTGTATAAACAATCTTGCTCAATATAGTAGTATGCTACTTGGTTTGTTTCTACTTCAATGTGTACATGTGTTTATTTTGCGATATCACCTATACGCATTAGTGGAGCCCTTAGGATCTTTGCTTGATTACCAGCGTTGTGATGGCAGTCACACTAGTGGGGGCTGGGTAATCTATAAGCACATCCTTATACAGGTCCCTAGTCGCAGGACTATCGAGACAGGGCATCGATACTCCGGAGTAGACTAGCGTATGCGCTTCTCATCCCAGTGTGGGAGATGGTCTGTCCCACAGCCATCAGTACGTCGTACTGGAGATAGTATACGGGTGCTCGTTAGGTTACGAGTACACCGGACAGGACTCGTCGGGAACTGACCAGTTGGTATTATACCTATCGTCAGTTATCAGTTCCCAGGTGACATGAGTACAGCTTAGTCCGCTGACTTGACACTGGCACTTCGCCTCGAGTGTGTTCCCACTGCACTTTGATCACCACCCTACCACGGCTCAAAGGAGTCGTGCAAACAGGTAGTAGTTGGGTGCAGTCCCGAAGCACTTGGAGGCAGTGCCGGTTAGACAGGATTCGTCTCTCCCGGTATTGGGGGTTGACATCGCGCTGTGTCTAGGAGAGCCATTACACGAGTAGTCCCTGGCCAGGGCAAGCGAGATATACTGGTAGGCTTCCAGTGTTATCTCAGGGTGTTTTGGGCTTCACTCCGACACGACTTGTACCGCTATTGGGGGACTGACATTTTACCGCCCCCTAGGCCCGACATGCGATGTATCAGACGAACAGACCGGACTGTACGGAGACTGTCACATTCAGACTCAGTAGGAGTTCAGATGGGGTTCACCTCGTCAGCCTTCTTGTCGGCATCTACCTGGGGACCGTTACGCACAGCTAGTGCCGCTTGCGGTCTGTGGTTAAACCCACTGCCAGCATAGTGTCGAGTCTTTAGAGTCCCACACAGAGGGTATTCGCCTCTGGGCTAAACAGAGTAGAGGTCGCATGGTTTTGCGGCAGGGTTCGTTCTCATCCGCGCACTTGTGCACGTTTGGAGTCCGGACGGATTATACTGGCGAGCTCTGGTTTGAGCCAGATACTGGTATATGTTTTGGGGTTGCTTTTATCTCTCGGTATTCTTGTTCCTCGGAACGAGAATACAGGTGTGTATGCACAGTTGCTTGAGGCGGAGGATGTGGTTTTTCATTAGGGTTTCGGAACGGGTGCGTATGCACAGTTGACAGTCGTCATTTTCCAAACCCTAATAGATTTGTGAGATATCAATTAATAATAGTAATTAAATGAGATTATGTTATGGTTGGTTTTGTTGGCTTGTTGACCATGGTTGACTTGTTGACCATGGTTGAATGTTTGACCATCATCATTATTTTGCAAGGATGCTCCTTGATTCTTGCCAACATTTCATTTAATGAAGTATGATAGTGGTCATTCCAAAACAACCATCAACTATTCTCATTTGAATTATTATTACTAATTAGATAATTCTTTTTCTTTTGATATGGTTGCAAAAGGAAAAAGAGAGCTCATTCTATCATAACCATTCTCTCTCCTCACTTCATCTTCTTCTTCCTCAAGCTCAAGGTGATTCCTTCTCATGTGTTGAGAATCCCTCACCTTGAAAAGAAAACAATCTCTAGACACTCTCTACTCATTCTAGGATCAAGGGTTTAGCAAGCCGGAGATTCTAGTTCACTCAAAGTTCGAGGAAGAGCCCGAAGGTCGAACCCTCAGGTGGATCCAACTTCGACGGAAGAAGGCGACGAGGAAAGAACCATCAACCTCCACAAAGTTTGAAGAAGAAGGAGTTCAAGTTTAGGTATAACCATCTTTCCGAGTAGCTAACTTTCTTTAGCTTGTATGCTAGTTTTAGTTTAGGAAAAGATCCCGACTTAGTTAGTCCATGTTGCCCCATGCGCTAAAAATTTGATTTTTATACCGTTTCCGCCTCCCCGTAAGAACCGGGGGTCGCAACGTGGACTTACAGTGGTATCAGAGCCTAACTAAACTTAAACTAGCTTGGTAGTGAAGTGTAACGAAGTTCAGAACCGAAAAATCCAAAAACCAAACTTTTGCAAAACCCTAGTTTCTGTTAAAACTTTTTCTGGTCGAAACAAAATTTATTATACACCTAAATTCGGCTCAGGGTTTTGTGTGAACACCCAAGAAAAACGATCCCCTGATTCCTTCAAACAGCCGCGGTTCCGCGGCATGAGGTAGGCATTTGCCGCGGAACCGCCGCCGTGTGGGGTCCTCTCGTGATCGGGTTTCGTGCAGTGTTCTTCTGGTAGGGTTTTGGGATTTTTCAAATATGTTATATGTGCCCAGATTTTCCAGAACAGAAATCTACTTTTGGGGTCCTATAATTCCGTATTTTTTCCGAACTTCACTGCACTTTGACTATGATGGTTATATCTGTGATGTTTGCATGTATTGAACGTCGGCTAATCGCTATAAGTCGATTAGTCGGGGTTATACATCTCTATGATCTGTGTTTGATATTGGAATGTGTATATGAATCTGTTGGACTGTCGCGAGTGAATAGCCGGGGTGGATGTGAGATGAGCTTTTGTTTTTCTTTCATTCATTTGTAAATGTAAATTGATGTAATATTATTATTTGTATGGCCGTACAACCGGGTCGGGGTTGTAGCCGTCATTGTATAATTCTTTTTACTGTTTTTGCTCCTAGGATAGACCCATGGAGGGGTGCACAAACTGCCGAGTACTTGGCGGGTAGTTTGCCGCACCCGTAGGGGTCTTGGGTGGGGTATTTGGCTATTCACCGCGACCGTGTAATCCGCTTTTCGTTGCAGGCTCGAAAGGATTGCGGATTGCTAGTATATCCAATGTATTCATCTGTGATCTGTAATGTCTATCATTGCTTTCTATTTAGGCGTTGCTTATGTTTTACAGCCGCGCTAGCCCAGCCCCCGCTCTGTCGTTAGTTAAGTAACCTAACGGGTGATGACGGGGCCCCGTGGCGAATGCATATGGCATAAGCGTACGTCATATTTTGGTTGTTTTCTGCAATGGTAGGATTAAATGATGGGACGCATTAAAAGAACTAATGCAAGAATATCACGCATTAAAAGAACTAATGCAAGATAATAAACCAAGCTAAAATCGTTGGAACACTTTCGAAAAACCACTCGGTTCTTTTCAAAACTAACTTTTAAATGCGGAGCTTGAGCCACTCCTTCTAAAAGCTATCTCGTTCCATCGATTACATCAAGTTCACTACGTTCACGGTTTTACCAAAACCATTCGTAGCCCTCCGTCGCTTCGCATGAATAGGCAATAGTATTCAAGCTATGTATTTTGGCCAAAGTCAAGGCATAGTGGTTGGTAGCTATTGGGTGTTTATGTGTAGCATAGATAGATGCGTTGGTTTGGGACAGTCGTGCTGCCATTTTGGCCAAAGTCAAGGGTATGTACGGATGGATCCAAATTAACCTGGATAGTGACGGGCAGAACTTGACATGTGACTTATGATATTTTGGCCAAAGTCAAGGTCATAAGAGCATGGGGCAAAAATCCACATCGGGAGTTTCATAAGTACTGAAACTTGCTAGATTTGCATACCATTTGGAGTGTGATGATTCTGATAGGATTCCTTCAGTTTCGTCACGCAATGATATTTGGATCCCGATCCTACTGTGAGTATATGCTACTCCTCGGGAAATTTTTCACTAAACGATCAATGCTATAAACCTAGTAGGTGCCTAGAAAGGTGTTAGCGGGGTTACGCCCCCAGGGAAAAGAGGTTATTTAATTAAGGAACTTCGCGAAAGCGTTGGAAAACCTCCCTCGAAGTACCGACACTGGCCTGGCTGAACGGTTAAGCAAGTATTGTGCGGTGGGATTGATCCCGACTAATTCTTCCTTTATGGTTTGAGGAGGGATTCGAGAGACAGTGGGAGCCATCCTGTTTAGACAAATTAAAAACCATTCTAAACTTGCAAGAGCATCGTGCTAAAGTGTTTCTTCTCTCCCTCCTAATTGCAGCGACCAATCGACATGACTGTGTAGGGTTCCTAGGCACCCTAGTGAGGTCTTACATGCCATCTATCATGCCAATTTCAAAAATTCTAGGTGCCTACAAACCCTAAACTACGGATCGTCGGCTAGAAGTCTAGGCGAAAAAGTAATCTAGTTAACACTTAACTAATGAGAATACGGAAATACAACCTTTGTAGATCCGGTGCTCCACCTCCATAGCTCCGCAACGAAGTCGTCTCCGCTGTCCAAAAGGAATCCGGGCTCTAGCGTCGTCTTCGTCGGAGAATGGGCAGGCTAGGTCGTCGATGTCCAAGCCGAAGATGATCTACGTCGAGGCATCGATGAATCAAGCTCCACCTTCACCAAGTCATGAAACTTGTGAAGGAAACACACTCTACTACTTGGCAAGAGGTAGAGGATGAAGAAATAGGAAGTGGGTAGACTTTAGAATTGGATTTCTCACTCATTTCCATCACTTGCCATTGATGGGGCAAGCTTTCTTCACTTTAAGAATGAAGAAGAAGAAGGAAATAGTTATGATAAGTTATTTTAAAAAGAAAAGAAAATCAATTCTTATCATAAAATTAACCATGGTCAAGTGTAGAGACTAAACTAGGGTTAGTGGGAATGGTTAGGGTTAAGGATGAGATAAGAATGGTTGACTTGATCAAAGCTTCATGAAGTTTCAACTAAACTCCAAATTAAGCCACCATTCTTTTCTCCTTTCCATTTATTTTCCAAAAATAAAAACAAATAAATAAATGAATAAATAAGTAATGGAAAATAAAACCCTAACCACTCTCACAACTATGGTTTAATCTTCACACAAAACACAAGTTAGCATGCATCATCAAACATGATACATACAAGTGCACAAAAATATATCACATATATAATGTGCACAATCCAAGTGAGAAAATCCGTTCAAAGTGAACCAATACTAGTTAGTGCAAAGTAACATATCAAATATATAATTATGCATTAAATCATTAAATCAACACTTGATTCAATGATCCGGTCATGTCGCACACAACCGACTAGTATTCAATGTATCGGCTTATCGAATCAACGCTTGAATCGATAACTAGGTTATATCGCATACAACCTTTCCGATACATTCATCGCGAGAATGGAATGCGGTATCACATACACGCATTATTCTCGGTCCCGCACATATCTCATATGCGCTCCTATTTCATTTCGCTTGAGCCAGGAAACCTCTGTGTAGGACTCTAAAGACTCGTCAATACGCCGGCAGCAGGTGATGATCATATCAAACACCCACAAGCCGCAAGCGGTCTGCTAAACGTAACGGCCACCCGGGTATTGAGCGATCTGAAGATCGACGAGCAAGCCCGCTCACACTCCAGTGAATCCAACCAGTAACACTACCGTACAGTCCGGTCTGATCGTCTGATATGTCGCATATCTCGCCTAGGGGTGGTAAACGTCAGACCCCAATAGCTCGATAAGTCGTGTCGATATGAGGTCTATAACCATTCGAGATACTACTGGTAACACTTACCAGTAAATCTCAGCAACCCTGGCCAGGGATTTCCTGTTATAGCCAATCGAACACAGCGCAACATCAACTCCCTATACCGGGAGAGACGAATCCCCTCCTATCGCTCATTGCCTCCATGTGACTCGGGACTGTACCCAAAAACCACCGTTTTGCACGCCCTCTTGGACGTGGTAAGATGGAAATCAAAGCACAGTGGGAACCACACAAGACTCTATGACGATCTCGGGTCAACAGACTACTCTGTACCAGTATCACCAGAGAACTGCCATCTGACGTGAGGTATAATACCATCTGGGAGTTCTCGGCGAGTCCGTCCAGTGTACCCAGTCTCTACTGAGCACCCGTATATCATCTGCGATGTCAAACACCAATGGATATGGGATCATCCATCGCCCATCTGTATGGGTCGAGAAAGTATACGCTAGTCTACTCTGGTATATCGATGCCCCGTCTCGATATACCCACGACTAGGGACTGTGAAGGATGTACTTATAGATTACCATGTCCCCACCAGTATGATCCGCATCATAGTCCAGGTAGTCAAGCACACATCCTAAGGGCTTTACCAACATGTAACAGAGAGACAAACAGTATACACGTTAAGGTAAAGGGTAATCAGATAGCATACTATCATGTCGAGCAAGAAAGTCCTCCCTATATATGTCCCAGCATCCACTACAATATACATCCTATGTACAGTAATGGCCTCTAGGGCATACATATAACTAACAATCTCCCACTTGCACTAGGGCCATCTGTAGCAGTGGTTGTAGTATCTCATACTCAACCATCCCATAAAAGTCTCTCTCTGGGAACAGGCCTTTGTGAGTGGATCCGCTGTGTTACCCTCTGTGTCTACTCTCCTAACCTCTATCACCCTGGAGATCAACCATCTCCATGATCAGGTGATGCTGCCTCAGAATATGTCTGGATCACTGATGGGACCTGCGTTCCTTGGCATAAGCCACGACTCCATTGTCACACAATGGGAGGAACATAGTTCATTTCATGAACCAATATACACCCAAACAGCCTCTTTGGTAGCATCTTCAGTAGCGATGTATCCTGCCTTTATCGTCTAGTATGCCACGGTATCTAGCTTGGAACTCTTCCAACATACCGTCCCTTTACTGAGGGTAAAGACAATGCCTGCGACTGACATTCAGTCGTCTTTATCACCCTGGAACACTTCCAGTGATTCTCCCCAGGATCGATTGATACCATCTCACTACAGCTAGTGAGTATTCTAACATCCATTTCGATCTATCTCATAGATCCAAAACCCAGGATTTAGTAGGTATCACTTTGATCCTATATGGAGAATCCTAGTGATAAGCGGAGATTGATCGAGCGTAGCATAGGAAACTCCTTCCCTATCAAGAGTATGTCATCCACGTACTCTACGAGGATCGTCACCATACTCCCTACTACCTTTTTGTATATACAAGGTTCATCTACCATTTTGATGATGTCAAACTCTTTGACTAATCCATCAAAACAGATGTTCCAACTCCGCGATGCCTGCTTTATCCTATAAAGCATCTTGCACACGTTTCCGCTGCTCCCACTGTCTACGAAGCCCCCTGGCTGTGTACTTATAGACGCACTCTTCTAAAACTTCATTTAGAAAAGCAGTCATGACACCCAACCGCCAGATATCGTAGTCATGGTATGTAGCCGTGACAAGTAGGATCTGGATGGACTTAAGCATAGCTACTGGAAACGGTTTCATCATTATCCACGCCTGGTCAATGATTAAAACCTTTACTAAGTCTAGCTTTGAAAGTCTTAACCTTTCCATGTACACCAAGTAATCTTCTCAAGATATACTTACTCCTGATGGGGATTTAACCCTTCAGATATAGCAGCTAAAGTCCATACTTTGCTGGTGTATAAGGATTCCATCTCAGATCACTAAGCATCCAGCCATTCTTACAGAGTCTTACTCCTGATGGCCAGCTCGAAACTAGTTGGGTCATCATCTCATGATGCAATCCTCGCTCCCACTGTCATAGAGAAATAGGAGTATCTCTCATGTGGGTGAGGAACCCTACTAGATCGGCGGAGAGGCTGAGGTTCGTTGGATTCTACTGAATCCTTTGGTTCTATCAAATCATCTGCTGTATTTTGTATAGCTGGAACCTTTCCAGTTCTACATTACAGACCTTGCCTCGAGCTTGTCCGGATTTTGCTTTTAGACATAGGCCGGACAACCCCAAATCTTAACTAGCTTAAGACATGGGCTCTTTCCTTTCCATATCACATATGAAATGGTAGGCGACTGATTTGATTTGAACTCTATTCAATAGGTATGCAGCTTCTCAAGTGCATAACTCCCAAAAAGGAAACAGGTAACTCAGTAGTACTCATCATAGAGCACACCATATCATATAGGGTGTGATTGCTCCGCCCCGATATACCATCGTGCTATGGTGTATTCGGAGGAGTAATGCTGAGAGAGAATCTCATTCTCCTTTAGAGTAATCCAGGATTTCCGTGCACAAGTATTCTCCTCCTTGATCTCATCATAGGACATAATACTTATACCCGTATTGGTTCTCTACTTCTGTCTTATATTCTGTGAATATCTCAAAAGGTTCGGACTTGTGTTTCAACAGGAACATATGTCTGAATCTTGAGAGATCATCAGAGAACGTAATGAAGTATAAAGAATCGGTCTTGGTATGTGTAGACAGGGGACTTACATACATCAACATGTATCATCCCAAGAGTTCACTAACTCTTTCTCTGTTTGCAGTAAACGGAGCTACGGTCATCTTATCTTTGTGACATGACTGGCGAGTTTCACAAGATGTAAGTTCAAACTAATTTAAATATGCATCTTTATGTAACTCTAGCTAGTCGGGTCACATTGATCTGACCTAGTCTACAATACCTCAAGAAGAATTCGTTCATTTCTGAACTCTTCCTCTTGTGTGTGTTCCGTATACTAAGAACTGTAGTTTGATTTAGAACATCAATGCTTTTAGATAACGTGCCTGAACCGATCAACTTTTGATATAGGAAATGTTCAAAACATTATCCAACAATACAAAATTTTATCATTTCTTTACTAATAAAGGGACTGATATGATTTTGTATATCAGGTTCGGTATCTAATAACAATCGTTCAGAATCAATGTATTACAATACAGGGTGACAGTGACCAACAGACCTGGCTGCAACACTTGCCCCGTTTTCTGCCTCATGAAACTTATCACCCGTTCTCAGTTTTTCTACCCTTTTGTAGCCCTATGTAACAGATTACATATCTGGGATCCTGATCCGGTATCATATACCTAGGATTCAGAGGATACTGAGAAACAGTTCTGTGTAACGAACACACCCGAAGATGATGCATCAGCATGCACTTTCTTCGTTTGGGCGGCACGGGAAATCTGGTATTCCCCAATTTCCTGCTCTGTCTTATAACAATTATAAGTTGGAGCGGGACCAACGTTCCCCAGCTCAGTATAACAAGCGGGTTCGGTCAATATTCCGTATTATTATCTTGATTAAGGCGTGATATGGTCGCTACCTGGAGAGAGAGAAGAAAACACTCAGCGTGCGCTCTGTCAAGAAAAGATTGGTTATTATTTTATCTAATCAGGATGGCTCCCACTGCTTTTTATCAAATCTTCCTTCAAACCCTAAAAGGAAAGACTAGCCGGGATTAATTACACACTACAAGTTCGCCAATCTTTCAGCCAGGCCAGTGTCGGTACTTTGAGGGAGGTCCCCCGTGCTTTCGCACGAACCTAATTACTGTAAACCTCGTTTTCCCAGAGGCTTAACCTCGTTAACACCTTTCTAGACACCTACTTGATCGGCTAATTGTAATGTATAAAACTCTCCCAGGAGTAACTCTTACTCACAGCGGGTATCGGGATCCAACTATCTCATAGAAGGTATGCAATCTCATTGCAAATTTCAACACTTGAAATTCCCGATAATATTTTGCCCCTAGCGTCCTATGACCTTGACGCAGGCCAACAAACCATAGTGCGCTAGTCAAGTTCAACCCGTCATTTCCTGATTGAATTAAACCCACCCGCACGACCCTTGACGCAGGCCAACAAAGTCGCACGACTACCCTAATCCAATCTGCATCATATGCATAAGCAGATAAATACTAGTTAGCTACCGCACACTACGCCTTGACGCAGGCCAACAAACGTAGCACGAATACTAACTACCACTTATCTGAAATGACGGAGGGATACGACAGGTTTTTCTGAAAACCTATTGCGTAATGAACTTGATATCGTTGTAGGATCGAATGAATTTTGAAATGGAGTGTTTTTGAGGCTTTTCTAGTTTTGCTAAAGGAGTCACTCCCGGTGAAGGGATCGTCGGTCCTTTCCTCGTCGAATGAGGTGCGGGATATATCATATATATCTCTGTGCAAAGCAAAAACTCTTAAAAGCAATCAAAAGACAAACCGAGGGTGTAGCATCTGCCAGTTATTGCTAAAGGAGTCACTCCCGATGAAGGGATCTCGGTCCTTTCCTCATCGAATAAGGTGCAGGATATATCACATATACCTCTGTGCAAAGCAAGAACTGTAGCTACCTGTTTTAATTTTGAAATTCGATTCTACAACATCTTAGGTTTCTTTTAATTCATTAATCACATTAATGAAGTCCCATCATTTAAGTACCTAAACATCACAGATAGATATGACGTACACTTATGCCATCCGCATTCGCCTCGATGTCCCCTCGTGCACCGTTAGGTTAGGTAACTAACGACAGAGCAGGGCAGGGCTAGCGCGGGTGTAAAACATAAGCAACGTCTATATAATATATCATATATACTATATACTATATCCATCACAGAGCATCACATGATCACATCACAGATATCGCAGCAGAAGAATCATATGAAATATTGGATATACTAGGACGTCCGTGTTTTCAATACGAGCCAGTATAAAACACGGATTCCACGGTCGTGATGAATAGCCAAACCCACACCCCTAGACCCCTTCGAGAGCGGCAAGCAACCCTGCCAATTCTAGAGTTAGGAGACCCGGACTCGACTCCTCGAGTTGGTCTCCCACTGGACTCCAGAACCCGGTTACTTGTGCTCCCCTTTTTGGGTCTATCCTAGTGCAGAAAAGTAAATAATATACAAAAGGTGACAACTTCCGCTACCTGGAAGCGCCCCAAATAAAAGAATATTACATACAAGTTTTTACATGAATGAAAATGAAAAACACTCATCTCACATAAAAAACCCCGGCTATTCATACACGACGATCCAATATAACATATCCAGCAACACATAACATCACATGTCATCAACGTAAGTAAATATGCGCATCCCAATTGTCGTTGACGTATAGCAACGAAACCGGCGATATCACATATTACACTTACGGTCACAGAAAAGAAAGTGTAAAACTACAACAGTTGGAATCCGCAACTACCTCAGACATCGCATGCCTGACCAAATGAATTACTTAGACATCGCATGCCTAACAATTATAAACCCCGTATTTTAGTCTCATTATCGAAAACACTTTTCAATACCAAGTCGGGTAATTCAACAAGATTCCCGACATCCTGATCGAATGCTCGTCGCAAACTTCAGTAGACGGCTGCACCCCCGATACCGTCGACGAAGTGCACTAAGGCGGAACACCGCTACCGCGAGCACCCGGACGGATGCTTTCGGCGACGGGGTTCTCCTACAGTCACTTGGTCGGGGCTATGGAGTGAGGCTGTCTATTAAGTTTACCCGGCGAATATCCGCGTACGCTACGTGATTGCGACGGACTTTTGATCACATCAAAATTCCGTGGCAACCGATCAAGTGAGACTAAACTGCTATGTTTATAATATTCATTCAGTTATCTCATAACTATTTGTGAATTCCAATTATTATATCCCATTCCAGATAATTAGAAAATGTTAAACTTTCCGATTGAACATTCGAACACCCAAGTTTTCCCGATACAGATCAACACATGAAACAAGTCTAAAAACATTCAGTTCGTGCCTCAGTACCAACGGTCCAGCCGTAGAAGGGTCAAGCCAACGCCTCACATGTGGCACGCCGTACTGCCCCAAACCCGAAGGTTCAAAGGGCAGTTCAAGACGGTCACATAATCGAGTTAAGGTTTGTTGTCTTCTAGAGGGACCATCGAGTTACTTGCACTACTTAGAACGTCGTTAAACTTCGGAAAAATCGAACACTTGGAAATTTCCCGACAGGGGAAAAATTGGGTATTTATATCCGGTCGAACTATTTAACATATTCTAAAATTTATCCGGAAAGCCACACAGACAAAATTTGATAATCCGATCGAACCATCGAACCCCCAAAACAACCCAGAAAAATTCAACTCTTGAAAAAATATTAAAAATACCCAGGAAAACCACCCCTGGAAACTAAGAATTACTGTACAAATTTGGATCCCAGAAAAGACAAAACGGCCGCGTTTCCGCCGCACGAGCCAAGCTCGTGCCGCGGAAACGCGGCGCATTGAAGGAATTGGGTGCACGAATTTTACAGTATTTCTTAGAATTGCCTGCTGATTTTTCTGAATATTTTTAATGTTGAAAAATCCCAATTTTTGAAAAAGGACAGAGAGCTATTTTGGGTTCGGGTTTTGATTCGATCGGACTTCAAATTCCGTCTACGCTTCGCCTAAGGCTCTAGCTAGGCTCTGATACCACTGTAGGGTTCCTAGGCACCCTAGTGAGGTCTTACATCCATCTATCATGCCAATTTCAAAAATTCTAGGTGCCTACAAACCCTAAACTACGGATCGTCGGCTAGAAGTCTAGGCGAAAAAGTAATCTAGTTAACACTTAACTAATGAGAATACGGAAATACAACCTTTGTAGATCCGGTGCTCCACCTCCATAGCTCCGCAACGAAGTCGTCTCCGCTGTCCAAAAGGAATCCGGGCTCTAGCGTCGTCTTCGTCGGAGAATGGGCGGGCTAGGTCGTCGATGTCCAAGCCGAAGATGATCTACGTCGAGGCATCGATGAATCAAGCTCCACCTTCACCAAGTCATGAAACTTGTGAAGGAAACACACTCTACTACTTGGCAAGAGGTAGAGGATGAAGAAATAGGAAGTGGGTAGACTTTAGAATTGGATTTCTCACTCATTTCCATCACTTGCCATTGATGGGGCAAGCTTTCTTCACTTTAAGAATGAAGAAGAAGAAGGAAATAGTTATGATAAGTTATTTTAAAAAGAAAAGAAAATCAATTCTTATCATAAAATTAACCAGGGTCAAGTGTAGAGACTAAACTAGGGTTAATGGGAATGGTTAGAGTTAAGGATGAGATAAGAATGGTTGACTTGATCAAAGCTTCATGAAGTTTCAACTAAACTCCAAATTAAGCCACCATTCTTTTCTCCTTTCCATTTATTTTCCAAAAATAAAAACAAATAAATAAATGAATAAATAAGTAATGGAAAATAAAACCCTAACCACTCTCACAACCATGGTTTAATCTTCACACAAAACACAAGTTAGCATGCATCATCAAACATGATACATACAAGTGCACAAAAATATATCACATATATAATGTGCACAATCCAAGTGAGAAAATCCGTTCAAAGTGAACCAATACTAGTTAGTGCAAAGTAACATATCAAATATATAATTATGCATTAAATCATTAAATCAACACTTGATTCAATGATCCGGTCATGTCGCACACAACCGACTAGTATTCAATGTATCGGCTTATCGAATCAACGCTTGAATTGATAACTAGGTTATATCGCATACAACCTTTCCGATACATTCATCGCGAGAATGGAATGCGGTATCACATACACGCATTATTCTTGGTCCCGCACATATCTCATATGCGCTCCTATTTCATTTCGCTTGAGCCAGGAAACCTCTGTGTAGGACTCTAAAGACTCGTCAATACGCCGACAGCAGGTGATGATCATATCAAACACCCACAAGCCGCAAGCGGTCTGCTAAACGTAACGGCCACCCGGGTATTGAGCGATCTGAAGATCGACGAGCAAGCCCGCTCACACTCCAGTGAATCCAACCAGTAACACTACCGTACAGTCCGGTCTGATCGTCTGATATGTCGCATATCTCGCCTAGGGGTGGTAAACGTCAGACCCCAATAGCTCGATAAGTCGTGTCGATATGAGGTCTATAACCATTCGAGATACTACTGGTAACACTTACCAGTAAATCTCAGCAACCCTGGCCAGGGATTTCCTGTTATAGCCAATCGAACGCAGCGCAACATCAACTCCCTATACCGGGAGAGACGAATCCCCTCCTATCGCTCATTGCCTCCATGTGACTCGGGACTGTACCCAAAAACCACCGTTTTGCACGCCCTCTTGGACGTGGTAAGATGGAAATCAAAGCACAGTGGGAACCACACAAGACTCTATGACGATCTCGGGTCAACAGACTACTCTGTACCAGTATCACCAGAGAACTGCCATCTGACGTGAGGTATAATACCATCTGGGAGTTCTCGGCGAGTCCGTCCAGTGTACCCAGTCTCTACTGAGCACCCGTATATCATCTGCGATGTCAAACACCAATGGATATGGGATCATCCATCGCCCATCTGTATGGGTCGAGAAGGTATACACTAGTCTACTCTGGTATATCGATGCCCCGTCTCGATATACCCACGACTAGGGACTGTGAAGGATGCACTTATAGACTACCATGTCCCCACTAGTATGATCCGCATCATAGTCCAGGTAGTCAAGCACACATCCTAAGGGCTTTACCAACATGTAACAGAGAGACAAACAGTATACACGTTAAGGTAAAGGGTAACCAAATAGCATACTATCATGTCGAGCAAGAAAGTCCTCCCTATATATGTCCCAACATCCACTACAATATACATCCTATGTACAGTAATGGCCTCTAGGGCATACATATAACTAACAGACTGGACTTAAGTTACTTCTAGATAAAAACATACTGACAGGGCCAAACTACAAAGATTGGCTCAGGAATGTAAAATTGGCAATAACTTACAACAAGCTGGGGTATCTTCTTACCACCAAAGCTCGCCCCCGTCCCAGGTCCCACCTCCAGCGTCGCGGATAAGGAAATCCGTAAGACTTGGGAGATTGATTGCGCGAAGGCCAGGTGCCTCGTGCTTGCCTCTATGGACAATGAACATCAGAGGAGGCATGAGAATATGGACCTCGAGTCCATATTTCTCCATACAAAAGAACTGTATGGAGAGCAGTCTCGTATCGCAAGATAGGAAGTGTCGAAGAAGTTATTTTCGACAAAGTTGGCCGTCGGATCATCGGTAGCGGACCACGTGCTTAAGATGATTGGCTACACTGAGGAGCTCGCGGAACTTGGGACCACGTTGGACAGTGAACTCTATACGGATTTAATTCTCCAGTCCCTTCCATCCACTTACGCCCAGTTTATACTGAACTTCAACTTACAAGAAAAGGAAGTTGAACTTTCAGAACTCCTCAACATGCTGAGGAGCGCAGAGGGCACCCTACAGAAGGGTAGGGAAACACCCGCTTTGTTTGTAGGAGGATCTTCTTCCTCTAGGTCCAAGGCGAAAGCCAAGGGAAAGAGGAAGAAAGCCCCCGCCAAACCAAGAGGCGGTGTTAGTAAAGTGGGTACAAAGGGAAAGGAAAAGGCAACAAAGATTGCGGGGAAGCTTGTTGGAAAGGAAGAATGCTTCTATTGTCATAAGAGTGGACACTGGAAGAAAGATTGCAGGGCTTGAAAGGCCAGGACACAGGAACTGAAGCAGGTTGCGGCTTCAGCTTCAGGTGTGTATGTTATTGAAAGCTGCCTTTCTATAAACTCTACTTCCTGGGTATTGGATACCGGATCAGGATCTCATATCAGTAATTCTTTGCAGGCGTTGAGAAACCGTAGGTTTTTGAAGGCAGGTGACATGACCCTCAGAGTTGCGAACGGAGCTAGCATGGATGCTAAAGCCGTGGGGGACTATCACCTGGGAATGTCAGATGGGCATGTTTTGGTTTTGCGTAATTGCTTTTTTGTACCCAACACAACTTGTAATATCATTTCTGTATCTTTGGTTTCTAAAGAAGGTTAAGAATTTGCGTTTGTAAGTAATGTTGTAAACATTCACCTTAATCAAGTTCTGATTGGGTCAGGTACATTGAGCAATGGTATATACGTATTAAACCAACCACAGATTTTCAATGTCCAGAATACACACAAAAGAAAGTCTCCAGAAATCAATCAGACTTTCTTATGGCATTGTAGGCTGGGTCACATCAATGAGAGAAGGTTGACTAAGTTACATACAGAAGGATATTTGGATCCGTTCGAATATCAATCATATGCCGCTTGTCAATCCTGTCTCAAAGGAAAAATGACAAAGACTCCGTTCACTGGACACGGAGTAAGAGCGAGCGAGCTCTTGGAACTCGTACACAGCGACGTGTGCGGTCCAATGTCTACACATGCGCGAAGCGGTTACTCTTACTTCATTACTTTTACGGATGATTTTTCAAGGTACGGTTATGTCTTCTTAATGAAACATAAGTCCGAGGCCTTTGAAAAGTTCCAGGAATATAAGAATGAAGTAGAGAAACAGACCGGCAAAAGTATCAAGATTCTAAGATCGGATCGAGGTGGAGAATACTTAAGTGCCGAGTTCCTGAATTACTTAAAAGAGAATGGGATTCTCTCTCAGCTTACTCCTCCATACACTCCGCAACATAACGGTGTATCGGAGAGACGGAACCGAACCCTATTGGATATGGTACGGTCCATGATGAGTAACGCTGAGTTACCGCGATCATTCTGGGGGTATGCGATAGAATCAGCTGCGTACCTTTTGAACCGAGCTCCAACTAAGACTGTGCCTACTACACCATATGAGATGTGGTGTGGGAAGAGTCCCCATCTCAGTCACATAAAGACTTGGGGAAGTCCAGCTTTTGTTAAAAAGCAGCATGCGGACAAGCTCGAGGCGCGCTCAGTACTGTGTAAGTTTGTGGGATATCCAAAGAATTCCAAGGGATATCTCTTCTACTACGAAGAGGAACAAAAAGTTCTTGTTTCTCGTCATGCCCACTTTCTAGAACACCAGTTCTTAGAAAAAGACTTAAGTGGGAGCGCAGTAGAACTGGAAGAAATTCCAGAGCAACAGACTATTACTGAAAGCTTAGTGGAACCAGAGGGTTCAAATGAACAGGACATTCCTACGCCGCTCCGCAGGAGTAGTAGGCAGTCTCATCCGCCCGAGAGATACTACGGTTTTCTCATAGACGGGGATAGAGAGGATTGCATCATAGATTATGATGAGTCTACTAGCTTCCAACAGGCCGTTCAGAGCGTTGACTCGGTAAAATGGCTGGATGCAATGCGGACCGAAATGGAGTCCATGTACACCAACAAAGTATGGACGTTGGACATTGCTCCAGACGGGGTAAAACCCGTAGGATGCAAGTGGATCTTCAAAAGGAAGATTGGTGTAGATGGACAGGTTGAGACCTATAAAGCTAGACTTGTAGCAAAGGGTTTCCGTCAAAGACCTGGCTTGAACTATGACGAAACCTTTTCTCCAGTGGCTATGCTGAAATCCATTCGGATCCTTCTTGCCATTGCTGCCTTCCACGATTATGAGATTTGGCAGATGGACGTAAAAACCGCTTTTCTAAATGGAAATTTAGAGGAGTGTGTCTATATGGATCAGCCAGAGGGTTTCATTCAGAGTGGGAGCAGCGGAAAGGTGTGCAAGTTGCTTAAGTCCATCTATGGATTAAAGCAGGCATCGCGGAGTTGGAACATCTGCTTTGATGAGACGGTCAAGGAATTTGGCTTTATCAAAAATCCAGATGAACCATGCATCTATAGTAGATTTGTAGCGAGAACTGTAGTATTCCTCGTTTTATACGTGGATGACATTCTCTTAATAGGAAATGACATTCCTATGCTACAATCTGTCAAGGGGTTCTTGTCACAAAGGTTCTCCATGAAAGACCTGGGTGATGCCTCATACATCCTGGGGATCCGGATCCATCGTGATAGATCCAAAAGGATATTAGGACTTTCTCAGTCCAGGTACATCGACACCATAGTGAAAAGATTCAGTATGGAAGATTCCAAGCGCGGTAACCTACCGGCTTGTCACGGGATCACCCTCTCTAAAGAGATGTCTCCCAAGACTGATTTAGAGAAGGATCGCATGTCTATTATACCCTACGCTTTTGCGGTAGTCTCTATAATGTATGCGATGTTGTGTACCAGACCGATGTAGCTTATGCACTGAGTGTGGTAAGCCGGTATCAGTCAAACCCTGGGGAGAAACACTGGATAGCGGTAAAGAACATTCTCAAGTACCTGAGAAGGACTAAGGAGATGTTCTTGGTGTATGGCGGAAAAGACCTCCAGATCGAGGCCTTTGCTGACTCCAGCTTCCAGAGTGACAAGGATGATTCCAACTCCATGTCGGGTTTTGTCTTTACCCTCAATGGAGGGGCGGTGTGTTGGAAGAGTTCCAAACAGGAAACCGTTGCAGACTCGACTATGGAAGCGGAATACATCGCAGCATCTGATGCCGCAAAAGAAGCTGTCTGGATGAGGAAGTTCTTAAAAGAACTTCAGGTGGTTCCGTCCATTGTTGACCCAATACCTCTATATTGCGACAACAACGGGGCTATAGCTTTAGCGAAGGAACCCAGGTCCCATCAGAGATCCAGGCACATCTTGAGGCGGTATCACCTGATCAGGGAGATCGTGGATCGCAAGGAGATCGAGGTTCGGAGGGTTGCTTCAGAAGAAAACACTGCAGATCCATTCACCAAGGCACTGCCCCAGACTTAGTTCGAGCGGCTGATCGAGATGATAGGTCTTCGATACGCCAGTACATGGCCTTAGTGCAAGTGGGAGATTGTTGGTGTATATGACCTAGAGGCCATTACTGTATCATACTAGTTTGTATATTACTTAATGGAAGCTTGGGATATTCACCTTGTATAAACAATCTTGCTCAATATAGTAGTATGCTACTTGGTTTGTTTCTACTTCAATGTGTACATGTGTTTATTTTGCGATATCACCTATACGCATTAGTGGAGCCCTTAGGATCTTTGCTTGATTACCAACGTTGTGATGGCAGTCACACTAGTGGGGGCTGGGTAATCTATAAGCACATCCTTATACAGGTCCCTAGTCGTAGGACTATCGAGACAGGGCATCGATACTCCGGAGTAGACTAGCGTATGCGCTTCTCATCCCAGTGTGGGAGATGGTCTGTCCCACAGCCATCAGTACATCGTACTGGAGATAATATACGGGTGCTCGTTAGGTTACGAGTACACCGGACAGGACTCGTCGGGAACTGACCAGTTGGTATTATACCTATCGTCAGTTATCAGTTCCCAGGTGACATGAGTACAGCTTAGTCCGCTGACTTGACACTGGCACTTCGCCTCGAGTGTGTTCCCACTGCACTTTGATCACCATCCTACCACGGCTCAAAGGAGTCGTGCAAACAGGTAGTAGTTGGGTGCAGTCCCGAAGCACTTGGAGGCAGTGCCGGTTAGACAGGATTCGTCTCTCCCGGTATTGGGGGTTGACATCGCGCTGTGTCTAGGAGAGCCATTACACGAGTAGTCCCTGGCCAGGGCAAGCGAGATATACTGGTAGGCTTCCAGTGTTATCTCAGGGTGTTTTGGGCTTCACTCCGACACGACTTGTACCGCTATTGGGGGACTGACGTTTTACCGCCCCCTAGGCCCGACATGCGATGTATCAGACGAACAGACCGGACTGTACGGAGACTGTCACATTCAGACTCAGTAGGAGTTCAGATGGGGTTCACCTCGTCAGCCTTCTTGTCGGCATCTACCTGGGGATCGTTACGCACAGCTAGTGCCGCTTGCGGTCTGTGGTTAAACCCACTGCCAGCGTAGTGTCGAGTCTTTAGAGTTCCACACAGAGGGTATTCGCCTCTGGGCTAAACAGAGTAGAGGTCGCATGGTTTTGCGGCAGGGTTCGTTCTCATCCGCGCACTTGTGCACGTTTGGAGTCCGGACGGATTATACTGGCGAGCTCTGGTTTGAGCCAGATACTGGTATATGTTTTGGGGTTGCTTTTATCTCTCGGTATTCTTGTTCCTCGGAACGAGAATACAGGTGTGTATGCACAGTTGCTTGAGGCGGAGGATGAGGTTTTTCATTAGGGTTTCGGAATGGGTGCGTATGCACAGTTGACAGTCGTCATTTTCCAAACCCTAATAGATTTGTGAGATATCAATTAATAATAGTAATTAAATGAGATTATGTTATGGTTGGTTTTGTTGACTTGTTGACCATGGTTGACTTGTTGACCATGGTTGAATGTTTGACCATCATCATTATTTTGCAAGGATGCTCCTTGATTCTTGCCAACATTTCATTTAATGAAGTATGATAGTGGTCATTCCAAAACAACCATCAACTATTCTCATTTGAATTATTATTACTAATTAGATAATTCTTTTTCTTTTGATATGGTTGCAAAAGGAAAAAGAGAGCTCATTCTATCATAACCATTCTCTCTCCTCACTTCATCTTCTTCTTCCTCAAGCTCAAGGTGATTCCTTCTCATGTGTTGAGAATCCCTCATCTTGAAAAGAAAACAACCTCTAGACACTCTCTACTCATTCTAGGATCAAGGGTTTAGCAAGCCGGAGATTCTAGTTCACTCAAAGTTCGAGGAAGAGCCCGAAGGTCGAACCCTCAGGTGGATCCAACTTCGACGGAAGAAGGCGACGAGGAAAGAACCATCAACCTCCACAAAGTTTGAAGAAGAAGGAGTTCAAGTTTAGGTATAACCATCTTTCCGAGTAGCTAACTTTCTTTAGCTTGTATGCTAGTTTTAGTTTAGGAAACGATCCCGACTTAGTTAGTCCATGTTGCCCCATGCGCTAAAAATTTGATTTTTATACCGTTTCCGCCTCCCCGTAAGAACCGGGGGTCGCAACGTGGACTTACAGTGGTATCAGAGCCTAACTAAACTTAAACTAGCTTGGTAGTGAAGTGTAACGAAGTTCAGAACCGAAAAATCCAAAAACCAAACTTTTGCAAAACCCTAGTTTCTGTTAAAACTTTTTCTGGTCGAAACAAAATTTATTATACACCTAAATTCGGCTCAGGGTTTTATGTGAACACCCAAGAAAAACGATCCCCTGATTCCTTCAAACAGCCGCGGTTCCGCGGCATGAGGTAGGCATTTGCCGCGGAACCGCCGCCGTGTGGGGTCCTCTCGTGATCGGGTTTCGTGCAGTGTTCTTCTGGTAGGGTTTTGGGATTTTTCAAATATGTTATATGTGCCCAGATTTTCCAGAACAGAAATTTACTTTTGGGGTCCTATAATTCCGTATTTTTTCCGAACTTCACTGCACTTTGACTATGATGGTTATATCTGTGATGTTTGCATGTATTGAACGTCGGCTAATCGCTATAAGTCGATTAGTCGGGGTTATACATCTCTATGATCTGTGTTTGATATTGGAATGTGTATATGAATCTGTTGGACTGTCGCGGGTGAATAGCCGGGGTGGATGTGAGATGAGCTTTTGTTTTTCTTTCATTCATTTGTAAATGTAAATTGATGTAATATTATTATTTGTATGGCCGTACAACCGGGTCGGGGTTGTAGCCGTCATTGTATAATTCTTTTTACTGTTTTTGCTCCTAGGATAGACCCATGGAGGGGTGCACAAACTGCCGAGTACTTGGCGGGTAGTTTGTCGCACCCGTAGGGGTCTTGGGTTGGGTATTTGGCTATTCACCGCGACCGTGTAATCCGCTTTTCGTTGCAGGCTCGAAAGGATTGCGGATTGCTAGTATATCCAATGTATTCATCTGTGATCTGTAATGTCTATCATTGCTTTCTATTTAGGCGTTGCTTATGTTTTACAGCCGTGCTAGCCCAGCCCCCGCTCTGTCGTTAGTTAAGTAACCTAACGGGTGATGATGGGGCCCCGTGGCGAATGCATATGGCATAAGCGTACGTCATATTTTGGTTGTTTTCTGCAATGGTAGGATTAAATGATGGGACGCATTAAAAGAACTAATGCAAGAATATCACGCATTAAAAGAACTAATGCAAGATAATAAACCAAGCTAAAATCGTTGGAACACTTTCGAAAAACCACTCGGTTCTTTTCAAAACTAACTTTTAAATGCGGAGCTTGAGCCACTCCTTCTAAAAGCTATCTCGTTCCATCGATTACATCAAGTTCACTACGTTCACGGTTTTACCAAAACCATTCGTAGCCCTCCGTCGCTTCGCATGAATAGGCAATAGTATTCAAGCTATGTATTTTGGCCAAAGTCAAGGCATAGTGATTGATAGCTATTGGGTGTTCATGTGTAGCATAGATAGATGCGTTGGTTTGGGACAGTCGTGCTGCCATTTTGGCCAAAGTCAAGGGTATGTACGGATGGATCCAAATTAACCTGGATAGTGACGGGCAGAACTTGACATGTGACTTATGATATTTTGGCCAAAGTCTAGGTCATAAGAGCATAGGGCAAAAATCCACATCGGGAGTTTCATAAGTACTGAAACTTGCTAGATTTGCATACCATTTGGAGTGTGATGATTCTGGTAGGATTCCTTCAGTTTCGTCACGCAATGATATTTGGATCCCGATCCTACTGTGAGTATATGCTACTCCTCGGGAAATTTTTCACTAAACGATCAATGCTATAAACCTAGTAGGTTCCTAGAAAGGTGTTAGCGGGGTTACGCCCCCAGGGAAAAGAGGTTATTTAATTAAGGAACTTCGCGAAAGCGTTGGAAAACCTCCCTCGAAGTACCGACACTGGCCTGGCTGAACGGTTAAGCAAGTATTGTGCGGTGGGATTGATTCCGACTAATTCTTCCTTTATGGTTTAAGGAGGGATTCGAGAGACAGTGGGAGCCATCCTGTTTAGACAAATTAAAAACCATTCTAAACTTGCAAGAGCATCGTGCTAAAGTGTTTCTTCTCTCCCACCTAATTGCAGCGACCAATCGACATGACTGGACTTAAGTTACTTCTAGATAAAAACATACTGACAGGGCCAAACTACAAAGATTGGCTCAGGAATGTAAAATTGGCAATCACTTACGACAAGCTGGGGTATCTTCTTACCACCAAAGCTCCCCCCGTCCCAGGTCCCACCTCCAGCGTCGCGGATAAGGAAATCCGTAAGACTTGGGAGATTGATTGCGCGAAGGCCAGGTGCCTCGTGCTTGCCTCTATGGACAACGAACATCAGAGGAGGCATGAGAATATGGACCTCGAGTCCATATTTCTCCATACAAAAGAACTGTATGGAGAGCAGTCTCGTATCGCAAGATACGAAGTGTCGAAGAAGTTATTTTCGACAAAGTTGGCCGTCGGATCATCGGTAGCGGACCACGTGCTTAAGATGATTGGCTACACTGAGGAGCTCACGGAACTTGGGACCACGTTAGACAGTGAACTCTATACGGATTTAATTCTCCAGTCCCTTCCATCCACTTACGCCCAGTTTATACTGAACTTCAACTTACAAGAAAAGGAAGTTGAACTTTCAGAACTCCTCAACATGCTGAGGAGCACAGAGGGCACCCTACAGAAGGGTAGGGAAACACCCGCTTTGTTTGTAGGAGGATCTTCTTCCTCTAGGTCCAAGGCGAAAGCCAAGGGAAAGAGGAAGAAAGCCCCCGCCAAACCAAGAGGCGGTGTTAGTAAAGTGGGTACAAAGGGAAAGGAAAAGGCAACAAAGATTGCGGGGAAGCTTGTTGGAAAGGAAGAATGCTTCTATTGTCATAAGAGTGGACACTGGAAGAAAGATTGCAGGGCTTGGAAGGCCAGGACACAGGAACTGAAGCAGGTTGCGGCTTCAGCTTCAGGTGTGTATGTTATTGAAAACTGTCTTTCTATAAACTCTACTTCCTGGGTATTGGATACCGGATCAGGATCTCAGATCTGTAATTCTTTGCAGGCGTTGAGAAACCGTAGGTTTTTGAAGGCAGGTGACATGACCCTCAGAGTTGCGAACGGAGCTAGCATGGATGCTAAAGCCGTGGGGGACTATCACCTGGGAATGTCAGATGGACATGTTTTGGTTTTGCGTAATTGCTTTTTTGTACCCAACGCAACTTGTAATATCATTTCTGTATCTTTGGTTTCTAAAGAAGGTTATGAATTTGTGTTTGTAAGTAATGTTGTAAACATTCACCTTAATCAAATTCTGATTGGGTCAGGTACATTGAGCAATGGTATATACGTATTAAACCAACCACAGATTTTCAATGTCCAGAATACACACAAAAGAAAGTCTCCAGAAATCAATCAGACTTTCTTATGGCATTGTAGGCTGGGTCACATCAATGAGAGAAGGTTGACTAAATTACATACAGAAGGATATTTGGATCCGTTCGAATATCAATCATATGCCACTTGTCAATCCTGTCTCAAAGGAAAAATGACAAAGACTCCGTTCACTGAACACGGAGTAAGAGCGAGCGAGCTCTTGGGACTCGTACACAGCGACGTGTGCGGTCCAATGTCTACACATGCGCGAAGCGGTTACTCTTACTTCATTACTTTTACGGATGATTTTTCAAGGTACGGTTATGTCTTCTTAATGAAACATAAGTCCGAGGCCTTTGAAAAGTTCCAGGAATATAAGAATGAAGTAGAGAAACAGACCGGCAAAAGTATCAAGATTCTAAGATCGGATCGAGGTGGAGAATACTTAAGTGCCGAGTTCCTGAATTACTTAAAAGAGAATGGGATTCTCTCTCGGCTTACTCCTCCATACACTCCGCAACATAACGGTGTATCGGAGAGACGGAACCGAACCCTATTGGATATGGTACGGTCCATGATGAGTAACGCTGAGTTACCGCGATCATTCTGGGGGTATGCGCTAGAATCAGCTGCGTACCTTTTGAACCGAGCTCCCAGTAAGACTGTGCCTACAACACCATATGAGATGTGGTGTGGGAAGAGGCCCCATCTCAGTCACATAAAGACTTGGGGAAGTCCAGCTTTTGTTAAAAAGCAGCATGCGGACAAGCTCGAGGCGCGCTCAGTACTGTGTAAGTTTGTGGGATATCCAAAGAATTCCAAGGGATATCTCTTCTACTACGAAGAGGAACAAAAAGTTCTTGTTTCTCGTCATGCCCACTTTCTAGAACACCAGTTCTTAGAAAAAGAATTAAGTGGGAGCGCAGTAGAACTGAAAGAAATTCCAGAGCAACAGACTATTACTGAAAGCTTAGTGGAACCAGAGGGTTCAAATGAACAGGACATTCTTACGCCGCTCCGCAGGAGTAGTAGGCAGTCTCATCCGCCCGAGAGATACTACGGTTTTCTCATAGACGGGGATAGAGAGGATTGCATCATAGATTATGATGAGCCTACTAGCTTCCAACAGGCCGTTCAGAGCGTTGACTCGGTAAAATGGCTGGATGCAATGCGGACCGAAATAGAGTCTATGTACACCAACAAAGTATGGACGTTGGACATTGCTCCAGACGGGGTAAAACCCGTAGGATGCAAGTGGATCTTCAAAAGGAAGATTGGTGTAGATGGACAGGTTGAGACCTATAAAGCTAGACTTGTAGCAAAGGGTTTCCGTCAAAGACCTGGCTTGGACTATGACGAAACCTTTTCTCCAGTGGCTATGCTGAAATCCATTCGGATCCTTCTTACCATTGCTGCCTTCCACGATTATGAGATTTGGCAGATGGACGTAAAAACCGCTTTTCTAAATGGAAATTTAGAGGAGTGTGTCTATATGGATCAGCCAGAGGGTTTCATTCAGAGTGGGAGCAGCGGAAAGGTGTGCAAGTTGCTTAAGTCCATCTATGGACTAAAGCAGGCATCGCGGAGTTGGAACATCTGCTTTGATGAGACGGTCAAGGAATTTGGCTTTATCAAAAATCCAGATGAACCATGCATCTATAGTAGATTTGTAGCGAGAACTGTAGTATTCCTCGTTTTATACGTGGATGACATTCTCTTAATAGGAAATGACATTCCTATGCTACAATCTGTCAAGGGGTTCTTGTCACAAAGGTTCTCCATGAAAGACCTGGGTGATGCCTCATACATCCTGGGGATCCGGATCCATCGTGATAGATCCAAAAGGATATTAGGACTTTCTCAGTCCAGGTACATCGACACCATAGTGAAAAGATTCAGTATGGAAGATTCCAAGCGCGGTAACCTACCGGCTTGTCACGGGATCACCCTCTCTAAAGAGATGTCTCCCAAGACTGATTTAGAGAGTGATCGCATGTCTATTATACCCTACGCTTCTGCGGTAGGCTCTATAATGTATGCGATGTTGTGTACCAGACCGGATGTAGCTTATGCACTGAGTGTGGTAAGCCGGTATCAGTCAAACCCTGGGGAGAAACACTGGATAGCGGTAAAGAACATTCTCAAGTACCTGAGAAGGACTAAGGAGATGTTCTTGGTGTATGGCGGAAAAGACCTCCAGATCGAGGCCTTTGCTGACTCCAGCTTCCAGAGTGACAAGGATGATTCCAAGTCCATGTCGGGTTTTGTCTTTACCCTCAATGGAGGGGCGGTGTGTTGGAAGAGTTCCAAACAGGAAACCGTTGCAGACTCGACTATGGAAGCGGAATACATCGCTGCATCTGATGCCGCAAAAGAAGCTGTCTGGATGAGGAAGTTCTTAAAAGAACTTCAGGTGGTTCCGTCCATTGTTGACCCAATACCTCTGTATTGCGACAACAACGGGGCTATAGCATTAGCGAAGGAACCCAGGTCCCATCAGAGATCCAGGCACATCTTGAGGCGGTATCACCTGATCAGGGAGATCGTGGATCGCAAGGAGATCGAGGTTCGGAGGGTTGCTTCAGAAGAAAACACTGCAGATCCATTCACCAAGGCACTGCCCCAGACTCAGTTCGAGCGGCTGATCGAGATGATAGGTCTTCGATACGCCAGTACATGGCCTTAGTGCAAGTGGGAAATTGTTAGTGTATATGCCCTAGAGGCCATTACTGTATCATACTAGTTTGTATATTACTTAATGGAAGCTTGGGATATTCACCTTGTATAAACAATCTTGCTCAATATAATAGTATGCTACTTGGTTTGTTTCTACTTCAATGTGTACATGTGTTTATTTTGCGATATCACCTATACGCATTAGTGGAGCCCTTAAGATCTTTGCTTGTTTACCAGCGTTGTGATGGCAGTCACACTAGTGGGGGCTGGGTAATCTATAAGCACATCCTTATACAGGTCCCTAGTCGCAGGACTATCGAGACAGGGCATCGATACTCCGGAGTAGACTAGCGTATGCGCTTCTCATCCCAGTGTGGGAGATGGTCTGTCCCACAGCCATCAGTACGTCGTACTGGAGATAGTATACGGGTGCTCGTTAGGTTACGAGTACACCGGACAGGACTCGTCGGGAACTGACCAGTTGGTATTATACCTATCGTCAGTTATCAGTTCCCAGGTGACATGAGTACAGCTTAGTCCGCTGACTTGACACTGGCACTTCGCCTCGAGTGTGTTCCCACTGCACTTTGATCACCACCCTACCACGGCTCAAAGGAGTCGTGCAAACAGGTAGTAGTTGGGTGCAGTCCCGAAGCACTTGGAGGCAGTGCCGGTTAGACAGGATTCGTCTCTCCCGGTATTGGGGGTTGACATCGCGCTGTGTCTAGGAGAGCCATTACACGAGTAGTCCCTGGCCAGGGCAAGCGAGATATACTGGTAGGCTTCCAGTGTTATCTCAGGGTGTTTTGGGCTTCACTCCGACACGACTTGTACCGCTATTGGGGGACTGACGTTTTACCGCCCCTAGGCCCGACATGCGATGTATCAGACGAACAGACCGGACTGTACGGAGACTGTCACATTCAGACTCAGTAGGAGTTCAGATGGGGTTCACCTCGTCAGCCTTCTTGTCGGCATCTACCTGGGGACCGTTACGCACAGCTAGTGCCGCTTGCGGTCTGTGGTTAAACCCACTGCCAGCGTAGTGTCGAGTCTTTAGAGTCCCACACAGAGGGTATTTGCCTCTGGGCTAAACAGAGTAGAGGTCGCATGGTTTTGCGGCAGGGTTCGTTCTCATCCGCGCACTTGTGCACGTTTGGAGTCCGGACGGATTATACTGGCGAGCTCTGGTTTGAGCCAGATACTGGTATATGTTTTGGGGTTGCTTTTATCTCTCGGTATTCTTGTTCCTCGAAACGAGAATACAGGTGTGTATGCACAGTTGCTTGAGGCGGAGGATGAGGTTTTTCATTAGGGTTTCGGAACGGGTGCGTATGCACAGTTGACAGTCGTCATTTTCCAAACCCTAATAGATTTGTGAGATATCAATTAATAATAGTAATTAAATGAGATTATGTAATGGTTGGTTTTGTTGACTTGTTGACCATGGTTGAATGTTTGACCATCATCATTATTTTGCAAGGATTCTCCTTGATTCTTGCCAACATTTCATTTAATGAAGTATGATAGTGGTCATTCCAAAACAACCATCAACTATTCTCATTTGAATTATTATTAGTAATTAGATAATTCTTTTTCTTTTGATATGGTTGCAAAAGGAAAAAGAGAGCTCATTCTATCATAACCATTCTCTCTCCTCACTTCATCTTCTTCTTCCTCAAGCTCAAGGTGATTCCTTCGCATGTGTTGAGAATCCCTCACCTTGAAAAGAAAACAACCTCTAGACACTCTCTACTCATTCTAGGATCAAGGGTTTAGCAAGCCGGAGATTCTAGTTCACTCAAAGTTCGAGGAAGAGCCCGAAGGTCGAACCCTCAGGTGGATCCATCTTCGACGGAAGAAGGCGACGAGGAAAGAACCATCAACCTCCACAAAGTTTGAAGAAGAAGGAGTTCAAGTTTAGGTATAATCATCTTTCCGAGTAGCTAACTTTCTTTAGCTTGTATGCTAGTTTTAGTTTAGGAAAAGATCCTGACTTAGTTAGTCCATGTTACCCCATGCGCTAAAAATTTGATTTTTATACCGTTTCCGCCTCCCAGTAAGAACCGGGGGTCGCAACGTGGACTTACAGTATTATCTGTCCGATCATGATCCGTGCAATACCGCACGGATAAGATCGAACCCTGCCATATCTCCATACGGCCTCTACAGCGTTTCGCCCGAAACTTAAAAAACTGTCTGTGGGGGACTCTAAAGACTCGTCACCACCTTGGTTGTAGATTTAACCACTAGCACGTCAGAGGTATTAGCCATACGTAACGGGCTACCAGGTATTGACCAAAAAGGACGTCGATGAGCGAACTCATCCTGACACCCTACTGAGCCTGTTAGTGACAATATCCGTACAGTCCGGTCCGTTAGTCTATGAGCATCGCATGACGGGCCTAGGGGGTTGGTAAAAGTCAGACCCCCAAAAGCGGTACAAGTCGTGTCGGAGTGTGGCCTAGAACACCCTGAGATACTACTGGAATACCTACCAGTAAACCTCCTATCTGGGCCAAGGACTTCGTGTAATGGCTTTCCTAGACACAGCGCGGCCTCACCCCCAAAACCGGGAGAGACGAACCCCCGCAGATCCGCTCACTGCCTCCATGTTGCTCGGGACTGTACCCAACTAAGACCTGTTTGTACGACTCCTTTGAGCGTGGTAGGGTAGTAATCAAAATACAGTGTGAACTCACACGAGACAAATGACGATCTCAGGTCGATGAACTAACCTGTACACATGTCACCAGGGAACTGCTATCTGACGTTTGGTATAATCCCAACTAGCATGTTCCCGGCGAGTCCTGTCCGGTGGACTTATAACCCAATGAGCACCTGTATACATCTTAGGTGAACTAATTGACACCAGTGGCTTGTGAGACCGGCCACCGCCCTGTTCAGACCATAATATTGCATTTATCATTCCCCTATTCTTATCCTTTTTATAAATAAACAGGTACTCTTGACGCACGTTTGTTGCATATTACAGGTTACAGGTTTCTGGAGCAAATACAGTGAAAAAGACATAAAACAACATAAAAAGGGACTTTTAACCAACAAGCAGACCGATCCTAGTCACGCCTAGTCAGAGAACAGTGCAAGGTCCAAAATGTCGTGAGAACGGTTGAAAGATCGCTACAAATATTCACTGAAATATCTGGAGAATACCTAGAAGCCTAACAGAGAAAAAGACTATAGAAACAGAAGCCCAAAGAGCTAATGAACCAAGCCCAGAAATCATAAGGCCCAACTCCCTTACTTGGCCGCGGAACCGCGGCCAAACCCTACCTGGCGCCGCGGTTCCGCGGCCGTCTAGAGCACGGAGTTCGAGAAATTTTTCCATAATGCAGAGGCGGCGCGGATCTTTGACTTGGTGTTTTCTTAGAGGGCATTTTTGTAAATACAGATGTGCGAATCAAAATGTAACCTAGGGTTTCCTATTATCTATAAATAGGACTCTAATCATTGTAATTTCTCATGCCTCTTTTCAATCAATAAAATTCAGATTTTCTGAGAGCAAAATTCAGATCTGTTCTTCTTGTTTGGAGGGAGCCGTCAACTAGTAAGTATTTTTATTCTTTTAATTATAATGTCTTCTCATCCCCTAATGAGCGAGTAGTCTCCTCGCTTGTTAGGGTTAGCCTTAGGGAAAAGGTTGAAAGATGAAATCTCTCGCCCCTTTCAATGCCACCTTCACCTAATGAATTAGAACTTCACGCATACGAGCACAACCGCTCCCTGCGGCATCCTACCCTTCGAGGTAACGATGAACCGTAGTATAAAGGGCCGGTTCCGCGCGTTTTCCATGAGGGTTAGGATAATTATCAATAAAGGTAGGGTACAAATCTAGAGGAAGAAACATCTTCCCAAAAGATTTGTATCCACTTTATTGATAATTAACTTAACACCTAAGAGATCTAAAAAAGGAAGGTATTGAAAGCGGTGAGGAAAAATATTAATTTCCAAAACTTCCCCTAATCCTAACTCTAGCAAGATTCTTAATTAGATTAAATTAGATCCAGTCTTTAGATTTTTATAAACCAACCAAAACTACAAATACAATCAACTCGTTAAAACACTTTAAAGAAATTTACCCGTCTCTGTGGATCGACCCGTACTCACCGGCTAGCTGCGAAGCGACGCCGTTTCTGATTGCGGTAAACTCAAATTTTTGGAACAATCAAATGGCGCCGTTGCCGGGGACGGCGTAATCTTTCTTTTTGTGAATTTTCGGGTTGATATAAATTTTAAAAAAATCATAAAAATCTGGAAAATCAAAAATATAAAAAAAAAATATCATCTTTTATTGTTTGAAGGGTACTCTTTGTGAATCTTTGCAGGTTTGACGATCTGAAACAACATAGGAAGTGAAACAGAAAACAATAAATCAGAACAGGAGGAGATTGGAAGTACAGAGCAGCTGAAGAAATCCAGAGACCTGAAGCCCCCAAACCGCCGCGCTTCCGCCGCATAACCCCACCTCGCGCCGCGCTTCCGCCGCCATCTAGAGGGTTCTCTGCGCAATTTTTGTTTGGTTTGCTTCCTCTTTCCCTCCTCTGCAAATCTCCATATATCTTTTGCCAAATCTCTGCAGGATTCTTTGCGCTAAAAATCTTCTTCCCCTTCCAATAATTGATTTTCTGCAGGATTCTTTGCGCCGCGCTTAAAAGCAAATTGATAGCAAGTGATTTACTGCTTTGCATACTTTAATCTGACTTTAAGGGGCTATTGACCAATTCAGATTGGGTGGGGATTTCATTACCCTTCCCAGGACCCCAGAAATCACTTAAAACATCTGCATTGACCACTTTTAATCTAAAAAAATATTAGACTCAGCCCTAAGGACGTCGAGCTCAATAGGACAGAGGACTAGTATAGGCATCGGCCGTTTATCCTAACCGACATTGCGGTGAGTAGGCTAGTGGTTTTTAATTAGGCCCACTGTAGTGGTGGTTCCTTCCCACTTACCTGGCCGTACTTGTCCGTGAAGAGGCGGTTTGAGGTTCTATCTCTAGCCCTTTGGAACAGTTAGGAGCTGTCTAGCTGACCTAGGTGACCCTAGACTTAGGTCTGATTGTGCATGTGTGGTTAACTGCATTTGTCTCACGAGTCTCTTTTCAAAATCTTTTTGCAAAAGCTCACTTAAAAAGAAAAAGGAAAATCGTTTTAAAACTTGCAACTTGTCGCTAAAGAATCTTTGCACTCACTTACACCACTTCTTCTCAAAGTTCGTTTTCTTACCCTCACATTCTGTCTTTCATCTCTCGACTGCACTACCCTTTAGTGTATGTCATCTTAGACTAGGGATACTAACGCCCGATTAGTCCGTGTTTCGTTGGTACCGACCAACGAACCCTTCGACGAACCCTTCGTCGATCTTCCGTCCACTTCCTTACCTCCACATTCTTCTTTCGAAGGTATGTCGGGATTCAACCCCAACGATACCTTAACGACGGGAATGATTCCACCTCCGCCAGGTGCGAATAACCCGAATCTACCGCCTGTTGTAGCGCCCGCACGAGTTGCGCTCCAGGATCTCTTCTACCCCGTCCGCACTTCTTTACCCACATGTCTTTCACCCCCACCGGCGAATGGGGATAATTTTGAAATAAAACCACATTTCATCAATATGCTGCCTAAGTTTCATGGTTTGGAATCCGAAGATACATATATTTTTATTAATAAATTCCAAAACGTTTGCGGCATGATGAAGACAACCCAATTAAGTGATGACGCAATAAGGCTAAGGGTCATTCCTTTTACCTTATGTGACCTAGCCGAGAAGTGGCTATACAGCACCGCATCACATTCCATTAGAAATTGGGACGAGTTTGTGAGAGCTTTTCTGAAAAAGTTCTACCCTCATCATAAAACTGCTAGAATCCGAAACGAGATCATACAATTTTCACAGCTTCCGTCCGAACCATTCTGGAAATGCTTCGAGAGATTTAAAGACCTACTTGTTCAATGTCCTCATCATGGGATAGAAAATTGGCAACTTTGCCAAACATTATACGAGGGATTGAACGCAGCAACGAAGCAGTTGCTAGAAACAATTTGTCAAGGTCATTTTCTCTCCAAGTCTAGCGACGAAGCTTGGCAGTTTCTTGAGGACCTAAGTGAGCAAACAATTCAATGGGAGAGTACAAAGACCACATCATCTTCCTCAATTGGTCAATCCAGGGCAGGCATACATCAAATAGATATGTCGATTGCTATGAAGGCCGAGATGGCCTCACTTATGAAAAAGCTAGAAGCCATTGAGACAAAAATCTCATCGACTTCTCCTGCCCCTACTCTACCCACACGAACTGTTTGTGCTTGTTGTTCGAACCCATCACATCTAACCGAAGAGTGTCCTTATAATGCACCTATTCAAGGACAGGATCAAGTCAATGCTGCATTTCAGCAACGACAAAGAAATGATCCTTACTCTTCGACATACAATTAGGGGTGGAGGAGTCACCCGAATTTTGCTTGGAACCAAAATCAACAAGTCCAAGGGAACAATAATTTTCAAAGACCTCCTCCACAACAACAACAAGCACCCTTACAAACTCAAAACCAGCAACCTTTCCAACAACAACCTTATACAAATCAAACGAACAATTTGGTTCAACCTAATGATGATAAGGTTAGCTCGCTCGAGAAAAGTCTTGAAGCATTTCTCAAGCAAACTACAGAATCCGCAGCAAGATTTGAAAGTTATGTGCAATCTTTAATGAATAACAATGCCTCACACGATCAAAGTATCAAATCTATTGAGGCACAAATTGCACAATTAACTGCTGCGTTGAGCGAGAGAGAAAAGGGAAAGCTTCCATCTCAACCATTGCCCAATCCCGGTCACCCACAAAACGCATATCACAATCACAATGTGAATGCGGTGACCACGTTGAGATCCGGAAGAGAGTTGCAAAATAATGTGGAAACTAATGATGACATCCCCGCCGGTGGTTCTTCTTCCCCTTCTTCATTTTCTTCACTTCCTTCTTCACCTTTTTCTTTAGAGCCTATTCTCCACCCTTCACACGGCTCTACTTCTTCTGACTCGAACGGACCCATTTCTAACAACACGAACACATCCACACTGGGATCCGTTCCTATTCCACATTCTACTCCACAGACTTATGACTCAACAAAATTCCAAAATGCACCATTTCCAAACAGGTTGAGTCCTAATAAACCAAATGCACAAGTGGAGAAGATTGTGGAGATCTTTAAGCAGGTTAGCATAAATATACCTCTCTTGGATGCTATCCAACAAGTCTCTTCATACGCGAAAATCTTAAAGGGCTTGTGCACCTCGAAGAGAAAGGCATCTCAAGTACCCAAGAAAGTGCTAGTGGCTAGTGCAGTGAGCAATGCTATTAACCACCATCAAACCTTACCCCAAAAACGAAAGGACCCCGGCTGTCCTACTATTTCAATAACAATTGGGGATAAGCAAATTAATCGTGCACTTTTAGATCTTGGGTCTAGTGTTAACCTGATTCCTTACTTCGTGTACGAACAATTAGGGGTTGGAGAGTTGAAACCCACTCGTTGCACTCTCCAAATGGCTGATCGATCAATCACCTATCCAAGGGGTCAACTAGAGGATGTGTTGATCAAAGTCGGGGAATTCATATTCCCCGTTGATTTTATCGTTATAGATACACAACCTGTTGCTAACCCAAGAAACCAAATTCCGGTGATTCTTGGTCGACCATTTTTGGCCACTTCCAATGCCATAATAAATTGTCGCAATGGCTCCATGACTCTATCCTTCGGAAAGAGGTCCAGTGAGTTCAATATTTATAAGATGGGAAGTCTGCCCCCCGTGCCTAAAACTAGTACACGAGAAGTTTGCTCTATTCACGAAATCACGCAGGAGGACTGCGAGCTTGAAAGATTTCTATTTGATGAAAACAGTTTTGACGCCACTAGTGTGTCCCTCCTTGAGCCTACTACCGTTGACACAACCGATGCTGATTATCAATGTTTCACTTTTTCGGATGACGACGACTCACAGCCTGAATATGAGTCGTTTGAATTTTTGGATGAGTCAGTCGAACCATCCGAATCGGTTGTTTGCAGTGATTTCGAACCTGTGTTAGAGTCCTTTGAGTTCGAGGTAGATTCCGCTATGGTTCTTTCGCCTCAGAAATTCGAACTCATGCCCTTGCCGTCTCACCGTAGATATGCTTACATAGGTGAGAATGAGACTTTTCCCATTATCATATCAGCCTCTCTAGCCTTCGAGCAAGAGAACGCTATTTTAAAAGTCTTACAAGATAGGCGGCAAGTTTTCAGTTGGACTATGGCGGACATCGAGGAGATCAGTTTCCTCATAAGAGAATATCATACACAATTGATGGATGATGCCATGTCAATAGAGGACCCACAGGAACATGTGGACTGCCTGCTCGCCCCGTAATATCAAATGTACATATAAAACAAAACTGTATTACCATTGCATCCAGGCTATACCCCACGACCAATCCGCAACATCACAGCACAACACAGAATATCAATGTGAATGTCACGTTCGCAAATCCGTCTAAAAGCGCTATAGCAGTTAGACAGGATTTACCGATCAAATGACATTCACGGTCACAGATGTAATGTAAATACTGTGAACTAACATGTTTAAAATTTTCGATCGATCAAATTTACCGAAGTGGGCCCCAAGCACTACTGTAGCACTCAAAGAGAATCTGGGCCTAAAAAGAATATTCCAAAAACCCCATTTCACAGTCTAAGACCCACTGGAAAAAATTGGTGCAACAAGGACTCATTATGGCCGCGGAACCGCGGCCAATGCATGGGTTTGGCCGCGGTTCCGCGGTGGAACAGTGAAGTCATGCCACTAAATTTTTGCAGATGTCTTAGAAAACCCTGCACGTATTTCTGCAATGTACTAAATATTTTTTCGAGCCAAAAACAAATCGACAGAAAACTGATGCACTTGAAATCGGGTTTTCGGAGAATCCGTTCGATCGAACTTGTAAACACGTTAGAGCAAGCTAGACTAGGTTAATGGCGTGGCTTTGATACCAGTGTAAGTGCACGGCGGCGCCCCGGCCGTCAATCCGACGCCCGAATGCGGAAACGAAACTTTTTCAAAACTAGAAAACCGGCACCACCGCGCACTTTGAACCCGGATCGGGCCATTAACCTAAAGCTAGCAAATACGAGAAAGGGTAGAATGCTATACCGAGCGATTTGTGTCCTTCGGTCTTCGGCCTCCACTCCGATCTCCTCGCGGAATCTCCGGTCTTCAGCTCCTCGTCGGAACGGGCACCACATCGCCGGGTTCTTTTACGGGCACCCACCTCTGGACCGAGGCAACTCGGGCACGAAGTTGGCGAGCCGACGTGCCCAAGAATACTGTAGGCTAAGTGTAGTAGTTTTGTCTCGATGCGGTTATGAAGTTGCCATATATGATGGAGGAATGAATAAATGAACTTTGGAGAGGGGTTAAGAATTTTTGTAGCAAGCCAAATGAGATGAAGAAATTTCCACCACCACAAAAAAAATCCTCTCTCCTCTCAATATGTGGCCGGCCAAGCAAAAGAATGGGAGTGGGAAAAAATCCAAGAAGGAAGGTAAGTGTAGTAAAAGCAAAAGGGTGATCATAAACAAAAGCAAACCTCACTTCAAAACATCACCCTCATATCTTCATCAAATCCCATCTCAATTAATGCAAACCATGATGAAAGAAAAAAACAAAGATGCTTTGAATTATCATGATAAACCATTTACAAGAAACCCCCTCCACAAAACTAATTTGCACAATTGCAAATTAGCCTCTCCATCAGAAAAATCCGGCCGTGAAGGAACAAAGAAAAACTGGCCGGAACGGAATACAAACTGGCAACTTCAAAAAACTGATCCCGTAATAAATTACAGGAAAACCCCGCGACTGTATATACATACCCGCATTTGTATTCCGACCGAATATAAATGCAATGAGACAAAATCTACACAGTACAATACTAGGATCCGGCTTAAACCAAAGCCCGCTAGTATTATCCGTCCGATCATGATCCGTGCAATACCGCACGGATAAGATCGAACCCTGCCATATCTCCATACGGCCTCTACAGCGTTTCGCCCGAAACTTGAGAAACTGTCTGTGGGGGACTCTAAAGACTCGTCAGCACCTTGGTTGTGGATTTAACCACTAGCACGTCAGAGGTATTAGCCATACGTAACGGGCTACCAGGTATTGACCAAAAGGGACGTCGATGAGCGAACTCATCCTGACACCCTACTGAGCCTGTCAGTGACAATATCCGTACAGTCCGGTCCGTTCGACTATGAGCATCGCATGGCGGGCCTAGGGGGTTGGTAAAAGTCAGACCCCCAAAAGCGGTACAAGTCGTGTCGGGGTGTAGCCAAGAACACCCTGAAATACTACTGGAATACCTACCAGTAAATCTCATGCCTTGGCCAAGGACTTCGTGTAATGGCTCTCCTAGACACAGCGCAACCTCACCCCCAATACCGGGAGAGACGAACCCCCGCAAATCCGCTCACTGCCTCCATGTGGCTCGGGACAGTACCCAACTAAAACCAGTTTACATGACTCCTTTGAGTGTGGTAGGGTAGTAATCAAAATACAGTGGGAACTCACACGAGACAAATGACGATCTCAGGTCGATCAACTAACCTGTACACATGTCACCAGGGAACTGCTATCTGACGTCTGGTATAATCCCAACTAGCATGTTCCCGGCGAGTCCTGTCCGGTGTACTCATAACCCAATGAGCACCTGTATACATCTTAGATGAACCAACTGACACCAGTGGCTTGTGAGACCGGCCACCGCCCCTCGTCGGGGTCTCGACTGTATACACTAGTCTACTCTGGAGTATCGACGCCCTGTCTCGAAACCTTTTAAGGATTTGCTTATAGACCCCAGCTCCCACGTATATGATCGCCATCATACTGCTGGCAGTCAAGCAAGAATCCTAGGGGCTCTATCAACGTGTAATAGTGATCGGTAATGTCACTTAAAGCAGTACACGATGTGTCACGACCCAAAATTGGCCCGTGACGGCCTTAATACTACGCAACGCCTAAAAACGTAACGCAGTAAAAGAAAGCCAAAACCCAGAAATCTAAACCAAGAAAATACGGAAAAGATAATATAAGTTTTTGAAACATTTGAAATAGCAACCCAAATTCTTTAAAAGTTCTACTTTCTTTCTTTAAAATTTTGGCAACACCCTTTTTTGTAAAAACTAGCCCAAAGACGGAAAGCAGTCACATCATAAATATACGACGCCGTAGCGAAGAAATAATAGACAATAGGAAGGGAACTGTATATAAAAGACAACAAATCCATAAATAATATACAATATCGTCCTCACCAAGTCTCTAAGTCAACAACATAATAGTAGATGGAGAGTACAAGATACAACGCATGTACAATATGAAATACAGATAATCATCTAACCCACCTAAGTAAAATGGTATACTGTGAGCCGATGCGATATCTGTAGTAAAAGATGATAGATGATTAGCTGAATAGCCTGCCTCGACTACTCTGGGGAACAACCTGAAACACTTGTGGCACAACGGGGGTGAGTTGCCAACTCGTGAATAGTAGATAACATGTGCAGGTAATCGCATAAATGTACGTACAGCATGAATCTAAGATATACAATTACAGTAATAACATGTCATGTAAATGCCGAATAATGGAAAGTACAGTAGCAGGTACAATCAATATGTGAAGCAATAATAACATGACAATAGTATGCAATAACTATGCAATAGGGATATGAAAATGCAAATATCCAGCAATCATGAAGGGTACACTAACAGGTACTCCTAATATATGAAACTGTGCATAAAATAGATAAGTGTGAGGTATGGGGTGGAATATGTAATTTCCACGGAAACCTGACATCGTGGCAGGATCACAATCCATCAAGACACTCAAATCCACAATTCCTCAAATCAGCCCCCAAACTGGGCTCTCACATCATATAAGTCTCACATCACCTCAATGTACAATATCGAATAGCACTCCTATATCTCGAATGTACAAATCAACAATCTCTTTCATATCCAATATCCAATCTCAATGAATCACCTATATCCCAAGTCGAATCTCAAGTAAATTTCTGACATCCTAAATATATATATATGCAGAAATAAATATGATGGGGTCAATACACATATATTAGCGTCCCACTCCACTAATATTGGTGTAAGGGTATATATAACAACGGCTAAATCCCCTGTTATATATACAAAGGTATTAAAAGAAATATCATGAAAACAATGTGCCAAGCATCGACACAGAAATCCTGATAGGTACGTATCATACGCTATCCCGAAAGCACGAGTGCCTAGCTCTGACCCTCGCCTTTCGACATATGCATACGCACATGACTCCCAACGGTATCTCCATGATCCCAGCCGAGTCATTGGTACTATCACCGGATGGTATGGTTCCCCTGTCGGGCTCATCGGCTCATAGCACATCGACATCCCTTTCTTGCCCCGGGGTACCTCCGGGCCCCACCATGTACCCTCTACGGCTTCGATGCCTCCTCGTAGGGGTATATATAAATCAGCACCGATAAAACCCATGGTGGATGCGCAAATATCATATCAAGGAAACCGGGTTTTTCAATGTATGCATAATTTCATGAACTCCCGCGGTTCCCAAATCCAGAAAACATCATGTAAAATCCAAATAGCAATGCGCAAATCCATGAATAAATATGTGCAATATATCTGAAATGCGAGCATATAAATGGAAATATGCAGCTGAAACCAAATGTATGAGAAATCAATAAGGTACAGCTAAATATAGGTGTCTACCTATAAATAAGTGATATGGTATACCCCACTAGGTATAAGTAAAATATGAGTAAGGTATACCTGTAGATATATCGTAAAGGGTATGTATACCTATCACTAATGGTACGATACTCTATAGGTATACAGGTATGGTAATGTCATATGTGATAAACAGTATGAATCAATGGCACAAGAGCCCTAACTAAGCAATACAATATCTATAATGGTTTGTGTGTGACATGGCAATTATTGACGGTGTGTGTGTAGCATACAATCCGTGCTCGTGCAACATGAACCGTCAATAATATGTGTAGTATCCTACGGCTGCTAGTCACAGTACAACTATATCAAGAAAATAAGATAAAGGCGCAATTCTAACAATGATGTAGAATATGCGACAAGTAGTAGAATCCTAGCCCAGACGCATAACGCCATGCGGGCGATTCCCCTGTAGATGTTAAATCTACTCACCTACGCTCCACGCTAGGTGAATCCTACCATCTGCTTCCCCCTGTAGCAGTGTCCGTAGTCCCCGCCTGCAAACCTGCAATTTAGACATGGAAATCATATATAAGCCAAATATTCCGCAAAACGTGATATTGAACCCAAACGAGAAACTCGCGTTGCGAACTAGACGCGCGTGTGCACGATACGCTAAAACGTGTGTATACGCGTCTAAAACTATCGCGACACGCCGGATCACAGAACCCACTCACGTATCGCGCGTATCGCGCAAACAAAACGGACATGCAAAACGATATTTGATCCCAGATTTTCCTACAGGTCAAGTCTTACAAAACTATACATACCACTGGCCTAGAAATAACAGTAGACTCCTACCCATGCAAACTACACCCAAAAACTCCCACATCTGGCCACAAATTGCGGCTAGAAAGATTAAACCGGCAGCCTGGGTAAGGGGTTAGGGGTTCGTGCTCTGGTGATGTGGTCAGGGTATATCTAGTGTGCTCCAGTTTCCTCAATTTTAACCTGAACTACTCGGGCCTATAGCAGATCACTGAAAGGTGAAATTTCACTTTAAAACACTAAATTTAGCACAATTAGAAACCCTATGGTATTTTGGTGTAATTTAGGGTTCAACTAGGTTTACATGGCCCTAATAACACCTAATTAGTCTAGGTAACCAACACTTAAATCACATGCACAAAACTTCACACCAATCACCAAAAATAGCACAAAATCTCACTTTTATCCCAAACCGAAGCTACTTCTACACAAACTTAGCAAACAAGGAAGTAGGTTAAGGATTATACCTCACACGACCCTACGATGCAAGGAGAAAGGAGGAGAAGATCTGGAGTTGTTGTGGCTGCTGGAGCTGCTACTGCTGCTGCTGCTCCATGCTACTGCTGATGCTGCTTCAGATGCTGCTGCCTCTTCTGCTGCTGCTGCTGGGGCTGAGTGAGTATGGGTGTGAGTGTGTGATAGTATGAGTGAGTGAGAGAAAGAGAGAAGTGATAAGAGAAAATGAGAGGCAACAAAATGATGGCATCAAGTGTCAACCCCTCTCCCTCTCTCTTCATTTAATACAAGCATGGCCTTTGCCATGATGCCCATTCTCACACTCTCTCTTCTCTCACCAAGGTCAACACAAGAAAGTCAAATTTAAATCCCCTTTTTAAATTCATTTTTCATTTTAAAACAATCATCATACTTAAAACCCATAACACTTAAAACAAAACTATAAAGCTAGATTAAGGCAAATCGGTTAATTCACCATGTTGCTAATCATGGTTAAACCCCAATTTACACCCTAGTTATCATGCACAAGTGTGTGCAAGCCTAGAAAAAATCTAATAAAATAATCATTAATTAAGATAAAATAATTGAAAATCAATTTGGTAAACTTTTTATTAAAAACCATATATTAAAATATAATTAGTCACAAAACACATTCTAAGGTGTTACAATCTCTCCCCCTTAAAAGAAATTCGTCCCCGAATTTAAAAATATACTACTACGCGTACCTTCAAAGAGAAGATTACATCTCTCAAATCTCGCTCGCAGCCTCCCAAGTGATTACCTCACTATACGGCTACGTCCAAGAAAACCCTTCACAGATGGCAAGACCCTTGACCGATATTCCTCCACCTGCCGAGCCATTAACACACATGACTGCCGGTGAGCGAAACGACCGCGTCCAAGCCCAATGGTCTGGTGCCAAATCATGTGAGAAATGTCAAGAAGGTAATTGTAAAGTATCATCACAAGGATTACGGGGTGAAAACTCAATAATCTGGGCGGAAGTGCCAAATTAAAGGCAACGAAACTAACCCGCTTATAGGATCTCAGAAGGACCTAAATCCTGGGACAAGCTTCCCAAAATCCAACACGTCATTCATCGGAAAGTCCGTAGGAATACATGATCTGTCCCTGCGAACTCGAGTCTATGACCAACACAGTCGGCATAAGACCTCAGTTTGCAATGGACAATTTCCATCCTGACCTAACACAACTGGACCATCTCCGAAGTCTCTAGACTAGCTGGGGTCCAAGATCCTACTTACGTAGAGTCAGAAAACAACAGACTGGTGATCGACACGACCTAACCCCTAAATCTAAAGGTGACCAATTGGAGTGTCTCCTGATAACAGCTATCGAAGAAGAACCCTAACAATGGCGAGTGACGATCCCCAACTGCTGACAACAATCAATACAACTACACAATTTAACAAGAAACAACTGAGCAAATTGAGTATAACCGGACGACAAGAATATGAATGGAGTCACACCCTGACTAAATTTGGGTAGAAACCATAACGAAATTCGTGGAGATCTGCTCCCATTCCTACTTCGGAACGGTTAAAGATTGCAACTCTCCAGCCGGCCTCAGATGCTCGACCCAAGCACACAACAAGACAGACACCTTGAAACGAACCATGAACTTCTCTTTACATCCCTGTCCACCCGTAACTATCTCACAAGTCACGTCAATGTTGGTGGAACTTGAATGAATATAGAGAGTTGACAGATATGCCTGCTCTAGGATTGCACGTCTCTACCCGATGACATCAGGTACAAAAACGCGTCCCTAACTCATCACACCATTGTCACAAATCAAGGACTCCGAATCATTACCCAGCCGAGTATGCTCAAGTATCTCTGACGAACGAGCATCGGCGGGCAGTGTCTCGCGAAAGCGATTTAAGAAAAGGGGTCGGGCGTGGACATGAGCAAGCTGTCCCCTCCGTAGAGACGAACTTAAGCTGTACTCAACGATCACACAAGAACTGTAAATCTGCAGAAGACTATCACAACAATCAAAATCCGCTGCAGGGAGATGCACATTAGCTCTGGCGGTCTGTGAAAATCTGACACGACTTCCGAACGAGTAGTGTCTCCAAATCTCCAACGCAAAACCACCGCGGCCATCTCCAGATCATGAGTGGAATATCCTTCTCGTACTTCCTCCAAATGTAGGGAAGCAAAAGCGATAACTCTATAGTGTCACCTCAGTACACACTCGAGCCCACTCAAGAAACATTACAGTTAAACAACAAGGTCGCCCGAACCAAAAGAAAAGAAAGAATTGGTGCAGTTGTTAACAGAATCTTCAACTGCCGAAAACTCCGCACACATGCCTCAGTCCAAAGAAACCTCCTTTCCGGTCAATTCCGTCGACGGTGCAGCACTACTCTAGTAATCCTGCACGAAACGGCGGTAAAAACCTGCTAAGCCCAAAAATCTGCGGATCTCCGTCCCGCACACAAGTCTGGGCCTAAGTTGTACGGCCACGATCTCCCTCGGAACCATACGAAACCGTCTCCCGTGACTACAAGACCTAGGAGTCAACACAAAACAGGTCTAAAGAAACACTCCGAGAATTTAGCAAACTGCTGGTGCTCTCTCAGTATCTGCATAACAAATCCTCAAGTGCTACTCCTGTCCCTCAAGACGCATTAAAAAGACCAGAATGTCGTATATAACACAACAAAAACTGGTCGAGGAACGTCCTGAAGAAATCTGGTTCATCACATTTGTAAATGCTGCCAGGGCATCAGTGAATCCAATGACTCACCAAAACACACAAAGCCGTAGCACACACAAGGCAGTCTTCGGAATGCCATCACTCCGAACCTCAATAATGATGACCCGATCCCAAACAAACTTAGAAAATGTCTCGCACTGTGGAGCTGATCGAAGAAATCGTCACGGCGAGGTGAAGGATACCTATCCACACCGTAAGCCGGTTCAATTAACGATTTTTCGATACACAACCTCAAACTGCCATCTTTCTTCTTGACGAACAGAATTAGGAGCTTCCAAAGGCGAAACACTCAGACGCACAAAACTCCCCAAACCACAACTCTGCAGCTGATCCTTAAGCTCCCTTAGTTTCACCGGCTCATCCGGAACAACGTCGGAAAAACTCTCGCATGAAAGGAACACCGGTCCAACAAACCCTCTGTGGCTACGGTATCACGAATGAACGCCAAGAATCCACGACATCTCCTCAGTAGCCGACTAGCGAAAAAGGCTGAATTCAAGCTGTGAGAAGCGGCACAACTATCCACCTGCACAACAAGAACTGACTTGCCGGAAAAACAATTCCTGACTGTTTCCTCACGGTAGTCCTCAGACGCCTAGCACGTAGCTAACTAGTCCGTGCCCACGAGAACGTCAAATCCAATATCACTAGAAGGATCGAAACGACGGACGAATCTCTATCTCCTATCCGATGGGCACACAACTGAAATACGTATCGCGCAACAAAAGAATCGCTGACAGAAGTTAAAACAACAAACTACGACAAATCTACCCAACCACGGTACAAGTATGAAAACAAACGAATACATCAAAAGAACATGTGAATTAAGGATACCTGAAAACTCTGCATTGGACGTCTGCGCGTCCCGATGAGTAGAAGCAAACTCCTGTGTCTGCCCTCTACCCGCAACTGGCTGAACTCCTCTGGTAGACTGAGCCCTCTAAGCGAACCTTCCATGTCCACGGCCTCTCTAAGTACAATCCTGTCGAGGTGCTAAGGAACAATCCCTGACGAAGTGCTGAAGGCTTCCGCATCGAAAACATCCACGTGGTGACTGCCGACCCTCCTGGGAATGAGAGCTGAACGACTGTCCTCGTCCTAAGCCTCTGCTACTCCCGCGACGGCCATGAAATCTGTCTCGATGACCAAACCTCTGCCTCTGGGCTGGTACGCTGGTACGAGTCCTCCATTGTCCTGGAATATGTGCCTCGTCAACTGGAGTTGCATCCACCGGTGCAATGTAGGTGACGGACTGCTGCATGCTGATCGTAAGTGACAACTGAGTAACAGGGGTGACAACCTCCTGTCGTAGCTCCCGAACGACATCAACCAATGAACTCATCGTCTGGCGGAAGTCCTGCATCTCTGCCAAAAGCCTATCGATAGTATATGTCGTAGGCTGATCCGTCTGCACCTGTGCAACTAGAGTGCCATCCTGGTCAGTACTCGTCTCACCCGAGCCAACTCTGACCTCGGCCCTCGCTGCATCACTCTGAGTCCCCATAGTCATCGGTGGCAAGGCTATAAATAGAGAATAGATTCGATAAGAATAAGGAAATCGAATCCCAAGGATGTGAATCATCAAGGAAGGAATTTCAAACAATTTGTACTTAGGTCACTTTAGGCGAAGTACCGCATCGTGGGTATGCTGCAGACATACACACACTACGTTACTTTGCTTAAGCTACCTACTCCATCATACTAAGGTCATCCTACACTCCGAAAGGTAAAACCTAGCGCTCTGATACCAACTTTGTCACGACCCAAAATTGGCCCGTGACGGCCCTAATACTACGCAACGCCTAAAGACGTAACGCAGTAAAAGAAAACCAAAACCCAGAAATCTAAACCACGAAAATACGGAAAAGATAATATAAGTTTTTGAAACATTTGAAATCGCAACCCAAATTCTTTAAAAATTCTACTTTCTTTCTTTAAACTTTTGGCAACACCCCTTTTTATAAAAACTAGCCCAAAGACGGAAAGCAGTCACATCACAAATATACGACACCGTAGCGAAGAAATAAGAGACAATAGGAAGGGAACTGTATATAAAAGACAATAAATCCACAAATAATATACAATATCGTCCTCACCAAGTCTCTAAGTCAACAACATAATAGTAGATGGAGAGTACAAGATACAACGAATGTACAATATGAAATACAGATAATCATCTAACCCACCTAAGCAAAATGGTATACTGTGAGCCGATACGATATCTGTAGCAAAAGATGATAGATGATTAGCTGAATAGCCTGCCTCGACTACTCTGGGGAACAACCTGAAACACCTGTGGCACAACGGGGGTGAGTTGCCAACTCGTGAATAGTAGATAACATATGCATGTAATCGCAGGAATGTACGTACAGCATGAATCTAAGATATACAATTACAGTAATAACATGTTATGTAAATGCCGAATAATGGAAAGTACGGTAGCAGGTACAATCAATATGTGAAGCAATAATAACATGACAATAGTATGCAATAACTATGCAATAGGGATATGAGAATGCAAATATGCAACAATCATGAAGGGTACACTAACAGGTACTCCTAATATATGAAACTGTGCATAAAATAGATAAGTGTGAGGTATGGGGTGGAATATGTCATTTCTACGGAAACCTGACATCGTGGCAGGATCACAATCCATCAAGACACTCAAATCCACAATTCCTCAAATCAGCCCCCAAACTGGGCTCTCACATCATATAAGTCTCACATCACCTCAATATACAATATCGAATAGCTCTCCTATATCTCGAATGTACAAATCAACAATCTCTTTCATATCCAATATCCAATCTCAATGAATCACCTATATCCCAAGTCGAATCTCAAGTAAATTTCTGACATCCTAAATATATATATATGCAGAAATAAATATGATGGGGTCAATACACATATATTAGCGTCCCACTCCACTAATATTGGTGTAAGGGTATATATAACAACGGCTAAATCCCCTGTTATATATACAAAGGTATTAAAAGAAATATCATGAAAACAATGTGCCAAGCATCGACACAGAAATCCTGATAGGTACGTATCATACGCTATCCCGAAAGCACGAGTGCCTAACTCTGACCCTCGCCTTTCGACGTATGCATATGCACATGACTCCCAACGGTATCTCCATGATCCCCGCCGAGTCATTGGTACTGTCACCGGATGGTATCGTTCTCCTGCCGGGCTCATCGGCTCATAGCACATCGACATCCCTTTCTTGCCCCGGGTACCTCCGGGCCTCACCATGTACCCTCTACGGCCTCGACGCCTCCTCGTAGGGGTATATATAAATCAGCACCGATAAAACCCATGGTGGATGCACAAATATCATATCAAGGAAACCGGGTTTTTCAATGTATGCATAATTTCATGAACTCCCGCGGTTCCCAAATCCAGAAAACATCATGTAAAATCCAAATAGCAATACGCAAATCCATGAATAAATATGTGCAATATATCTGAAATGCGAGCATATAAATGGAAATATGTAGCTGAAACCAAATGTATGCGAAATCAATAAGGTACAACTAAGTATAGGTGTCTACCTATAAATAAGTGATATGGTATACCCCACTAGGTATAAGTAAAATATGAGTTAGGTATACCTGTAGATGTATCGTAAAGGGTATGTATACTTATCACTAATGGTACGATACTCTATAGGTATACAGGTATAGTAATGTCATATGTGATAAGCAGTACGAATCAATGTCACAAGGTCCCTAACTAAGCAATACAATATCTATAATGGTTTGTGTGTGACATGGCAATTATTGACGGTGTGTGTGTAGCATACAATCCGTGCTCGTGCAACATGAACCGTCAATAATATGTGCAGTGTCCTACGGCTGCTAGTCACAGTACAACTATATCAAGGAAATAAGATAAAGGCGTAATTCTAACAATGACGTAGAATATGCGACAAGTAGTAGAATCCTAGCCCAGACTCATAACGCCATGCGGGCGATTCCCCTGTAGATGTTAAATCTACTCACCTACGCTCCACGCTAGGTGAATCCTACCATCTGCTTCCCCTGTAGCAGTGTCCGTAGTCCCCGCCTGCAAACCTGCAATTTAGACATGGAAATCATATATAAGCCAAATATTCCGCAAAACGTGATATCGAACCCAAACGAGAAACTCGCGTCGTGAACTAGACGCGCGTGTGCACGATACACTAAAACGTGTGTATACACGTCTAAAACTATCGCGACAACGCGGATCACAGAACCCACTCACGTATCGCGCGTATCGCGCAAACACAACGGACATGCAAAACGATATTTGATCCCAGATTTTCCTATAGGTCAAGTCTTACAAAACTATACATACCACTGGCCTAGAAATAACAGCAGACTCCTACCCATGCAAACTACACCCAAAAACTCCCACATCTGGCCGCAAATTGCGGCTAGAAAGATTAAACCGGCGGCCTGGGTAGGGGGTTAGGGGTTCGTGCTCTGGTGGTGTGGTCAGGGTATATCTAGTGTGCTCCAGTTTCCTCAATTTTAACCTGAACTACTCGGGCCTATAGCCGATCACTGAAAGGTGAAATTTCACTTAAAAACACTAAATTTAGCACAATTAGAAACCCTATAGTATTTTGGTGTAATCTAGGGTTCAACTAGGTTTACATGGCCCTAATAACACCTAATTAGTCTAGGTTAACCAACACTTAAATCACCTGCACAAAACTTCACACCAATCACCAAAAATAGCACAAAATCTCACTTTTAACCTAAACCGAAGCTACTTCTACACAAACTTAGCAAACAAGGAAGTAGGTTAAGGATTATACCTCACACGACCCTACGATGAAAGGAGAAAGGAGGATGAGAAGATCTGGAGTTGTTGTGGCTACTGGAGCTGCTACTGCTGCTGCTCCTCCATGCTGCTGCTTGCTGCTGGTTCTGCTGAGCTGCTGCTGCTTCAGATGCTGCTGCCTCTTCTGCTGCTGCTGCTGGGGCTGAGTGAGTATGGGTGTGAGTGTGTGATAGTATGAGTGAGTGAGAGAAAGAGAGAAGTGATAAGAGAAAATGAGAGGCAACAAAATGATGGCAACAAGTGTCAACCCCTCTCCCTCTCTCTTCATTTAATACAAACATGGCCTTTGCCATGATGCCCATTCTCACTCTCTCTCTTCTCTCACCATGGTCAACACAAGAAAGTCAAATTTAAATCCCTTTTTTAAATTCATTTTTCATTTTAAAACAATCATCATACTTAAAACCCATAACACTTAAAACAAAATTATAAAGCTAGATTAAGGCAAATGGGTTAATTCACCATGTTGCTAATCATGGTTAAACCCCAATTTACACCCTAGTTATCATGCACAAGTGTGTGCAAGCCTAAAAAAAATCTAATAAAATAATCATTAATTAAGATAAAATAATTGAAAACCAATTTGGTTTAATTTTTATTAAAAACCATATATTCAAATATAATTAGTCACAAAACACATTCTAAGGTGTTACACGATGATAAAGATAAACCAGATAGCATACTATCATCTTGAGTAAGACTGTCCTACCGGTATAGGTCCTCCCTCAATCATTGCAATCACGTGCCTGTAATCCAATAATTGACTCTGAGGGCACTATATCCAACAATAATAAGGATTATTGATTGAAGGTATTTATGTGATTTGGGTATTCTATGAATTATTATACAACTAGTTATATTTAAATTAATATAAAACCCGATTAGTGTTTCACTAATTTTGCATTAATCTTAATTATGTGCATGGCATGCAACAAAGTATGTTGCAAACATTTATTTCATTGTTTTGTAACCATGCTTCATTTCACAAAAAATGGTTTTGTTTTAAATGGAAAAGAGAAGATATTTTGAGAGAGAAAGTGATGGGACAAGTATCATGGTTGATGTGAGAGAGAGAGAGTGAGAAAGCTCTAGAATTCCCATGGCTCTTTCTTTTCTTCCCATTTGTTCTTCATCATCTTCTTCATCTCATTCTCCTCCTCTTCCTTCACCGTCTACCATCCTCAAAACCATCCCAAATCCACACCAAAACTTTAAATCCTCTTCATAAAAATTGTGCACAAGCTCACTACAAGCATGGTGGACCAAACAAGTCAAGATTTTGAGCATTTAGCGCAACTCAAGAATTTTCTTGAGTTGCCAAATAAGGTATATTTCCACACCATTAGTATAGAATCTTGTTTTCCTTATATCTTATCATAGTTTAGAGTTAAACCGATGTGGTTTAGTGCACTTTGAGAATTTCTAGAGGAGGGTTAGGAGATAGCATGACTTGTGAAGATGTAATTATGGTGTAGTGATGTTTTTCATGACCTTAGTGATGTATTAGGGATCCAAACAGAGACCATGAACTTTGAATTTTTCCGATATCGTATTTTGTGGATTTGTGATGCCTACTGGGAATCTGGAGCAACCTGAGGTGTTGTTAAGAAAATCAAACAAGTAAATTAACCTAGATAGACCACGAGAATACGAGACCCAAATTCTAACTTGAGGCCGGCAAAATCGGGAATCTGGGATATCTCGCCTGGCCAGTTGTGACCATTGGTATAGGGATTTTGTCTGTAGCTCACTTACCTGATAATCTATCCCCTGTATTGTTTGTTTGTCTCCATTTGCCCTGACCAAAAATCTGGAGCTAGTTTTCCAAGTTGCAGTTTTGAGTTTTATGGTTTTTAATAACTTGAGTTTGATATTTGTGTTTTATCTCGGTCGATTGATGTTTGCACGTAAACATCGAGAGCGGTTTGGCTATTCTTGTACGCGTAGACCATAAGTTCTAAGCTATGTGTGCTTCGTGTGCCGTTTTTGTTTTCGCATTCGGTTCGTGTTTACGATACAACATGTTTGAACTGTAGGTACCCCGTGTGGACTTCGGAACGACAAGGGAGAGCGTGGTGTCATCGACTTCGGCAAGCGAGGATCAATGTGAGTAGATGTATATCTATGGAGGAAGTCGGGTGGATGGCGTATAGCACCCCCGCAACCGTAGAATAGGTTATACATATTATTTACGTTTATGTGAGACTTGGATATCTAGTAAATAGGGTTTCTAGGAGACTATAGATTAGATTTGGCCTACTTGTAGGATAGTTTACTCTTAGTCGTGAGTTATCGGTTTACTTAGTCGCACACACGCACACACTTGGTATCTATGTTTGTGTATGTGTGTGTGTGTGTGTGTGTGTGAGAGAGAGAGTGTGTGTGATACACACACACATACATACATACATATACACGTGAGATGATGATAGTATATATTATGGATATGAGTCGATATGATCGGGCATGATGCCGTGAGATTTGATATGCGATTGAGTCATGATATGATATTATAATGGATCGTTGGGCGATATGTATTCAAACATGTAACATGTGAATTGATAAAATAATAGATTGTACGAGACCTTAGACCCGTACCACTGATTATGATATTGATATTGTACGACGATTGATACCGTACGATTGATGATTTATATATGATATTTGACCTGTACTCTCGATTTTAGGGATGTCGTAAGATTTATTATTACCGTACGTGATGATATGAGGCAGAATCGCCGACTATTAGATATATCGGCTCAGGATTTTTATAGATTTCTTATCACCTCCGACTAGGTTCGTAGCTAGTCTCTTAGTTGTTTAGGTAGATGCTAGACCTGGCTTGAGTCATACCTATTTTCAAAACTAACGAATCGTGAGTATTTTCAAAAGCCATCCCTTTTCTCAAAATACCGTAGTTCCTACTTTTTTAAAAACCACGATTCGTGCTATTTCAAAACACAAAAACTGTATGACTCATATGCAAATATGTATATTCTCAAGTGTTGCGTTTGCTATTCATTTTCTGTTATATTCATGTTTCACTCATCGCACTTCATATTTATACATGTGTTTTCTTTAGTTTTTATGATCTCGGATGTTAGGACACCGCACCATTACCGATGATGCGTATGTTGCACTTACACTTGCTTGTCGGCTCACACACATCATCATCGCTAATTGCCATGTCACGTACACCTTAGAAAACGTTACTTCATTGGTATAACCTGTTAGCCGGTAGTTTAAACATATTATTAGTATGTTTGGTCTCATATGCTAGCCTAGATATTGCATTCCTTACTTAATTACCCGATGCATTCATATATTCATTCTGTTATGTACTATTGTGTGGCTTTACGCCGATATTCACTGTTCACTGACTCGTGATTTGAGATTTCGGATCTTTCATGAGATTTCTGGATTTTGGAAACCGCATGTGAAGTTTTATAAACTTATGATTATTTCAAAAAGAGAATGATGCAGTTTTCCTTAATATGATATTTCATGTCCACCATGATGTTTTCTCGGTTCTGAGCTTGGTTTTCGAGACCCGATTCGAGGAGTAGGATGATCCGTCTGTGGGTACATGGTAGACCCGATAAGGTACCCCGGAGCAATAAGCTCGAGTTGTAGACGATGAGCCTAGCAGGGGAGCACTACCTACCGGTGACAGTTTGGACCCGGCGGTTATCCGGGGGATACCGACCGGAGTCGTAAGATGGATATGAGGGTCGATCAGAGGATGCAGCGCTTGAGATCCGAGAATTTACGTGTCGATACTGGACACGGGTTTCATGATGTTCGAGTGTCGGCGTTGGACACTCCAATTTTATTATGATTCTTGTGTGTCGTTGCTGGACACACCCACCCGATGATGCATTCGTACATGATTCACATTTTATGAGATGGACACGAGTACCTTGGTATCACTTTTATGGTACTGTTACCTTGCTTTTATTCGACGACAGTGTATTATTATCATATTATTAGTATATTATCGTATGACTTAGGAGATCGTCATACATGCGATTTCTACTAGGTGATGTCTTCTACGCACGAGTTGGCAACTCACCCCGTTGTGCCACAGTTCTTGCAGGTTCATCTGTACAGGTTCCGTAGCGGTTTCGCTGGCACACCACTTTCATTCGGGTGATTGCTTTGGTAGGTGGGTTACATTGCATTGTGACCACTGTCGCTGTTGTACTTGTTATTTATTTATGTTATATCTAGTTAAAAGCTCCATCAACCAGACTTGTTTTTTTTGTAGACTTAGAAACCCACAGTTGTATATTCTTTCGCCCTTAGAGTCGCGCTTATGTATTTATTGTTGTTTATGGTTTTCTTATGATGCTTAGTTTTCTCTCTTTCATTCTGAGTTTTGATCCTCACCCTTCGGCGTTGTATATTTATATTATCTTGCGTGGTTGTTTCGCCATTTGGCGAAGAGCTAGCTCCCGCTTGGGGATGCATATTATATATTTTATGTATTCATTTTCGGGTTAAAAATTACAAAGGAGGTGCCGCCCAAAATTTTAAATGACAAAAGGTTTTCAAGTTAGATACAAATATAGTGTTTCATACATTACTACATATCTATATATATAAGTATAAACTTGATTTCAGTGTACCTTATTTCAAAACTGCACCTTTACTATTTTTCCCTAAAAATGATTAGATTTCTGGGCTTTTGGCTTACTTGAATTAGGTGTGGTCCTATAGACTTCACATGATTCAAGGGCCAGTCCCGTGCCTTTTCTGGGTTGTGACAGTTTCTAGACCCCGACGAGGGGTAATGGTTAGCCCCACAGCCATTGGTGTGTTTCACATAAGATTGTATACATGTTCTCACTGTGGGTGGATACACTGGACGTACTCTTCGGGAACTGCTGGATGATATTATACCAAGTGTCAGATGGCAGTTCTCATGTGGCCTGTGTACAGGTAGTCTGTAGACCTGAGACCATCATTTGTTTCGTGTGAGTTCCCACTGTGCTTTGATTACTATCCTACCATGGCTAAAAGGAGTAGGGCAAACATGTTTTAGTTAGGTACAGTCCCGAGTCGCATGGAGGCAGTGGTTGATTATTAGGGATTCGTCTATCTCGGTATAGGGAGTCGATATCGTACCGTGTTTGGTTGGTCAACACCTTAAGCCCCTGGTCAGGGCAGTTGAGAATTACTGATACTTAGATCAGTAGTTTCTCGGATGGTCTTGAGTCACACCAACACGACTTATCAGGTTAGTAGGGGCTGACATTAACCACCCATAGATTCGATATGCGATACTCTTAGACGAACAGACCGGACTGTACGGATATTGTCACGGTTAGGCTCAGTAGGGGTTCAGATGAGTTTGCTTGTCGATATTCTTTTCGACAGATACCTGGGTAGCCGTTATGTACAGCTAGTGCCGCTGACGTGTTTGTGGTTAAACCCACCGCCAGATACTGTCGAGTCTTTAAAGTCCCACAAAGAGAGTTTTCCTGGTTCAGGCAAAACGATGTGGAGGCCGTATGTTTATACATGGAGGGTTCCGGTTAATTACGTGTACTAGTTGCGCGGAATTTGATCGAACGGATTATAATACTAGCGGGCTTAGAATTAAGCCGGTTTGGTAAATCAGATATTGATTTAATGCTAATATTATATTACTAGTATCATTCTATCTCTCGGGTATTCATATTTTGATACAAATACGAGTGTGTATATACGGTAGAATGTATTTTGTATTTATACAAAATATCTATAAGAATATGATACCTCATCATGCATTTTTTTCTATTTATTGAAAATAGACAATGAGGTGGAAAGGTAAGATGGTTTTAAGCATGGCTTGAAGCATGGCAATTATTTTTATTTATTCATTTGTGAATACTATTGAAGTATGGCTAGTATTTTAATAAAAAGAAAAATACTTGAATTTTTTTGGAGCTAGCCATTTTCTTCAACTCATTCTTACATTGCCATTCTCTCTCCTCTCTTGATCTCATTTTCATCCTCAACCCTAAACATTCTCATGATTTGAGAGCCATGGGGCTTTGAGATAAAAGAAATCACTACTAATCATCTCCACATAATCTAAACTAACTAGATCAGCAAACTAGCTAGTTTAGTTACTTTCTTTTGAAAGTAGAAGCTTGAATCTAGAACCTTCGGGTAGATCATTTAGAATCGAGGAGGCCGACAACCAAGCTAGATCAATGACCCCAAAAAGAGCTTAAGAAGAGGAGTCAAGACCCGAAGGACACGATTCTATCGGTATAACCCTCTTTACATAGTAGCTAGAACTCCTTTTAACCAGTTTAATGTTTTGTTAGATTCTAGGTTGTTGTTTATAGCGCCAAGTTTATTGAAAAGTTAAAGTTTTTTTGTTCCATAACAGCCACAGTTAGCGGCTAGGGCGCCAGGAATCCTTACATTGTATCAGAGCCACCCAAGCATTTTAAACTAGTAGTAAAAGATGCCTAAGTTTCAAAACCGGAAAATTCCGATTTTCAAGACCTACTTTCTGTTCAAAAAAAAAATTTAGTCTCTGAAATTTTTTTAAACAAATGCTGAGGCTTACTTATGATATGATAATGATACACAATGAAAACGAGAAAAATTGGCCAAGAAAAAACCGCCAGAATTCCTCAAATCCCCACTACCGGCGGTTTTTTGGTTTCCCTTGATCTTAGTGTTTGTCCAGTGTCTTGGGTTTCGGAAATTGGCATTTTTGGTCATGTTTGTTTTTTCCCAGATTTCACTTAGTGTTGTCTTTGTATTGGGGCAACTTGGAAATTTTTCGAACTTGAAACTTTTGTATCATTGATCTCTGTAATGTTGCGTATGTGTTTTCAAACGTCATCTAATTGCTATATGTCATTTAGACGGGGTTGCACATACTTGTTTCTGCTGCTGGGATGTTTATATTTGTGATGGTTCATTCGGATTGTCATGTTGCATAGCCCCAGTGCAATGGTAGTTGTACATTTTTAATTCATTTGTATATTCATTATTGTGAGGCGAGCGTCCGACATGTGGACCGCCTTTACCGCCAGTTTGTATATTCTTTTATTGGGGCACAACTGGGTTGAGGTTGATATCATCGTTATATATATTATTTCTTTTCTGTACTAGGATTACTGTAAGTCGATGTCGCGCACCCCGCGGGTTCGCGGGGAGGCGGAATATTCAAAAAACGATTTTTCAAAGCTCGCAACACCGACTTGAACTCCAGGATCGATACTAAACCCTAACTAGCTAACTACTATAAGGTTAACTATTCGGAAAGAAGTGTTATACCTCACAGATTCATGTCCTTCGGGTCTTCTTGTCACTGTCCTCCTTCTCGTCATAAGCTCCAAGGATCGGAACGGATCGGGCAACCTCGACGGCCTACTCGAGTCAAAGACGATCCACCCGAGAGTCTTTAGTCCGAGCTCCTACCTCAAATTCGAGGTAACTACGGCATCTAGTTCGCTAAACTAGATGTCCTACATGATGTAGAGTGTGGAGATGGATTAGTTTGTCTTTTGGAATTCTAGGATTCTCAACATATGAGAGATTTAGGGTTTAGAGGAAGAAAAAGATGACTTGAAGAAAATAAGAGTGAAGAAAGAACTTGGATAAATCTTGACTTCATTTGTGATGAATAATGAAGCATGTTAATAATTGATGAGATAAAAATATCTCACAAATATCAAGCATGCTTCACAAATATCTCTTTTGTCAACTTGATGAGTCATGCCTCATACAAAAAATATCTCCACCTCATTAATCTTTAATCCCAAAAAGAAATAAAACCCTAATGAGGTATCATCTTCTAGAAGCTTCCTCGATGAAATTACGAGAATGTCTCTCATTCGTATATACATACCCACATCCGTATTCCGAAGAATACGAATACAAAGAGATGAAAATAATCCATCAGTATAATACTAGGATCCGGCTTAAACCAAAACCCATTAGTATTATCTTTCCGAATCATCATACATGCACAAGTACACGTACGTGTTCGAACCCTGTCGTATAACCATACAACCTCTATACCTTTTGCCCGGTGCAGGGAAACCCTCTGTGTGGGACTCTAAAGACTCGACACTACGCCGGCAGTGGGTTTAACCATAAGCTGCAAGCGGTACTAGCTGCACGTAACGGATACCTAGGTATGTGTCGATAAGAAGGTCGATGAGCTAACTCATCCGAACTCCTACTGAGCCTATCTGTGACAATCTCCGTATAGTCCGGTCTGTTCTTCTAAGAGTATCGCATATCGGGCCTAGGGGCGGTAATCGTCAGACCCCTAATAGCGCAATAAGTCGTGTCGGAGTGTAGCCTAAAACACCCTGAGAAACTACTGGAGTACCTATCGGTAAATCTTGCCTGTCTTGGCCAAGGACTTTGTGTAATGGCCTTCCGAACACAACACGATATCAACCCTCAATACCGGGAGAGACGAATCCTATCTAACCGCCACTGCCCCCAAGTGCTTCGGGACTACACCCAACTACTACCTGTTTGCACAGCTCCTTTGAGCCGTGGTAGGGTAGTAATCAAAAAACAGTAGGAACACACTCGAGGCGAAGTAGCAGTGTCAAGTCGACGGACTAAGTTGTACTCATGTCATCTGGGAACTGCTACTCGACGATAGGTATAATACCTACCAGCAGTTCCCAACGAGTCATGTCCAGTGTACTCATAACCTAATGAGCACCTGCATACTATCTCCAGTACGACGTACTAATGGCTGTAGGACAGACCATCTCCCCTGTTGGGATGAGAAGCGTATACACTAGTCTACTCTGGAGTATCGATGCCCCGTCTCGATAATCCTACGACTAGGGACCTATATAAGGATGTGCTTATAGACTACCCAGCCCCCACTAGTGTGACTGCCATCACAACGCTGGTAATCAAGCAAAGTGCTGGGTTCCTTAGCACCCTCACTAGGTTTTATAAGGCATCAAACATGCAATTTTAAAAAATCTAAAGTGCTATGAAACTCGGACCAAGGATCTAACTAGAGAATTAGGGTTAAACTAAGCAAGTAAAAAACTTTACTCTAAGTGAACAAGGAATACAACCTTTGTAGACCCTTAGCTCTAAGTAGTGGTCTCCCGGACTCTCGTTAGGCTCCACTAGACGAAAGGAACAAGCTTGCTCAAGGATCTTCGAGGCCGAAGATGATCTACGTCGAAGAATCTCTAACTCAAGCTACCTCTTCACTAATTGAGAATCAGTGAAGCAAACAACTTATACTAAATGGCTAGTTAGGTATAGATTGATGAAGTAGGAATTTTGCTCACTTTAGAATAATTTTTCTCTCTCTCTTTCTTCACCTCAAGAAAACCTAGTGAGCTTAATTGGGATGAAGAAGATGAAGTGGTGAACGAATGGCCACTATTGCAAACTATGAGTGAGAAAAATATCATATATCATCTCTTGTAAAGACTTAACCATGGCTAAAGATAATGGTTGGGTTAATAAATATCTAGAGTAAAAAAAAATTAGTGGACTAAGTCAATGGTTTCCACAAGCTTCCACAAGCATCCAACCTTGGCAAATTCCACCTAATTTTGTTTTTACTCTAAATAATTAATCACCCCAATTATATATGGCTTGGTTTGAGTCTCATACACCAATGTGCAATGTATCATCAAGTATGGCACAAAATAAATACATTAACATATATCACACATATATTAAATGTATAAGGAGAAAAGAAATTCTTAAGTGAACTAATATTAGTTAATATATATATTAATATATCAAATATATATAATTATATATTAAATTATTAAATCAACACTTGATTTAATAATCCGGCTATATCACATACAACAGACTAATATCATTTATATGTATATCACATATACATATAACATATCATTGAATCAACACTTGATTTAACAATCCGGTTATATCACATATAACTTGTATCGTGAGATTAGAATATGGTATCACATACACGTATTAATCTCGGTCCCGCACATATCACATATATGCCCTACTTCGTTTCGCATGAGCTAGGAAACCTCTGTGTAGAACTCTAAAGACTCGTCAATACGCTAGCAGTAGGTGATGATCATATCAGTCACCCACAAGCCGTCAGCAGTACTAGCTGGACGTAATGGCTACCCGGGTATTGAGTGATCAGAAGATCAACAAGAAAGCTTGTTCATACACTCGTGAATCCAATAAGTAACACTACCGTATAGTCTAGTCTCTTCGTCTGATATGTCGCATATCTAGTCTGGGGTGGTAAACGTCAGACCCCAATAACTTGATAAGTCATGCAAATGTGAGGCTCATAACGGGTCGAGAAACTACTGATAACACTTACCAGTAAATCTCAGTATGCGCCCTGGCCAGGGACTTCCTTTTATGGCCAATTGAGCACAGCGCAACATCAACCTCCAATACCGGGAGAGACGAATCCCCTCCCATCGCTCATTGCCTCCATGTGGCTCGGGACTGTATCCAAAAACCACCGTTTTGCATGCTCTCTTGAATGTGGTAAGGTGGAAATCAAAGTACAGTGGGAATCACACAAGATTCTATGACGATCTCGGGTCTACAGACTAACCGTACCGGTGTCACCAGAGAAATGCTATCTGACGTTAGGTATAATACTATCTAGGAGTTCTCGGTGCAGGGTTACCTAAGATGACAGCAAGGTTTCGGGAGGCATTGTCCATGCCAAATTCAAAAATTTGCCGTTTTAGCTAACCCTAACTTTGAATCGTTAACTAGAAATCAACGGAATATAAAATGCAAACACTTTGCAATAAGAAGTGAGCAAGAAATACTGTTAGTATATATGCCCTAGGGGCCATTATTGTATCATACTAGCTTGTATATTACTTAATGGAAGCTTGGGATATTCACAGTTGTATTAACAGTCTTGCTCAATATAGTAGTATGCTACTTGGTTTACATCTATCTTAATATGTGTATATGTTTCTTTTAGCATATCGCGAATATATATTGATAGAGCCCATAGGATCTTGCTTGACTACCAGCGTTGTGATGGCAGTCACACTAGTGGGGGCTGGGTAGTCTACAAGCACATCCTTTTTCAGGTCCCTAGTCGTAGGATTATCGAGACAGGGCATCGATACTCCAGAGTAGACTAGTGTATACGCTTCTCATCCCAGCAGGGGAGATGGTCTGTCCCACAGCCATTAGTACGTTGTACTGGAGATAGTATGCAGGTGCTCGTTGGGTTACGGGTATACCGGACAGGACTCGCAGGGAACTGTTGGTTGGTATTATACCCGTCGTCAGTTAACAGTTCCCAGGTGACATGAGTACAGCATAGTCCGTAGACTTGACACTGCTGCTTCGCCTCGAGTGTGTTCCCACTGTTCTTAGATTGCTACCCTACCATGGCTCAAAGGAGTCGTGCAAACAGGTAGCAGTTGGGTGCAGTCCCAAAGCACTTGGAGGCAGTGACAGTTAGAAAGGATTCGTCTCTCCCGGTATTGGGAGTTGATATCGCGCTGTGTTTGGAGAGCCATTACGCAAAGTCCCTGGCTAGGGCAAACGAGATATACTGGTAGGTTTTCCAGTAGCTTCTCAAGGTGTGATGGGCTTCACTCCGACACGACTTATACAGCATTTAGGGGACTGACGCTTGCCGCCCCCTAGGCCCGATATGCGATAGTCTTAGACGAACAGACCAGACTGTACGGAGATTGTCATATTAGGCTCGGTAGGAGTTCGGATGGGTTTCCTCATCGGCCTTCTTATCGACATCTACCTGGGGACTGTTACGTACAGCTAGTACCGTTTGTGGCCTGTGGTTAAACCCACTGCCAGCGTAGTGTCGAGTTTTTAGAGTCCAACACAGAGAGTATCCCTGCTTCAGGCGAAACGATATAGAGGTCGTATGGTTTTACGACAGGGTTCGGACATATACGTGTGCTTATGCACGTATGATGTTCGGACAGATAATACTAGCGGATTTAGTTTAAGCCAGATTCTAGTATTGGATTATTGGATTTATACAGTCTCAGTATTTCCGTATTTTACGGATGGGAAGGGCATTCTCGTAATTAGTCGAGAAGCTTCTAGAAGAAAGGTGAGGTGGAGAGCTTAGGTGTAAAATGCATTAAATGAATTAGTGACTCATGAGATGATTTATCCAAATGAGTTAATGAAGCATTTATTGCTTAATGACTCATGTGATGATTCATTGATTATATTAAATGAAGCATGGTTGTAATTATCACATAATGATTTATTTGATATTCTTTATGCTTCATAAAATATAGAATTTAGACATAATTCATTTCATTCTCACATACACTCTCTCTCTCCTCAAGCTCTCCTCTTCTTCAACCTAACCCTAATCCTCTCATGTGTTGAGATCCCAAGAGTTAGCAAGACTAATAGATCCTTAATCCACTTCTATATCTTCTAGGTCACTTGGATTAGCAATCCTAGCCACTTAGTTACCTCAAGTGAGAGGTTAAAGCTTGGAGGAGGAACTCTCGGGTGGATCTTCTATCACATCGAGGAGGCCGACGAGGAGGTGAACAACAAGAACAAGAAGGACTAGTATTTTGAGGTATAATCATCTATCATAGTAGTTTAACACTTCTAGATAGTTGTTAGTTAGGGTTTAGCAAAGATCCGTAAAGTTAGTCGATGTTAATTTAAACAAAATGATTGTTTTACCTATTCCGCTTCCCCGCAACATGTGGGGTGTCTAACGTCGACTTACAAATACAACCTTTGTAGACCGGTCCTTCACTTCAATAGCTCCGTGTAGTAGTCCCTTCGCCACGATCGTGACTCTAAAGAGGCTCCCATGAAGAAACGAACAAGCTTGCTTTGATGTCTTCGAGGCTGAAGACGATCTACGTCGAGGAGACACTAACCCAAGCTATTTCTTCACTAGGTCAAGAACTTTGTGAAGATAACACCTTATACTAAATGGCAAGTACTATAGGATGATGAAGTAGGAAGTGGGTTCACTTTAGAATTGATTTTCTCACATTATTTCTCATACCTCCATTGAAGCTAGAAAACTTTTGGAAGAAGAAGAAGAAGAAGTTGAACTCATCCTATGAATTAATCCTCATCCAAATGAATTATTGCAACCATGGGTGAGTTAAGCCCTCATGTCTAACTCTTGTAGAGAATTAACCAAGGGCTAAGGTTAAAGGTAGGGTTTGCAAATATCTTAATGCAAAACAAAACTTGAAGACTTTAGTCAATGCAAATCCAAGCTTCCAAAAGCTTCTTGCCTTGAAAAAAGACTTTAGTTTTGAATTACTTAATCCATTAAAAACCATAGGATTAATCATAGCATGGTATAAGTCTCATACACCAATCTTGCATGTATCATCAAGCATGACACAAAACATGCACACAAAAATATATCACATATATACAATGTGCACATCAAGTGAGAAAAGAATCATAAGTGAGCTAATACTAGTTAATGTAATGAAATATATCTAATATATAATTATACATTAAATTATTAAATCAACTCTTGATTTAATAATCCGGCTATATCACATATAACCGACTAATATCAAGTGTAACAACTTATCGAATCAACACTTGATCCGATAACCCGGCTATATCGCATATAGCCGACCAATGTCACAAATCGCGAGAATAAAATACGGTATCTCATACTCGTATCAATCTCGGTTCCGCACATATCACATATGTGCTCCTACTCCGTTACGCTTGAGCCAGGAAACCCTTGTGTAGGACTCTAAAGACTCGTCAATACGCCGGCAGTAGGTGCTGATCATATCAAACACCCACAAGCCGCAAGCGGTCTGCTAAACATAACGGCAACCCGAGTATTGAGCGATCAGAAGATCAACAAGCAAGCTTGCTCATACTCCTGGGAATCCAGTCAGTAACACTACCGTACAGTCCGGTCTCTTCGTCTGATATGTCGCATATCTCGTCTAGGGGACCCCAGTAACTCGATAAGTCGTGCCGATATGAGGCTCATAACGGGTCGAGAAACTACTGATAACACTTACCAGTATATCTCTAAAGCAGCCCTGGCCAGGGACTTCCTGTTATAGCCAATCGAGCACAGCGCAACATCAACTCCCAATACCGGGAGAGATGAAACCCCTCCTATCGCTTATTGCCTCTATGTGACTCGGGACTGTACCCAAAAGCCACCGTTTTGCACGTTCTCTTGAACGTGGTAAGATGGAAATCAAATCACAGTGGGAATCACACGAGACTCTATGACGATCTCGGGTCTACAGACTAACCTGTACCAGTGTCACCAGAGAACTGCCATCTGACGTGAGGTATAATACCATCTGGGAGTTCTCGGCGAGTCCGTCCAGTGTACCCAGCCTCCACTGAGCACCCGTATACTGTCTCTGATATCAAACACCAATGGATATGGGATCATCCATCGCCCATCTACATGGGTCGAGAAGCTATACGCTAGTCTACTCTGGTATATCGATGCCCTGTCTCGATACATCTACGACTAGAAACATTTGAAGTATGTACTTAGCAACTACTCTGCCCCCACTAGTATGATCTGCATCATAGTCCTGGTAGTCAAGTACTCATCCTAAGGGCTTTATCAGCATGTAACATAGTGACAATCAGTGTACATGTTAAGATAAAGAGCAACCAGATAGCATACTATCATGTCGAGCAAGAAAGTCCTCCATATATATGTCCAAGCATCCATTACAATATACATCGTATGTACAGTAATGGCCTCTAGGGCATACATATCACTATCAATCTCCCACTTGCACTAGGGCCATCTGTTGTAGTGTCGTATACCCAACAATCAGCTGTGGTTGAAGTATCTCATACTCAACCATCCCATAAAAGTCTCTACTGGGAAATAGGCCTTTGTGAGTGGATCCGCGCTGTTGTCCTCTGTGTCTACTCTTCTAACCTCGATCTCCCTGGAGATCAACCATCTCCATGATCAGGTGATACTGCCTAAGAATATATCTGGATCTCTGATGGGACGGGGGTTCCTAGGCCAAAGCCACAACTCCATTGTCTCACAATGGTAGGAACGAAGTTCATCTCATGAACTAATATATATCCAGACTGCCTCTTTGGTAGCATCCTTGGTAGCAATGTATCCGCCTTTATCGTCTAGTATGCCACGGTATCTAGCTTAGAACTCTTCCAACATACCGTCCCTCCGCTGAGAGTAAAGACAATGCCTGTGACTGACATTCAGTCGACCTTACCATCCTGGAAGCTATCCAGTGATTCTCCCCAGGATCGATTGATACCATCTCACTATACCTAGTGAGAATCCTAACATCCATTTAGATCTATCTCATAGATCCAAAACCCAGGATTTATGAGGTATCACCTTGATCCTATATGGAGAATCCATGTGATAAGAGGAGATTGACCGAGCGTAGCATAGGAAACTCCTTTCCTATCAAGAGTATGTCATCCACGTACAATATGAGGATCATCACCATACTCCCTACTACCTTTTTGTATATACAAGGTTCATCTACCATTTTGATGAAGTCAACACTTTGACTACCACATCAAAACAGATATTCCAACTCCGCGATGCCTGCTTTAACTCATAAAGCAACTTGCACACGTTTCCGCTGCTCCCACTGTTTACGAAGCCCTCTAGCTGTGTACTTATAGACGTTCTCTTCTAAATCACTATTTAGAAAAGCGGTCATGACACCCAACCGCCAGATAACGTAGTCATGGTATGTAGCAATGGCAAGTAGGATCCGGATGGACTTAAGCATAGCCACTAGAAAAGGTTTCATCATTATCCAAACCTGGTCGATGACGAGAACCTTTTACAACCAGTCTTAGCTTTGAAAGTCTCAACTTTTCCATATACACCAAGTAATCTTCTCAAGATATACTTGCTCCTGATGGGGATTTAACCCTTCAGATAAAGTAACCAAAGTCCATACTTTGTTGGTGTATATGGATTCCATCTCAGATCGCTTATCATCCAGCCATTCTTACTGAGTCCCCACTCTTGATGGCCTGCTCAAAACTAGTTAGGTCATCATCTCATGATGCAATCCTCGCTCCCACTGTCATAGAGAAACCGAATCGAGTTAGGTTTTCGTTCTTCTAGAGTGTCCATAGAAAACACCTGCATGATTTTATGAAGATTTTAAACTTGGAAAAAATCCAACTCTTGGAAAATTTCAAGCGAGGGAAAAAATGGGTTATTGATATCTGTTTGAACTTTTTAACGTCGTCTAAATAACCCGAAATGATGTTAGAATTACGATTACGAAACACTCCGAATTGCCTTTACGGAAAGATAACATCACATGCAATCATAGTAAAAACAAGCAACACCTGAAATTCCAAAACCCAGAGACTGGAACACCGACAAAAATTGAAGCCCAGAACAGAGAACAGGGCCGGCCAGGCCGGATTTTCCCTTGATGTCGCCGGCCAAAATTCGGCGACGGGGGCTCGAATTTCTGTGGTGTTCATGTTACATCTCATATAACATTTTGCAATTGCTTAAAAAAATTTTAGACACCTTAAAAATTTCGACAGAAACTTGGTTTTTGTTTCGGTTGTTTTGGAGTTTTTTCAGTTTCGTAATTCTACAAATATCGTCTAATTCTCTTAGCATGGCTCTGATATCTTTGTTGGGTTCCCTAGGCGGCCGCTGGGTTTCGGGAGGCATTGACCATGCCATTTTCAAAAAATTGGCGCGTTAAAGAATGCAAACGCAAGAATCTAAACTAGAGAATTTGAGGAACAATCATGTAAACATCTTTACATCTATGTGAACAAGGAATACAATCTTTGTAGACCGGTCCTTCACTTCAATAGCTCCGTGTAGTAGTCCCTACGCTCCAAGTAGTGATCTCCCGGACTCTAGTGAGGCTCCACTGTTAGTGTATATGCACTAGGGGCCATTATTGCATCATACTAGTTTGTATATTACTTAATGGAAGCTTGGGATATTCACAGTTGTATTAACAGTCTTGCTCAACATAGTAGTATGCTACTTGGTTTATATCTATCTTAATATGTATATGTTTCTTTTAGCATATCACGAATATATATTGATAGAGCCCTTAGGATCTTGCTTAACTACCAGCGTTGTGATGGCAGTCACACTAGTGGGAGCTGGGTAGTCTACAAGCACATCCTTTTTCAGGTCCCTAGTCGTAGGATTATCAAGACAGGGTATCGATACTCCGGAGTAGACTAGTGTATACGCTTCTCATCCTAACAGGGAAGATGGTGTAACCCTTCGAAAATCGTTTAGGCAGTTTTTCGGTAATCGGCTAATTTTTCGGCTTTTTCCGTAAAAAGTCAAAATTGATAATTTTCATTGTAGACCTAATTATACAAAATTTAGATAAGATATTACTATAATTTTGTCACTAAAATGTCACTTATAATTATCTAGTTAAAAAAAAAAAATTCGTAATTAATTATTTTTTTATTATTTTAAGCCTTTTTAAATACATTTAATTAGGGATAAATACAAATTTAATTAGGTAAATTTCTTAATTAGGAGTCTTTATAAGCTAAAATATGGTGTTAATAAAATTATATCATGTCTTGCAAACTTTTAGATTTTTGGTGGGAAAATTATGAAAAAAATGGCTTAAAAAGGGGTTTTTTTGGAAAAAGGTTGATATGAAAGCATGATATGATATCATATGATGTTTGTTTAACCTAGAAACTTCTTCAAAACTCCCACAACCTCCCTCCTCTACCTCAGGTCGAGCTCAACCTGCTGCAAACCCCATTTCCCTCTCTCTTTCTTGCTTCAAAAATCATGAAAAAATCAACAAAATCCACCGAAATCAACACATTTCTTCACAAATTCAAACCATAATCCTATTCCACCTCTTTCCAATCCTAATTTGCTTTAAAACAAGGTGAAAGGAGGCATCTTTCAAGGTCAAGTGCAAGTTAGGGTTCAACTTGTAAGGTATAATTCTTATCTAATGTTCAAATTGTGGTTTAAAATTGCTAGATTTAGTAGTTTTAGTGTGTAATTTGGTTATGAATTCTTGTTTAGGAAATTCTAGTAAATGTTTGGTGTTGTAATTAGGGTTTGTAGCATGGTTGATGGATTAAGTTAGGGCTTTGATTATCTAATTGATTAGAATGGTTAATGGTGAAATTATATGCTTGCTAAATCGACAAATTTCAATGTTTGTATCAAATCGGCTAGAACTTCGCTTACTAGATTTTTGTAGAAAATAGAATGCGGTCAATTTGCGTTAGGTTAGCAATATTATTACCTTCGTATAGGATTATTAGAATGCGCGAACGCGGGGTTTCGTCTAGTCGGGTGGTAGTTTGTCGATTTCCCCGAAATGACGATTTTTGTTAAAGGATTGGGATTTTCGTGCGTTTTTCCGCGCACCGAGTGCATGCTATGATTAATTTGTGAGCGTCGATATTTGTATAATGTGACTTGCATTGTTTAGGGTTATGTAATCTTATGCTTGATATTGTGCGAATATAGGATCGGTCGGGGAAACTTCGGATACGGCGTGAAAAGGCAAAGCGGTGGCCGGATCAGATTAGCGGGGATTTCAGGTGAGTAGATATATTCATCTATGGGGGAATCGTCTGGATGGCGCGAGGCGCCCCGTAGTTAGGGTTACCCTACTTTTTACAAGATTATATTGTTAGTTAGCTTATCCATTCATGTACACTGCATACCCTTATAGCGAACAGTATGTTAAATTGCATGGACATTCATCTCTACCTATGCGATATCATTTCGTAGGACACGAACACCTTACCATTGGCATATGTTGCACGCGCACTATTCATGTGACATCCACGCCTTGGTAATTGACATGCCACGTGAACGATAGAACCTGTTTATCTTAATATCGTCACCTGCATTCATACTTGATATATGAAACTGCATCGCATGCACATATCTCGCATCATCATCATATTTACATAGAACTCTAGCCAAAATTTACATCCTACACATTGATATCATAGACATTTGTCATATATATAACATGTGGACATTATGATTTTCTTGAGGATTTCAGTTTTGCTGCGATTTCTGGATTTTTGGGGAAAACCGCAAGAATTTAACCAAACCTTATATTTATCCTTTTCAAAACAAAAGTTGCGGTTTTCTCGTGATGTATGTGTCCTCCACCATGAGTTTTCATGTTTTCTGTTGGATTTCGAGACCCGATTCGAGGAGTGGATGAACCGTCTCGGGTACATGGTGGGCCCGGTATGGTACCCCGGGGCAAGAAGATCGAGTTGTAGACGATGAGCCTGGCAGGGGAAGACTACCTACCGGTGATGTCTGGCGCGGCGGATATCCGGAGGATACCGACCGTTGTCGTGAGATTTATGATATGGGCCGATCCGGACTGACGGAGCCCGATATTGAGACAGATGTGATTCCTATTTGGTGTCGATGCTTGACACGGGTTTTCAGACGATTTCTTGATGATATTTAGCTATTATGCAGACATTCATTTTCTAAAAGTTAAGAATGCAGTAACATTAACATTTAAAATACTTAAAGAGTTAGAAAAGATATTGCATACATGTGCATGCATACTAGAGTTATTATATCACATATGGACATACATGTTGTTCCGCATTGCGTGCATTCTTACGATTGCCTTACTAGATGTTATATTCTACTCACGAGCTGGCAACTCACCCCCGTTGTGCCACAGTGTCTTGCAGGTCGGACCCGTCAGTCTTATAGCGGCGGGCTATCTTGTCATCAGTTCCTTTTGCTCAGACTCGCGACATCGCCCGTAGGTGGGTTGCGAGTATACTTTATTTCTTTTTGCTTTATCATTGTATCTAGTATTCTCCATCTACCACTTGTATTGTATATGCGACCTAGTGATGAGACTGAGAGATTTGTATATTTGTGGTTTCTTTTGGGTCGAGCTCACTTGGGCCGACGTGTGTTTTCTGGTATTTGCATCTCTTTTATGCTCTTTTTCTTGATATTACTATTATATTGCATGTGGTTGTGATCCGCCTTGGGCGAAGAGCTAGCTCCCGCTTGGGGATGCCATTTTTATAATTACAGGTTTATTATCTTGTTGTACCCATTTTGGGGGATAGAAAATACAGGGGAGACTCTGCCGAAATTTTCGGGAATTTTTTATGCTTTTAAAAAAAAGATTCTATGCAACTTAATTGATTTCAAAACCGTTTTCATTTAAGGTTTTCCTTCACTCTCTTTTGATTTTGGGTTAGATTTCTGGGCTTTGGCTGACTTAGGTCACGGTACGCCTTTAGACGTCTCGTAATCTAAGTGCCAGTCACGTTCCGTACTTTCGGGTCGTGACAGATGGTCTGTTCCACAGCCATTAATACGTTGTACTGGAGATAGTATGCAGGTGCTCGTTGGGTTACGGGTACACCGGACAGGACTCGCAGGGAACTGTTGGTTGGTATTATACCCGTCGTCAGTTAACAGTTCCTAGGTGACATGAGTACAGCATAGTCTGTAGACTTGACACTGCTGCTTCGCCTCTAGTGTGTTCCCACTGTTCTTAGATTGCTACCTTACCACGGCTCAAAGGAGTCGTGCAAACAGGTAGCAGTTAGGTGCAGTCTCGAAGCACTTGGAGGCAGTGGCAGTTAGAAAGGATCCGTCTCTCCCAGTATTGGGAATTGATATCGCACTGTGTTCGGAGAGCCATTACACAAAGTCCCTGGCCAGGGCAAACGAGATTTACTGGTAGGATTTCCAGTAGCTTCTCAAGGTGTAATGGGCTTCACTCCGACACGACTTATACAACTTTTAGGGGACTGACGCTTGCCGCCCCCTAGGCCCGATATGCGATAGTCTTAGACGAACAGACTGGACAGTATGGAGATTGTCACATCAGGCTCAGTAGGAGTTCGGATGGGTTTCCTCATCGGCCTTCTTATCGACATCTACTTGGGGACCGTTACGTACAACTAGTACCGCTTGTGGCCTGTGGTTAAACCCACTGCCAGCGTAGTGTCGAGTATTTAGAGTCCCACACAGAGAGTTTCCCTGCTTCAGGTGAAACGATATAGAGGTCATATGGTTTTACAACAAGGTTCGGACATATACGTGTACTTGTGCACGTATGATGTTCGGACAGATTTTACTAGTGGGCTTTAGTTTAAGCCAGATTCTAGTATTGGATTATTGGATTTATACAGTCTCAGTATTTCCGTGTTTTTACGGATGGGAGGGGCATTCTCGTAATTAGTCGAGAAGCTTTTAGAAGAAAGGTGAGGTGTAGAGCTTAGGTGTAAAATGTATTAAATGAATTAGTGACTCATGAGATGATTCATCCAAATGAGTTAATGAAGCAGTTATTGCTTAATGACTCATGTGATGATTCATTGAATGTATTAAATGAAGCATGGTTGTAATTATCATATATGTTTTATTTTATAATCTTTATGCTTCATAATATATATAGAATTGAGTTATAATTCATTTCATTCTCACATACACACTCTCTCTCCTCAAGCTCTCCTCTTCTTCAACCTAATCCTAATCCTTTCATGTGTTTAGATCCCAAGGGTTAGCAAGACTAATAGATCCTTAATCCACTTATATATCTTCTAGGTTACTTGGATTAGCAATCCTAGCCACTTAGTTACCTCAAGTGAGAGGTTAAAGCTTGGGGGAGGAACTCTCGGGCGGATCTTCTATCACATCGAGGAGGCCGACGAGGAGGTGAACAACAAGAACAAGAAGGACTGGTATCTTGAGGTATAATCATCTATCATAGTAGTTTAGCACTTCTAGATAGTTGTTTGTTAGGGTTTAGCAAAGATCCGTAAAGTTAGTCGATATTAATTTGAACAAAATGATTGTTTTACCTATTCCGCCTCCCCGCATCATGTAGGGTGTCTAACGTCGACTTACAGTGGTATCAGAGCCTAGCTAAACCATAACTAACATGTTGGTAAAGTCTTTAGAAATTCGATCGCAAAATAATCCCGAAAATACGACGTTTTCACCTAGGTTCTGCCGATTTTAAAACGGGGTCTAAAAATTTTCAGGGACCCTTAAAATACAAGCAGGGTTTTTTAAGAATTGTGAAGAAATTTAGGATCGTGACTCGACCATACCACCGCGGAACCGCCGTTGATCCAAGCGATCCGCCGCGGATCCGCGGTCGATTTGACACCGAGTCAACCGATATTTGCTCAGTTATTCTTCTGTGTTGATGTTTTGTTTTCTGGGATGTTTTGTTTCTGCTCAGGTTTTATGTGCACAGAGAATTGCTCGGAGTAGATTCATTTGTGTTGCTTGATCAAAATTCTAAGATGTTTGGCTAACTGGATTATATCTGTGTTGTGTTTAATGTGTTCGTAAATCTCCCCTAACTGCTAGTATGTCGGTTAGCAGGGGGTTGCACATTTCTTTAATGGTTTTTACTGGTTTATGAATATGAACTTGTTGGATTGTCGTGAATGGATAGCTGGGGATGTGAGACGAGTGTTTCTTTCATTAAAATGTAAATTGTAATTTGTTGTAATATTCTTTTGCGGGGCACATTCGGGTTGAGGTTGTAGCCACTGTTGTATTATTTCATTTACTGTTTTCTGCTCCTAGGATAGACCCAAGGTAGGGTGCACAAACTACCGGGTACTTTGAAGTGCTTAGTGGCCTACTCACGTCGTTGAGGGAGACCGCTTCACTTCTGGTACTTGATGGGTAGTTTGCCGTACCCGTAGGGGTCTAGGGTGGGGGTTTGGCTATTCATCACGACTGTGTAATCCATCTTTCATTGCAGGCTCAAAAGAAATGCGGATTGCTTGTATATCCAATATGTTCATTTGTGATCTGGAATGCCTATTATTGCGTCTGACGAATGTGCAATATCTATATATGATATCTAGTAGGCGTCATTTATGTTTTGCACCCGCGCTAGCCCAGCCCCCGCTCTGTCGTTAGTTAAGTAACCTAACGGGTGAATGACGGGGCCCAGTGAAGAATGCGGATGGCATAAGAGGACGTTGTATTTTCGTTGTTTTCTGCAATGATAGGTTAATTGATGGGATGCATTATATTAATGCAAAGAAAATAAACCAAAGTTGAATCGTTGGAACAATTTGAAAGAAACCACTCGGTTATTTTAAAACAGAAGATATTTTTTTAATTGCGGAGCTTAAACCACTCCTTTTAAAAGCTATCAGGTTCCTTCGATCATATTAAGTTCACTACATTCACGGTTTCGCCAAAACTATTCGTAGCCCTCCGTCATTTCATTTGGGTATTCAGTAATATTCAAGCTATGTATTTTGACCAACGCCAAGGCATAGTGTTTGGTAGCTGCTGGGTATTCATTTGTTGCATAGATAGATGAGTTGGTTTGGGACAGTCGTACTGCCATTTGGCCAACGTTAGGGGTATGTACGGGTGGGTTCAAATTAACAAGATAATGATGGGTAGAACTTGACATGTGACTTATGACATTTTGACCAACGCCAAGGTCATAAGAGCATGGGACAGAAATCGATATCGGGAATTTCTAAAGAAACTGAAATTTGCTAAGAGTTGCATACCATTTGGAGTGTGATAATTTTGGTAGGATTCCTTCAGCTTTATCACACGATGATATTTGGATCCCGATCCTACTGTGAGTATATGCTACTCATCAGGAGATTTTCTCGCTTAACGATCAATGCTATAAACCAAGTAGGTGTTGAGAAAGGTGTCAGCGGGGCTACGCCCCTAGAGAAAAGAGGTTATTTAATTAAGGAACTTCGCGAAAGCGTCGTAAAACCTCCCTCGAAGTACCGACACCGGCCGGCTGAACGATTAAGCAAGTATTGTACGGTGAGAATAGTCCTGACTAGTTCTTCTTTTATGGTTTGAGGAAGGATTCGAGAAACAGTGGGAGCCATCCTGTTTAGATAAACTAAAAACCACTCTAAACTTTCAAGAGTATCATGCTAAAGTGTTCCCTCTCTCTCTCTCTCTCATTGCAGCGACCCAGAACATGACAGGCCTTAAGTTATTATTAGATAAAAATATTTTGACAGGGCCAAACTATATAGATTGATTCCGAAATGTTAAGATGGTTATTACTTATGACAAATTGGGGTATGTGTAACACCCGAGCCCAATACTACTATTTTCTGTTATTGGTTGAGCATTAGATATTACTCATTTCATTTATCTTGCTTGTTTGGGTCTTACTGTAAAATTTTATCTGGCTAAGTCATTTCTGCATATAACAAATTTTAGCACCTAAAATAAAATTCAAAATATCTATCTTGGCCTACTCGTCACCCCTAGCCGCGTGGTAGCGTCCGTGCGTCGAGTTCTCGTCCCGTTCGGTGAAACGAGTGAGTTTGGACGACTACGCGCGCGTACAGGTGTCCGACTTGGGGGTATGCTTTTTAATCATAAAACATTTCATTTTAAAATTTGGAACCCGCTTAAAATCCTATTATTTGAATTTCGAATTTTTGGACCCAACTCGGGCGCGATTTGGAAATGTTTCATTTAGCGCCAAAATCCCAAATTAATAAAATATTCGAAACCTTATATTATTCTTACTGTTAGTTTTTTTTGATTCTTAAATCTTTAATTCTAAATCTTTTTAACCATTTAAGAATCTCCCTGGTCAATCACGAGGGTTCATAACCCCTTGGGCCCCCTCCATTATTCCTCTCTCTCTATCTCTCTAACGTCTCTCTCTTTCTCTTTCTACCTTTCTCTCTCTCTCTCCCCCTATATATATATAAGTTTCCCCTCACCCTTATTCCTTTCACGAGAACAGTAACCATCGCGAGAACCCATCGCGAACCCTAACCCTAGCCGCCTTCACCGTCGCCGCCGCAGCCCCGACGCCGGCACCAACGCCACCGTCGTCCTCGCCTCCGCCTCCTCTTACCAACCTCGACTTCCCCTCCTTCTCCCCGTGTGCACGGCGCCGCAGCAGAGACCCCGACCAACCCCCGTGCCTTCTCTGTACGGCCGGAGACATCGCCGGCGACCTTCGTCGTCATCACCCACGCCACCTGCAGCGCCTCCTCACCACTTGCACACTCCAGACCCGACCAGCCCCTCTCCATCTCCACTTTCTTTCCCGTTTCCATACCCGCAGCCCTAGCCGTCGCCTGCAACCTCCTCGCCGGCGCCCCACCGCCGTCGACCCCATCGCTGGCACGCCCTCTGCAACACCAGTAAGCCTTCTCTCCCCTTCCTCCTTCCATTCTCCCTTCGGTTTATCTCTTGGCCGTGCATTAACTTTTCCGGTTGTTTTGTCGCTGTTCGCCGGAATCCGGCCGTGCCGGTGACGTGTCCTGACGATCCAGCAGAGTGCTCTGACTCGTGATGTCCCTTGGTTTGTCGTTTGGGTTCAATCCGTGAACCGTGCGTCCGTCGCGTGTTTCCCGCCGACGTTACGTTCCGTTTTTCCCGGTTCGCGACCCATCGAGGCAAGTATCACTTGCTACATGCTATACTATACAATTATATATGTTTGACTCATTAAACCTGCAAAACTTAACTCGGTATAGTTATTTTCTCATTTGGTTGCAATATGACATATATCATTTTACAGTTAACATAGAAATTACAGTTTGCCACTTTTAACCTAAGAACCAAGTTTACCTGTTAATCACATTTTACCGTTTAATAGATTGTGGCACTTTCCCATGTAGTTCTATTACATTCGGATATTCGTATTCAAAGGCTTGATATAACTGTATTGCATCATCATTTAAACCGTTGCCCCGCTAAGGGTGCTCAAAACCTGTTAATATAATAAAACGGCTGCACTATATTAATGCACTATTGTGATTGAATGAACTGCTTATTGTTGTTTAATTTATTGCTTATTTCCTGCTGTTAATCCCCTGTTCGATTATATATCTGTTGTGAGCACGCCTACGATATTGTTACATCTTGACTTGACTTTGTTACACATGATATATATTGATACACCTGACATGGTATTGTACCGTTTACTATTGACTTGACCTGATGTACCATGACCTGACCTGTTACCTGATCTCGTGCCTAATGCCAACAAAACTGACATGTAGTCCTCATGGACCATTCCTGTTGTCTATCCAGACAAACCTGCTGTTACCTGATCCTGTGTTGGCATTAGTTCTTGATTACTGAACACCTGACTCGACATACATAGCTTGGGGGTATAGGGAAATCAAAAGTGTAAACTAAAGTGTAACTTGAAAGGGTATTACTTGATCCGTGGTCCTGGAGGGTAACGGGACATATCCTTTGAGTTACATGGAGGATTACTCAAATTGATTTCAAAGACTTTAGAAGAGAAAACCTGATAGAACAGTTTAGTTACCCACTGCACACTACCCTGCACTGCTTGATTCTCATTATTTGCTACTCTCGTTTATTTCATGTTTATTTTGCATTGCCTGTTACACTGTTCCTATTATACTACTTGATGACATGACGCGCTGACGTCTGGATTTTGCATGGCCCAGATTCCGTACCGCTGTCGCAGTCCGAGCAGGAGTACTTCAGCCAGCAGGCTGAGCTGTGAGGTGTTAGCATTAGTTAGTTTGATTTCCTGCATTTATTTCCTGATGTGAGCCCGCATTATGGGACATACTTTTCAGTTATTTGTATTGGATCATTTGCTTCCGCATTTATTTATTGTTGACTCCTGTTATTCTGGTTTATGGACATGTTTTAGAAAATTTTATGTTGTTCTTGATATCTCTACAGCCGTAATGTGACTGTGGATGGATGCTTCCAACCCACAGGTAGCATGGTTGGCTATGTCACGTGCCCAATCTAACGCACTCTGGGAAGCGTGGCGTGACATGGTTCTTTTGGTATCAGAGATATAGGTTAATTGGGTTGATTCTTTTGTAGTTGGGTATTGTACCCAATGCACGAATCAGAATGCCCGTGTTTAGGAAACATGTCCTGCCACTTTGCCGTTTACCGTTCTTGAATCACATTCTTCCTGGTTATATCTTTTTCGATATGCAAACTTTCTTTGCATATCGACTCGAAAACCTGATTCCTTGTTATCTCTAGGACTTAGGCGACTTGGGTGGAGTTATGTAATTGTGGCTATGATACCGCGGCATAGTTACAATGCGGCACTCTATTTAAGTATCTTGAAGTTCTAGTCTTGATCTATATTCAGAATCTATCATCATGCTAATATTGGGTGTTTTGTTTCAGGAATATGGCCGGTAAGAATTTGAAGATGTGCCAAAGACGTGCGGACAAAGCCGCCATGCGTAGAGTGATAAGGGGATTGCTGGAGAATCTAAAGAGACAGACCGAGATGAAACTGGCGTCTGCATTGAACCAAACGTCTATACGTAGAAGTGTTCCGGTGAACAGACGCAGCGTAGCACCAATGAAGAAAACAATTGTGGGTGATCGGAAAAGAAGCGTGATTTGTAACTACTGCCATGTACCCGGACATGTGCGAAAGGATTATCGTAGGAGGCTGGGACTCTGTTTTGGTTGTGGAGCGGCAGATCATGCAGTTGGTGCCTGTCCGTCGAAGCTTCGTACGAGGGATGATATTCAGAAGCCTCCGCAGAAACCGTTCCAAGGGCAGAAACAGCTGACTCAAGGACCTAATCAGGCTCGAGCTTTTACCTTGACAGCTGGGGAGGCTAAAGCATCAGGAGAAGTGGTTTCAGGTATTCTACTCGTTCATGGTTTTCCCGCAGTGGCATTATTTGATTCTGGTGCATCCCATTGTTTTATGTCATCCAAGTTTATAACTACACACTCGATTGCTTGCACGACCCTGTCTAGTTTCTGGGACATACACACTGGGAATGGGAAAATTGTATCTAGTAGGGAATGTAAAGACTGTACAGTTGTGGTGTGCGGACGGGAGCTTTTTGCAGATTTCTTGGTGATTGATACGGGCAGCTACGAGGTCGTCTTGGGAATGGACTTTCTTGGCACTTTCCACGCTCACATTGACTGTAGGGCAAGGAAGGTAATTTTCCAGATTCCCGGACATCCTGAGTTTACCTTCACTGGGGGAAGCAGTTCTGTCGGGCCAGTTGAGTTTAGGGCTAGGCCGACAAATGTTATTCTTGCAACAATGGATGTTGATAGTAATGAAGAGCCGGCGGTTGTTCGCGATTTTATGGATGTGTTTGAAGATATATCGGGTTTACCGCCGAAGCGAGACGTGGAGTTCGCGATTGACCTTATTCCTGGTGCAGCGCCAGTATCTAAAGCGTATTATCCAATGGCACCGGTAGAGTTAGAAGAAGTCAAGAAACAAGTTGCTGAATTGCTTGAGAAGGGTTGGATTCGAAGCAGCAACTCGCCTTGGGGAGCTTCAGTTCTTCTAGTAAAGAAGAAGGATGGCACGAGAAGGATGTGCATCGACTATCGAGAATTAAACCGGGTGACTATCAAGAACAAGTACCCGATCCCTCGCATTAGAGAACTTTTTGAGCAGCTTAGTGGCGCGAGGGTATTCTCGAAGCTGGATTTGCGATCCGGATATCATCAGGTCCGAGTGAAAGCAGAAGATATTTGCAAGACGGCGTTTCGAACTCGGTATGGACATTACGAGTACTTAGTAATGCCCTTCGGAGTAACGAATGCGCCGGCAATATTCATGGATTTGATGAACCGAATCTTTTCACCGTTCTTGGACCAGTTTATTGTGGTATTCATTGACGATATTCTGGTTTACTCGAAGAGTTTTGAGGAGCATGCTGAGCATTTGAAGATCGCACTGCAGATATTGAGACGGGAGAAATTGTATGCGAAGATGAGTAAGTGCGAATTTTGGCTGGAAGAAGTGAAGTTTCTGGGGCATGCTGTGTCGGGCGATGGAATCGCCGTCGATCCCGAAAAGATTGCAGCAGTTTCGAGATTGGCCGATTCCAAAGAATGTAGCTGAGATAAGAAGTTTCCTTGGATTAGCCGGATATTACAGAAGATTTGTGGAGAACTTTGCTCGTCTGGCAGAACCGTTGACCAAGCTTACGCGCAAGGAGGTACCTTTTGTATGGACGGATAATTATGCGTTAGCTTTTGAGACGTTGAAGCAGAAGTTGATAACCGCCCCTATTCTGACCGTACCAGACAATTCCGGAGGATTGGTGATTCACAGCGACGCATCTGGAAAAGGATTGGGATGTGTTTTGATGCAGCATAGGAAAGTTGTAGCGTACGCATCGAGACAATTAAAGACCCATGAGAAGAATTATCCCACTCACGACTTGGAGCTTGCGGCTGTGATCTTCGCTTTGAAGATTTGGGGACACTACCTTTTGGGCGAGAGAGTCGAAGTTTTTACAGATCACAAGAGTTTGAAGTATGTGTTCACTCAGAAGGAGTTGAATATGAGGCAGCGTAGATGGTTGGAGCTGATGGCCGACTACGACCTTGATCTTAAATACCATCCGGGAAAGGTTAACGTCGTGCCGGATGCGCTTAGTCGGTTACCAGCAATACAGGTGTTAACTACACAGAGGGAGATCATTGCAGATTTTCGAAGATTTGACTTGGAAGTTGTGCTACCGCGTTCTATGGGACAGTTGATGCAGTTGCAGGTACAGTCGTCCTTGGTTGAGAAGATTAAAGCAGCACAATCGCAGGATCCTAGACTGCAAAAGTTTCGAGAGCAGGTTGAAGCCGGACTACGAACAGATTTACTGGTCCACGAAGATGGTTCGTTGAGGTATGGTAGCTGTTTGTGTGTGCCAAAGGGGGATGTTCGTGAAGAGCTTATGAGGGAGGCACACAGTTCAGCTTATTCTATACATCCAGGAGGTACAAAGATGTACCGTGATATTCGACAGCATTTCTGGTGGGAAGGAATGAAACGGGAGATTGCTCGCTTCGTGGCTAAGTGCTTGGTATGTCAGCAAGTCAAGGCTGAACACCAAAGGGTTGCTGGTTTGTTGCAACCACTTCCGATTCCTCAGTGGAAGTCGGAACATATAACCATGGATTTCGTGACGGCTTTACCGCGGAGTCCAAAAGGCAACAATGCAGTATGGGTGATTATCGATCGATTGACCAAGGCAGCTCACTTTATTCCTTTCCGGGTTGGTCAATCAACAGAGACTTTGGCAGAACGGTACATGCAGGAGATTGTAAGACTGCATGGCGTACCGGTGAGCATCGTGTCCGATCGGGACACTCAGTTCTTATCACACTTCTGGAGGAGTTTACAGGAAAGTTTGGGGACTCGATTGAAGTTTAGCACAGCTTATCATCCTCAAACTGATGGTCAGTCGGAGAGAACGATCCAAACTCTTGAAGACATGTTGAGAGCATGCATGTTGGACTTCAAGGGTTCATAGGAGGATCACCTACACTTGGTGGAGTTTTCTTACAACAATAGTTTCCAAGCAACTATCCAGATGGCTCTGTTTGAGGCTTTGTATGGTCGTAAGTGCCGTTCACCTGTTTGTTGGGATGATGTTGGTGAACGAAGATTATTGGGACCAGATTTGGTGGTACAGACAGTTGAGAAGGTTAACACTATCAGAAAGCATATGAAGGCAGCTCAAGACAGACAGAAAAGTTGGGCTGACACGTCAAGAAGACCTCTAGAGTTCGCCGTGGGTGATTTGGTATTCTTGAAGATATCACCGACTAGAGGGGTGATTCGTTTTGGGAGTCGAGGGAAGCTTAGTCCTCAATTCGTTGGACCCTTCGAGATTTTGGAGCGCGTTGGAGAGGTAGCGTACCGTTTGGCGTTACCGCAGTCCTTGGCAGGTGTGCACGATGTGTTTCATGTATCTCAACTACGAAGGTATGTTCGAGATGAAACACACGTCTTGGATCATTCGGAGTTAACTGTACGGGAAGACCTAACTTTTGAGGAGCGACCGGTTGAAATCATGGATCGAAGGAAAAAGGTTCTTAAGAACAAGGTTATCCCCCTTGTGCTAGTTTCTTGAGGTAATCGATCGCATGGAGAGTCCACTTGGGAGCGAGAAGACGAGATCCGACAGAAGTTTCCTCACCTTTTCCTGTAGTTTTCTATCTTGTATTCTTGGAATTTCTAGGACGAAATTCTTTTGTAGTTGGGTATAATGTAACACCCGAGCCCAATACTACTATTTTCTGTTATTGGTTGAGCATTAGATATTACTCATTTCATTTATCTTGCTTGTTTGGGTCTTACTGTAAAATTTTATCTGGCTAAGTCATTTCTGCATATAACAAATTTTAGCACCTAAAATAAAATTAAAAATATCTATCTTGGCCTACTCGTCACCCCTAGCCACGTGGTAGCGTCAGTGCGTCGAGTTCTCGTCCCGTTCGGTGAAACGGGCGAGTTTGGACGACTACGCGCGCGTGCAGGTGTCCGACTTGGGGGGATGCTTTTTAATCATAAAACATTTCATTTTAAAATTTGGAACCCGCTTAAAATCCTATTATTTGAATTTCGAATTTTTGGACCCAACCCGGACACGATTTGGAAATGTTTCATTTAGCGCCAAAATCCCAAATTAATAAAATATTCGAAACCTTATATTATTCTTACTGTTAGTTTTTTTTTATTCTTAAATCTTTAATTCTAAATCTTTTTAACCATTTAAGAATCTCCCTGGCCAATCACGAGGGTTCATAACCCCGTGGGCCCCCTCCATTATTCCTCTCTCTCTATCTCTCTAACGTCTCTCTCTTTCTCTCTCTACCTTTCTCTCTCTCTCTCCCCTATATATATATAAGTTTCCCCTCACCCTTATTCCTTTCACGAGAACAGTAACCATCGCAAGAACCCATCGCGAACCCTAACTCTAGCCGCCTTCACCGTCGCCGCTGCAGCCCCAACGCCGGCACCAACGCCACCGTCGTCCTCGCCTCCGCCTCTTCTTACCAATCTCGACTTCCCCTCCTTCTCCCCGTGTGCACGGCGCCGCAGCAGAGACCCCGACTAACCCCCGTGCCTTCTCTGTACGGCCGGAGACATCGCCGGCGACCTTCGTCGTCGTCACCCACGCCACCTTCAGCGCCTCCTCACCACTTGCGCACTCCAGACCCGACCAGCCTCTCTCCATCTCCACTTTCTTCCCCGTTTCCATACCCGCAGCCCTAGCCGTCGCCTGCAACCTCCTCGCCAGCGCCCCACCGCCGTCGACCCCATCGCTGGCACGCCCTCTGCAACACCAGTAAGCCTTCTCTCCCCTTCCTCCTTCCATTCTCCCTTCGGTTTATCCCTTGGCCGTGCATTAACTTTTCCGGTTGTTTTGTTGCTGTTCGCCGGAATCCGGCCGTGCCGGTGACGTGTCCTGACGATCCAGCAGAGTGCTCTGACCCGTGAGGTCCCTTGGTTCGTCGTTTGGGTTCAATCCGTGAACCGTGCGTCCGTCGCGTGTTTCCCGCCGACGTTACGTTCCGTTTTTCCCGGTTCGCGACCCGTCGAGGCAAGTATCACTTGCTACATGCTATACTATACAATTATATATGTTTGACTCATTAAACCTGCAAAACTTAACTCGGTATAGTTATTTTCTCATTTGGTTGCAATATGACATATATCATTTTACAGTTAACATAGAAATTACAGTTTGCCACTTTTAACCTAAGAACCAAGTTTACCTGTTAATCACATTTTACCGTTTAATAGATTGTGGCACTTTCCCATGTAGTTCTATTACATTCGGATATTCGTATTCAAAGGCTTGATATAACTGTATTGCATCATCATTTAAACCGTTGCCCCGCTAAGGGTGCTCAAAACCTGTTAATATAATAAAACGGCTGCACTATATTAATGCACTATTGTGATTGAATGAACTGCTTATTATTGTTTAATTTATTGCTTATTTCCTGCTGTTAATCCCCTGTTCGATTATATATCTGTTGTGAGCACGCCTACGATATTGTTACATCTTGACTTGACTTTGTTACACATGATATATATTGATACACCTGACATGGTATTGTACCGTTTACTATTGACTTGACCTGATGTACCATGACCTGACCTGTTACCTGATCTCGTGCCTAATGCCAACAAAACTGACATGTAGTCCTCATGGACCATTCCTGTTGTCTATCCAGACAAACCTGCTGTTACCTGATCCTGTGTTGGCATTAGTTCTTGATTACTGAACACCTGACTCGACATACATAGCTTGGGGGTATGGGGAAATCAAAAGTGTAAACTAAAGTGTAACTTGAAAGGGTATTACTTGATCCGTGGTCCTGGAGGGTAACGGGACATATCCTTTGAGTTACATGGAGGATTACTCAAATTGATTTCAAAGACTTTAGAAGAGAAAACCTGATAGAACAGTTTAGTTACCCACTGCACACTACCCTGCACTGCTTGATTCTCATTATTTGCTACTCTCGTTTATTTCATGTTTATTTTGCATTGCCTGTTACACTGTTCCTATTATACTACTTGATGACATGACGCGCTGACGTCTGGGTTTTGCATGGCCCAGATTCCGTACCGCTGTCGCAGTCCGAGCAGGAGTACTTCAGCCAGCAGGCTGAGCTGTGAGGTGTTAGCATTAGTTAGTTTGATTTCCTGCATTTATTTCCTGATGTGAGCCCGCATTATGGGACATACTTTTCAGTTATTTGTATTGGATCATTTGCTTCCGCATTTATTTATTGTTGACTCCTGTTATTCTGGTTTATGGACATGTTTTAGAAAATTTTATGTTGTTCTTGATATCTCTACAGCCGTAATGTGACTGTGGATGGATGCTTCCAACCCACAGGTAGCATGGCTGGCTATGTCACGTACCCAATCTAGCGCACTCTGGGAAGCGGGGCGTGACAGTATGTCCTTACTACAAAGGCCCCTGCCGTCCCAGGTCCTGAATCCAGTGTCGCGGATAAGGAAATCCGCAAGACCTGGGAGTTAGACCGAGCGAAGGCCAAGTGTATCGTACTAGCCTCTATGAATAATGAACATCAGAGGAGGCACGAGAATATGGATCTAGAATCCATATTTCTCCACACCAAGGAACTGTATGGAGAACAATCTCGTATAGCTAGATACGAGACCTCGAAGAACTTGTTTCAATCGAGGATGGCCGCCGGATCATCTGTAGGGGAACATGTCCTTAAGATGATTGGCTATATTGAAGAGCTCACAGACCTCGGGACAACATTAGAGAACGAGCTGTATACAGACTTGATTCTCCAGTCCCTTCCTTCCACCTACGCCCAGTTTATCTTGAATTTCAACATTCAAGGTAAAGAAGTTGAACTTCCAGAACTCCTTAACATGTTGAGGAGTGCAGAGGGCACCTTGCAGAAAGCAAGGGAAACACCCACTATGTTTCTTCGTGGTGCTTCCTCTTCCAGGTCCAAGGCAAGGGCCAAAGGATGGAAGAAGAAGGCCGCTACCAAACCAAGAGGTGGTGTTGGTAAGGTGGGAGTCAAGGGAAAAGCAAAGGTTGTGATGCCAGTAGTAGCAAAGGACGAGTGCTTCCACTGTCGTAGGAAAGGCCATTGGAAGAAAGATTGCAAAGCTTGGATTGCCAAGAACCAGGACCCGAGGCAAGTTGTGGCTTCGGCTTCAGGTGTGTTTGTAATTGAAAATTGTCTGTCAATCAACTCTACTTCCTGGGTATTGGATACCGGATCAGGATCTGATATATGCAATTCATTGCAGGCACTCAGAAACTGTAAAGTGCTGAAGGTTGGTGATATGACCCTCCAGGTTGCTAACGGAGCTAGCGTGAATGCTATGCCCGTAGGGGATTATCACCTTGGATTGACGAGTGGACATATTTTGGTTTTGCGCAACTGTTTTTGTGTACCTAGTTTAACGTGTAATATCATATCAGTATCGTTGTTATCAAAAGAAGGTTTTGATTTCATGTTTGTAAGCGATGTTGTTAACATCCACCTTAATCATGGTTTGATTGGGTCCGGTACACTAGATAACGGTATATACGTGTTAAACCAATTACAGATTTTCAATGTCCAGAACACACTAAAAAGAAAATCTCCAGATATAAATCAGGCTTTCTTATGGCATTGTAGACTAGGTCGCATCAATGAGACAAGGTTAACTAAGTTACATAGAGAAGGATATTTGGATCCGTTCGAATATCAATCTTATACCACTTGTCAATCATGTCTCAATGGAAAGATGACAAAGACTCCATTCACTGGACATGGAGTAAGAGCGAGTGAGCTCTTAGGACTCATACACAGTGATGTATGTGGTCCAATGTCTACACATGCAAGAGGCGATTTTTCATATTTCATTACTTTTACGGATGATTACTCTAGGTATGGATTCATTTTCTTGATGAAACATAAATCCGAGGCCTTTGAGAAATTCCGAGAATATAAGAATGAAGTAGAAAACCAAACCGGCAAAAGTATCAAGACACCGAGATCTGATCGATGTGGTGAATACTTAAGTGCCGAGTTCCTGGGTTACCTAAAAGAGAAAGGAATTCTCTCTCAGCTTACTCCTCCATACACTCCACAACATAACGGTGTATCGGAGAGACGGAACCGAACCCTATTGGATATGGTACGTTACATGATGAGTAATGTTGAGTTACCGCGATCTTTCTGGGGTTATGCACTAGAATCAGCTGCATATCTTTTGAACAGGGTTCTTACCAAGACTGTGCCTACCACACCATATCAGATGTGGAGTAGGAAGAAACCCTATCTTCAGTATCTGAAGATATGGGGATGTCCAGCTTTTGTTAAAAAGCAGCATGCGGACAAACTCGAGGCACGATCAGTACAGTGTAAGTTTGTGGGATATCCAAAGAACTCCAAGGGGTATTTGTTCTATTACGCAGAGGAACAAAAGGTTTTTGTTTCTCGTAATGCCCATTTTCTAGAACAGCAGTTTTTAGAAAAGGAAACAAGTGGGAGCGCAATAGAACTGGAAGAAATTCCAGAACCACAAACTACTACTGAAAGTTTGGTAGAACCAGTAGTTCCAGAAGAACAGGATATTCCCGCACCCCTCCGCAGGAGTAGTAGGCCGTCTCATCCACCTGATAGATACTACGGTTTTCTCATAGACGGGGATAGAGAGGATTGCGTCATTGATAATGATGAACCTACTAGCTTCCAGCAGGCCGTCCAGAGCAGCGACTCAGTAAGATGGCTAGATGCAATGCAGAATGAGATGGAGTCCATGTACACCAACAAAGTATGGACTTTGGACTTTGCTCCAGATGGGGTAAAACCCGTAGGATGCAAGTGGATCTTCAAGAAGAAGATTGGTGTAAATGGACGGGTGGAAACCTATAAGGCTAGACTTGTTGCAAAGGGTTTTCGTCAAAGACCTGGTTTGGACTATGACGAAACTTTTTCTCCAGTAGCTATGCTCAAATCCATTCAGATCCTTCTTTCCATTGCCGCCTTCCATGATTATGAGATCTGGCAGATGGACGTAAAGAAGGCTTTTCTAAATGGTAATTTAGAAGAGTGCGTCTATATGGATCAGCCAGAAGGTTTCAATCAGAGTGGGAGCAGCGGGAAAGTGTGCAAGTTGCTTAAGTCTATTTATGGACTAAAGCAGGCGTCGCGGAGTTGGAACATCTGTTTTGATGAAACGGTCAAAGAATATGATTTTATCAAAAATCCAGATGAACCATGTATATATAGTAAAATTGTAGCACGAACTGTCGTATTCCTCATCTTATACGTGGATGACATTCTCTTAATAGGAAATGACATTCCTATGCTACAATCTGTCAAAGGATTCTTGTCACACAGTTTCTCCATGAAAGACCTGGGTGATGCCTCTAACATTCTGGGGATCCAGATCTATCGTGATAGATCTAAGAGGATGATGGGACTTTCGCAGTCCAGGTATATCAACACTATACTGAAAAGATTCAGTATGGAAGATTCTAAGCGCGGTAATTTACCGGCTTGTCACGGAATCACCCTCTCCAAAGAGATGTCTCCCAAGACTGATTTGGAAAGGGATCGCATGTCAGTTATACCCTACGCTTCTGCGGTAGGCTCTATAATGTATGCGATGTTGTGTACCAGACCAGATGTAACTTACTCACTAAGCATGGTGAGCCGGTATCAGTCAGACCCAGGGGAGAAGCACTGGATAGCAGTAAAGAACATTCTCAAGTACCTGAGAAGGACTAAGGATATGTTCTTGGTTTACGGTGGAAAAGACCTCCAGATCGAGGCTTTTGCTGACTCCAGCTTCCAGAGTGACAAGGATGACTCCAAGTCCATGTCTGGTTATGTCTTTACCCTCAATGGAGGGGCGGTGTGCTGGAAGAGTTCCAAGCAGGACACCGTTGCTGACTCGACGATGGAAGCAGAGTATATCGTTGCTTGCGATGCCGCAAAAGAAGCAGTCTGGATGAAGAAGTTCCTAACAGAACTTCAGGTGGTTCCATCCATTGTTGATCCAATACCTCTATATTGTGACAACAACGTGGCTATAGCTTTAGCGAAGGAACCTAGGTCCCATCAGAAGTCCAGACACATCTTAAGGCGGTATCACTTGATCAAGGAGATCATAGATCGCCAGGAGATCGAGATCCGGAGAGCTGCTACAGAGGAGAACACTGCAGATCCATTCACAAAGGCCTTACCTCAGATACAGTTCGAGAGGCTATTCGAGATGATAGGTCTAGTGCAAGTGGGAGATTGTTAGTGTATATACCCTAGGGGCCATTATTGTATCATACTAGTTTGTATATTACTTAATGGAAGCTTGGGATATTCACAGTTGTATTAACAGTCTTACTCAACATAGTAGTATGCTACTTGGTTTATATCTATCTTAATATGTGTATATGTTTCTTTTAGCATATCACGAATACATATTGATAGAGCCATTAGGATCTTGCTTGACTACCAGCGTTGTGATGGCAGTCACACTAGTGGGAGCTGGGTAGTCTATAAGCACATCCTTTTTCAGGTCCCTAGTCGTAGGATTATCGAGACAGGGCATCGATACTCCGGAGTAGACTAGTGTATACGCTTCTCATCCCAACAGGGGAGATGGTCTCTTCCACAGCCATTAGTACATTGTACTGGAGATAGTATGCAGGTGCTCGTTGGGTTATGGGTACATCGGACATGACTCGCAGGGAACTGTTGGTTGGTATTATACCCGTCGTCAGTTAACAGTTCCCAGGTGACATGAGTACAGCATAGTCCGTAGACTTGACACTGCTGCTTCGCCTCGACTGTGTTCCCACTGTTCTTAGATTGCTACCCTACCACGGCTCAAAGGAATCGTGCAAACAGGTAGCAGTTGGGTGCAGTCCCGAAGCACTTGGAGGCAGTGGCAGTTAGAAAGGATTCGTCTCTCCCGGTATTGGGAGTTGATATCGTACTGTGTTTGGAGAGCCATTACGCAAAGTCCCTGGCCAGGGCAAACGAGATTTACTGGTTGGATTTCCAGTAGCTTCTCAAGGTGTAATGGGCTCCGACACGACTTATACAGCTTTTAGGGGATTGACGCTTGCCGCCCCCTAGGCCCGATATGCGATAGTCTTAGACGAACAGACCGGACTGTATGGAGATTGTCACATCAGGCTCAGTAGGAGTTCGGATGGGTTTCCTCATCGGTCTTCTTATCGACATCTACCTAGGGACCGTTACGTACAACTAGTACTGCTTGTGGCCTGTGGTTAAACCCACTGCCAGCGCAGTGTCGAGTCTTTAGAGTCCCACACAGAGAGTTTCCCTGCTTCATGCGAAACGATATAGAGGTCGTATGGTTTTACGACAAGGTTCGGACATATACGTGTACTTGTGTACGTATGATGTTCGGACAGATTTTACTAGCGGGCTTTAGTTTAAGCCTGATTCTAGTATTGGATTATTGGATTTATACAGTCTCAGTATTTTCGTGTTTTTACGGATGGGAGGGGCATTCTCGTAATGTCACGACCCAAAATTGGCCCGTGACGGCCTAATACTACGCAACGCCTAAAGATGTAACGCAGTAAAAGAAAGCCAAAACCCAGAAATCTAAACCATAAAAATACGGAAATATAATAAAAGTATTTTGAAACATTTGAAATCACAACCCAAATTCTTTAAAAGTCCCACTTTCTTTCTTTAAAAGTTTGGCAACACCCCTTTGTAAAAACTAGCCCAAAGACGGAAAACAATCACATCATAAGTATACGACGCCGTAGTGAAGAAATAAGAGACAATAGGAAGGAAACTGTATATAAAAGGCAACAAATCCACAAATAATATACAATATCGTCCTCACCAAGTCTCTAAGTCAACAACATAATAGTAGATGGAGAGTACAAGATACAACGAATGTACAATACAAATTACAGATAACCACCAAAACCCACCTAAGCAAAATAGTACTGTGAGATGATGCGGTATCTGTAGCAAAAGATAATAGCTGAATAGCTGAATAGCTGAATAGCCTGCCTCGACTACTCTGGGGAACAACCTGAAACACCTGTGGCACAACGGGGGTGAGTTGCCAACTCGTGAATAGTAGATAACATATGCATGTAATCGCAGAAATGTACGTACAGCATGAATCTAAGATATACAATTTACAGTAGTAACAGGTCATGAGAATGCAGAATAATGGAAAGTACACTAACAGGTACAATCAATATATGAAGCAATAATAAGGTGATAATAGTATGCAATAACTATGCAATAGGGATATGAGAAAGTAGATATGCAGCAATCATAAGGGTACACTAACAGGTACTACCAATATGAAACCGTGCATAAGTGAATAGGTATGAGGTATGGAGTGAAATATGTCATTCCCACGGAAACCTGATATCGTGGTAGGGTCACAATCCATTAAGACATTCAAATCCCAATTCCTCAAATCCGCCTCCAAATTGGGCTCTCATATCAAATAAGTCTCACATATCTCCAATGTACAATATCGAGTAATCTCCTATATCCCGAATGTACAAATCGACGATCTCATAGGTATCCTGTATCCAATCTCAATGAATCACCTAATATCCCAAATCATATCTCAAGTAAGATTCTAGCATCCTAAATATTTATATATATGCAGAAATAAATATGATGGGGTCAATACACATATATTATCGTCCCACTCCACTAATATTGGTGTAAGGGTATATATAACAACGGCTAAATCCCCTGTTATATATACAAAGGTGTTAAAGAAATATCATGAAAACCATGTGCCAAGCATCGACACAGAAATCCTGATCACGTATTATACGCTATCCCGAAAGCACGAGTGCCTAGCTCTGACCCTCACCTTTCGACGTATGCATACGTACATGACTCCCAACGGTGTCTCCGTGATCCCCCGCCGAGTCATGGGTACTGTCACCGGTAGGTACTTACCCGCCTCCAGGCTCAATCGGCAAAGTCCATCGATCTTCTTGCCGAGGGGAACCATACCGGGCCTCACCATGTACCCTCTACGGCCTCGACGCCTCCTCGTAGGGGTATATATAAATCAACACCGATAAAACTCATGGTGGATGCGCAAATATCATATCAAGGAAACCAGGTTTTTCAATGTATGCATAATTTCATGAACTCCCGCGGTTCCCAAATCCAGAAAACATCATCTAAAATCCCAATAAACAATGTGCAAATTCAGGAATAAAGATATGCGATATATCTGAAATGCGAGCATATAAAAGAGAATATGTAGCTGAAACCAGATGTATGCGAAATCAATAAGGTACAGCTAAGTATAGTTGTCTACCTATAAGTAAAAGATGTCGTATACCCCCTGGGTATAAGTAGAATATGAAGGATACCCCCCTGGGTATAAGTAAAATATGTGCAGGGAGGTATACCTGTAGCTGTATCGCAAGGTGTAGATGTACCTATCACTAAGGGTAAGATACACTATAGGTATACCGATAAGCTAGATGTCATGTATGATAAGCAACATAGTATCTATAAGGTGCTTGTGTGTGACATGGCAATTATTGACGGTGTGTGTGTAGCATACAATCCGTGCTCGTGCAACATGAACCGTCAATAATATGTGCAGTGTCCTACGGCTGCTAGTCACAGTACAACTATATCAAGGAAATAAAGTAAAGGCGCAATTCTAACAATGACGTAGAATATGCGACAAGTATTAGAATCCTATCCCAGACGCATAACGCCATGCGGGCGATTCCCCTGTAGATGTTAAATCTACTCACCTACGCTCCACGCTAGGTGAATCCTACCATCTGCTCCCCCCTGTAGCAGTGTCCGTAGTCCCTGCCTACAAACCTGCAAATAAGACATGGAAATCATATATAAGCCAAATATTCCGTAAAACGCGATATCGAACCAAAACGACAAACTCGCGTCGCGAACTAAACGCGCGTGTGCACGATACGCTGAATCGTGTATATACGCGTCTAAAACCATCGCGATACGCTGCGATATGCCGGATCACAGAACCCACTCACGTATCGCGCAAACACAACGGACTAGAAATACGATATATGATCCCAGATTTTCCTACAGGTCAAATCTTATAAAACTAGACATGCCAAAATACTAGGCAACACAGCAGAGTACCCTACCCAAAATCCCAACACTCTTTCCCCCTACTTGGCCGCAAATTGCGGCCAAACCTAAGAAAACTGCGGCCTAGGTAGGGAATTAGGGGCTCGTGTTCAGGTGGTGGTATCTAGACCTAGTGTACATGCCCCAGTTTTCTCAATTTTAACCTGGAGGTCCCGGGTCAAAAGCAGATCACAGAAAGCCAATATATCGCTTTAAAAACACCAATTGCACTAAAAAGGAAACTCTATGGTATTTTAGTGAAATCTGGGTTATTTCTCAGTTGAAGTGACCCTAATAACACTAAAATAAGTTAGGTTATCTAACACACTCTTCACTTAATCAACATTCCACACCAATCACCATAATCTAGCACTAAACTCATAATTAATACAAACCGACACCAATTGACACAAGAGCTAAGCAACTAGGGGATTGGGTTCAGAAATATACCCTATGGAACCCTAAGAAGCAGGTGAAGAGGTGTATGGAGAGGATGAGGGTTGCTACTGCTGCTGGGGGCCCTGTTGCTGTTGCCAGATGCTGCTGCTGCTAGGCTGCTGCTGCTTGCTGCTGATGTTCTGCTGCTGTTGCTGCTTCTGGTATTGTTGCTGAAGCCTCTGCTTCTCTTCTGCTGCTGGAGAAGCTGCTGGTGGTGTGTGTGTGTGTGTGTGTGTGTGAGGAATGAGAGTGAGAGAATGAGAGCAATGAGTGAGAATGAGAGAACACCAACAAGTCAACCCCCTCCTCTCTCTCTCTTCTCATTAAATGAAGGCATGGGCAAGCCATCATGCCTCATAATGCTCCCTCTCTCTCTCTCACCAAGTCAACATTCAACCAAAATAAAACCCTTTTTAAATTCATTTTCTTTTTTAAAACAATCATCATACTTAAAACCCAAAACACTTTAAACAAAACTATAAAGCTAGATTAGGGGAAATGATTAGTTAACCATGATTGCTAATCATGCTTAACCCCAAATTACAACCCTAGTTATCATGCACAAGTGTGTGCAAGCCTAGGAAAATTCTAATAAAATACTCAATAAATAAGATAAAATATTTAAAAACCAAATTGGTAAACTTTTAATTAAAAACCATATATTAAAATATAATTAGCCACAAAACACATTCTATGGTGTTACAGTGTTGTGTGTGTGTGTATTTAGAGGACAGTCTTGCTCGACATGATAGTATGCTATCTGGTTTCTCTTTATCATATATTCACTTGATCATGTTTTTTTACTCATTTGGTACATGTTGATAAAGCCCTGAGGATATTGGCTTGATTACTGGGATTATGATGTGGATCATACTAGTGGGACACATATAGTTTATAAGCATATCCTTGAAATGTTCCTAGTTGTAGGTATATCGAGACAGGGCATCGATATTCCAGTGTAGACTAGCGTATACCATTCTTGTTCCATATGATGGGCGATGGATGATCCCATATCCATCTGGTGTGCTGACACCAAAGATTGTATACGGGTGCTCAGTGAGACTGGGTACACTGAACGGACTCACCGAAAACTCCTATGTGGTATTATATCATACGTCGGATAGCAGTTCTTAGGTGACACTGGTACAGGTTAGTCTGTAGACCCGAGATCGCCATAAAGTCTTGTGTGTCCTCTTACTGTATCTTGATCTCCACCCTACTACGGCTCTACTGAGTCGTACAAACAGGTGGATTTTGGGTACAGTCCTGAGGCACATGGAGGCAATGAGCGATAGGAGGGGTTTCGTCTCTCCCGGTATTGGGGGTTGATGTTGCGCTGTGTACGATTGGCTATAACAGGAAGTCCCTGGCCAGGGCTGCTGAGATATTACTGATAAGTGTTATCAGTAGTTTTTCGATCTGTTGTAGACCATATACCGGCATGATTTATTGAGTTATTGGGGTCGACGATTCCATCCCTAGACTTGATATGCAGCATATCTGACGAAGAGACCGGACTGTACGGTAAGTATTGCCAGATGGATTGACGGGAGTTTTGACAGATTCGCTTGTTCTTCTTCTGATCGCTCAATGCCCGGATGGCCGTTACGTTTAGCTGACCGCTTGCGGCTTGTAGGTGTTTGATGTGATCATCACCTACTGCTGGCGTATTGACGAGTCTTAGAGTCCCACACAGAAGTTTCCTAGCTCAGGCAAAACGATGTGATGTGCATATGAGATATGCGTGGGAGCTCGATTAAATACGTGTATGAGATACCGTATGTTAATCGGGTGTTTACTATTTGTCGGGTCGTATGTGATATGACCGGTTTATTAAATCAAATGTTGATTTAATAACGACTTTTAGCTCACTTTTATTAAACCCTTTTTCTTTTGATGGATGCATGCATGTATATGTACATGTTGATATGCATACACATATACATACATGCATATGTATCATGGTTGTTGATATATTGAAGATGGCAATGCAAGACTCACATGGTTCATATTAATATATAGATTTTTATTTTAAGATAAAAGATAAAGGAAATTAACTAATGACTCATTTCTTTACGAATGACGCATAGCTTCCACACTCTTCTTTGTTTGACCATTGACTAACCCATGGTTAATTTCCTTTGTTCTTTAACTCATCACAAAATATCTAGATATTTATATTAACCATGGTTTGTTGTGAGAGTGTCTCACATATATATATATATCCTTTTGTTTTATTTTTAAAACATAAGAATTATCATTATCTTCAAAAAAAAGCTTTGTCATCTTCATCTTCCTCCTTCTTCAAGCTCTTTTGAGATTTGTTTAGAGTGATGAAAAGAAAAAGAGAGGGTTTTTAAGTAAGAACATAAATCACTTTATCATCCTACACATCTCTAGCTCTCTTGTGTAGGGTGTTTGCTCCACGGATTTGAAAGAACAAGTGAAGCAACAAGCTTTGAAAAGGACTTCGGGTGGATCGTCGTGGACTCGGAAGTGTTCAAGTGAGCCGTTCCAAACTCTAGGAAATCCAAGGAGTCACTCAAGGAGGTCTACAAAGGTTGTAGTCTCACCACTTAGTGATAGAATAACTTTAGTATGTGATACTATTAGTTGTTACTCAGTATTTCTAGTTCGATTCCTAGTTAAGTTTGCTTAGCACCTCTTAAAATTTAAATTGTGGCATGTGTGATGCTTCCAAACCCTATATGAGGTGATAAGGAAACCCTACAGGATGGTATCGGTATGTACTAGACTTTAGATCAGTACCCTAGTTCATGATATTATGATGATGATACCATATGAATAATGTGTTATATGAGATATCCGACCCGTACCCCAATTTTGGGATGCCGTACGATGGATTTACCGTACGAGATATAATTATGATAATAGATCTGCACTCATGACTCGAGAATGTCGTATTATATATATTTTATCGTACGTAACGCTATTGAGGCGGGATCACCGATTACTAGATATATCGACTCAAATTTAGGTGGATTTCCTTACCCTTTTGATTAGTCTCTTAGTTTTGTCCTGTAGTTTACTTAGTAGATGTTAGACTGGGCTCGAGTCATACTTATTTTCAAAACTAGCGAATCGTGAGTATTTTAAAGACAGGCCAAGGGATACTACGGATATTTCAAAGGACGTACCTTTTCTTAAAAACACCGCAGCCCTTATTTTCTAAACACCACGATTCGTGTTATTTCAAATGCAAAAACTATATGACTCGTATGTATAATGTAGATTCTTTATTGTTGCGTTTACTATTCATTTTTCGTATATTCTTGCTATTCGCATCGCATTGCATACTTAAATGTGTTTTTATTGTTATTATGAACCCATACCGTCAGGACACCAGCACTATTACCGATAATGCGTATGTCCACGAACACTTGCTTGCCGGCTCACACACATCATCATCGGTAATTGCCTTGTCACGTACACTTTAGAGAATATTACCTTATTGATATCGCTTATTAGCTGATAGTTCCGATATATCATTACTGTGCTAGTTTAGATATTGCATTCTTTACATAGATACCCGTGCATGTATACATATTCATTGCATGCAATATTATGGGGCTTTATGCCGGTAATTCACTATTTATTTACTTTTGAGATTGAGATTTTGGATTTCCATGAGATTTTTGGATTTGGAGAAACCGCAAGGATTTTATAAACTCATTATCATTTTAAAGATAGAAATTTGCGGTTTTCTCGTGATATGATTTGAAAGGTGTCCACCATGAGTTTTCTCGGCTCTTGAGCGGTATCATACACCCGATTCGAGGAGGAGGAGGAACCGTCTGCGGGTGCATGGTGGATCCGGTGCGGTACCCTGGGACAAGATGGTCGCAGATGATGGCGTTGAGCCCGGCAGGGGAGCACTACTGACCGGTTATTTGTGACGCGGCGGATATCTGAAGGATACCGACGTAGTCGTGAGATATTTATGATTTGGGCCAGTCCGGATTGTCGGAGCCTGAAATATTGAGATATTGATATTTTATGATATGGGCCAGTCCGGATTGCCGGAGCCCGAGATATCGAGATATTGGGATATATGTTTTGTGTCGATGCTTGACACGGATTCTATATTTATTTCATTGATGATACTTCGGTTTTTATACAGAAATCTCACTGAGATATGAAACAGCTTTCTCATTTGAAATGTATTCTGTTTCATTCATAATGCATTCGTATACCATATTTGTGACATGTTACTACTTGAGGCACTGACACAAGCACTTGGTATTATACTGATGTTAGATGGTTACCTGATCATTATTAGATGCTTCAGGTTATATATTTTATGAGGATATATTATGGTATGACCTAGGATAGAGTCATACATGCGATTTCTGCTCGGTGATGTTTTCTCCTCATGAGTTGGCAACTCACCCCCGTTGTGCCACAGTTTCTTGCAGGTTTTGCCGTACAGGTTTCCTTGGTGGCTTTGCTGGCACACTGCTTCCTTCCGGGTGATTGCTTTGGTAGGTGGGTTCACTTGTATCGTGACCACCGTAGTTTTTGTATTTATTTCAGTTGTATCTAGTAACTCCATCAACCAGACTTATATATTGATAGACTTAGAAGACCAGTGTATATTCTTTCGACCTTAGAGTCGCGCTTGTATTATTATGGTTTTCTGGTGGATATTGGTTTTCTTCTGAATTTTGATCTCGCCCTTCAGCGTTGTATATTATATTGCTTGCGTGGTTGTGTCCGCTAATTGGCGAAGAGCTAGCTCTCGCTTGGGGATGCCTTTATTCATTATGTATATTATTCATGTTTGTACCCGTTTGGGGCCAGTATTTACAAAGGAGACTCTGCCGAATTTTTCGGGAAAATATGATGTTGCTTTTAAATATTTAATGCCATTTATTTAATTTAAACCACTTGCTTTAAACAAGTTTTCCTTCACTTCTTATTTAACATGGTTTAGATTTCTGGGTTTTTGGCTTACTTGAATTAGGTGGGGTCCTATAGACTTCACATGATTCAAGTGCCAGTCACGTGCTATTTCGGGTCGTGACAATATCATTAAAACTAACCTCCACACATTAAAATATTCATAATATTTATTATTTTAATTATTTAACTTCCCAAAAATAATATTTTATTTTTCTGAAATATTACAGATATGCTACGAACTTACAGATATGATTAAAGGTTTTAGTATTTGATGATATGATAAAAGATGACATTAGTGGATTTGTTGGCTTGAGGATGCAAGGCAATGTACATGTTATATTCATATGCCAATAGATGATATGAGATTTTACATACATACAAATGAGAATATGATGTATATGCAAGATGACTTGATGTGAGATATTGATATGATGAAAAGAGAATGTGATGAAATAAGATGACTTGGCTTAATATGTCGATATACGGATACGAGGCGATAAGAGAATATAGATAATTTGCCAAGACATGATATGAGATTGATATAGATGTGACTTGAGTTATATGTGTGCGTGTGTGTGTGTGTGTGTATTTGAGAATAAAGAGTGATATGCCGTACGAGACTATAGATCCGTACCCTTATTGATGAATAGGACGATAGAATCCCTATCCTATTTGATGGCACCGTACAATAGATTACCGTACGCGATGAGTTATACCGGATGATTGATCCGCGCTCATGGATTGAGGATGATGATCGAGGATATTGCCATATCGGATACTATGAGGCTGGATTGCCGACGTAAAGATTTCACCTAAACCATACTTATTTCCAAAACCGACGAATCGTATGCACTTTTAAATGGAAACCTCAGGGGATGTTACAGATTATCAAATGGTGTCCTTTCCTCAAAAACACCGTAGTCCCCACTTTCAAAACTACGATTCGTGTCTTTTAAATTGACCGTATGGTTCATGCGTAGATACCTACCTGATTTTCGTTCATGTTTATATTGATTTATCCCTCGTAACATACGTGTGATGTTCCCGGTATTTATTGTTATATGATATCATCTGCTAGTACACCACACTATTACCGATGATACGCATGTTACATTTACACAGATCTGCCGGCTCATACACATTCATCATCGGTAATTTCCATACCACTTGCACAATAGAACTGCCATATCATGATATTATTCTTAACTGTAAAATTCATTCATTGTTCAGCACTATCATAGGATATGCTTGCATGATATACTTGACATACTCATATTACTGTTCTATGTTTGCATATATCGTACTTTATGGTTACATGCATTGAGATGCTGTTTTCATGAGATCTCTGGATTTGGGAACCGTGGTTATATTTCAAAGGAAATTTGTGTATTGTTTTAAAAATACGGTTTTCCCTTGATATGATAATTCGTGTCCACCATGAGTTTTCTCGGTTCTGAGCTTGTTTTCGAGACCCGATTCGAGGAGGTGGATGAACCGTCTGCGGGTACATGGTGGACCCGATATGGTACCCCGGGGTAAGAAGCTCGAGATATAGACGATGAGCCTGGCAGGAGGGAGCACTGCCTGCCGGTGATAGGTTGGACCCGGCGGTTATCCAGAGGATACAGGACGGAGTCGTGAGATTGATATGAGGGCCGATCAGAGGATGCGGCGCCTGAGATATGAGTATTTGGATATGAGGCCGATCAAAGGATGCGGCGCCTGAGATATGAGGATTACGTGTCGATACTGGACACGGGTTTTCATAATGTTTCAAGTGTTGGTGTTGGACATTCAGGTTCCATGATGTTGATGTGTCGTTGATGGATACATGTTAGTTGATTTTCCTTATACATACAGGTACATGATTTCAAATGATTTGATTTTACAGGCTGTCATTGGCATTGATTATATTGTTGATATATATGCATACATGGACACTCTAGATATCATAGTATTACCTTCATGATATAGTATGACCTAGGAAATCGTTGTTTATTCGATTTCTACCTGCCGATATTTTCTACTCATGAGTTGGCAACTCACCCCCATTGTGCCACAGTTTTCTTGCAGATTTGACCGCTTGGATTAGTAGCGGTATCGCTGGCACACAGCTTGCATTCAGGGTGTTTTGCTATGGTAGGTGGGACATATTGGATCGTGCCTATTCTTGTACTTATTATTTCTATTGTATCTAGATAAATTCCATCAATCAGAAACTAGACTTTGTATATTCGTAGACCTAGACAGACTTGTGTAATTGCGAGACTTAGAGCGATGAGTGTATGTTCGCTTCTTTTGTGTTGTTGATGTCTTGTTTTATTCATTTATTCTTTCTGTATTGATCTTCGCCGTTGGGCGTCGTATATATGTTTATTGCGTGGTTGTGATTCCGCCAATTGGCGAAGAGCTAGCTCCCGCTTGGGGATGCCTATATATATTGCTTGTATGGGGTTTTGGATAAAAAATTATAAGGGAGGTGCTGTCCAAATTTTTTAAGGACGAAAATGTTTTCAACTTTAGTATATAACCCTTTTTGTTTTCTCATAAATCTTTGTTTATGCATTTAAAGAAAAACTCGGTTTCATTATACCTTTATTTCAAAACTGCACCTCCACTATTTTCCGCAAAAATGTTTAGAATTCTGGGTTTCGGCTTACTTGAATTACGTCACGCTTTTAGACGTTGCGTGATTTAAGTGCCGGTCACGTGCCAATTTTCGGGTCGTCACATATGAACATAAGACATAAAATTCATGACCTTGATACGGAAGCGCTAACTATGGTTGATTTAATAATTTACTCATGCTTGCTTATATCATAATGCTCCACCTAGCTAAATGTCAGCTTATATGGTATAGTTGATTTAATAGTTATATATGAAATTGAATTAAAAAACCGAACCATTATGACATAATGGGACATTTGTAATTTGAATTAAGCTAATGGGATGTAAATTGGAGCGATCAAATATATTTTTGGCAAAGTAGCTGGCTAATATGTTATCAGGGGGCCATTCAGTTTTAATCTGCACTTGAAAAGCGCGGATTAAAACTTGGTTCAAAAAGAGACCAAGTTATAATCTGTATTTTGCAAGTGCAGATTTAGACGCGCTTAGGTCTTCAACTGTCTATCCTACATGGCGTCTGGGTGTTTTCGATATGACCCAAAATTGCTTTTTCCTTAAATAGTTTTAAAATCTAGCTAAATCCCTAATCAGTTCTTAAAAAAGTGACAAATCTCAAATTTTGTCCCACCCCATTCCATGTGCCCTCTTGTTTTTCCTCCCCACTATTTATACCCGTTAGATTGGGGAATAGCATACCCGAATCCCAAAATAAACGTCACCATTCCTCCATTAGGGCATGTTTGCTTGTAGAATTCAGAGGGATTTTGCACTGTTTGGAACGTGGAATCCAAAAAAAAATGAGGATTTATGGATTCTTGTTTGGTTGGAGAATTATAAATTTGTGGATTCCTCATTGGTTTTTATTGCGGGGGCCACACAAAAATATGGATTGATGAATCCTAATTTTTGGTTGGATTTTGATGGACTTGGCACCGTTCATATGGGGCCCGCGTACTTTGTGTTATTAAAAAAATCCCCCTCTCTCTATCTCGCTAATCCATATTTTTTCAATTGTACTATTTGGGAATCCAAATTTCTCAATCCTGCAATCAAACAACCATAGTTTGGTTACAGGAATGTGAAATTTGGATTCTCATTAGTGCAATTCAAAAAAATCTGGATTAGCTAATTTTGTGTTTGGTTGGTATTGGATTCCTAATGTTGAATTTGTAGATCCTTATAATTCTTGTTTGATTGGAAAAAAGTTAGTGTGATTTGATTTGAGAATTGAAGAGAGAGAGATATATATAGGATTTTTTAATAACATAAAGTACACGGGCCCCATGTGAACAGTGTCAAATACTTTGTAATCCATACTTATTCTTTGGATTCATAAATCCAAAAAAAAAATTGTGGGCCCTTCACAAAAATCAAGTAAATCTAAAAACCCAAAATCCTATATCCACATAAGAATTAGCCAATCCAGGCTGTTTTTGGAATCTTGAATCTAAATGGTGCAAAATCTTTCAAAATCCTGCAACAGGCGAGGCATGAATTGATCGAGTCAACTTCGTTCGTTGATTTCTTCAATATGCACGGGTGCTGTTACGCGGGTCCCACTACCGAATGACCGAAACAGCCCTCATTATTTCCAATCAATTACGCCAATGCCGAAACTGATAATAATTGGGCTTTAAAGAGGGCAGTTTCGTAGATAGCGCTGATGAAATGGGCAGTTACGTCTACTCCTTTGTTTATATCACGTCGGAGAGTGGCCCATAACAGCAGATCCGGGGTGGGTCCAACGTCCACACGTTCCCAAAAGAACCCCGGTGATTGTAACAACGCTCACCGATTCTTTATACGGCGGTGACCATAATCGCAGAGCACGGAAACACCCTCGTCTGCCATCCGCAATAAACAAATACAAAAATTACCATCTTTATACAGTTCGAGCTGATGCACTAAAATCGTCCTTACTTCAGATTTATTGTCGGTGGCCGAAGCTAGAGTTTTTTCATCTTTTCTCGGCGAGTTTTTATTTTGATCTTCTTCTGGTTTTTATTGATGAATTAGGGCTAGGGCTCCCCGAGCTAGAGATTTCGAGCTTTGCTGCTCGATTGGAGAGAATGCTGCTGGAATCTGAGCTTAGTTTGATGATTTTGGGTTCAAAGTGCTTGCTTTTTTTGGGAAATTTCGAAGGCGATCGATGGCCTAATTGCTGATACCAAATGCATTTGTAGCAGTTTTGCTTTTGTAAGTGTGCTATCTATCTGCTTGTTCAAAATTAAGAATGGAATTGGAAATTTGGGTGTTTTGATGAATAATTGTGCAGTGATAGAAACAATCGGGCGCTTTTTGGACAAATTCCAAGTGCAAGCATTGGAAAAACGATTTATTTGGTAGGTTTAAGCAAAAATCAAAAGTTTTGAGGATTGAAAGAGAAGTTAGTTGAACTGAGATAGAATTAGAGGATACAGTCATGCCAGCTATCAGAGCACCGGCCTCAAAACAGACGGCAACTCTACTGGTGAATTCTCAATCGAAAAGCTTTTAGTTTTGCTTCAATTTTCATTTTTGGCTGGTAATGTATTTACGGGTTAATCTTCTGGTCCATTCATTGTAGGTAGCTGTGAAATGCAGACCATTGGCAGAGGCAGAGCGGTGGCGAAGTCGACATATTATTCAAGTTACTGATGATAAGGTTTGAGAATCTTTTCTCACATTTAATGATTAGACAGAATTACATAAGTTTATCTGTTGATGTGCTTGTAGATGCAATGACATGATCGCTCGTTGATGCATAAACTGCAGGGATTAGTTGTCTTAGACCCTGACTTGTCCAAGGACTATCTTGATGTGATCCAAAACCGAACCAAAGAGAGAAGATATTGTTTTGATCATGTATTTGGAGCTGAATGTACTAACGCGGTATGGATCTTTTGCTTAAAGTTCAATGTGTGTTTTTGTTGTTGTGTATGAACCGTATCTGCAGCAAGCTGCATGTTCTGGGCACATATAGCTGTATTCTTTGTTATTGTATTAAGAAACTAGCATGACAAATTCTGGTGTAGACACATGTATGCTTAAAACGATCTTTAAGCTTTAGAATTTTGTGATATAGGGACCTTGAGGTAGCCATGAAATATCTTTCAACTTGAATTTATATTCACCTATGCAACTGGTTCTAGTGTACATCAACTATATACTGTTGGCTGTACTTACCAAAGCTGCCATCCATGTAACTATTTTAGTATATGACTTAGCATCAACTGATATAAACACGTTGGCACCTTAAATTTATATGCTCAATGTGGCTTCTGCTTGATGAATTCTGAAATATCTTACCGTTAATTCTCAGGATGTTTATAGGAATATCTCTTCAACAATTGCTGGGGTAGTTCAAGGTCTTAATGCCACTGTGTTTGCATATGGTTCAACTGGAAGGTAGTATGCTCCTTGGCAATGTTATCTCCATCTTTGTTTTTGTTATTTAACATGGATGGGTTCATTACGAGAGAGGACCATAATTCCATGTTATTACTCTATTTATACTAACAGTTCAGTATACGAGTCACTTTGAAGTACACTGCATCGTGTGGTAATTGGTACCCATTATCATAATTCATTAAAGACGATAATGTCTGCAGTGGGGGAAATCTATTTCATTAACAAATTTGTTTTCATAACTCTTATTTGAGTCGACAGTGGAATCAATTTCATATAGCACTATACTGCGTATATTTTTGTTAATTTACTCTGCAGTTTGAACAGACCTTTGTGTGCATATCAAGTAATTAGACTGCTAGATCCACAGCCTACTTGGCAAGGAAATGCCCTTCTTGTAACATAATGAAATACGTCAGAAATTCCATTAAATTGTGGAACCATTGTAGATATAAATTCTCAAAATAGTAGTTCTGGTAGAGTCTAGAACATATTTTAGAATTTAGGTCTTGGCTAAACTACGGCATAGATTGGATGCAAATTCTCCATTTGGTACCTTTTCGCTCCTCATTTTAGTGTTTCTCCTTTGTCGTCTTTTGGGAGTGTTTTATCAGTATGTTAGGGTTATGTGGGCTAAATGTTATTTAGTTGATTCAAGACATGTAAGAAATTAACGGTAATACTGAATTGAAGGTTCTTTTGGGTATAAACTTACTTGCTCTTCATGTTCAACAGTGGTAAAACTTACACAATGGTCGGGACACGTCATGATCCTGGACTCATGGTCCTCAGCTTACATACCATATTTGATTTTATTAAAAAGGATGAGAGCTCTGACACATTTGAAGTCACATGTTCCTACCTTGAAGTCTACAATGAAGTACGATGTACATCAGATTGTTTAATTGTTCTTCATAATCATTGAATTGTACATAGTAAATTGTGATAACACCTTGAATTTATTTCCAATTCTAGGTCATCTATGACTTGCTTGAAAAATCATCAGGACATCTGGAGCTTAGAGAAGATCCAGAGCGGGGCATAGTAGTTGCTGGTTTAAGAAGTATTAAGGTACTTTCTCCAGCCTTATAAATATGTTATCTCATGCACTTGCAACGCATTCCATTTATTGGTATCAATCAAAATATCATTCATCTGTTAATACACGTGTCAAATATCTCATTTCTTCAGAACATTACAAAATGTATCATATTTGGAGCATTCATTCAAAGTAACTTATTTATTTGGAAAATTGAGAATAACATATTTATCTGGCATATTTTCTTTTTCACACCCTTTCTGTGTGTCTGCATGCATTCATAATATTTTATTTGTTTGGAGAAATATGCCACTTGGATAATCCCTAAAATTTTTAAATTATTACTGGTTATGGAGGCTTTGGAGATCATGACAGGGCTTAACTTTCTACAAGCCATCAATTGCTACCAGCCCAACTCAAATTAAATATATTATGCATTCATGTAAACTTCAAACTTATATATATATATATATATATATATATATATATATATATATATATATATATATATATATTGAGAGAGAGAGAGAGAGAGATTACAACCATACTCGAGTTTTGAAATCATGGTTAATTTCATTGGTGGAAGCTGCATGAGGGCTAATTTATAAAGAGGAGCTTCCATGTCACCTCAAAGAAATATGTGCATTGGTAGTCTTGGATGCGATTGCGTTGCTGTCCATTTTTGAGACATGTATTTGGCTCCAAAAGTTCCATTTTTGAGACATGTATTTGGCTCCAAAAGTTGGATAGAGCTCTAATTCAGTTCAGCAATTAGCGAACCCCTGCTCGGGAATTTTTTTTCCTCAAATAATTTCAAAGTTTAGTGATGCCGTAAAAAATGACGATTTAAATGCTTTGTAGATAAACAGTAAACACATTTCTCAATTGGCTTTCACCTATAATCTTTCATTAATGTTCCTTTCCCCTGTGGTTTTGGGGATATTTTGATTTAGCAAATATCTGTTGATACTTGACACCACCGAAGTTTGCTTAATGCTCAAATGTTGAAGAAGATGCCAGTTTTACGCTTTATGCTCTGTTCACATGTTAAATATAAAACTTGTGCCCTCATGGTTGAAATATGTGGACCCGGAGATAAAAGGTGTAGGTCGATGCGACGTTGACAGTGTACCTTTATGTTTTGCTTGTAATCTTTAACTGTACGATAGATGGCCGGTGAGCTTTACATGTACACAGCTGATGATCCTAATTAACATGTTTAAGATTTGATTACAAGAGGATTCACAGAAAGGAGTAGCGTGTAGATTGAGACTTAAGAGCATCTTGGATGTGATTTAACTAAACAGTGTACATGAGCATGGTGCCTGTTTTTTGGACTATGTCAAATATTGAACTCGACTATTAGGCGAGACAACTAAACAGTACTTTGCAGAATACAAATGGTTTGATTATTTATAGATAATTCGTACTTTAATTGCTGAGATAAGTTCCAAGTCCAATTAAGCATTATTATCTAGTCTGGAGAACGTTAGTTTGATAGTTTTTCGTTTTTCGCTTTCCCAGGTTTTTCTTGTATCAGTAGTGAATTTCTATTCTATGGGCAAACTCTTTGAAGTGATACTTGAAATTTACTGAACATAGGTAAAGGTAAAGCAGAAGAAGATGACTAGTGTTGAATGTGTAAACTTTATTGCGAAAGGATATGGTAACATTAGGCGACTCCAGATAAAGCTTGGTAAACTGACCATGAGAAGAGTTAATGGGAGGAGGTGTATGTTTGGGGGGCATACCAATTGGCTAACCTGGTCCTTTTTCCCATAGAAAAAGAAGAAGAAAAGGAAGGAAAACCAAGAGGAAATATTTAACATTTAGAGAATAGGGGACCTGTGCAACACAAGTTGCGAAACCCCTATGCAACATAGAGGGAATGACACGGGTGGGACTCACAACTTTTGTTGCACAGGGGCCTGCACAACTTTTGTTGCACATGACTCTTTACCCATAAGCAAGTACACAATCTTTGATATAAAAGGGCATAGGAAGGACCTTTGAGTATTGGAGTCAGGAACTAAGCCGGGATTTCAAGCCAGCAGGGGCAGCATTGTATTTTCATTATTCCTATCCTTTTAATTTCCTAAGAACGTAAACCATAAAAATATCTCTACTATTATAATGCTAAAAGGAGGGAGTTCCAAAATTGAGAATCCAATTTACAATTACAGGCTCACAAATGGCTATACAATTTTCTTCTTTTTTGTAGCAATTTTTTTAAAAAAATGGCCAACTACCCACCACCCCTCAAATTCTCATACCTCTCTCTCCCCTAGGCAATTCGCTTCGGAATTTGTTTGCTTCGTCTAGCCGGCGAAGCGAATTTTGCTCGCTTCATCGGCTAGACGAGGCAATGGCAACAGTAACAAAGCCAGAACCCGCTCGTCTTGCTACCTCGCCTCGCTGGTTCGCAAGGCGAGGCAAATTTGCTGAGCCATGCGAATTTACCGCCTGGCTCGGCTGTTATTTAAAAAAAAAAAATAAAATTAAGCTTAAAATTTGGGAATTCCAAGGCGAGATGAAGTGAACCCGAAGCGAGATGAAGGATTCGTCGAGCAGGTGGCCGTTTATGACAGTTGGGCTGCGAGTTCGAGGCGAATCAATGGCGAATCGGTCAGCGAGTCGAAGCGAGGTGAATCGGCGAGTCTTGCCAATTTGTGACGAAGTGAGGCGAGTTGGAGAGTTAGGCGAGACGAACTCTGACGAAGCACCGCCGGAAAAGTTGGGAAGCTGCTCGCTTCGCCAATTCGTGGCGGGCGAGACGAATCACATCGCCAAATTCATCCACGTCATCACGAAGTGAAGCGAATTGATTCACCATCGATTCGCTTCATTAGCCGGGCTTACTCTCCCTGTTAGTTATATGTATGCCTTAGATGCCATTATTGTACATATGATGTATATTATAGTGGATACTTGGACATACATAGGGAGGACTTTCTTGCTCGACATGATAGTATACTATCTTGTTGCTCTTTATCTTAACATGTATACTTGATGTCTCTATGTTACATGTTGATAAAATCCTTAGGATGTGTACTTGATTACCAGGATCATGATAGAGATAATACTAGTGGGGTCTGGGTAGTCTGTGAGTACATCCTTTAATTGTTCGTAGTCGAGGGAATATCGAGACAGGGCATCGATGTTAGTGTATATGCCCTAGAGGCCATTACTGTATCATACTAGTTTGTATATTACTTAATGGAAGCTTGGGATATTCACCTTGTATATTCAATCTTGCTCAAAATAGTAGTATACTACTTGGTTTGTTTCTACTTCAATGTATACATTTGTTTATTTTTAGTATATCACCTATACACATTAGTGGAGCTCTTAGGATCTTTGCTTGATTACCAGCGTTGTGATGACAGTCACACTCGTGGGGGCTGGGTAATCCACAAGCACATCCTTATGCAGGTCCCTAGTCGCAGGACTATCGAGACAGGGCATCGATACTCCGGAGTAGACTAGCGTATGCGCTTCTCATCCCAGCAGGGGAGACGGTCTGTCCTACAGCCGTCAGTACGTCGTACTTGAGATAGTATGCGGGTGCTCGTTAGGTTACGAGTACACTGGACAGGACTCGTCGGGAACTGACTGGTTTGTATTATACCTATCGTCAGTTATCAGTTCTCAGGTGACATGAGTACAGCTTAGTCCGCTGACTTGACACTGTCACTTCGCCTCGAGTGTATTTCCACTGTACTTTGATTACTACCCTACCACGGCTCAAAGGAGTCGTGCAAACATGTAGTTTTTGGGTGCAGTCCCGAAGCACTTGGAGGCAGTGACGGTTAGACATGATTCGTCTCTCCCGGTATTGGGGGTTGACATCGCGCTGTGTCTAGGAGAGCCATTACACGAGTAGTCCCTGGCCAGGGCAAGCGAGATATACTGGTAGGTTTCCAGTGTTATCTCAGGGTGTTATGGGCTTCACTCCGACACGACTTGTACCGCTATTAGGGGACTGACGTTTACCGCCTCCCAGGCCCGCCATGCGATGTATCAGACGAACAGACCGGACTGTACGGAGACTGTCACATTCAGGCTCAGTAGGAGTTCAGATGGGTTTCACCTCGTCAATCTTCTTGTCGGCATCTACCTAGGGGCCGTTACGCACAGCTAGTGCCGCTTGCGGTCTGTGGTTAAACCCACTGCCAGCGTAGTGTCGAGTCTTTAGAGTCCCACACAGAAAACTATTCGCCTTTAGGCAAAAGCGTAGAGGTCGCATGGTTTTGCGACAGGGCTCGGTCACATCGGTGCACTTGTGCACGTTTAGTGTCGGGACAGTTAACACTAGCGGGCTTTGGTTTAAGCCAGATCCTAGTGTATATTTTGGGATTGATTTTATCTCGTATCTATTCGTGTTCCTCGGAACGCGGATACGGGTGTGTATACACAGTTGACGGAGAGACAGAGGATTCTCATTAGGGTTGTTGACTATTGACTGTTGACTTTTGACTTTTTGCTAAACCCTAATGAGAATATGAAATATAATTAACAATAATATTAATTAAGTATTATAGTGACATGGTTGTTGAGGGGTTGACTTTGTTGACTTGTTGACTTTGTTGACCGGTTGACTAGGTTGGACTAGTTGACCATCATCATGACAATAGCTATCATTTCATGGTAAAAACTTTTGCTTGCTTGTTTATCTTGTGCAAAATGAGTGCATGAAATGATATGGCTATTTTGACTTAAACCATCACATAATACTTGATTGCTATGATTTGTTATGATGACTTTGGATTATGAGAGCCAAGAGAGAAAAGTCTTTCTCATTCTCTCATTTCCATTCTCTCTCTCTTGTTTGAGCTCTCACTCTCTTCCTCTTGCTCTCCCTCTCTCTAGTATATGGTTCACTTGTCTCATGTTTTGAGAAGCAAGAACCATAGAGAAAAATCCCAACACACTCTTTTCTACTCACTCTAGTTCACAAGGTTTAGCAAACCGAGTGAACTAGTTTTTTCAAAGTTCGAAGAAGATGCCAAAGGTGGAAGCTTTCGGGTGGATCGATTTTCGGCGTAAGGAGACGACGGGGTGAAGCCGATCCGTACACCATCGAGAGTTGAAGACGAAGGAGTTCAAGAAAGAAATGTATAACCCCCTAACCGAGTAGTTAACAACTCCTAGTTAGGTTGTTAGGTAGATAGTTTAACAAAGATCCGTTTTGAGTCCATGTTACCTCCTCTAGAAAAATCGTTTTTCGTCATTTCCGCAAGCCCGTAAGTACCGGGAGCGGTAGCATGGACTTACAGTGGTATCAGAGCCTAGTTAAACACTACCTAACATGTTAGCATAGTAACTAGAAATTCGATCGGAGAAAAAGTCGCGAAATACACCCGGAAATCAAACTTGCTGTCGATTTTTAAAGTGCTGTAAAAGTAATAAATCATGCTTCAAAAATCGACTCAGGGTTTTTATAGTCTACTGTAGAAAAACGGTCCAGAGAACCCATCAAACCACCGCGGAAACGCGGCAATAGCTTGCTATTGCCGCGGTTCCGCGGCCGATTTAGCTCCTCTCTAGATCGTCTTCACTGCAGTTTGTTCTATGGGGTATTTTAGGATTTTTGGTATATGTTTTTTCAGCCCAGATTTTCCAGAAAGAAAAATGTGTTTCTGGGACTTCAAAAACCGTATTTCGATCGAGTTTCTTATGACTTGTGCTAACGGGTTTATATCTGTGATGTGATATTTGTATTGAACGTCCGCTAATCGCTATACGTCGATTAGTGGGGGTTATACAAATCTGTGATCTGTAATGTTGCTGGTATGTGTATATGAATTCATTGGATTGTCGCGGGTGAATAGCCGGGGGTTGTGAGACGAGAGTTTTCTTTTCTTTCAATTCATGTAAATTTGTAAATTGATGTAATAATTATTTGTATGGCCGCACAACCGGGTCGGGGTTGTAGCCGTCATTGTATAATTTCTTTTTACAGTTATTGCTCCTAGGATAGACCCATGGAGGGGGTGCACAAACTACCGGGTATCCCGAAGTGCCGAGTGGCCTACTCACGGTGTTGAGGGAGGTTGCTTCGCTTCGGGTACTTGGCAGGTAGTTTGCCGCATCCGTAGGGGTCTTGGGTGGGGTATTGGCTATTCACCGCGACTGTGTAATCTGCTTTTCTTTACAGGCTCGTACGAATTGTGGATTCCTAGTATATCCAATGTATTCATCTGTGATCTGAAATGGCTATCATTGCAATATATCTATATATGATATTATTTAGGCGTTGCTTATGTTTTACTTTGTCACATTCTATGACATGAACCATAATAAGAATATCGTTGGGGCGTCCGCTACTCAGCGACGCGCTACATCGGATCCTGGGTGTAGTGTTAAATATGTAAGGGCTTCTCGGTCGTCGTCCAGATGGGGCGCGCTACATCGGACCCCGGGTGTAGTGACAAATAAGCAAGGGTCGTCGTCTACAGACGGCGCGCTATATCGGACCCCGGGTGTAGTGATAAATAAGCAAGGGTCGTCGTCCAGAGACGGCGCGCTACATCGGACCCCGGGTGTAGTGACAAATAAGCAAGGGTCGTCGTCTACAGAGACGGCGTGCTATATCGGACCCCGGGTGTAGTGACAAATAAGCCAGGGTTTCATAGGATCCGTCTAGCTTCCTGGAACATAGGTTCCCTTACGGGTAGACTAATAGAATTAGTGGAGGTGATGATTAGGAGGAGAGTTGGTATTATGTGTTTGCAAGAAACTAAGTGGGTAGGTGAAAAGAGTAGAGTCATAGAGCCTTGGGGTTATAAGCTTTGGTATACGGGTAGAGATAAAAATCGTAATGGGGTAGGCATAATCATAGATAGACGGTTGCTTGAGGATGTAGTTGAGATTAGGAGAAAAGGTGATAGAATTTTACTGGTTAAACTTATTCTAGGTGGAGAGATCCTTAATGTTATTAGTGCTTATGCACCACAGATAGGTCTTGATGACGCTAGTAAGCGTCTATTCTGGGAGGATTTAGACGAGGTGGTGCAAAGTATACCTAGTGGAGAGAAGTTATTTATTGGTGGTGATCTTAATGGACATGTAGGTACTAGTCGTAGTGGGTTTGATACTATCCATGGAGGTTTTGGTTTCGGACAAAGGAATGAAGTAGGTGACTCGATTCTAGATTTTGCTTTATCTTATGACTTGATCTTAGCAAACACCTGGTTTAGGAAAAGAGAGTCCCATCTTATCACTTTTAGGAGCGGATCAAATGCTAGTCAAATAGACTTTTTTCTGACGAGAAGAATAGATAGAGGTTGTTGTATCGACTGTAAGGTAGTGCCAGGTGAGAGTGTAACCACTCAACATAGACTTTTAGTTCTAGATTTTCGATTTAGAAGAAAACCTAGGAAGATTAGACGTAAGGTAGAGCCTAAAATTAAATGGTGGCGATTGAAAGAAGGTAACCAAAAGGCTTTTATAGATCGTGTAGTACAAGAAGCGGATTGGCAGTCGGAAGATGATCCAGACAAAACATGGAACAAAATGGCTAGTTGTATCAAGAAAGTAGCTAGAGATCTACTTGGTGAGTCGAGAGGTGGTGCTCCACCATCTAAGGACATATCATGGTGGAATGAAGATGTAAAGGCTGCTATTAAAATTAAAAGAGATTCTTATAAAGATTTGAAGAAAAGTAGAGATGTGGAGAGATTTGAGAAGTACAAAATGGCTAAAAAGGAAGTTAAGAAAGCTGTTCGGGAAGCTAAATCTAAGGTCTACAAGGAGGTGTACGAGAAATTAGATACTAAAGAGGCTGCAAATGATATATACCGGATTGCTCGAATGCGGGAAAGGAAGACTAGAGACTTATGTGCGGTCAAGTGTGTCAAAAATGAAAATCAGAAAGTTTTAGTTCGAGATGAGGATATCAAGAAAAGATGGAGAGATTATTTTGACAAATTGTTCAATGAGAGCTTTACTAAGAATTTGGATGGACTTGTCATTCAATCTCAAGATATAAATCGTGATTTCATGCGTAAAATAAGACTTCCTGAGGTTAAAGAAGGTTTGAACAGAATGGGTTTAAGAAAAGCGGTTGGTCCTGACGGGATTCCTATCGAGATTTGGAGATGCTTAGGAGAAATAGGCGTTAAATGGCTGACAAATCTGTTTAATAAGATTTGGCAGACAAAAAAGATGCCAAATGAATGGAGGAAAAGTATCCTTGTACCTATCTACAAGAATAAGGGTGATATTCAAAGTTGCTCAAACTACCGTGGAATAAAACTGATGTGTCACACCATGAAACTTTGGGAGAGAGTGATTGAACACAGGCTAAGGAAGGATATTAAGATAACAGAGAACCAATTTGGGTTCATGCCTGGACGATCGACGACGGAGGCGATTCATTTGCTTCGTCAACTTGTCGAGCGCTTTCGAGAGAGGAGAAGAGATTTGCATATGATATTTATTGATTTAGAAAAAGCGTACGACAAGGTACCTAGAGAGGTATTATGGGGGACACTGATGAAGAAGGGGGTCCCCGTCAAGTATATTGACATAATCAAGGATATGTACGACGGAGTAGTGGCAAATGTCAGAACTTGCGGCGGCTTAACAAGTGATTTTCCGATTACTATTGGTTTACATCAAGGATCTGCATTAAGTCCATTCCTGTTTACCATCGTGATGGATGAGCTTACTAGAACTATCCAAGATGAGGTCCCTTGGTGTATGCTATTCGCTGATGATATTGTTATAGTAAATGAGACGAAAGCAGGGGTAAATGCCAAATTGGAATTATGAAGGCAAATATTGGAATCTCGGGGATTCAGATTGAGCAGGTCCAAGACAGCATATATGCACTGCAAATTTAGTAGCCAGAGAAGTCAAAACCATATTGGTATAACATTGGAAGGGCAAGAGATATCACCGAGCGACTAGTTTAGATATCTAGATTCCATCATCCAAAGGAATGGGGAGATCGATAGTGATGTTACTCTAAGGATCCAAGCTGGTTGGTTGAAATGGAGGAGTGCAACAGGGATTTTGTGTGATCGTAACTTTTCGTTAAAATTGAAAGGGAAGTTTTATCGGAGCGCTATTCGGCCTGCCTTATTATATGGTACAGAATGCTGGGCTCCTAAGAAGCATCATACACAGAAGATGCACGTAGCGGAGATGCGCATGCTTCGTTGGATGTGCGGTAACACTAGAAAAGATAAGGTGCGAAATGAAGATATTCGTGCAAAAGTTGGTGTAGCACCCGTGGAGGAGAAGATGCGGGAAAACCGGCTAAGATGGTTTGGTCATGTGCGACGCAGACCTATGGAAGCACCGGTTCGACGAACAGATACTCTCGATATAGGCAATGGCAAAAGGGCAAAAGGGAGACCGAAGAAAACATGGATGGAGGTGATACGAAACGATATGGTTGCCAAAGGACTCAATGAAAGTATATTGTTCGATAGAAGTGAGTGGAGACAGAGGATTCATGTGCTGGACCCGGCGTGATTCTCATGTTGGTTCATGTAGCCTACCCCATATGCTTGGGATAAAAGGCTCAGTTGTTGTTGTTGCTGCTTATGTTTTACAGCCGCGCTAGCCTAGCCCCCGCTCTGTCGTTAGTTAAGTAACCTAACGGGTAATGACGGGGCCCCGTGGCGAATGCGAATGGCATAAGCGTACGTCATATTTTGGTTGTTTTCTGCAATGGTAGGATTAAATGATGGGACGCATTAAAAGAACTAATGCAAGAAAATAAACCAAGTAAAAGTCGTTGGAACATTTTTGAAAAACCACTCGGTTCTTTTCAAAACCAACTTTTAAATGCGGAGCTTGAGCCACTCCTTTTAAAAGCTATCTCGTTCCATCGATTATATCAAGTTCACTACGTTCATGGTTTTGCCAAAACCATTCGTAGCCCTCCGTCGTTTCACATGAATAGTCAATTGTATTCAAGTTATGTATGTTGGTCAAAGTTAAGGCATAGTGATTGGTAGCTATTGGGTATTCATGTGCAGCATAGATAGATGTGTTGGTTTGGGGCAGTCGTTCTACCATTTTGGCCAAACTCAAGGGTATGTGCGGGTGAGCTCAAATTAACCTGGAGAATGACGGGTAGAACTTGACATGTGACTTATGATATTTTGGCCAAAGTCAAGGTCATAAGAGCATGGGACAAAAATCCACATCGGGAGTTTCATAAGTACTGAAACTTGCTAGCGCTGCATACCATTTGGAGTGTGATGATTCTGATAGGATTCCTTCAGTTTTGTCACGCGATGATATTTGGATCCCAATCCTACTGTGAGTATATGCTAGTCCTCGGGAAATTTCTCACTTAACGATCAATGCTATAAACCAAGTAGGTGTCTAGAAAGGTGTTAGTGGGGCTACGCCCACAGGGAAAAGAGGTTATTTAATTAAGGAACTTCGCGAAAGCGTTGGAAAACCTCCCTCGAAGTACCGACACCAGCCTGGCCGAACGGTTAAGCAAGAATTGTACGGTGAGATTGATCCTGACTAATTCTTCCTTTTTGGTTTGAGGAGGGATTCGAGAGACAGTGGGAGCCATCCTGTTTAGATAAACTAAAAACCACTCTAAACTTGCAAGAGCATCACGCTGAGTGTTTCTTCTCTCTCCTAATTGCAGCGACCAATCGACATGACTGGACTTAAGTTACTTCTAGATAAAATATACTGACATGGCCAAACTACAAAGATTGGCTCAGGAATGTCAAGATGGCAATCACTTACGACAAGCTTGGGTATCTTCTTACCACCAAAGCTCCCCTGTCCCAGGTCCCAAAACCAGCGTCGCGGATAAGGAAATCCGTAAGACCTGAGAAATCGACTGCGCGAAGGCCAAGTGCCTCGTGCTTGCTTCTATGGACAATGAACATCAGAGGAGGCACGAGAATATAGACCTCGAATCCATATTTCTCCATACAAAATAACTGTATGGAGAGCAATCTCGTATCGCCAGATACGAAGTATCGAAGAAGTTATTTTCGGCAAGATTGGCCGTCGGATCATCGGTAGCGGTACACGTGCTTAAGATGATTGGCTACATTGAGGAGCTTGCGGACCTTGGGACCACGTTGGAGAATGAGCTCTATACGGACTTGATTCTCCAGTCCCTTCCTTCCACTTACGCCCAGTTTATCCTGAACTTCAACTTACAAGAAAAGGAAGTTGAACTTTCAGAACTTCTCAACATGCTGAGGAGCGCAGAGGGCACCCTACAGAAAGGTAGGGAAACATCCACTTTGTTTGTAGGAGGATCTTCCTCTTCTAGGTCCAAGGCGAAAGCCAAGGGAAAGAAGAAGAAAGCCCCCGCCAAACCAAGGGACGGTGTTAGTAAAGTGGATACGAAGGGAAAGGAAAAAGCAACAAAGGTAGCGGGAAAGCTTATGGGAAATGAAGAATGCTTCTATTGTCATAAGAGTGGACACTGGAAGAAAGATTGCAGGGCTTGGAAGGCCAGAACACAGGATCTGAAGCAAGTTGCGGCTTCAGCTTCAGGTGTGTATGTTATTGAAAACTGTCTATCAATAAACTCTACTTCCTGGGTATTGGATACCGGATCAGGATCTCATATCTGTAATTCTTTGCAGGCGTTGAGAAATCGTAGGTTTTTGAAGGCAGGTGACATGACCCTCAAAGTTGCAAACGGAGCTAGCATGGATGCTAAGGCCGTGGGAGACTATCACCTGGGAATGTCAGATGGACATGTTTTGGTTTTGCGTAATTGCTTTTTTGTACCCAACGCAACTTGTAATATCATTTCTGTATCTTTGGTTTCTAAAGAAGGTTATGAATTTGCGTTTGTAAGCAATGTTGTAAACATTCACCTTAATCAAGTTCTGATTGGATCAGGTACATTGAGCAATGGTATATACGTATTAAACCAACCACAGATTTTCAATGTCCAGAATACACACAAAAGAAAGTCTCCAGAAATCAATCAGACTTTCTTATGACATTGTAGACTGGGTCACATCAATGAGAGAAGGTTGATTAAGTTACATACAGAAGGATATTTGGATCCGTTCGAATATCAATCATATGCCACTTGTCAATTCTGTCTCAAAGGAAAGATGACAAAGACTCCGTTCACTGGACACGGAGTAAGAGCGAGCGAGCTCTTGGGACTCGTGCACAACGACGTGTGCGGTCCAATGTCTACATATGCGCGAAGTGGTTATTCTTACTTCATTACTTTTACGGATGACTTTTCAAGGTACGGTTATGTCTTTCTAATGAAACATAAATCCGAAGCCTTTGGAAAGTTTTAGGAATATAAGAATGAAGTAGAAAAACAAACCGGCAAAAGTATCAAGACACTAAGATCTGATTGAGGTGGTGAATACTTAAGTGCCGAATTCCTGGATTACTTAAAAGAGAATGGAATTCTCTCTCAGCTTACTCCTCCAGACACTCCGCAACATAACGGTGTATCGGAGAGACTGAACCGAACCCTATTGGATATGGTACGGTCTATGATGAGTAACGCTGAGTTACCGCGATCATTCTGGGGATATGCACTAGAATCAGCTGCATACCTTTTGAACCGAGTTCCAACTAAGACTGTGCCTACTACACCATATCAGATGTGGTGTGGGAAGAGACCCTATCTTAATCACATTAAGACATGGGGATGTCCAGCTTTTGTTAAAAAGCAGCATACGGACAAGCTCGAGGCACGCTCAGTACAGTGCAAGTTCGTGGGATATCCAAAGAACTCCAAGGGATATTTCTTCTATTGCGAAGAGGAACAAAAGGTTTTTGTTTCTCGGCATGCCCACTTTCTAGAACACCAGTTCTTGGAAAGGGAAATTAGTGGGAGCGCAGTAGAACTGGAAGAAATTCCAGAACCATGAGCTATTACTGAAAGCTTAGTAGAACCAGAGGGTTCAAAAGAACAGGACATTCCTACGCCGCTCCGCAGGAGTAGCAGGCAGTCTCATCCGCCCGAGAGATACTACGGTTTTCTCATAGACGGGGATAGAGAGGATTGCATCATTGATAGTGATGAGCCTACTAGCTTCCAGCAAGCCGTTCAGAGCGTTGACTCGGTAAAATGGCTGGATGCAATGCGGGCCGAAATGGAGTCCATGTACACCAACAAAGTATGGACGTTGGACATTGCTCCAGATGGGGTAAAACCCGTAGGATGCAAGTGGATCTTTAAAGGGAAGATTGGTGTAGATGGACAGGTTCAGACCTATAAGGCTAGACTTGTTGCAAAGGGTTTTCGTCAAAGACCTGGTTTGGACTATGACGAAACCTTTTCTCCAGTGGCTATGCTGAAATCCATTCGGATCCTTCTTGCCATTGCTGCCTTCCACGATTATGAGATCTGGCAGATGGACGTAAAGACCGTTTTTCTAAATGGAAATTTAAAGAAGTGTGTCTATATGGACCAGCCAAAGGGTTTCATTCAGAGTGGGAGCAGCGGAAAGGTGTGAAAGTTGCTTAAGTCCATTTATGGACTAAAGCAAGTATCGCGGAGTTGGAACATCTGTTTTGATGAGACGGTCAAGGAATTTGGCTTTATCAAAAATCCAGATGAACCATGCATCTATAGTAGATTTGTAGCGAGAACTGTAGTATTCCTCGTTTTATACGTGGATGACATTCTCTTAATAGGAAATGACATTCCTATGCTACAATCTGTCAAGAGGTTCTTGTCACACAGGTTCTCCATGAAAGACCTGGGTGATGCCTCCTACATTCTGAGGATTCGGATCTATCGTGATAGATCCAAAAGGATATTAGGACTTTCACAGTTCAGGTACATTGACACCATACTGAAAAGGTTCAGTATGGAAGATTCCAAGTGCGGTAACCTACCGGCTTGTCACGGGATCACCCTCTCTAAAGAGATGTCTCCCAAGACTGATTTGGAGATGGATCGCATGTCTATTATACCCTACGCTTCTGCGGTAGGCTCTATAATGTATGCGATGTTGTGTACCAGACCGGATGTAGCTTATGCACTGAGTGTGGTAAGCCGGTATCAGTCAAACCCTGGGGAGAAACACTGGATAGCGGTAAAGAATATTCTCAAGTACCTGAGAAGGACTAAGGAGATGCTCTTGGTGTATGGTGGAAAAGACCTCCAGATCGAGGCCTTTGCTGACTCCAGCTTTCAGAGTGACAAGGATGATTCCAAGTCCATGTCGGGTTTTGTCTTTACCCTCAATGGAGGGGCGGTGTGTTGGAAGAGTTCCAAACAGGAAACCGTTGCTGACTCGACTATGGAAGCGGAATACATCGCTGCATCTGATGCCGCAAAAGAAGCCGTCTGGATGAGGAAGTTCTTAAAAAAACTTCAGGTGGTTCCGTCCATTGTTGATCCAATACCTCTGTATTGCGACAACAACGGGGCTATAGCTTTAACGAAGGAACCCAGGTCCCATCAGAAATTCAGACACATCTTGAGGCGGTATCACCTGATCAGGGAGATCGTGGATCGCCAGGAGATCGAGGTTCGGAGGGTTGCTTCAGAAGATAACACTGCAGATCCATTCACCAAGGCCTTACCCCAGACTCAGTTCGAGCGGCTGATCGAGATGATAGGTCTTCGATACGCCAGTACATGGCCTTAGTGCAAGTGGGAGATTGTAAGTATATATGTCCTAGAGGCCATTACTGTATCATACTAGTTTGTATATTACTTAATGGAAGCTTGGGATATTCACCTTGTATATACAATCTTGCTCAAAATAGTAGTATGCTACTTGGTTTGTTTTTACTTCAATGTGTACATGCGTTTATTTTTAGTATATCACCTATACACATTAGTGGAGCTCTTAGGATCTTTGCTTGATTACCAGCGTTGTGATGGCAGTCACACTCGTGGGGGCTGGGTAATCCACAAGCACATCCTTATACAGGTCCCTAGTCGAAGGACTATCGAGACAGGGCATCGATACTCCGGAGTAGACTAGCGTATGCGCTTCTCATCCCAGCAGGGGAGACGGTCTGTCCCACAGCCGTCAGTACGTCGTACTTAAGATAATATGCGGATGCTCGTTAGGTTACGAGTACACTGGACAGGACTCGTCGGGAACTGACTGGTTGGTATTATACCTATCGTCACTTATCAGTTCCCAGGTGATATGAGTACAGCTTAGTCCGCTGACTTGACACTGTCACTTCGCCTCGAGTGTGTTCCCACTGTACTTTGATTACTACCCTACCACGGCTCAAAGGAGTCGTGCAAACATGTAGTTTTTGGGTGCAGTCCCGAAGCACTTGGAGGCAGTGACGGTTAGACAGGATTCGTCTCTCCTGGTATTGGGGGTTGACATCGCGCTGTGTTTAGGAGAGCCATTACACGAGTAGTCCCTGGCCAGGGCAAGCGAGATATACTGGTAGGTTTCCAGTGTTATCTCAGGGTGTTATGGGCTTCACTCCGACACGACTTGTACCGCTATTAGGGGACTGACGTTTACCGCCTCTTAAGCCCGCCATGCGATGTATCAGACGAACAGACCGGACTGTACGGAGACTGTCACATTCAGGCTCAGTAGGAGTTCAGATGGGTTTCACCTCGTCAGTCTTCTTGTCGGCATCTACCTAGGGGCCGTTACGCACAGCTAGTGCCGCTTGCGGTCTGTGGTTAAACCCACTGCCAGCGTAGTGTCGAGTCTTTAGAGTCCCACACAGAAATCTATTCGCCTTTAGGCAAAAGAGTAGATGTCGCATGGTTTTGCGACAGGTCGCATGGTTTTGCGACAGGGTTCGGTCACATCCGTGCACTTGTGCACGTTTAGTGTCCGGACAGTTAACACTAGCGGGCTTTGGTTTAAGCCAGATCCTAGTGTACATTTTGGGATTGATTTTATCTCGTATGTATTCGTGTTCCTCGGAATGCGGATGCGGGTTTGTATGCACAGTTGACGGAGAGACAGAGGCAGAGGATTCTCATTAGGACTGTTGACTATTGACTTTTTGCTAAACCCTAATGAGAATATGAAATATAATTAACAATAATATTAATTAAGTATTATAGTGACATGGTTGTTGAGGGGTTGACTTTGTTGACTTTGTTGACCGGTTGACTAGGTTGGACTAGTTGACCATCATCATGACAATAGCTATCATTTCATGGCAAAGACTTTTGTTTGCTTGTTTATCTTGTGCAAAATGAGTGTATGAAATGATATGGCTATTTTGACTTAAACCATCACATAATATTTGATTGCTATGATTTGTTATGATGGCTTTGGATTATGAGAGCCAAGAGAGAAAAGTCTTTCTCATTCTTTCATTTCCATTCTCTCTCTTGCTTGAGCTCTCACTCTCTTCCTCTTGCTCTCCCTCTCTCTAGTCTATGGTTCACTTGTCTCATGTGTTGAGAAGGAAGAACCATAGAGAAAAATCCCAACACACTCTCCTCTACTCACTCTAGTTCACAAGGTTTAGCAAACCGAGTGAACTAGTTTCTTCAAAGTTCGAAGAAGAAGCCAAAGGTGGAAGCTTTCGGATGGATCGATTTTCGGCGCAAGGAGACGACGGGGTGAAGCCGATCCGTACACCATTGAGAGTTGAAGACGAAAGAGTTCAAGAAAGAAAGGTATAACCCCATAACCGAGTAGTTAACAACTCCTAGTTAGGTTGTTAGGTAGATAGTTTAATAAAGATCCGTTTTGAGTCCATGTTACCTCCTCTAGAAAAGTCGTTTTTCGTCATTTCCGCAAGCCCGTAAGTACCGGGAGCGGTAGCATGGACTTACAATCGATACTCCAGAGTAGACAGCGTATAGCTTCTCGACCTATATGATGTGCGATGGATGATCCTATATCCATTGGTGTTTGACATCAGAGATGGTATACGGGTGCTCAGTGGAGAATGGGTACACTGAACGAACTCGCCGAGAACTCCTAGATGGTATTATACCTCACGTCAGATAGCAGTTCTCTGGTGACACTGGTACAGGTTAGTCTGTCGACCCGAGATCGTCATAGAGTCTTGTGTGTCTCCCACCGTGCTTTGATTTCCACCCTACCACGGCTCTACTGAGTCGTGCAAACAGATGGTTTTTGGGTACAGTCCCGAGTCACATGGAGCCAATGAGCGATAGGAGGGGATTCGTCTCTCCCGGTATTGGGTGTTGATGTTGCGCTATGCTCGATTGGCCATAACAGGAAATCCCTGGACAGGGTTGCTGAGATTTACTGCTAAGTGTTATCAGTAGTTTCTCGAACCGTTATGGACCTTATATCGGCATGACTTATCAAGTTACTGGGATCTGACGTTTACCACCCCTAGACGAGATACGCGACATATCAAACGAAGAGACCGGACTGTACGGTAGTGTTACCGATTGGATTCGTAGGAGTGTGAGCAGGCTTGCTTGTTTATCTTCTGATCGCTCAATACCCGGGTAGCCGTTACGTTTAGCAGACCGCTTGCGGCTTGTAGGTGACTGATATGATCATCACCTACTGCCGGCGTATTGACGAGTCTTTAAAGTCCTACACAGAGGTTTTCTGGCTCAAGTGAGACGGAGTAGGAGCACATATGTGATATGTGCGGGATCGAGATTAATACGAGTATGTGATACCGTATTCTATCCTCGCGATTTATTCGTATCGGTCGGTTATATGAGATATAGCCGAGTTATCGAATCAAGTGTTGATTTGATAAGTTGATACAAATAATATTAGTCGGTTGTATGTGATATAGCCGGATCATTGAATCAAGTGTTGATTTAATGATTTAATATATAATTATATATTTGATATATTAATTTACATTAACTAATATTGCTCACTTGACCATTTCTTTTTCTCACTTGTATATACATTATATATATATGATATATATTATGTATCATGCTAGGTTATATATGCAACTTGGGTGCGAGAATCACACCATGACCATGATTATGTTAGGGTTTTAATTGATTAAGTAATTCAAAAATTGGTTGAAATTGTGTCATGGCTAGAAGCTTGTAATGTTCATTGACTTTTCAACTCATTTTGTTGTACTTAAGATATTTTTTGACCCAACCATAGTCACATAGCCATCGTTTATGCTCTACAAGGGTTAGCACATGACACTAACCCACCCATGGTTGCAATTCTAACCTCATCTCATTTTCATTCTCACTCTCTTGTTCATCATCTTCTTCATCTCTTCAAGCTTTCTAGGGTTTCAAGAGATGTTGAATCCAAGTGAGAAAATCGAATCCAAGTGAGAAAATCAAATCCAAAGTGAGCAAAATTCCTACTTTATCATCCTCTACTACTTGCCATTTAGTTTAGGGTGTTTGCTTCACAAAATTCATCACTTTGTGAAGAGATAGCTTGTGCTTGAGTTTTCTCGACGTAGATCATTTTCGGGCTCGAAGACATCTGGCATGCTTGCTCACTACGCTTTGTAGAGTCTAACTTGAGTCCGGGAGATCGATGCTTGGAGCGAAGGGACGACTACACGGAGCTTTAGAAGTGAAGGAACGATCTACAAAGGTTGTATTTCTTATTCACTTCTCATTGTAATGTTTGATTACAAGTTTTTGTTATCCTAACTTTTTAGTATGATTCCTAGGATGTTTGCTTAGCACCCCTAAATTTTTTGTTGTGGCATGTTTGATGCTTGCAAATCCTAGACATAGTGCTAAGGAAACCCTACACTCCCCTCTCCCTCTACCTATAATTTTTACAGCAGTAAGCGCTGTTATCCTTTAATAACCTCCTTTTATCTTCTCTTAATATTTGATTATCCATCTGTAATGTTTTTTTATTTTGATATTAGGTTAAAATAAAGTGATATAAAAATTTAGCGATGCACGTGTAAAGTACTAGTGTAATTTAAATGATATCTAGTCCCAACAAATTGTATTCTTAATCTAAAATTCCAATGATTTACAAATTCTTTACAATAAAAAATTAAAATAATAAGATTCAATTAATAAAAGTATTTTAAACAAAAAATATATAGAAAGACAAATTTGTTGAAAATAGATGCAATATATATATATATATTCATTTTATAGCAAGGTTGAGCAAATAAAGAATAAAAAAGATACAGTTGCAAAGATATAAAGTTATTTTAATAATTTATCCATGTACCTTATAGTTGTTTTATATTTCAAACAATTAAAGAATTAATGTTAGCATGTACCCGATCAAAGCTTCTTTTTCTTCGACTCATAAAAACATGATCGTTCTATTTTTCCCTCCATTATTTTAATTTCAATAACCATTAAAGTTGGAAAAAAGGTAAATGAATTAATTTATGAGTATTGATAATGAAATTTAATAATATTATATTTGCTCCTTTAGGAAAAAATTGTTACCTAATTATATGGGATTATAGTATACTTAGAATTATTCATGTATTAAATGGTTTAGTACAAATATTCTAAAGTGATGGAACTGATTAAGAAAGTTTTATTTTAATTAACTAAAATTTAGGATGCAGTTGCTATTTTAGAGAAAGATATAATCACTGTGTTTTGATACCTTTAAGTCGGGGACGAGATTATTTGTAATTGCCAAATTTCTGGAGCCGGGGGATGACCGCCCCCGCAAGCCCCCTTTAGCTTCGTCCCTGCTTGGAATCAATATTAGGTGATACCTGCTGGTGTAAAAAATTACACCCGGTTGACCAAGTCAAAATCAAAATCAACCCCAAACCAAGTGGGCTCAAGCCTAGGTCAAGACCGAGCATGGAAGGGACCAGCCCCATGACAAAAAGAATGAAGCCATAAATTAGTTTAATGTAATTCTTTTTTTTAGAAATAAATATATGTAAAATGGGCAAAAAGCCAAAATTTTGTAAACCCCATAGCTTATTGGCAAAAAAAATAAGTACATAAGGCATAGGGTGGCACAAGTGTCATATGGAAAAGCCCAAAGGATTCTGTAAAGTGTGTAGCTTATAAAGGCAAACATGATGAAAAAATCAAGAGGAACTTTTTCATTATCTCAAAAAACATCGAGGGTTCTGTGCCTCCTCCTTCTTCGAGGTTCTAAACCTTCTTTCTTTTTCTTAAATTAAATAAAGAGTTTCACTCTTCTTTTCCCAAAAAGGAATAGGTTTTGACCATGAAACCCACAAAAGGGAGCTCAGATCTCCCATCAGATCTCTTAAAAGGGAGATGTCCCTTTTTTCTCCAAGATCCAGCCAACAGAGAGGAGGAAGAAGGAGACCCATCTCCAAAAATCCCACTTTGGGAAGATCCAAGACTCAAGAGAAAATCCAGGGTTCAAGGAAAAAGAAAAGGGTCTCTTTTCATCATCTCCGAAAATATCTTAGGAGTTTAACTCCACAAAATAATAATAATAATAATAATAATAATAAATCCCTATTTTTTAACTCCAAAAGTCAACCGAGAAGTACAACTCCCTGTGCAGGGGCTAAAGCCACTCTTCCTTTTTTAGGAATTTAACTCCAAAAGTCAACCGGGAAGTACAACTTCCTGTGCAGGGGCTAAGCCCCTCTTTCTTTTTTTAGAAGTTTAACTCTAAAAGTCAATCGGCTGTACAATTCCCAGTACAGGAGCTAAGTCCCTTTTTCCACGAGCGCCCTCGTGCGGGGCGCGTGACCCGCTGGAGTCCAGCGCCCGCATGCCACGCAGGTGGCCCGCTGGCGCCCGGCGCCCACGTGTCACTCACGCGTCCTTAGGACACTCCTCACCCTTCTTTTTCTCTCATGCTCCACGCTCAAAACACGTCTCCCGTTAGAAAAATTTTCTAACGGGGCGCTGCCCGGCACCTTGCAAGGGGGTTGCTAGCCCGCTTGATCCCAAGCCCACTATCCGGATAGCGGGACTCCCGTAAACTTTGCGTGGCCCTCGATACGTCCAAGTACCCTTCAAAACACAACACACGCATATGGCACATTGAGTTCGCATGGCCAGTTTGACTTATCAATCGGAGAATTCCTTGCTTCAAATCGACGGGTAATTAACGGCAGCTTAGTCCGCGGCTGCCGGAGATTTGGATCCCCACAATCAATAAACCCCGGCTTGTCCTAGACAGGGGGAATCTGTACATGCCTGACAAACTCGTGTATTCCCAAGTTCGGACTGAAGAATGCGGGCGCCATATATCAAAGGGCAATGACCAAAATCTTTGATGACTTAATTCATAAGGTCGTCAAATGTTATGTTGATGATTTGGTCGTCAAGACAAAAGCCAAGGCCGATCACATCCGTGATCTCAGGATCGTTTTCACCCGACTGAGGAAACATGATCTGAAGATGAATCCTTTGAAGTGCGCTTTTGCCGTGTCGTCGGTAAAATTCTTGGGTTTCATAGTCCGACATCGGGGGATCGAAGTAGACCCGTCAAAGATAAAGGCCATCATGGAGATGCCTCCTCCAAAGAATCTGACGCAGCTAAGATCCTTTTAAGACAAACTCGCCTACATACGAAGGTTCATCTCGAACCAATCGGGAAGATGTCGACCTTTCTCAAAGCTCATGAAGAAGGGAGCTCCCTTTGTCTGGGATGCCGAATATCAAGAAGCGTTCGAAAGTATCAAACAGTACCTGTTGCACCCTCCATTGCTTGCTGCTCCTATTCCAAATAAACCGTTGATTCTCTATACTGCCGCGCTAGATGAATCACTCGGTGCGCTCCTTGCCCAGAACAATGAGAAGGAAAAAGAAAATGCCCTTTACTACCTCAGTCGAACTTTAGTCGGGACAGAACACAACAATTCACCGATCGAAAAGCAATGACTGGCTCTGATATTCACTGTGAAGAAGCTGAGGCACTATCTGCTCACTTATTGGGTTATGCTGATTTTCAAGGTCGACCCGCTCAAATACTTGATGACCAAAGTAAGCCTAGCCGGCAGAATGATAAGATGGACTGTCATGCTGCTTGAGTTTGACTAGTTTATACTCCTCAGAAAGCAATAAAAAGGCAAGCCCAGGCCGATTTTCTCGTTGCTCATCCTATGCCAGAAGGGAAACCGCTAAATTGTGAATTACTTGATAAACAAGTGCTGCACCTCGAGAATAGCGAGCCATGTTGGGAGCTCTACTGCGATGGAGCCTCATCAATAAGGATCTCCAGTAAATCAAGCGTCCCGGAGATAAAAGCGGGGATAGAATTGGTGCTCGTCACGCCATCGGGAGGAATCTTACGACTTTCTTTCGCTCTCACCGAGCCTCGCACAAACAACGAGGCTAAGTACGAAGCTCTGATAGCTGGTCTGGAGCTCGCCATAGAAATGGGAATCTTTTGGCTACGGGTTTATGGTAACTCCCAGCTTGTCGTCAACCAAGTGAGCGACGACTACAAGATATATAAGCCCGAGTTAGCTCGATATAGAAGCCGGGTGGTGGAACTCATGAAAAGGTTCACTCACATTGAACTAATGAGAGTCCCTGGGGTGTTGAACGGAAAAGCCGACGTACTCGCTCGTCTAGCCAAAGAGCTGGTTGATCCCGATATGGATGAAATTCTGATCACAGTCAGGAGCCGGCAAATTCTTCCCTCAGTCTCTTTACGAGAAGAGAAAAACGCAGAACAAAAGAGCAATCTTGCCGAAGAAGTTCTGATCATTTAAGAGGAGCCCGATTGGAGAGAGCCCTTCATAGAGTACCTCCGATACGACAAGCTGCCCGAAGAAAAATCTGCGAGGGTTCAGCTAAAGAAGAGAGCTCTTCGATACGTGTTTGTAAATAATACGCTATACCGCAGATCATATGACCAACTCTGGTTCAGGTATCTGTCATTGGCCGAACCCTAAAATGTCATGAAAGAAGTTCACTCGGGCGTCTGCGGGGCTCACCAGTCCGGCCCCAAAATGCGGCTTCAGATCAAACGACTTTGGATATTACTGGCCCACCATAATAAAGGATTGCGAAGAGCATGCAAAGAAATGTCATCTCTGCCAAATCCACGGTGATTTCATTCACAAGCATCCCAATCCGTTGCATCCTACGGTGGCGTCGTGGCCCTTCGAAGTTTGGGGCACCGACATAGTTGGCCAAATTGATCCTCCATCATCCAAAGGCCACCTGTTCATATTGGCCGCAACAGACTACTTCTCTAGATGGGCTGCAGCTGTCCCGCTAAAAGAAGTCAAAACAAAAGATATTCTGACGTTCTTAAGACATAATATTCTATACCGTTTCGGTACACCAAGAAAGATCATTTCTGACAACAGACCTTTTTTCAAGAGCTTCAAAATCTCAAGTTTCGCTACTCAGCATAAAATAGACTGGAGATATTCCTTCATCTATAATCGAAGGGCCAATGGGCTAGTCAAAGCTTTCAACAAAACTCTATGCAAGCTCCTGAGGAAAAATGCTTCAGCCAACAAGAGAGACTGGAATTTTAAACTCCACGAGGCGTTGTGGGTATATCGTACCACGCACCGTACTCCAACTCAGTCCACTCCATACTCATTACTCTTCGGATTGGAGGCGATCCTCCCCCTCGAAGTCGAAGCTCCAAGCTTAAGAATGGCCGTCCAGCATGAGTTGACGGGAGGAAAATGTTCTCCTTTGGCTCGGAAAGCTCGACGCTCTCGAAGAAAAGAGGCTCGCAGTACTGCAAAATCTGGAGCTGTACCGAACCCAAATATCACGGGCTTATGACAAGATGACCTGTCTCCGTGCTTTTAAGAAAGGGGAATTGGTGTTGGTCCTTAAAAGACCGATCATCCCTAATCGACATGCCAAGGGAAAATTTGAGCCAAACTGGAAAGGATGATACGTTATCGAGAAAGTGTTTGATGGAGGATCCTACCAGCTGATAAATGCCGAGGGAGAAAGGCCCATGCCACCTATCAATGACCGATATCTCAAGAAATACTACGTGTGAATGCTCTAAGTCGCAGACGAATTGAGCAGACAGGCCCTACGGTCTGGATCATACATCCTGTAAAATCGTATACAATCCACGGGCGGAAATGACCTGTCTTTCAGGTCCTGCTGGCGAGACTACATCTGAAATCCTACCGGCGATGAAGCAAAAAAAAGGGTATGTCCACAAGCAAAATGAGCACGAATGAAAACCCGAAAGGGCTCCGTGAGAAAAAACAGCAGGCCGGCGAGTTTGTACCGAAAGGGCGCAAACTCGTGAAAAGAAATGAAATGCACTCGCAAAGTCCTCTCGACCTTGTGAGGAGAAAATCTGTAGGGTTCTTAGGCACACCCATGATATCCCACAACAGATCAAACTTGCCAAAATCAAAATTTTCATGTGCCTAAGAATCCTATGCAAGATCGTTAACTAGAGGTAAGGCGATGCAATGCAAGTTAACAACTTTAACTAAAAGGGAAGTGATTACAACCTTTGTAGATCCGGTCCTCCACTTCCTTAGCTCCGTGACGATGTCCCCTCGCTGCGATCATCGGATCCCGGACTCTAGCGTCGGCTTCATCGGAGAAATATCGGGCTAGGTCGTCGACTTCGATGCTGAAAATGATCTACGTCGAGGCAACTCAAGATCAAGCTCCACCTTCACCAAGTCATGAAACTTGTGAAGAAAACACCCTATACTACATGGCAAGTGGTAGAGGATGAAGAAATAGGAAGTGAGTTCACTTTGGATTTTGCTTTCTCACTTGGAATCATCACTTGATATTTTCAAGAATGGTTTCTTCACTTGAACAAGAAGATGAAGAAGAAAGAAAAATGAATTATTTCTTAAAATAAATCAAGTGATTCTTATCATATATGTAACCATGGTTGAGTGTAGAGAATAAACTATGGTTTAGTTAAATTGTTAGGTTTAGGAAAGAAACAAAATGGTCAAGCTTTCAAAGCTTCATGAAGTTTCAACAAAAGAACAAAGTAAGCCACCATTTCATTTATCCTTCCAAAAATGAATTAAAGAAAATAAATAAAACAAATATAAAACCTAACCATTAAACTAAATATGGTTTAACATAAACACACACCCAAGTTTGCATGTATCATCAAACATGATACAAACTAGTGCACAAAACTATATCATATATACAATGTGCACATTCAAGTGAGATAATCAATCTTAAGTGAACCAATACTAGTTAATGTAAAGTAATATATCAAATATATAATTATACATTAAATCATAAAATCAACACTTGATTTAATGATCCGGTCATACTGCATATAACCGATTAATATCATGTGTATCAATGTATCGAATCAACATTTGATTCGGTAACCCAGCTATATAACATATAACCGTCCCATGATACATATCGTGAGAATAGAATACAGTATCACATACTGATATTATTCTCGGTCCCGCACATATCTCATATGCGCTCCTATTTCGTTTCGCTTGAGCTAGGAAAGCTCTGTGTAGGACTCTAAAGACTCGTCAATACGCCGGCAGCAGGTGATGATCATATCAAACACCCACAAGCCGCAAGCGGTCTGCTAAACGTAACGGCCACCCGGGTATTGAGCGATCAGAAGATCGACGAGCAAGCCCGCTCACACTCCTGTGAATCCAACCAGTAACACTTACCGTACAGTCCGGTCTGTTCGTCTGATATGTCGCATATCTCGCCTAGGGGTGGTAAACGTCAGACCCCAATAGCTTGATAAGTCATGCCGACGTAAGGTCCATAACAATCGTGAAACTACTGATAACTCTTACCAGTATATCACAGCAACCCTGGCCAGGGATTTCCAGTTATGGCCAGTCGTGCATAGCGCAACATCAACCCCCAATACTGGGAGAGACGAATCCCCTCCTATCGCTCATTGCCTCCATGTGAATCGAGACTGTACCCAAAAACCACCTGTTTGCACGACTCAGTAGAGCCGTGGTAGGGTGGAAATCAAAGCACAGTGGGAGACAAACAAGATTCTATGACGATCTCGGGTCAACAGACTAAGCTGTACCAGTGTCACCAGAGAACTGCCATCTGACGTGAGGTATAATCCCATCTGGGAGTTCTCGGTGAGTCCGTTCAGTGTACCCAGTCTCCACTGAGCACCCGCATACCATCTCTGATGTCAAACACCAATGGATATGGGATCATCCATCGCCCATCACATGGGTCGAGAAGATATACGCTAGTCTACTCTGGAATATCGATGCCCCGTCTCGTATTTCCACGACTAGGAACATTGAAGGATGTACTCATGGACTACCCAGGCCCTACTAGTATGATCTGCATCATAGTCCTGGAAGTCGAGTACACATCCTAAGGGCTTTATCAACATGTAACAGAGAGACAGAAAGTATACATGTTAAGATAAAGAGCAACCAGATAGCGTACTATCATGTCGAGGAAGAAAGTCCTACCTATATATGTCCCAGCATCCACTACAATATACATCCAATGTACAGTAATGGCCTCTAGGGCATACATATAACTAACAAAATCCTCGCGTGAGATCCTTATGACTCACAAATGAGCAACACACTTAGAAATCCCCACGATTCTTAAGGAGAAATACACCTGTGAGATCCTCTTGACTCGTAGGGAGAAAATGCTTTTATGAGATCCTTACGGTTTATAAAATTGAAAAGCCTTAGGTGATGGGGATCTAAACCTGTCTTCTAAGCTATCGTTCCCTAAGGGATGCACGGCAAATGACGAGTGACACTATGTTTCAGTGTTAGCGGTGCTGATGCCGACTAAAAACTCAAACTTTAAATTCCCAAACGGTGAAAGATGAGTTGCTTTTAGTACCACATTCCAATGCAGCGATGCAGACGCCAACCAAAACTCAAACCCCAAGATTCCCAAACAGCGAATGATGAGTCGCTTCTGGTACCATATTCCGGTGTAGCGATACAGACGCCAACCAAAATCCAAATGCTCTCGGCCTTACGGCCAGTCCTCAACTGGACTACCGTATACAATCCACGGGCATAAACAAGCTAAATCACACCCATGTCCCACGGCAATCTCTAGCCCCACGGCCGGTCTCCGCCATCGGAATTATGTTCCATTTGGGAAGATCCACTTATGTGTCCTCACGATACAGAGGAGAACAGAGCTTACAAGATCCTCCCGACTCGTAAGAAAATACCTTTGTGGGATCCTTACGACTCACAAGGGAAAAACACACTTGGGGGTCCTCACGACTTCTAAGGAGAAAATGCACCTATGAGATCCTCTCGACTCGTAGGGAGAAAATGCTTTTATGAGATCCTTACGGTTTATAAAATTGAAAAGCCTTAGGTGATAGGGATCTAAACCTGATTTCTAAGCCGTCGTTTCCCAACAGGCAACGGCAAATGATGAGTCGCTCCTGGCATTACGTTTTAGTGTTAGCGGTGCTGATGCTGACCCAAAAACCAAATCTCAGGTCTTCTCGGGAAAATGATGAGTTGCTCCTGGCATTATTCCAGTGCATCAATACTGATGCTAGACAAAATCCAAATTCCCCGTTCCTCGCAAATTCAAAAGTCCCGCCGAATAAGGCAGAAATCAAACAGATCAAATCAAAGTCCCACCCAGCAGGACTTTTAAGCTCGAAAGTCCTGCTGGACAGGTAGGGAAGTTTCAAAACAAATCAAATCAAACAAATCAACCCTGACACCGCAAGAAACGGAGCAAGTCAAATCAAATCTCGATACCGCAGAAAGCGGAGCAAGTCAAATCAAATCCCGACACCGTAAGAAGCGGAGTAAGTCATCGACAGTCCAAGTCGCAAAAATGGCAACACCGACCGTCCAAGTCGCAAAAATGGCAGCATATCCTCCACGTCGTCAAAAGGGAACTCAACCAAATCAAGCTCTATATAGAACAAGATCTATCAATTTCATGTACAACCCACACACGCGGTGTGCATTTATTGATTGGGGCATTTTGTTGGGGTCAAAAATTACACCCGGTTGACCAAGTCAAAATCAATGTCAACCCCAAGCCAAGTGGGCCCAAGCCCAGGTCAAGACCGAGCATGGAAGGGACCGGCCGCATGACAAAAAGACTGAAGCCATAAATTAGTTTAATGTAATTCTTTTTTTTAGAAATAAATTTATGTAAAATGGGCAAAAGCCAAAAATTTTGTAAACCCCATGGCTTATGTGTAAAAAGAAATAAGCACATAAGGCATGGGGTGACACATGTGCCATATGGAAAAGCCCAAGAGGCTGTGTAAAGTGTGTAGCCTATAAAAGCAAACATGATGAAAAAATCAAGAGAAACTTTTTCATTCTTTAAAAAAAGTATAGGGTTCTGTGCTTCCTCTTTCTTCAAGGTTCTAAATCTTTATTTTTCTTAAATTAAATCAAGAGTTTCACTCTTCTTTTCCCAAAAAGGAATAGGTTTTCACCGTGAAACCCACAAAGAAGAGCTCAGATCTCCCATCAGATCTCTAAAAAGGGAGATTTTTAAATCTCACTCTTTTTTCTCCCAGATCCAGCCAACAGAGACGAGGAATTAAAAATCCCACTTTGGGAAGATCCAAGGCTCAAGAGAAAATCCAGGGCTCAAAGGAGAAGAAAATGGCCTCCTTTCATCATCTCCGAAAATATCTTAGTAGTTTAACTCCACAAAATAATAATAATAATAAATCCCTTTTTTTAACTTCAAAAGTCAACCGGGAAGTACAACTTCCTGTGCAGGGGCTAAGCCTATCTTCCTTTTTTTAAAGGAGTTTAACTCCAAAAGTCAACTGGAAAGTACAACTCCCTTTGCACGGGTTGAGCCCCTCTTCCTTTTTTTAGGAGTTTTAACGCCAAAAGTCAATCGGGAGCACAACTCTCATTACAGGGGCTAAGCCCCTTTTTCCGTGGGCCCGTACGCGCGGCGTGTGGCTAGCCGGCGCTCGCGCGTCCTTAGGACGCTCCCCACCCTTATTTTTTCCTCATGCTCCACACTCAAAACACGTCTCCCGTTAGAAAAAATTTCTAACGGGGCGCCACCCCGCATCCCTCAAGGGGGTTGCCAGCCCCCTTGACCTCCAGCCCGCTATCCGTGTAGCGGGACCCCCGTAAACTCTGCGTGGTCCCTGATACGTCCAAGTACCTTTCAAAACACAGCACACGCATACGGCACATTGAGTTCGAATGACCAGTTTGACCCATCAATCGGAGGTTCTCTCGTTTCAAAAGCGACGGGTAATTAACGACAGCTTAGTCCGTGGCTGCCGGAGATTCGGATCCCCACAATCAATAAACCCTGCCCTGTCCTAGGCAGGGGGAATCTGTACATACCTGACAAGCGCACGCATTCCCATCTCAATGGGTTGACGAAAAACACCATACAATACCCAATCTTCCTAGAGTTGAATTGAATATTTTTGGTATATACACTTTTTTACGATATGCAACATCATTTTCTTTCCTTTTTATTTAGAGTTCTTTATTTATTTATCCAAAAAAGATTAAAAAGAACACAGATTTTGCCCTATGTTCTCTTTATGGCTTCACTGCTTTAGTCATTAGGACAAGTATTCTGCACGTGCAATGCATGTGTGTATATTTGAACAATATATGTACATTTAAAGAAACCTAGATTCATATGGTCAGATAGAGAGAATTGATTGACTTGGTTTCAGAAAGATTTGCTCATATGCTAGCTGTATATCTCACTGTTGATGTTTGATTTTTCCCCTAACGCATATCATGTTTAAATTATAGAATTTTTTATGTGCCCCCTTGCACTCCAAATATGAAAATTAACACCCTTGTCTCCCCAAAAAAATAAAAAATAGAAAAGACATGACATCAAAAGAAAAAAGGAATCTTTCGAACTTAAATAAAAGTTCTTTTCTTTCATAAATAATTTAAAGCTTAAGTTTACGAACAATATTTTTGACTTTTTATTAAAAATAAGGTAAAATGAATATTTTTTCTGTATTATTACATCTTTTTTACTATTTTATGTTAAATATATGCTAAATTACTATTTTTGAGTTTTTACATTTTTTAAAAACTTTATATTGATATAGCATTTTAAAATTACTTTCGCTATATCCCTTTGTCTTTCCTTAGTAACTTCTTAAATCATATAAATTTTTATCTGTGAAATTATAGATAAAATAAAGTTGAGTATAGCACAATAAGAGAGTAAGTTAACATACATACTTACTGTCTTTAAGATAATAAAAGTAAACGTTCTTTGTAATCTTGACAGTTTACCTTGTAATATATATATAATTTAAATTTTTATTAATAGATTCAAAATTTATGAAGTGGAATTACAGATGAGTTGAGGTTGAAGACAGATACATTTACATTCTTTAATTATTCCTCTTAGAAAAGAAAAATAAGAGTTTGCTATCTAGTTTGAGAATTTGCATTGAATAATATAAAATATATTAAGTTAGAATTTTTATAAAAAATATAATTAATTTAAAAATTGATAAACATCTCTCTTTGGATGCTACACTAAATAATTAAATTGCGTGAAGAAGCACTAAAACATAATAGTAGAAAATTTAACATAAAAAAGAGAAGAAAAACATACTCCCGGTTTTGGTAAAAACATACATTTCTTAAAATTTTGATTTCCTTTACACCTTTTTCCCTTTCAACATTATCTAAGCTTCTTTTGTTGGGATCCATAAATGTAGTTTATTGTTTTCATACAAAACTCTTTGACTTCATTTTTGGGTTGCATTTAAATTTAAAAAATGGAGGCAAGTTTTCTTTATTTTTACTTTGTTTTATTACGATGACATGGCATCCCCAAATCCATTATTAAATGGAAATCTATTTTATCTATTTTTTCTTAGAAAAGATAAAACATACGAGTGAGCTACAAAATCAATTTGATATCTTAAGTAGAGGTGCTAATCGAACCGAGCTGGCTCGAGTTTGGCTCGAGTTTGGCTCGATAAGGGCTCGTTCAAGTTCAGTTTGTTTGTTAATGAGCCGAAGTTGAGCCAAAATCTCAGCTCGTTAAGTAAACAAGCCGAACTCGAGCTGAATCTGGCTCGTTCGTTAACAACTTGAGTTTGGTTCATTTATAATATGTTTCAAATATTATGCTCATACCCATAACCAATAGTACCGAATACCCAATCCAACATCCTATATTTTATACATAATTTTTTATTTTTACTCCTCTCTTCATATGAAGCCCCAATATACTGCCTTCGACTTGAAGACAAATTTAGCCCTTTTTCAACCCCAAACTTGAAAAGTTTTTAACCCTCACTTCGAAACTTTTTAAAAAATTCAAATCTCCTCGAAAGTCGGTTCTTTTTACGCCTATAAGATCTTTACAAATAAAAAATATCGAGCTCCAATTTGAAAAAATCAATCGTAAAATCAAAAAAAATTTAGTTCCATAGGTGGGCTCGTTAAATAAACAAACATGGGCCCTAATGTTTCGGCTTGAATCAAACTCGAGCCGAGCAAAAACTAAAGCCTTGCTCGAGCCTGACCCAGCTCGCTTGAGTTCGGCTCGTTCAGCAGCCCTAATCTTAAGAGAGTTTCCATTACAAGAGTAGAGATATAAACAATGCAATCAGGACTTTTAATGTAAAGCTTGCCCCTCATTTTAAAAATAAAGACATTTCCTCGTTTTATCATACTTTGTGGTGTGTAATCAATGTAAGCATTAAATTATTTGATATCTGAATCTGAAGAGTTATTTGTTCATCTTTAAATGATTTTTTCTGAAACTGAGCATATATCTAATGAATGAGAAATTATTCGGTATGCCAAAATGTAATACACCCGGGCAAGGGGTGTGAGACGGGGAGTTTGAGGCCGTCTTGGGCAGCGTGTGGGGCCCACACTTCTATTTCTTCTCTCTCTTGTCCGGGTGTATACCGCTGGCACAAGGAATAATTTTCCCTAATGAACACTCTATTTGTGAATGCATTTTTTGGGGCTAAAACTGCATTTTTTAATTTTTTACTTTTCTATATAATTGTTTATTATTCATCAGGTCCAATCCGCAGACAGAATTCTTGAACTGCTGAATCTTGGAAATAGTAGACGGAAAACAGAAAGCACAGAGGCAAATGCAACTTCATCACGGTAAGTTATAATTCCTGAGATGATTTATGTATTGCTTGGAAATAGAAGAACTTTGAAAGCCAACTTCTCTGCACCAAAAATCTGGTACTCTATTATGGATAATAGTATTTTAATGTATAATTTGTTCTCTATTCAAAGACCTTTTACCACAATTTCTAATGTCCCCCTTTTGTTCTTTATTATTATTTTTTGTTTCCACTCTATCTTTTTGGGAAAAGCACGCGATACACCACTTTCACTTTGTACAGCATAAATTCTTTTTGTATGCTATTGCATTTACACTGTATTTCTGTAATAAATCTAGCGTTTTTGTTTCTGGCCACATAGTTCCCATGCTGTTCTGGAGATTGCTGTGAAAAGAAAGCAGAAAAACCAATACAAAAGTCAAATTCTTCGTGGAAAACTTGCACTAGTTGATCTTGCTGGGAGGTGACTAATATGGACTGGTGTTCTTGTCTCTATTTTTACAATTTTTTTCCGAGAATGTCTCTACTTTTATATTTGATCCAGAGATTCATAGTTATGCACCATCTTTTGTGCAGTGAGAGGGCTTCTGAAACAAATAATGCTGGGCAAAAGCTGAGAGATGGAGCCAATATTAATCGTTCACTTCTTGCCTTAGCAAATTGCATCAATGCCTTGGGAAAGCATCAGAAGAAGGGCCTTGCATATGTTCCTTATCGCAATAGGTAGCTGATCATAAAATGCGAGCAGAAAACTTCCCATTGCAAGGGCCTAATGTTAATTTCCCTGCAGCAAACTGACACGAATTCTGAAGGACGGACTTAGCGGGAATTCTCAAACTGTCATGGTTGCTACAATATCACCTGCTGATGATCAATATCATCATACAGTCAATACACTGAAGTATGCTGACCGAGCTAAAGAAATAAAGACACACATCCATGTGAGTCCTGTTTTCCTGTGTATACATAAGTTTCAAGTCAAGTTCTAGCGCCATTCAATGATACAATATTTTATCTGGCACCCCCACACAAAAAATAATAACTAGGAATAAATAACAACAAACACACAAGAAGATATATGAGAGGAAAGCAAAAGGAAATAAATAAATAAATAGAAGAAATTCGGTGGGTGCCTTCTCTCTGCCCCACCACCATTTGTTCTTGCCACTAGCTGTCAAAGAGCTTCAATTTTTTCCTGATGATGTGCATGATCGGACACCAAGACAGTAATAAATCAACAAATTTTCAAAGGCCCAGCATATGCAGATATCTTCAAGGAAAATTTTGTACATGAGGACCACACCCGTTCAAATGGACACAAGATTGTTTGTGAATGCAGAAATACAAACATATTACTTAATAATGCAGCCATCAGTAGAGATAAAGAGTTTAATATTAGGAATTTAATATGCAAAGAGACTACACAGTAAGTTTCAGGTCATTTGTTGAGATACTTTAGACTTCAAATCTTAGAAGCACGACATATTAAATGAATCAGAAGTTCCAGGATTACTGCTGCCAGCATTCCCTTTTTTAGCACCTGCTAAATTATAGTTTGTTCCTTATGACAACAATGCATCCTGAAAATGATGTGGCTTCAGCTATTGATCAGATGCTGTCTTTGTAATGGAAGCTGTACAGTCATATATAAGTCATCGAAGTGAACTCTTCTGTGTTATTTATAAAGGAGCGACAAAACTGACTCCAAATCACATTTTTTAACTATTGGCCCTAAAGTTTAGTGAATTAACAAGGTTATTTAAAGACTTGAAGATTTTTGTAATACACCTGACCCATCACAACAAATAGGCAAAGTCATTCAATCCTAGTGCATATGTCATAAATATATTCTTGAATTGATGGGGGGAAGGCAGAAGGTTCGTGCACTTATATTGGGTTAAGGTAAGGTAAGTCACTGAAAATTAAAAAAAGAAGGAACATTCAACCAACGGCTTTTATAGGTACAAAAGAGACAAGATGTCTCTACAGTTAATTTCAATGCGCAAAAAAAGAAGCACCATAATACTTGTATCCATTTTTGTATATTTGTAAATACTAAATACAGTTCACATCTTAAAATTTCATTTTAGCTTTACTTAGGAATAGGAATTGCTGAATTTGGTTATTGAATGTTTAGTGAACCTCAGATTGCTCTTACTTCCTTTCAGAAAAATATTGGGACGGTTGATACTCATGTTGAGGACTACCAGACAATGATTGAGAATCTTCAGGTTTACCCCGAAAGCAAAATGTCTCCTGAAAAATTTAAACATCATGTATTCTAACACCTATAAATTAATTGTGCAGGCAGAAGTTTGTCATTTAAGAAAAGAACTAGCTCAGAAAGAGACTCAGCTTAGTGTCAAGCCATCTGAAAAAGCCGCTGATGATGAGCTATCTTGGTTGAATATTCTAAGCCATGAAACTAGTGAAAATGTTCAGGAACGTATAAATTTACAGAAGGCTTTGTTTGAGTTAGAGGAAACCAATCTTCACAACCGCATTGAACTCCAGCATCTTGATGATGCTATAGCTAAGCAACAGGTTGATATTTTCCTTTTTTCTTTGCTAAATGATATGGAAATTTTACTGATTTGGATCCAATAAATCTTCATGGATTTTCAACAATTTTTGGCATTACATATATCTATATATCTTTCTTGCAACAAGTTATGTTGATAAAAGTATGTGAAAACTGGGAAGTATTGTTGATGTTACCGTGATATATAGCTTGACCATTTAAATTTGGACAACATCCTTTTAGTCAGATTGTGTAGAGCATTATGTGCTAAATGGATGAAGTATTGCACACGCATATCATTGAATAGAGAAACATCAGAGCCACTGATTGTAAAATGTGAAATAACCAGTATCTTTTCTATTTGAGTTATGTAAAACAGAACACCTTCTAACACTGAGTTGGAAATGATTGTGAGCAATCATTTTTTTTCAACCTAAGGCAGTTTCTCTATCTTCGGGTATCAGCACACCCCGTTTATTCTATACCAGCATTAATTCTTTAGTGTTAGGTTGGTTAGTTTGAAAATCCTCAGTTTTAATAGAATGATTTAAAAAAATTCATCAGGGTCTCTCTAAAACTGGGTTCCTTGTATATACTGCGCCGTTCTAGGTTTTCGCTGGTGTCTATTCTTCCATGGAGACTTTTTCACATAAGAAAAAGATGGTTATGCAATAAATATTCCATATGCCTCCCAAACGAACCCTTTTTGAATTTCCAACAGAAAGCGGTGAAATTTTGAACCTTCTGCTAATGCTGCAAAGTGTGGTGGTGAGCACATAGTTTTATTATGCACCCCTGAAGAACTTAGACCCAATGAAGAAAATTCCATGCAAGGGGCGCATGTCATTTATAGAACTTAATGTGCAGTACTCTATGATGTACAAATCATGTATGAGCTGATTTGACTAATATATAACAGTAAATAAAAATGTTCTTGTACAGATCTAGTTTCAGTCGGATATGACTTGTACATCCTAAGGAAAGAGACAATAGTCATGAAAGGATATGACTAAAGAAAGAAAAATTCGGCTATATATCACCCTGCTAACATGGTTCTCTGTAGATCCATGACCCCACTGCATGTGTTTTGTGTCAATTGACTATTGTTATTAGTGCTAGTTTTGACGGATCCTAACGAGCTACTTGTACATCTAGGCCACTGAAAAGGATGGAATAGTAGTACAAACATTGAGATCAAGGAGACGAGTTATTCTTGACAACATACGCGACAATGATGAGGCTGGTGCCAATTACAAGAAGGTATCTGCTAGTATTCTTGTTAACGATCCCCCAAAATAAAAATAAAAATTAACTAACTGTAAAAACTTGATTTATATCAGGATATTGAAGCAAACGAGAAACGTCGGCGTGGGCTCCAAGGTATGATTGAAGAAGCAATTAGCAACAATGACAATAAAACATATTTGCATATCCTCACTCAGTACAGGCTCTTGGTAAGTAGAAACATTATCTTATCACTGTGGGTTCCTTCATTTGTTGAACATAATATGCATAATGACCTAAATACTTTACAAAAAATCTAGGGAATGACCAATACTGAGCTACAATTTGAAATGGCCATGCGGGATCAAGTAATACATAATCAAAGAGAAGCTTTGAGAAATCTGTGGAACATGTTCTCGGGCTTAGGGCTCAAGCAGAAGCAAGTAATGGATCTTGCTGCTAGACAAGGGATAACCATTGAGGAGTGGACAGTTCCTAATGCTTCTATGCCAATTGGCATGAAACAGTCACCATCGTTTGCTAATGATAAGCTATTAACTTCTATGCCATATCCTGTACCCAATGGGCAACCTCATACTCCTATGGCTTGTGTTTTCCAGCATCATCAAGATTTTAGTTCTACCGCTTATTTTAGAGGTCATTGTGATACTCGTACTGTGTGTCAGCAGGAGCAGCGAAGCTCCTACTATCTGCTGTCTCATGATTTTTGCAGTCCTGAAAAGCATGCCCATGATAACTGCAGCTCTTATCCGCCAAGCAGAACTCAATCATGCCCGTGCTGTGAAGTTAACTTTTCATCAGCATATTGCAATTGCCCAGCAAAGGTTGTATTCCATCCTTTTGTGTTTCTTAATGATATTTTGGTTTCTTCTGTTCTTTTTGGCTGAACCTGGTCTCAATGAAAGTGATGGAATGATAGGGAAAAAAGGGGAAAGAAGAAAACATGGCAATTAAGAAAGAACAAAACTGCGTTGCTTTATTTTTAATTAACCAACTCCAAGTTGATACATATTTTAGATTAAGTTGAAATCACAACCCAAAGTTCTACTTTTCCTTTGTGTTCTTCACCTTTCTTCAATTCAATTAACACAAGAAAGCGATCCTTGAAGCCACTTGCATCCATTATTCTTTCTGCACCTTCTTTCCTTGTGCTCATGCTTTTTTGTATAATAGTTGTAGATGCCCACATTATATATCTTTCTGAGAGCATTGTAGCCGATACACCATTCGTCGATCGGTTAACAATTTTCTTAATGCGTCCTGTATGCTTTCTTAACCTCTGAAAGCTAGGAAGCTCTCATATTATAGGTTTCTTTAGTACACCATTCCTAATTTGGTTTTGATTGATCAAGTGGTTGCCATTTTACAATCTTCAGTACAATATATACTAGATCGCATGTAATATTTCATTTTTCTTTTCTTCTTCTTACGTCATTGTTTACTTTCTTCGTTTCCAGGAACAGAAGGAGGTTTCTCGATCTGGAACGAACGGTTGTCGCATGTGTGATTCTTCGTCAAAGCATGATGGAATGACTCGATCTTTATACCAAAGCCCTTCATCTACCAACTTCGTAGTATCTGGTGGTCCAAATTCCCACAGTTATAGCACGCAATTATCCTATCCAGAGTTGTCGAAACTGCAGTCACCATATACGACAGTTGTACCCAGGAGCTCTAATCTTCCTGGATCTTGAACTAGGACACGAGGATCAACTTTCAATTTTGTATAGTGCCGCCTTTGGATTTTTATTTTTATTTTTATTTTTTGAGCAATGTTTGATTCTTCCAGAATTTTTCCTCATCGCTGCACATTGGCATGCATTTTGTTCAATATTTCACATTCTCATTTAGTTTATATATCTGCGTTATTTAGTTCTATGATCATCAGGAGCCATATACCAAGTGGATAATATGTGATGCATAAAATTTTACATAAAGAGCATGAATGTATGGCGCGTATATCTTATGTTAGGGTTCACATAAGTTGTGTTAAACATAGCTATCCAAGCAAAAACGTATCAAGGATCTATATATTATTTTGTTTATGGAGAAAACAACTTTCTCTATCTCGCTCTTTATTTAGAGATGTATATAATCTTTTGTGATCTCTCAAAATATCTAATTTTTTAGCTGTCAGATTATGTCCAAATTATCTAGATTGTTTTACCTCTCAAAATATCTAAATTTTTAACTTCCAGTTTATTCAAAATTATCTAGACTAGTTATATGTACGTGTCATGCATGTGCAGACTTTTTGAATTTATTATACACGTGCAGACTTTTTGAATTTATTATAGATTTTTGTAAGCTTTCAATAGAACATTGTGAAAACGCAAGTTAAGTTGTGCTTGAAAACTAAAAATATCTAATTAATTTTCTCCCACCAATATATATTCTCAATGACAATTTTATACTAAAAGGAATGTATATCTACGTATGGGAGCAATTTTATATTTCATGACGTCTATCTAATAATCAAACATAAATATTTACCAAAATAACTATCCTAATTTTATATTGTTTTTATATTATTCTGAGTAAACATTGGAAATATATAAAATAAGATTACCCAGGGAAAATACTCTGAAAATAAGAAATTGGATCTTAAGACCAAAAAATTCTGGTTAGGTTTGACTATCATTGTAAGAAGGTTAAATTTCTAGGTATACAATGAAACTCTTCTATAAAAGCAAGGGAAAAATAATTCAACCAATATTAAATATTAGACATTTACAAAAATAAAAATAAAAGAGGATCTAATATAGAACAATTATAAAAAAGCCTACTAGACAAAAGAAAAAGCTTACCATCTAGCAAATAATACACAACAAATTTACAAGTTACAGTTTTTAGTTTTTTCACTAAACAAAAAACAGCTTGACACTGAACATCTTCATTATCATTTGCCAAGAGCTCTCGTCTCGATTACCCATCATAAAATTTGTAACAGTCGAATTACAAATCCGAACAAAAAATAGTCATCTTTTTGAGACATGAATCTATTTTAAAAGTGAGAATAGAAGGCCAGCATTCGTAAGTCATGGTGTAGATGGTAAGTTTCTTTGATGGAGAAACAAGTTTCCTAGATGAAAAAACAAGTTTCCATACATCAAAAATTCTATAAATTTATAAGAATGTGGAGGGAGAAAATTTAAGATACTGCTATTTATATGTGGAGTGTATGATTTAGTTGGAGGAGACCAAGAGTTTTTGATTAATCATAGAAGGTGAGAGTCTTTTGAATTTCATATTCTGACCACTACCACTATTTGTTTTTAATTAATAATCTTGAGTCTTTATGGGTTATAATTAATACTACATGTATATGATCTAGGCATGCCTACTCATATTCTTTCTGGAAAATCAACTATTATTAGCTTGCAGGGTAATTAATTGTCTAGAAACCAATAAGATGAATTTATATCATTAGCCTAAAATAAGTATATAAACCCTAACTAATTACCATAAAAAAATATTGAGTCATTTTTATTTTAAATATTCTCCTTTCTAGTCTCTTTTCCTCCTTACAACGAATTCTCTTCAATATATGCCACCTATTTTTTTTTGTTTTCTTAAATTTTCAATAAATGCCATATATATTTTAACTAAATTAAATATTAAAGACAATTATCTTGAAAAGGGCTACATATATATGTCATTTTATGAATATTATAGATCACCAACTTAAGTCATAAATTTCCATATATTCCTCAAGATTCCTCAATCCACGTTAACTACAACAAAACACCCACTAATCATACACGAGCGAGCTCCTCAAGGCCGCAAAATTATTAAACCGTCTTCTAATCCACGACCCTTCATATAGCTCCAATTCTTTATTATCTTTTCATTCCATTGTTGCTTTTATGACAACAATGATATAAATGCTTTTAAAACTCTTTTGTTGATCCTTCTGCCCAAAGGCGTTCGAAAATCCCCATGAATTTAAATCTAATCAATTATCCTATTTAATAAATGTATAACCTCACACTATTATTAGCCAAACCTATATCAATACAAAGCAGATTGAGAAATAAGGAATGCATATTTTATATAAAAATAGAGTGAGAATAAAGAAGGGACTACCCCAAAAAAGACCACGGAAAAGGATTTGTTATTTTCATTTAGCAGAATATTATAGATTGTTATATGGAAAATAAGAGGAAGTTTTGGCCTTCTTTCTGAAGAAGTTTTATTTGAATATCTCTACTATTATAATTAGAACCAGAAAGGATATTATAACTAGAACCAGGAAGGATGAGGTAGCATCTTCTACGTTATTCGAGGAAAGTCAAGCAAGTTGAGAGAGCACAAATGTTCGGTGGGGGGGGGGGTTATTCGTATTGGATTCTCACTACTACAATAGGGGGTTGCCCCTACGGATAGTGAAATCCGTAGGGGCAGATTTATTTTGGCCCTACGGATTAATCCGTAGGGCTAGACGGTTGCCCCTACGGTCCTTACATATTTATATAAAAATTATTAAATCTTAAATTGTTGTTTGCCCCTACGGAGCCGCAAACCAAGAACCTACGGACTTATCCGTAGGGGCATCTAAATAGGAATTTAAGTTAAAAGCTCAGATCGGTCCCTACGCTCATTATTCCCAATTCTCGCGCGAACAAAAAATTCCCAAACCCTCGTTCCCGCCGATCGATCGTCGTTCTCGTCATCGCCAGCGCCGCCGATTCGTCGTAGCCACCGTCTGCTTTCGTCGTAGCCACCACCTGCTCGTCGTCGCCAGCGCCGGCTCATCGGAGTTCTCGTCGTCGCCTCTGCACAGGTAAGGAATTCTTCAATTACTCAAATTTTTTATTGGGGGTGGGGCTGGGGCTGGGGCTGGGGCTCGGGCTGTGGTTGGGGTTGGGGCTCGGGCTCGGGCTACGGCTAGGGCTGTGGTTGGGGTTGGGGCTCGGGCTCGGGCTGCAGCTAGGGCTGTGTTTGGGGTTGGGGTTGGGGCTCGGGCTGCGGTTAGCGTTAGGGTTGGGGATCGGGCTGCGGGTTGCTGTTGGGGTTGGGGTTGGGGTTAGGGTTAGGGTTAGGGTTGGGGTTGGGGTTTTGGATTTCAGGGTCTAAGTTAATTTCCATTCTAATTAGCATTAAGCTCGTTAATTGAAATGTTGATGATAATCATAAGAGTAAAATTTGTCTAGTTTGAGAAGGTGTTGGAAATTGGACTAATAATGTGGGTAAAGCCCAGTTTAATTAATAATTTTATTTGTCATTCTCAAATTTTCTTGGAAACGGAGACTGTTTTGTGGAACTTTTAACCGTTGGGCATGTTGGGGTTTTGTTTTTGGAGTCATCGGACATGGCATTTGGTAGGTATCCAAAGACCCCGTGTCTGATTTTGAATATTTTTGATTGATTTAAACTGTGGGTCTGAGTAGTCCCTTAATTTGATCTGGTTGGGGTTTGAGTATGCAAAGGATTTGTAGTCTGGTGGAAATTTTGTGGGTGTTTTCGGTTGAATATGTTTGCTAATTGCATAAGATGCTCATAAGATTCTGGATTTTGAGGATGGGCCGTTGTAATTGGAAATACTTAGAATTGTAGGACCTTCTTTATTTTAGCTATATATAACTGCAAAAAAAAAGACACATTTCTGATTTGAAGAAAAGGAAGGGCAAAATAGGGATTTAGTTATGGATTTTACTTGGGCGTCTCCTCTTTTAATACATGTCTATCTTTACAAGAATATCGTGTCACATATTAAGAAACTTTGGGCATGCAAATTAAGACTCTCTCCTCTTTTTGGTTATTATTTTTCCCTTTGTCGGCTTAATTATTGAGATGGAGATTTGAATAGAGTTTTGGTGTTCATAATTTCATAATATGAGCAAGACAATTGACAAATCATCATGATGTTGTTATGATCATAGCAAGATATAGGTGCTTGTGTGTTGGTACTAAAGCATGATACAATCTCTTTTATTGCTAGTGGATGCGTTTTGTTCAAAGAGTCTTTTCCTTTTAGTAATTTTCCTCTTTAGGGAGTTTTCGACATTGAAATCTCACTAGTTGATAATGTTAAATGAGTTCTAGTCCTAGTTTGCTACATTTTTTTGATATATAGTAGATGGTGATACTTCTTTAAGTAAAAACAACCCTACACTTAAGCGAAATCATAAATCGAAACACACATATATAGAATACAACTCATACATGGGTATCCTCAAATCTAACTTTAATTATCGATAATTTATTCTTTTCAACGACAAACGCACACACAAAGCATATACACGGATTTTCTCCTTTGTCAGTAACCATTCCGTTCTTAGATTTCTCAATATAGTCATCATAACCTACAATTTATATGATACAGTCTAACATGGCCCATGAGTACGTCAGGGTTAAGGACTGGATGTATGTGAATTGGCAACAACGTATGCAACCTAAGTTTGTCACTGGAGTTTCTTCTTTCATTGAATTTGCACGCGCACATAATAAGAAGGAGAAGACAGTAATGTGGCAGAAGAAGAAGGAGAAGACAATAATATGGCAGAAGAAGAAAAAATGACATTCCTTGTTCTCTGTTTCAGCATCAATCTTCTGATATAAACTAATGATGGCTTTCACATTGGCTTTTCCTTTTAGAGACTTCTTAGTGTCCAATGGAAAGCATACATCAGATTTGTGCAGGTCAGGTTCTTCTGTGACTTTCAAGAGTTTCAACTGATTCTGTAAATTACACCATAGTTGGGTAATACTTTTACCACTTCTCACTGCAGGTGCGCTCTCTAATATCCATTTTGAATGTAATATTATAGATATTCATGCCTGTTTATGTCAAAATTACTTATATTGTCAATGTTTGATTGTCTAGTTGTTGGTGATGCGTCCATATCAGGGACAGAGGCCACTCCCGCTCATCCAGGTATGTTTATATATCATATAGTGCATGTATATTGATTTAGAATGCTATATCATAAATATACACACATTCCTTTTGCTCTTACTTAGTAATTTTTATTATTGTCTAGCTGTAGGCGGTGACAGTAGTTGACAATAAAATTTGTCATCCTAGAAAGTTTGCAGATTATTGGCTACTGTAAATTCATGCCACCCATCTCCACTCATGGAAGCAACTTTGTTCTCGATGTGAAGATCAACATGCCATATTTTGCCATTGTGGCTCACTAGGTTAGTATTTTCTCTTCTCTTGACCATCTTGCTAATCTGCTTGGTAAATTTATTCGGAACCGGCCGCGAATCATTAAAAGACATGCATAAGAAAGGAAGCTAAAATACAGATATATAGCATACCGATACATCGAAACTTCAAAGTTGCGATGATAACCCAGAGATATTTATTTCTACACACGTGATGCACGTGCGAATGCGTCAGGCATCATGGACAAATATTTGAGAACATGGAAAGTATTATTAGTATAAAGTAATTAAAGCTTTTAAACACCTTGGGTAGATATTTTCTTAGTTGATGCAATCATATCATGAGGATTAAATTTAAGCTATTATACATATGCTTATGTATTTTTCTAATCTAATATATCACACACACACACACACACACACACACACAGAGCACCAGTTTGGTAGAGAAATTAGGTAGCAGGACCCTGAAGAAATGGAGTCCATAGCATTGCTCATCATCATCATCCATGATCCCTTTGAAGAAATATTATCAAAAGGGATCATGGATGATGATGATGAGCAATGCTATGGACTCCATTTCTTCAGGGTCCTGCTACCTGATTTCTCTACCAAACTGGTGTTCTCTGTGTGTGTGTGTGTGTGTGTGTGTATGTGTGTGTGTGTGAGATATATTAGATTAGAAAAATACATATGCATATGTATAATAGCTTAAATTTAGTCCTCATGATATGATTGCATCAACTAAGAAAATATCTACCCAAGGTGTTTAAAAGCTTTAATTACTTTATACTAATAATACTTTCCATGTTCTCAAATATTTGTCCATGATGCCTGACGCATTCGCACGCGCACCACGTGTGTAGAAATAAATATCTCTGGATTGTCATCGCAACTTTGAAGTTTCGATGTATCGGTATGCTATATATCTGTATTTTAGCTTTCTTTCTTATGCATGTCTTTTAATGATTCGCAGCCGGTTCCGAATAAATTTACCAAGCAGATTAGTAAGATGGTCAATAGAAGAGAAAATACTAACCTAGTGAGCCACAATGGATAATTTGTCATCGTTAATCCATCTTCCTGAAAATGGTTTATACGAAGGAAGTATATTTCATGGTACTTGAGAAAAATATATGTTGAAGTCAAAAGTTATCAAGATTTAAATGCTCGCTTATAGTCTTCCAAGATATTTTATATTCCAAGGCAAGATGACAATAATTGCATGATTTGGTATGTAGATTCAAGGTTATGCATGGCTACGACCCTTTCTTATTGTTTCTTATCATAATTTTCTGCACACTTGTAGTTTATAAAGGCAGTTAGATCATATCACTATAAGGGAAAACTTAAAATTACAACCTTTATACTAAAAAAATTATATATGCTATTACTTAGTAGTTTATGGTTTTTAGATACAAAAGCCATTTGAGAAATACTTTTCCTACCCACTATTAATCCATATTCTCAATATAGTCATTGAATTTGCACGCGCACATAATAAGAAGGAGAAGACAGTAATATGGCAGAAGAAGAAGGAGAAGATAGTAATGTGGCAGAAGAAGAAGAAAATGACATTCATTGTTCTCTGTTTCAGCATCAATCTTCTGATATGAACTAATGATGGCTTTCACATTGGCTTTTCCCCTTAGAGACTTCTTAGTGTCCAATGGAAAGCATACATCAGATTTGTGCAGGTCAGGTTCTTCTATGACTTTCAAGAGTTTCAACTGATTCTGTAAATTACACCCTTGTTGGGTGATACTTTTATCACTTCTCACTGTAGGTGCGCGCTCTAATATCCATTTTGAATGTAATATTATAGATATTCATGCCTGTTTATGTCAAAATTACTTATATTGTCAATGTTTGATTGTCTAGTTGTTGGTGATGTGTCCATATCAGGGACAGAGGCCACTCCCGTTCCTACAGGTATGTTTATATATCATATAGGGCATGTATATTGATTTAGAATGCTATATCATAAATATACACACATTCCTTTTGCTCTTACTTAGTAATTTTTATTATTGTCTAGCTGTAGGTGGTGACAGTAGTTGACAATAAAATTTGTCATCCTAGAAACTATGATTTTTATATGTGATCGCATGCGGGAATGATTGTAAGTCGTGGACCTTGTTTAGTCGTCCAACTCATTATTATGGGCTGCTTGATGAGATTAGATTTGCGCCTGATGATCTACAAGAGCTTGTTCACTCCCTGTCTTATGTGTAAGCAGCGCTATATGCGAGTTTACTTTTTTAATATGTATGTTCTGAAATTAATTAATATTATTCAAATTTTGATACATGCAGATACCAGAGGAGCACATCTTCTATCTCTATAGATAAGGCTTTGAATTTGTTGATTTTGGTATTTCTTGTCAATTTTATAGACCAGTATGTGCTAAATAAAATGTTCTGACAGTTGCTAGGGGGAAGGCAACATTCGAGGCTGCTGACCCCAGTCCTGAACGCCGCATACGGACGGCACCACGGAGGTTGGGAGAGAGGCCGAGGACTGGGCTTTAGCAGGGCCCATATGAGGTTGGACTCCACCCCGGCGGTTACTTCCTCCGTCTCCAGTGAGCGACGTATCCAGCAGGAACTGGAGAGCTTGAAGGCCACCGTTCAGGAGTTGAAGGAGATGCTGGTATGTATACTACTTAATAGTAAAATATCATATCAACATATCCAATATCAGTACGTAACCTGAGCTTATTTGGTTGTAGACTTAGGTTTGATTAATCATACATATACATATCTAATTAAAATAAACTACGGTTTTCCAAACTAGATATCCAAATGGGGTTTCGAAATAACTCGATAATGATAAGAATTCGAATAATACACAGTTCTTACACGCTTATTGCACACGTCAGGTCCAGACGCGACGGGGTGGGCGCAAGATTCTAGCGTTTATCAGAGGTGGAGCTGGACCGAGCTAGGCTAGCTTTTTGATTCTTATTTTTTGAAACATGTATTTATTTATATGATACATATTGTACTACATTTTGAAACATTTTGTGCGATATTGATTTTGGTTTATATTTATATCATATTTAGTTTTTTGGTTTCTTTTGTATATTATATGCATGGGATGTGATTATGAATACTACGATATATGTTGTGTGATGATTAATTTTATATTTGATTGATGTATATATTATTGTGCACAGGACGGGAAAAAATCAAGCAGCCCATTTTAAAAAAAAAATACAGATAATGTGTACCTACGGATTAATTCGTAGGTACACATAATGCCCCTACGGGTATATCCGTAGGGGCACAATATCAGCATTAACTGATATTTCCTCCCTGATCTCAGTACCGGGGGTTGGGAGTGCCCCTACGGACATATCCGTAGGGGCCACAGCTTAGCCCTACGGCGTTATCCGTAGGGGCCAAATATCAAGAATCCTGATATTTGGCCCCTACGGATAGGTACCTACGCAGATATCCGTAGGGGTTAGAGCATGGCCCTACGGTTATGTCCGTAGGTACATTCAATATATTAAAAAAACCCGTAAATAATATAACTTTTTTTACCCTACGGATTACTCCGTAGGGGAAGCAGGATCTACACATAAATCCGTAGGGGTAAGAATTAGCCCGTAGGGACAAGTTCAGGGGTTCAACTTGCACCTGCGGCCTTTGCACCTACGGGGTATTTTTTCGCCCCTATGTATATATCCGTAGGGGCGGTAGGTTGCCCCTACGGATAAATCCGTAGGGACAACCCTTATTTGTAGTAGTGTCTCAGGTTGGATTTGGACTTTTACAAATAACTTAATTTTTCGATGTTATTGGTTTTGGACTTAGATTTGGATTTAAAATATAGCGTTTATGGTGCCGACTCGAATTTGGATTTTAAAATCCAATGTCATTGCTTTTGGACTCGAATTTGGATTTTAAATTCAAGCGTTATTGGTTGAGAACTCAGATTTGGATTTTTGAGTTTTAGAGTTATTGGTTCATTGAACTTGGATTGGATTACTAAAGTTCCACTTTTCAGTCCAATCATATAAAGCAAATGAATGAAAATTGATAAATAAAAACCCAACAAAAAAAATATTGAGATTTTTTTTGTGTGTTTGGACTTTTAGACATTCCCATCTTCATGAATTTTTTCAACCGTAGAAAACTCCTTTTTTATTCTTGATCTCATCATATTTTTATTTATGTTTTGATTGATTATATTTTTTTGCAACTTCTTCACAGAAATCTACACAAGAATTTTTCTTGCTTCATCTCATCTCATTCTTATCAATGTTTTGATTGATTGGATTATATATTGAATTTTTCATAAATCTTAAAATAGTTTTTCTTTTTCTAGATCTCCTACCATTTTTATTTATGATTTAATTAATTAAATTATATTTCATAACTTCTTCATGAAACCCTAAAAAAATATTTTAGCCTATAACTTTTTTATTAAATTATTTATTTATTGCAATTTCTTTATAAGAGATTACTTCTTATTTTGTATTAATATTAATATTTTTATTTTGGATGCTCAAAAGATTTGATTTTTTTCTCTTCCCTTTGATCAAAAAATTATACAACGGGCAAAATTCAAGAAAATCAAGATTAAAATTTGATATAATTTTCATATTTTAAAATTTTTGATTAATATGTACTGATCAATAATAATTAATTTGTTGTTTTCAATTAAATTTTATATAGTTATCCTATTAAAATATTAAAAATAATAATTGATTAATTTTGATCTACTTTAAACAATTATAAAATTATATGGTAAAATTGTTATTTCACAAAAAGCACTATAGAAATAAAAGTCATAAAACAAATTATGCTAGATCTTGAGTAAGTCCATGTAAAAAGTCTAAATCCAAATCCAAGTCAAACACGAAAATCTGAGTCCAAATCCAAATCCAACACGAAAATATGAGTTCAAATCTAAATCTAGCACGTAAGTCCAAATCCAAATCCAAATAATTGTCTGACTATGACAATTGTCCAATCTGTGCGTCAGGAGAAATTATTCGGTGTGCCAGATTTAATACACCCCGACAGGGGGTGAGAGAGAGGGGAGAGTTTCGGACAGCCTTGGATAGCTTGTGGGTCCACACTTCTATTTCTTCTCTCTTTTGCCCGGGTGTATACGGCTGGTACATGGAATAATTTTTCTTAGCGCAGAATCCAAGTCCGATATATAACACTAGATTGAAATTCTCAAATATACACAAAACCTCCTAAAAGTTTCTAATTTTATTGACCGGCCTATCCATAAAGTTATACATACCTTGTATACCAATGACCATTAGCTCAGCTGGTTTGGGCACTTCCCTTCATGGGGAGAGTGCGGGGTTCGAACCCTAAGAACCTCATAGAGGAAGTGGCCATAAATTAATGCTTTTGGGGCAAATTCATGAGTCCACTGGGTGCGTGTGTGTTACGTGCTTGTGTGTGGTGGAAGTTCATAGTGCTCGTTGCCATGACTATTACAGTTTTACGGAATCAAAAACTTTAATTTTTACTTGAGCACTACAAACTAAAACCCTAAAATTCAAGTCCAAACACTAAACTAAACTAAAGTACAAGAGTTTAACTACTAGATTGAGTGCTACAACTTTTGAAGTCGGTCATTCGGTTCTTTTGTGGTCCTCTTCTTAAGCTTGTAGGATTATAGAATCGAGCTTTTGTGTTAATCTTCCCGCGTCAAAGACGATCCACCCGAGAATACCGGTTCAAGCTATAGCTTCTATTAGTGATATGTATGCCCTAGAGACCATTATTGTATGATGTAGTGGATACTTGGACATATATATGGACTTTCTTACTCGACATTATAGTATGCTGTTCAGTTGATAAAACTGCACATTTAATATGACATTTTTCCTATTATTTCTACATAATAAAAGGTGTTTATTATAATATATGATACATATGAGGGTTTATCTGTAAAAATACTATTTTCATGTGTTTATATATTATAATTAATATTTTGTAGGAAAAAGTAAGCATATAATATTCATGTAACATTTGGCCCATTTAAATATGCTTACCTTATTAATACCTTTCACCAATTCTTAATGGTTAAGTTAATATCTCAATAAAACAAACTCTACTAATATCGTTTGTTGAGTTGTTGTGCAGAATTTTTAGGGCTGAAATCAAGGAAATCAAAGTTGGCAAATCAAATCTGCCGAAGATATTCAAGAAACTAATTCTGGCAGAAATATAGAAAAGATTTTCAAAATCTAGATACTCAAAAGATTACCAAGTGTTACAGATATGAATCTACAAAAATTAGAGGCCATGATCTCACTAAAAGGGGACGGATCGGCGGCCAGACCTATCCAATGGCCGCGGTTCCACCACGGATTTGAAGAGTTGAGATATGGGATTTTGGTGCTTAGGATCCTAACAACTAGTTTCCATATTTGGAAACTAGGGTTCTGGCTCTGTGACTATAAATAAGGACAGAGTGCCTCTTGGAAAAATCATCAAGCTGAAAAGATCACGAAGTTCACAACAGGCTCATGCATCCAGGCTAATCATCAACGGTTCATCTACCTCCTTAGAAGAGATCGAGAAGTAAACTAGCATTTTGTAATCATTTTCTAAGGGAAGAAAGTGTAAATGAATTTTGTTGATTAATAAAGGTAATTGTTTTCTTATTCTATCTCTTTGTAGTTTTAATATGATTTCCCTCTCCATCTCTTCTTCTCCCAACATGCGCGAGTAATTCTTCGCTTGTTAGGGTTCATGGGATTAGGGTAGGTTAATGGATGATGAAGATCTTTAAACTCTTTTTAAGTCCTATACAGTTTATAAACTTTATCAAAAGAATAGTTAACATCCTAATTGGGCGAGCTATCAATTCATTGATAATCGCGACCACAATTAGAGATTAGATTAACAATTGTTTTCGTAAAGGCTAGATATGAACGGAGTTTCATGTCGAGATAGGGGTTAAGAGTGGGAACCCCCCTTTTCCCTCCAGAAACCCTAATCTAAATGCATCACTGTCGTTCTAGTTTTAAATCTATTAAAGGATAAAAAGAGTAATCTTTAATTAATCATCCATAACTACTAGATCCCAAAGAACCCTACAAGCCCCCTTTTATTATTAAACCTACATCCGTAGTTAATCTAGATCTATATTTTGCATCAGTGTTTAACGAAGATTTAGAACCTACAACCATCCTTCACCATTCTTTATTCTTCCTCCTTTCTTTCTCAACACGTCTAAAGTAAGATTTGTAGGGTTACTAGGCACTCTCACAAGGGTCTACAAGGCATCAACCATACTCGATTTAAAATTTAGACGTGCCGAACAACCTTAACCAAGATCTTTAAACTAGAGATTAGGCGAAACAAAGCATGTTAAACACTTTAACATCTAAGAGTTTGAGATTACAACCTTTGTAGTCCGGTCATTCACTTCTAAAGCTCCGTGTTGATCTCCCTTCGCTGCGATCATCGAGTATCCGGACTCTCGAAAAGCTCCACGAAGAGAAAGATGCAAGCTTGCTTCCGATCTTCGATAACTAAGGTGATCCACCTTGAAGTTTTTTTAACACAAGCTCTCACTCACTAAATGAAGTGAACACCCTAATCTAAATGGCAAGGATAGATTAGGATGCTGAAGTAGGATTTTAGCTCTCATTTATTATTAAATTCTCACTCTAATTCATCATAAAATGAAAACCTAGAAAGCTTTTTCAAAGCTCAAGGAAGACGAAGAAGAATGGAAACCTTTTGTGATGAATAATGAAAGTAGTGTGAGGTTAGAAATGCAACCATGGTTTAAGTGAGAAGACTTAACCATTGTAGAGAATGAATTATAGTTAAGGGTTTGGGTTTGGTTAAGGAAATATCTACACAAAATATCTTTACAAGAAAACAAAAGTAAAGTTTCTAGAAGCTACTAGAAGGCTTAACCCTAATCCAAACCCTAACCATGTTTAAACTCCACAAAACATGTTGCATTTGTAACCTTAACTTGTTACAATATTATATATCACATATATAATATTTATTGTAACAATATAAAATAATACAATTAACATATATCGCATATATATCAATGTATTACCCGAGTGAGAAAAAGAATCTTTTTGTCACGACCCGTAGGGTACGGAACGTGACTGGCACTTAAATTTACGAAACGTCTAAAGGCGTCCGTAAAGTAAGTAAGCCAAAGCCCAGAAAGCAAAACCAATGAAGCGAAAGAGTGAAGAAAAACCCAATCAATTGAAAGCGAGTTATCAAAATAAGTCATGTAAAACCCATTTTAAAAACAATCTCAATTTTTCCGAAAATTTCGGCAGAGTCTCCTTTGTAAATACTGGCCCCCAAAAATGGGTACAACAAAATATATACATGAATCCACAAAATAGGGCATCCCCAAGCGGGAGCTAGCTCTTCGCCATACGGCGGTCACAAATCCCACGCAATGTAAATGGCAACAAGCATAATAAAGCATAAGGAAGCATGAAAAAGTAGCATGTCGGCTCAAGTGAGCTCGACCCCAAAATACAGCATAAAATCCACAAACCTCACAGTCTCATCTCTAGGTCAATATACAATAAATCTGGTAGAAACAGTAGATGGAGTACACTAGATGCAAAGAATATACAAGGTGGTACAAAAATATTAACATAACCCACCTATGAGCAAATCTCGAGTCCAGGCAAAAGAGGCAAAAGAAGCAAGCGCACCCGCCGCTACTGAACTGACGGAGCGGACCTGCAACAGGCTATGGCACAACGGGGGTGAGTTGCCAACTCGTGAGTAATAAATAACATCTACAAAGGCTATCGTATGCATGCACACAAGCATCCTAGCATCTAAAATACAGGTATGACTGGATGCACTAGCAGGTGTGTATATAACATCAGTGTACTAATATGCATGCAACATGAAAATCTGAGGTCTCAATAGGTATATATAAGAAATATTTTATCTCTTTTTGTTTTTGAAACTCTTTTAGAATGCCAGCATAATGTCAATGAATCGACGAAAATCGGTGTCCAGCAACGACACCCAAAAGCTGTCTCAAATCTCATAAATGTATCTCTGGCCTCAGCCGTCCGGCTGACCCATCTCAAATATCAATATCTCATCATCTAGCGGCCACGGTCGGTATCCTCTGGATATCCGCCGTCCCAAACAGTCACCGGTAGGTAATCCGTCCCCTGTCAGGCTCAACGTCATCACCACATTCCTCTTGCCCCGGGATACCTTACCGGGCCCACCATGTACCCGTGCCGGTTCCTCCACTCCTCGACACGGATTTCCAAAGCCACAGCAAACTCATGGTGGACGACACTTACATCACTAGAAAACCGCAATTTACATGTTTTAAAAATATCATAAGTTTGGAAATTTTGCGGCTTTCCCCCGAAATCCAGCAATATCATAAAATCTCAAGAAATCCTCATAAGTGCATATATCAGTGATAATGAATGCATATGATATCAATAATCAAGTTGCGATGTGTGATTAATGGATTAAGCATGAACAATTAACATGATGAAGTACATGCACATGAATAGCAATTCTACGGTTTCATTTTAAGGAAATAGCACAATTTAAGTATCAATTAGTAAAAGGTTTAAATTAAAGGTTATCTAGTGTGGTGGCATGGCAATTACCAGGGTGTGTGTGTAAACATGAATAGTGCTCGTGCTGCATATAAAAACCTGGTAATGGTGCATGTGTCCTACAATTGAGTTTGCGTATATGGGTATAACCTATTGATCTAATTGCAGCAATTATCATGCCAGTATTATTATTCTAATGTCACAAGTGATTATCCAATTTACTATTTTCCAGTTTACTAAATCTATCGGGCGACTTGCGCCATCCAAACGATCGTCCCCCGTAGATGTTAAATCTACTCACCGGGATCCCTGGCTAGCTGTGTCCGATCACCGCCTTTCCCTTTCGCGCCGCGTCTGACGTCTCCGCGACCGAACCTGGAATTTACATCATTACCAAATATAAGGTTACATAACAAGAACGACGCAAAACCCCAACGAAACAACTAAAGTTCGCTAGCTAGGTACAACGTGCACAAAGTGCGCGGAACACACGCGAAAATCGCAAAACTGCCAAAAACGCCGATTTGGGTCACCCGGCAAAACTAAAACCCGACTACCCAAAAACCGCACTCACGCATCCTAAAAGTCGTAGGACAAGCCAACACAATCATCAAGATATCAAAAATAGTCCATCACATAATTTATATAAAAATCCAGTAAGCATATACATTCCAAAAATCGGTGCAAAAATCGCCGATTAGCGACAAAACGACTACAATCTAGCACAATCACCCAACCACACTACAAGCAATCTACAAACACTAATTATAACACAACAACAATGGTTCCAATCCTATTTTCCATAAACAACCATTCTTGAATTCATAACTTAGCAATCTAGAAATTGCAATTTGATGCAAACATAAACCAAACCATATATGAAAAACCTTAATTTAACACTAGATTTTAGCCTAATAAGCAAATTAACCACTTAGATTAAGGTTAGCAAAACACTAGATAGCAAATTAGGTTTAATCAATTAAATAATGTTTTCTAAAACTTAATCAACTCACTAATCAAGCTTCAAATATCATTTTCCATACATAACCCTCTCTTGAAAAACCTTAAAACAACAATTTACAACTAAAATCAACTTCTAAAATTACCTAAATTAGCATAATTGGAAACTATATAAACAAGTTAACCATATAAATTAGTTAATTAACAACTAGATTAACTACAAAACAACTTAATTAATTATCATGGCTTCAAAACCTAGTTAGAATTTTCAAACAAAAACTAAGAAAACTAGATTAAACTACACTAAATTAACACTAAACCATAAAACCTAAGCACTTAAACAAAGAATTTAACATGATAGGAATTATACCTCTTGATCAATGGATCAAGCAAGAAAGTTTCCTCCAAATGATGGCCTCAAACACCAAGATCCAAGCAAGAATGGCTAAGGAAAATGATAGCATAAGGATTTTGTATGGATTTTTGAATAAACTATGGATTTTGATGTGGTTTTTTGATGAAATTTGAAGAAAAATGAAAAGAAAAGAGAGGAAGAAGAGGGGGGTTCAGTTTTGGCCGGAGGAGGTAAGGGGGAGGGTGTGGGCAAGTGGGGAAAAGTCTTGGTTCAAGTTTCCAAAGTCAATGTATCATATTTTAACCATTATATTTAAAATTAAATCCATAAACTAACAAAACAACTCAAGAAGCAACCAAGGAAAAGAGAGGCCAGAAATTTCTGGTCTTGGCCAAGGCTTGGGCTGTCCTAGGGCTGAGAAAAAAGATAGAGGGGTTTTACAAAAGAAATTTTATGCAAAAAGGCCCCCTACAACTCAAAAATTGCAAGTTTTAGCCCAAAATTCAATAAATTCGTTTCAAATCATAAAAATTTGAAAAAAATCAAAATAAATTACTAAAAATTCATGTTATCACTAGAATATAATTATCATAATTTTAGAGATTAAAATTAGCCCGGAAAAATTTGTATTTATCGCTTATTTAATGTATTTTCTTACCGGCTTAAAATAATATTAAAAAATTGAAAAATAGGGAAAAATTTTTTAATGACCAAATTTTCATAAATAACTCATTAGCTACTAAAAACAAGTAATTACCTATCCATTTTAGGTATAATTAGCCCTAAACTGCAAAATATCGAGAAAGACGGTTTTCGGAAAAATACCGAATTTTCACCGAATTTCAGGAAAACACCAAAACGACTTTTCAAGACGCTACAATCTTCCCCCCTTAAAGAAATTCGGTCCCCGAATTTAAAAATATAGCTACGCGTACCTTCAAAGAGATGGGGATATTTCTTCCTCATCTCGCCCTCGGTCTCCCAGGTAACCTCCTCGCTGCTCGGGCTACGCCAAAGGACCTTGACGGTTGGTATAACCTTCGACCTCAACTTCTTCACCTGCCGATCCAAGATGGCCACCGGATGCTCTGCAAAAGAAAGGTCGCGCTCTAGCTGGACTGTCGGGTGCTGAATCGCATGCGAAGGGTCGTGAAGGTACTTGCGGAGCATCGAAACATGGAAGACGGGGTGAACATCGGGAAAGCTGGGTGGAAGAGCCAAACGATAAGCAACAGCGCCAACACGCTCGAGGATCTCGAAGGGACCTACGAATCTAGGGCTAAGCTTCCCCTTTCGCCCAAAACGCATCACGCCCTTCATCGGAGAGACCCTTAGAAAAACATGGTCGCCAACTGCGAACTCTAATCTGTGACGGCGTCTGTCAGCATACGATTTCTTCCTGCTCTGAGCCGCTCTCATCCGGTCTCGGATCAACTGTATCCTCGATGTCGTCTCCTCAACAAGCTGCGGCCCCAAAATGCTGCTCTCGCTGAGCTCTGTCCAACAAACGAGCGATCTGCATCTTCTCCCATACAATGCCTCGAAAGGTGCCATCTGAATAGTATCCTGGAAGCTGTTGTTGTAGGAGAACTCCACTAGAGGTAAATGATGATTCCAGCTACCACCAAAGTCTAAAACGCACGCTCTGAGCATGTCCTCGAGGGTCTGAATGGTCCGCTCTGACTGTCCGTCTGTCTGCGGATGAAACGCTGTGCTGAAGCTCAAACGAGTGCCCAAAGCCTCCTGGAGTCTCTGCCAAAGTCGGCTGGTGAACTGAGTGCCTCGATCTGACACGATACAAGTCGGTACGCCATGTAGTCGCACGATCTCGTCAATATAGAGCTGAGCATACTGAGCGAAGCTGAAAGTCGTCTTCACTGGAAGGAAGTGAGCTGCTTTCGTCAATCTATCCACGATCACCCAGATGGAGTCGTACCCTCGACTGGTCCTGGGTAGACCCACAACGAAGTCCATCGAACTCTGCTCCCATTTCCACTCCGGAATGGGTAACGGCTGTAGCTCTCCTGCGGGCCTCTGGTGTTCGGCCTTGACTTGCTGATAAGTCAGGCATCTCGAAACGAACTCCGCAATGTCCCTCTTCATCCCGTCCCACCAGTAGGTCTCTCTCATATCATGGTACATCTTGGTGGAACCGGGGTGGACACTATACACTGATCGGTGTGCCTCCTCGAGAATGTCGCGCCGTAATCCATCAGTATCTGGTACGCACAGTCTAGATCCATATCGTAAAATCCTCTGATCGTCAACCATGAACTCGGAAAATCTGCCCTGTCCCATCTGTGCCATGATCTCTGAGCAACGGTCGTCACCACGCTGTGCCTCATATATACGGTCAAGCAACTGTGGGCGTGCACGAACATGCGCGAGCTGTCCCCCTGTCTGAGTGAACTCGAACTCAACTCGGCTGTCGCATAACATCTGCCAATCTGCTGACGACTGCCTCTGCACTGTGCGCAAAAAGGATAGACTACCCCCGGGCCTCCTACTCAACGCATCTGCCACCACATTCGCCTTGCCGGGGTGATATAAGATCTCGCAGTCATAGTCTTTCACCAACTCCATCCAACGACGCTGTCTGAAGTTCAGGTCTCGCTGCTGAAATATGTACTTTAAGCTCTTGTGATCGGTGAATATCTGACACGACTCGCCGTAAAGGTAATGTCGCCAAATCTTCAGTGCAAAGACCACTGCAGCCATCTCCAAATCATGAGTGGGGTAGTTCTGTTCATGCTTCTTCAACTGCCGAGAAGCATAAGCGATCACCCGGCCATGCTGCATCAAAACGCATCCTAATCCCACTCGCGAAGCATCACAGTAGACAACAAATCCGCCTGATCCCGAAGGTAAAGATAATACCGGCGCCGTAGTCAAACATGTCCGCAGCTGCTGAAAACTGCGCTCGCACTCCTCCGTCCAGACGAAAGGAACTCCCTTCCGGGTCAAACCGGTCAACGGTGCAGCTATACGGGAGAAGTCCTGAACAAAACGCCTGTAGTAGCCCGCCAAGCCTAGAAAACTACGGATCTCAGTAACCGATGTAGGTCGGGGCCACTGCTGAACAGCCTCAATCTTCTTCGGGTCCACACGAATGCCGTCTCTCGTAACCACGTGACCCAAGAATCCGACGCTGTCCAGCCAGAATGCACACTTGGAGAACTTCGCGAACAGCTGATGCTCCCTCAGAGTCTGTAACGTAATCCGCAAGTGCTGCTCGTGCTCCTCTCTGCTCCGGGAGTACACCAAGATATCGTCGATAAACACGATGATGAACAAGTCAAGATACGGCCTGAATATACGGTTCATCAAATCCATAAATGCTGCTGGGGCGTTGGTGAGTCCGAACGACATCACCAAAAACTCGTAGTGGCCATAGCGTGTACGGAAAGCTGTCCTCGGTATATCCTCCTGTCGAACTCGCAGCTGATGGTATCCTGATCGCAAGTCGATCCTCGAAAAATACCCCGCACCCTGAAGCTGGTCGAACAAATCATCAATGCGCGGCAACGGATATCTGTTCCGAACGGTAACTTTGTTCAGCTGGCGGTAGTCGATACATAAGCGCAAACTTCCATCCTTCTTCTTGACAAACAGGACCGGAGCACCCCACGGAGAAACACTCGGTCGAATAAGCCCCTTATCTAACAAATCCTGCAACTGATCCTTCAGCTCTCGAAGCTCTGCCGGGGCCATCCGATAAGGCGGTATAGAAATAGGCCCCGAACCGGGAATCAAATCAATGCAGAACTCAACATCGCGCTCAGGCGGTAGCCCAGGTAGCTCATCAGGGAAAACATCAGGGAACTCACAAACTACCGGGACCTGGTCCAACGGAACCTCTGCAGCTCGAGAATCACAAACAAACGCTAAGAATCCCTGACATCCCTTCCGCAAGAGCTGACCAGCGCGAAGAGACGAAATTAAGCTGGGAAGGGTGACACTACGGTCTCCCTGAATAACCAGGACTGGCTCTCCCGGAAAGCTAAATCTGACTGCCTTCTCACGGCAGTCCACTGAAGCATAACAAGTGGCTAGCCAATCCATGCCCAGAAGCACATCAAAGTCCAACATATCGAGGAGTATCAAATCAATTGATGAATCCCTCTCCCCGATACGAACGGAACACAAACGAAATACAAACCGAGCGACAAACGACTCGCCTACCGGAGTAACAACAACAAGCGGCTGATCCAACGACGACGACTCACGGCCCAACATCGGTGCAAAGTGTGTAGAGACGTACGAATGTGTGGAACCTGGGTCGAATAATACCCGTGCGTCGAAAGAACAAACTGGCAAGGTACCTGTCACGACGGCATTGGATGCCTGCGCATCCTACGGTGTCAAAGCAAAAACTCGGGCCTGTCCTCCACCGATAGCGGGCTGACCTCGACCTCGGCCTCTGCCTCCTCGTCCTCTCTGAACAGGACCGCCACGTCCTCGGCCTCTCGGTGCACCTAACTGGCGTGGAGCATCGCCTGGGGTAGAAAGTAGGGCTCTCTGAGGAGGGGGTGGTGATGGTGGTAGGGTCACATGCGGAACTGTCGCTGCTCCCTGTCGTCTCACCGGACAGTCTCTGATACGATGATGCAGGCTACCACACCAAAAACATCCTAACCATGGCTGCTGACCATATGGGTGAACGTGATACAACTGGCCCCTAAAGAATCTGCCACGGCCTCTGCGAACACGCCTCGGTGCTAACATATCAGTGCGAATCCGACTCGGTCTCGAAACGACCGTAGAGGGAGTAGTATCCGATCTCTGTGCTCGATTGACCTCTACTAACGATTCCACCATCTGTCTTAACTCCTGCATGCCTCCCATCATCTGTCGCAGCTCCTCCATACCGGACTCAAGCCTATCCATGCGACCTGGGGAAGGTGGATCGGTCTGTCCCTGCGGCGTAGGCATACCACCCTGCTCAGTCCTAGCCTCGGACGAGCCAGCTCGAATCTCGTCTCTGGCGGCAGCCCTCTGTGCCCTCGTAGCCTTCGGCGGCATAGTGGCTGTCACAGGAAAACGGATAGTAAGGACAGTGCAATAGGATCATAGGATACACGGAGTTGAAGAAGGAATTTTTCAAGCAAGTATATCCTAAAGTCACTTAGGCGGAGTACCGTATCGTAAGTATGCCGCGGACATACGCACGCTACGTTACGCTGCTTAAGTCACTTACTCCATCTACCAAGGGTCATCCTACACTCACAAAGGTAAACCTATCGCTCTGATACCAACTTTGTCACGACCCTAGGGTACGGAACGTGACTGGCACTTAAATTTACGAAACGTCTAAAGGCGTCCGTAAAGTAAGTAAGCCAAAGCCCAGAAAGCAAAACCAATGAAGCGAAAGAGTGAAGAAAAACCCAATCAATTGAAAGCGAGTTATCAAAATAAGTCATGTAAAACCCATTTTAAAAACAATCTCAATTTTTCCGAAAATTTCGGCAGAGTCTCCTTTGTAAATACTGGCCCCCAAAAATGGGTACAACAAAATATATACATGAATCCACAAAATAGGGCATCCCCAAGCGGGAGCTAGCTCTTCGCCATACGGCGGTCACAAATCCCACGCAATGTAAATGGCAACAAGCATAATAAAGCATAAGGAAGCATGAAAAAGTAGCATGTCGGCTCAAGTGAGCTCGACCCCAAAATACAGCATAAAATCCACAAACCTCACAGTCTCATCTTTAGGTCAATATACAATAAATCTGGTAGAAACAGTAGATGGAGTACACTAGATGCAAAGAATATACAAGGTGGTACAAAAATATTAACATAACCCACCTATGAGCAAATCTCGAGTCCAGGCAAAAGAGGCAAAAGAAGCAAGCGCACCCGCCGCTACTGAACTGACGGAGCGGACCTGCAACAGGCTATGGCACAACGGGGGTGAGTTGCCAACTCGTGAGTAATAAATAACATCTACAAAGGCTATCGTATGCATGCACACAAGCATCCTAGCATCTAAAATACAGGTATGACTGGATGCACTAGCAGGTGTGTATATAACATCAGTGTACTAATATGCATGCAACATGAAAATCTGAGGTCTCAATAGGTATATATAAGAAATATTTTATCTCTTTTTGTTTTTGAAACTCTTTTAGAATGCCAGCATAATGTCAATGAATCGACGAAAATCGGTGTCCAGCAACGACACCCAAAAGCTGTCTCAAATCTCATAAATGTATCTCTGGCCTCAGCCGTCCGGCTGACCCATCTCAAATATCAATATCTCATCATCTAGCGGCCACGGTCGGTATCCTCTGGATATCCGCCGTCCCAAACAGTCACCGGTAGGTAATCCGTCCCCTGCCAGGCTCAACGTCATCACCACATTCCTCTTGCCCCGGAGTACCTTACCGGGCCCACCATGTACCCGTGCCGGTTCCTCCACTCCTCGACACGGATTTCCAAAGCCACAGCAAACTCATGGTGGACGACACTTACATCACTAGAAAACCGCAATTTACATGTTTTAAAAATATCATAAGTTTGGAAATTTTGCGGCTTTCCCCCGAAATCCAGCAATATCATAAAATCTCAAGAAATCCTCATAAGTGCATATATCAGTGATAATGAATGCATATGATATCAATAATCAAGTTGCGATGTGTGATTAATGGATTAAGCATGAACAATTAACATGATGAAGTACATGCACATGAATAGCAATTCTACGGTTTCATTTTAAGGAAATAGCACAATTTAAGTATCAATTAGTAAAAGGTTTAAATTAAAGGTTATCTAGTGTGGTGGCATGGCAATTACCAGGGTGTGTGTGTAAACATGAATAGTGCTCGTGCTGCATATAAAAACCTGGTAATGGTGCATGTGTCCTACAATTGAGTTTGCGTATATGGGTATAACCTATTGATCTAATTGCAGCAATTATCATGCCAGTATTATTATTCTAATGTCACAAGTGATTATCCAATTTACTATTTTCCAGTTTACTAAATCTATCGGGCGACTTGCGCCATCCAAACGATCGTCCCCCGTAGATGTTAAATCTACTCACCGGGATCCCTGGCTAGCTGTGTCCGATCACCGCCTTTCCCTTTCGCGCCGCGTCTGACGTCTCCGCGACCGAACCTGGAATTTACATCATTACCAAATATAAGGTTACATAACAAGAACGACGCAAAACCCCAACGAAACAACTAAAGTTCGCTAGCTAGGTACAACGTGCACAAAGTGCGCGGAACACACGCGAAAATCGCAAAACTGCCAAAAACGCCGATTTGGGTCACCCGGCAAAACTAAAACCCGACTACCCAAAAACCGCACTCACGCATCCTAAAAGTCGTAGGACAAGCCAACACAATCATCAAGATATCAAAAATAGTCCATCACATAATTTATATAAAAATCCAGTAAGCATATACATTCCAAAAATCGGTGCAAAAATCGCCGATTAGCGACAAAACGACTACAATCTAGCACAATCACCCAACCACACTACAAGCAATCTACAAACACTAATTATAACACAACAACAATGGTTCCAATCCTATTTTCCATAAACAACCATTCTTGAATTCATAACTTAGCAATCTAGAAATTGCAATTTGATGCAAACATAAACCAAACCATATATGAAAAACCTTAATTTAACACTAGATTTTAGCCTAATAAGCAAATTAACCACTTAGATTAAGGTTAGCAAAACACTAGATAGCAAATTAGGTTTAATCAATTAAATAATGTTTTCTAAAACTTAATCAACTCACTAATCAAGCTTCAAATATCATTTTCCATACATAACCCTCTCTTGAAAAACCTTAAAACAACAATTTACAACTAAAATCAACTTCTAAAATTACCTAAATTAGCATAATTGGAAACTATATAAACAAGTTAACCATATAAATTAGTTAATTAACAACTAGATTAACTACAAAACAACTTAATTAATTATCATGGCTTCAAAACCTAGTTAGAATTTTCAAACAAAAACTAAGAAAACTAGATTAAACTACACTAAATTAACACTAAACCATAAAACCTAAGCACTTAAACAAAGAATTTAACATGATAGGAATTATACCTCTTGATCAATGGATCAAGCAAGAAAGTTTCCTCCAAATGATGGCCTCAAACACCAAGATCCAAGCAAGAATGGCTAAGGAAAATGATAGCATAAGGATTTTGTATGGATTTTTGAATAAACTATGGATTTTGATGTGGTTTTTTGATGAAATTTGAAGAAAAATGAAAAGAAAAGAGAGGAAGAAGAGGGGGGTTCAGTTTCGGCCAGAGGAGGTAAGGGGGAGGGTGGGGGCAAGTGGGGAAAAGTCTTGGTTCAAGTTTCCAAAGTCAATGTATCATATTTTAACCATTATATTTAAAATTAAATCCATAAACTAACAAAACAACTCAAGAAGCAACCAAGGAAAAGAGAGGCCAGAAATTTCTGGTCTTGGCCAAGGCTTGGGCTGTCCTAGGGCTGAGAAAAAAGATAGAGGGGTTTTACAAAAGAAATTTTATGCAAAAAGGCCCCCTACAACTCAAAAATTGCAAGTTTTAGCCCAAAATTCAATAAATTCGTTTCAAATCATAAAAATTTGAAAAAAATCAAAATAAATTACTAAAAATTCATGTTATCACTAGAATATAATTATCATAATTTTAGAGATTAAAATTAGCCCGGAAAAATTTGTATTTATCGCTTATTTAATGTATTTTCTTACCGGCTTAAAATAATATTAAAAAATTGAAAAATAGGGAAAAATTTTTTAATGACCAAATTTTCATAAATAACTCATTAGCTACTAAAAACAAGTAATTACCTATCCATTTTAGGTATAATTAGCCCTAAACTGCAAAATATCGAGAAAGACGGTTTTCGGAAAAATACCGAATTTTCACCGAATTTCAGGAAAACACCAAAACGACTTTTCAAGACGCTACACTTTTAGTGAGCTTATATTAGTTAATATAATTTAATATATCAAATATATAATTATACATTAAATTATCGAATCAACAATTGATCCGATAATCCGGCTATTTCACAAATAACCGACTAATATAATCTGTATCTGTTCATCGAATCAACACTTGATCCGATGACTCGGCTATATCACATATACCCGGCCGATATCTCATATCGCGAGAATCTAATACGGTATCACATACACGTATTGTTCTCGGTCCCGCACATATCATATATGTTCTCCTACTCCGTTTTGCCTGAGCCAGGAAACCTCTGTGTAGGACTCTAAAGAATCGTCAATACGCCGGCAATAGGTGATGATCATATCAAACACCCATAAGCTGCAAGCGGTCAGCTAAACGTAACAGCCACCCAGGTATTGAGCGATCGGAAGATCAACAAGCAAGCCTGTACTTTCTTCCGTGAATCCAATCAGTAACACTCCCGTACAGTCCGGTCTCTTCGTCTGATATGTCGCATATCTCGCCTAGGGGTGGTAAACGTCAGACCCCAGTAGCTTGATAAGTCGTGTCGATATGCGGTTTATAACAGTTCGAGAAATTTCTGATAACACTTACCCGTAAATCTCAGCAACTCTGGCCAGAGATTTCTAGTTATAGCCAATCGAACACAGCGCTGTAGGGTTACTAGGCACTCTAACAAGGTTCTACAAGGCATCAACCATGCCCGATTAAAATTTTAACCATGCCGAACAACCCTAAACAAGATCTTTGCTAGATTATTAGGGTTTCACATGCAAGTAAATACCATTTACAACTAAGTGAATACGAAATACAACCTTTGTAGATCGGTCTTTCACTACATTAGCTCCTTGTTGAAGTCCCTTCGCTGCGATCGTGGTTCTCCTAGACTCTTGCATGGCTTCATGAGGCTAAAGGAGTGTCCTTGCTTGAATTCTTCGAGGCCGAATATGATCTACGTCGAGGGGATGCCAACTCAAGCTTCTACTTCACTAACTAAAGAATTAGTGAAGCAAACACCCTAAACTAAAGTGCTAGTCTAGTAGAGGATGGAGAAATAGGAAGTGGGTTCACTTTAGAATTTATTTTCTCACAATGTTTCACTCTCTTTTGAAAACCCTAGCAAGCTTTTCTTTTGCTCAAAGAAGAAGAAGATGAACAAATGAAAAGATAGAAGGATAATGATCAAGTCAAGTGAGCTAACCATGGGTGAGTGAGTATCATATACTAATTCATGTAGAGACATAACCATGGCTAATCCAAAATGGTTGGGTTAATAAAAATCTAAAGTAAAACAAAATTAGTGGACTTTGTCAAAGCATCCATAAGCTTCATGCTTGTGACAAAAGCTCCACTAATTTGTAATTACCTTACATAATTATAAACCACCATTTAAAATAGAATGGTGTATGTATTGCACACCCATGAACGATGTATCAACAACCATGATACAAAAAGAAAACACATTTTAATATATATCACATATATATTAAAGTTGTGCTCATGTGAGAAAAATCCTTAAGTGAACAAATGTTAGTTAATGTAAATTAGTATATCAAAGATACAATTATACACTACATTATTAAATCAAAACTTGACTTAATAATCCGGTTATATCTCATATAACCGACTAACATCCAATGTATCGTCTTATCGAATCAACACTTGATTCGATAACCCAGCTATATCACATATAACCGACCGATACAAAAAGTCGCGAGAATAGAATACAGTATCACATACACGTATTATTCTCGGTCCCGCACATATCACATACGTGCTCTTATTTCGTTTTGCCTGAGCCAGTAAAACCTCTATGTAGGACTCTAAAGACTCGTCAATACGCCGGCAGTAGGTGATGATCACATCAAGCACCCACAAGCCGTCAGCGGTACTAGCTGGAAGTAACGGCTACCCGGGTATTGAGCGATCAGAAGATCAGCAGCAAGCCCGCTCCAACTCCTGTAAAAGCCAGACGGTAACACTTCCCGTACAGTCTGGTCTCCTCATCTGATGTGTCGCATATCAAGTCTAGGGGTGGTAAACGTCAGACCCCAATAACCGATAAGTCATGCTGATGTGAGGCTCATAACGGGTCGAGAAACTACTGGTAACACTTACCAGTAAATCTCTAAATCAGCCCTGGCCAGGGACTTCCCTGTTATGGCCAATCGAGCGCAGCGCAACATCAACCCCCAATACCAGGAGAGACGAAACCCCTCCTATCGCTCATTGCCTCCATGTGACTCGGGACTGTACCCAAAAACCACCATTTTGCATGCCCTCTTGTACGTGGTAAGGTGGAAATCAAAGTACAGTGGGAATCACACAAGACTCTATGACGATCTCGGGTCTACAGACTAACCTGCACAAGTGTCACCAGAGAACTGCCATCAGACGTGAGGTATAATACCATCTGGGAGTTCTCGGTGAGTCCGTCCAGTGTACCCAGTCTCTACTGAGCACCCATATACCATCTCTGATGTCAAACACAAATGGATATGGGATCATCCATCGCCCATCTCATGGGTCGAGAAGCGTATACGCTAGTCTACTCTGGTATATCGATGCCCTGTCTCGATACACCTACGACTAAGAACATTAAAGGATGTACTTATGGACTACTCTGACCCCATTAGTATGATCTGCATCAAAGTCTAGGTAGTCAAGTACACATCCTAAGGGCTTTACCAATATGTAACTATAAGACAGTATCAAGATACAAGTATACATGTTAAGATAAAGAGCAACCAGATAGCATACTATCATATCGAGCAAGAAAGTCCTCTCTATATATGTCCAAGCATCCAATATAATATACATCATCTGTACAATACTGGCCTCTAAGGCATACATACAACTAACAATCTCCCACTTGCACTAGGGCCAGCTGCTGTAGTATCGCATACCAAGCATTCCGAAGAGTTTCTCAAACTGTATTTAAGGAATGGCCTTCGTGGGTGGATCCGCTGTGTTGTTCTTCGTGTCAACCCTCCTGACCTCGATCTCCCGGCGATCAACTATCTCCCGGATCAGGTGATACCGCCTCAGAATATGCCTGGATCGCTGATGGAACCTGGGTTCCTTGGCCAAAGCCACCGCTCCATTGTTATCGCAATACAAAGGTATTGGATGCTCAATGGATGGAACCACTCCAAGTTCAGTAATGAACTTCTTGATCCAGACAGCCTCTTTGGCAGCATCGTTGGCAGCGATGTATTCAGCCTCCATCGTCGAGTCTGCCACGGTTTCCTGCTTGGAACTCTTCCAGCTAACCACCCCTCCGTAAAGGATAAAGACAAATCCCGAGTGCGACTTAGAGTCTTCCTTATCACTCTGGAAGCTCGAATCGGTAAAGGACTCCACTTGGAGTTCTCCATTACCATACACCAAGAGCATCTCTTTAGTCCTTCGTAAGTACTTGAGAATGCTCTTCACAGCTGTCCAGTGACTCTCTCCAGGATCAGCTTGATACCTACTCACTACACTTAGTGAGTGTGCTACATCGGGTCTGGTACATAGCATCGTGTACATGATAGAGCCTACAGCCGAAGCATAGGGTATCCCTTGCATGCGAGCTCTATCTAAATCAGTCTTGGGAGATATCTCTTTGGAGAGAGTGAGCCCTAATCGTGGGTAAAAACCCACGCTTGGACTCTTCCATACTAAACCGCTTTAGTATAGTGTCAATGTACCTGGATTGGGACAATCCCAGTATCCGTTTGGATCTATCTCTATAGATCTTAATCCCCAAGATGTAGGAGGCATCCCCTAGATCTTTCATTGAGAATCTTTGTGATAAGAAGAGCTTGACCGATTGCAGCATAGGAATGTCATTTCCTATCAAGAGTATGTCGTCCACGTACAATACAAGGAAGACAACCTTACTCTCTGCCACCTTCTTGTAGATACAAGGTTCATCTACGTTTTTGACGAAATCAAACTCTTTGATAATGACGTCAAAACAGATGTTCCAACTCCGCGATGCTTGCTTTAATCCATAAATGGATTTAAGCAGCTTGCACACCTTCCCGCTGCTCCCACTAGCTACGAAGCCCTCTGGCTGAGTCATGTACATGCTCTCTTCTAAATCACCGTTTAGAAAGGCGGTCTTAACATCCATTTGCCAGATTTCGTAGTCATGATATGCAGCGATGGCAAGCATGATCCAGATGGATTTAAGCATAGCCACTGGAGAAAAGGTTTCGTCATAGTCCACACCTGGTCTTTGACGAAAACCCTTTGCTACAAGTCTAGCTTTGAAAGTCTCCACTTTCCCATCTACACCAAGTTTTTTCTTGAAGATCCATTTGCTCCCAATGGGTTTTACCCCTTCAGGAGCATCTTCCAAAGTCCATACTTTGTTGGTGTACATAGATTCCATCTCGGACCGCATTGCATCCAGCCATTTCACCGAGTCTCCACTAGTGATGGCCTACTCGAAGCTAGTTGGGTCATCATCTTCCATGATGCAATCCTCACTTCCACCATCCATGAGAAAACCGTAGTATCTCTTTGGTGGGTGAGGAACCCTATTAGATCAGCAGAGTGGCTGGGGTTCATCGGGAACTACTGAGTCCTCTGTTTTCACTAAATCTTCAGTTTGAGTTTGTGTAGCCGAAATTTCTTCCAGTTCTACCTCGTTGCCACTAATTTCTTTTGTAAGAAATTCCTTTTCTAAAAATGTGGCATATCGAGAAACAAACACTTTTTGTTCTTCAGTATGGTAGAAAAGATATCCATGTGAATGTTTGGGATATCCCACAAACTTGAATAGAACTGACTGTGCCTTGAGTTTTTCCGGATTTTGCCTCTTGACATAGGCTGGACAACCCCATATCTTAACTCGTTTAAGACATGGTCTCTTCCCACTCCATATCTCATATGGTGTGGTAGGTAAAGATTTAGATAGAACTTGATTTAATAGGTATGCTGCTGTCTCCAGCGCATATCCCCAGAAGGAAATAGGTAACTCAGCTGTGCTCATCATAGAGCGCACCATATCTAATAGGGTGCGGTTCCTCCATTCCGATACACCGTTGTGCTGTGGTGTATATGGAGGAGTTAGCTGAGAGAGAATCCCATTCTCTTTTAGAAAGTCCAGGAATTCATTGCTCAAGTATTCACCTTCTCGATCAGATCGAAGGATTTTAATACTTTTACCGGTTTGGTTCTCGACTTCTTGTTTATATTCTCTAAATTTCTTAAAAGCTTCTGATTTGTGTTTCACCAGGAACACATACCCGAATCTAGAGAGATCGTCAGTGAATGTAATGAAGTACGAAGAACCATCCCTGGCATGTGTAGACATGGGATCGCATACATCACTATGTACCAGTCCCAAGAGTTCCGTAACTCTTTCTCCATGTCCCGTAAACGGAGTTTTGGTCATCTTTCCTTTAAGACATGACTGGCAAGTATCATAAGATGAAAATTCAAATGGATTCAAATATCCATCCTTATGCAACTTAGCTAGTCGTGTCGCATTGATGTGACCCAGTCTACAATGCCACAAGAAGGATTCGTTCAGTTCTGAACTCTTCCTCTTGTGTGTGTTTGTTATGCTCAGAACTGTTAATTGATTTAGAACATAAATGCCATTGCACAAAGTGCCTGATCCAACCAAATTTTGGTTCAGGAAAATGTTCATAACATTATCCTGTAATACAAAATTATATCCCTCTTTACCCAATAAAGAAACCGATATAATGTTGCATATCAGGTTCGGCATGTAATAGCATTCGTTCAGAACCAATGTATTACTAGTTGGTAATACAAGGTGATATTCCCCGACGGTTTTAGCTACAACAATTGCACCATTTCCAACCCTTATGTCTTTATCACCTTCTCCAAGTTTTCTACCTTTCCTAAGCCCATGTAACTGATTATATATATGGGATCCTGACCCGGTATCTAATACCCAGGACATAGAGCAAATGGAGAAACAGTTCTCTGTAACGAACACACCCGAAAAAAATGCATTAACATGTACTTTCTTCATTCGGGTGGCATGGGAATCCTGGTATTCCCCTATATCCTGTTCAGTCTTATAACTTTTATAAGAAAGAACGGAATCAACGTTCCCCAGCACAGTATAACATGCGGGTTCGGTCAATACATCCATATTATTATCTTTATTAAGGCATGATATGGTCGCCACCTGGAGAGAGAGAGAAGAAAACACTTTAGCGTATGCTCTTGCAAGATCAGATTGGTTATTATTTTATCTAATCAGGATGGCTCCCACTGTTTTTATCAAATCTTCCTTCAAACCCTAAAAGGAAAGACTAGCCGGGATTAATTACACCCTACAATTTCGCCAATCTTTCAGCCAGGCCAGTGTCGGTACTTTGAGGGAGGTTCCCCGTGCTTTCGCACGGACCTAATTAAAGTAAACCTCGTTTTCCCAGAGGCGTAACCCCGTTGACACCTTTCTAGACACCTACTTGATCGGCTAATTGTCCTGTGTAAAACTCTCCCAGGAGTAACAATTACTCGTAGTGGGTATCGGGATCCAACTATCTCATAGAAGGTATGTAATCTCATTGCAAATTTCAACGCTTGAAATTCCTGATAATATTTTGCCCCTAACCCCTATGATCTTGACAAAGGCCAACAACTCATAGGATGCTAGTCAAGTTCAACCCGTCATTTCTTGATTGAATCAAACCCACCCGCACGACCCTTGACAAAGGACAACAAGGTCGTACGACTACCCCAAAAAAATCTGCATCATATGCATAAGCAGATAAGCACCATTCAGCTACCGCACACTACGTCTTGACAAAGGCCAACAAACGCAGCATGAATACTAAATAGTTCTTATCTGAAAAGATGGAGGGCTACGACAGGTTTTTCTGAAAACCTATTGCGTAATGAACTTGATATCGTTGTAGAATTGAGTGAATTTGAAATGGAGCGATTTTGAGGCTTTCATTAGTTTTGCTAAAGAGGTCACTCCCGGTGAAGGGATCTCGGCTCTTTCCTTATGGAATAAGGTGCAGGATATATTATATATATCGCTATGCAAAGAAAAAGCTCCAAAAGCAATCAAAAAACAAACCAAGTGTTGTAGCATCTGCCAGTTTTGCTAAAGAGGTCACTCCCGGTGAAGGGATCTCGGCTCTTTCCTCATCGAATAAGGTGCAGGATATATCATATATATCGCTATGCAAAGCAAAAACTGTAGCTACCCTTTTTGAAAATTCGATTCTACAACATCTTTTAGGTTTCTTTTCTTTCATTAATCACATTAATGAAGTCTAATAATTTAAGTCACCTAAACATCACAGATAAATACGACGTACACTTATGCCATCCGCATTCGCCTCGATATCCCCTCGTGCACCGTTAGGTTAGGTAACTAACGGCAGAGCGGGGCAGGGCTAGCGCGGGTGTAAAACATAAGTAACGTCTATATAATATATCATATATACTATAAACAGTATCTATCACAACATATCAAATGATCACATCACAGATATCGCAACAGAAGAAACATATGAAATAATGGATATACTAGGAGGTCCGTGTTTTATTTTGAGCCTCTATAAAACACGGATTCCACGGTCGCGATGAATAGCCAAACCCATACCCCTAAACCCCTACGAGAGCGGCAAGCAACCCTTCCAATTCTAGAGTTAGAAGACCCGGACTCGACTCTTCGAGTTGGGCTCCCACTGGACTCTAGAACCCGGTTACTTGTGCTCTCCTCCTTGGGTCTACCTAATGCGGAAAAGTAAATAATATACAATGGTGACATCATCCTCATCCCGGAAGTGCCCCAATAAAAGAATATTACATACAATAAATTTTACATGAATGAAAATAAAAACTCTCATCTCACACAAAACCCCCGGCTATTCAAAAACGCGACGATCCAATATAACATATCCAGCAACACATAACATCACATGTCATCAACGTAAGTAAATATGCGCATCCCAATTGTCATTGACATATAGCAACGAAACCGACGATATCACATATTACACTTACGGTCGCAGAAAAGAAAGTGTAAAACTACAATATTTGGAATCCACAATCTCTTTAGACATCATAAATCCGAAATATCACATACTTCGCATTTCATGCCTAACTATATGAATTCCACATATTGTATCACATTCCAGATAAATAAACATTATTAAACTTTCCGATCAAATAATCAAATACCCAAGATTTCCTTAATAGCTCAACACTTGAGCGGAGTTCAAAAATTCCAGAATACGTCACAGTAGCAATGATCCAGCCGTAGAAGGGTCAAGCCAACGCCTCACATGTGGCAACGCCGTACTGCCCCAAACCCTAAGGTTTAGAGGCGGTTCAGACGGTCACATAATCGAGTTAAGGTTTGTGTTCTTCTAAAGGGTCCATCGCTTTACTTGCACATTTTTCCGAAAGATTTAAACCTAAGAAAAATTCAACACTTGAAAGTTTTTCGTGCCGGGAAAAAATGAGTTAATGATATCCATTCGAACATTTTAATAGTTTCTAAATTATCCGGAAAAGACCGAAATTAAATTTTCTGATCGAATCAACGAATTCAAAATAATCCCCAGAACACTCAATACTTGAGTCAGATTAAAAATACCCAGAAATTTGCAATAACAGATACGGGTATTACTGTACAAAAACCAAAGCCAAATCTCACTGTACGGCCGCGGTTCCGCGGCACAAGTAAGGTATTGCCGCGGTTCCGCGGCGGTCCGTACGATTTACTTTGTCGTTTTCCACAGTGATACTTATAATTCCCTGCTGATTTTTTTAGGTATTTTTAATACAGAAAAAATCACATTTTAAAAATTTGTCCAGAGAGGGGTTCAAATTGACGTTACGGGGTTCGATCGGGGTTTTAACTTCGTATACACGTTGCCTAATACTCTAGCTAGTCTCTGATACCACTGTAAGGTTACTAGGCACTCTAACAAGGTTCTACAAGGCATTAACCATGCCCGATTAAAATTTTAGCCGTGCCGAACAACCCTAAACAAGATCTTTGCTAGATTATTAGGGTTTCACATGCAAGTAAATACCATTTACAACTAAGTGAATACGAAATACAACCTTTGTAGATCGGTCCTTCACTACATTAGCTCCTTGTTGAAGTCCCTTCACTGCGATCGTGGTTCTCCCGGACTCTTGCATGGCTTCACGAGGCTAAAGGAATGTCCTTGCTTTAAGTCTTTGAGGCCGAAGATGATCTACGTCGAGGGGATGCCAACTCAAGCTTCTACTTCACTAACTAAAGAATTAGTGAAGCAAACACCCTAAACTAAAGTGCTAGTCTAGTAGAGGATGGAGAAATAGGAAGTGGGTTCACTTTAGGATTTATTTTCTCACAATGTTTCACTCTCTTTTGAAAATTCTAGCAAGCTTTTCTTTTGCTCAAAGAAGAAGAAGATGAACAAATGAAAATATAGAAGGATAATGATCAAGTCAAGTGAGCTAACCATGGGTGAGTGAGTATCATATACTAACTCATGTAGAGACATAACCATGGCTAATCCAAAATGGTTGGGTTAATAAAAATCTAAAGTAAAACAAAGTTAGTGGATTTTGTCAAAGCATCCACAAGCTTCTACAAGCTTCATGCTTGTGACAAAAGCTCCACTAATTTGTAATTACCTTAAATAATTATAAACCACCATTTAAAATAGAATGGTGTATGTCTTGCACACCCATGAATGATGTATCAACAACCATGATACAAAAAGAAAACACATTTTAATATATATCACATATATATTAAAGTTGTGCTCATGTGAGAAAAATCCTTATGTGAACAAATGTTAGTTAATGTAAATTAGTATATCAAATATACAATTATACACTAAATTATTAAATCAAAACTTGACTTAATAATCCGGTTATATCTCATATAACCGACTAACATCCAATGTATCGTCTTATCGAATCAACACTTAATTCGATAACCCGGCTATATCACATATAACCGACCGATACAAAAAGTCGCGAGAATAGAATACGGTATCACATACACGCATTATTCTCGGTCCCGCACATATCACATACGTGCTCCTATTTCGTTTTGCCTGAGCCAGTAAAACCTCTATGTAGGACTCTAAAGACTCGTCAATACGCCGGCAGTAGGTGATGATCACATCAAGCACCCACAAGCCGTCAGCGGTACTAGCTGGACGTAACGGCTACCCGGGTATTGAGCGATCAGAAGATTAGCAAGCAAGCCCGCTCCAACTCCTGTAAAAGCCAGACGGTAACACTTCCCGTACAGTCCGGTCTCCTCGTCTGATATGTCGCATATCAAGTCTAGGGGTGGTAAACGTCAGACCCCAATAACCGATAAGTCGTGCTAATGTGAGGCTTATAACGGATCGAGAAACTACTGGTAACACTTACCAGTAAATCTCTAAATCAGCCCTGGCCAGGGACTTCCCTGTTATGGCCAATCGAGCACAGCGCAACATCAACCCCCAATACCGGGAGAGACGAAACCCCTCCTATCGCTCATTGCCTCCATGTGACTCGAGACTGTACCCAAAAACCACCATTTTGCACGCCCTCTTGGACGTGGTGAGGTGGAAATCAAAGCACAGTAGGAATCACACAAGACTCTATAACGATCTCGGGTTTACAGACTAACCTGCACAAGTGTCACCAGAGAACTGCCATCAGACGTGAGGTATAATACCATCTGGGAGTTCTCGGCGAGTCCGTCTAGTGTACCCAGTCTTCACTGAGCACCCGTATACCATCTCTGATGTCAAACACCAATGGATATGGGATCATCCATCGCCCATTTCATGGGTCGAGAAGCGTATACGCTAGTCTACTCTTGTATATCAATGCCCTGTCTCGATACACCTACGACTAGGAACATTAAAGGATGTACTTACGGACTACTCTGTCCCCACTAGTATGATCTGCATCATAGTCCAGGTAGTCAAGTACACATCCTAAGGGCTTTACCAACATGTAACTATACGACAGTATCAAGAGACAAGTATACATGTTAGGATAAAGAGCAACCAGATAGCATACTATCATATCGAGCAAGAAAGTCCTCTCTATATATGTACAAGCATCCAATATAATATATATCATTTGTACAATACTGCCCTCTAGGGCATACATACAACTAACAAGCGCAACAACAACTCCCTATACCGGGAGAGACGAAACCCCTCCTATCGCTCATTGCCTCCATGTGATTCGGGACTGTACCCAAAAGCCACCTTTTTGCACGCCCTCTTGGACGTGGTATGATGGAAATCAAAGCACAGTGGGAATCACACAAGACTCTATGATGATCTCGGGTCTATAGACTAACCTGTACCAGTGTCACCAGAGAACTGCCATCTGACGTGGTGTATAATACCATCTGGAAGTTCTCGGCGAGTCCGTCCAGTGTACCCAGTCTCTACTAAGCACCCGTACACCATCCTTGATGTCAAACACTGATGGATATGGGATCATCAATCGCCCATCATATGGGTCAAGATGCGTATACGCTAGTCTACTCTGGTGTATCGATGCCCTGTCTCAATACACCCTCGACTAGGAACAGTTATAGGATGTACTCGTCGACTACCGTGGCCCCAATAGTATGATCTCATCATAGTCCCAGTAGTCGAGTACATATCCTAAGGGCTTTATCAACATGTAACATAGAGACAATCAGAGTACATGTTAAGATAAAGAGCAACCAGATAGCGTACTATCATGTCGAGCAAGAAAGTCCTCCCTATATATGTCCAAGCATCCACTACAATATATATCGTATGTACAGTAATGGCCTCTAGGGCATACATATAACTAATAATCTCCCACTTGCACTAGGGCCATCTATTGTGGTATCACATACCCAACAATCAGCTGTGGTTAAAGTATCTCATACTCAACCATCCCATAAAAAGTCTCTACTGGGAAAAGGGCCTTTGTGAGTGGATCCGCGCTGTTGTCCTCTGTGTCTACTCTCCTAACCTCCATCTCCCTGGAGATCAACCATCTCCATGATCAGGTGATACTGCCTAAGAATTATATTTGGATTTCGATGGGATGGGGGTTTCTTGGCATAAGCCACAACTCCATTGTCACATAATGGTAGGAACGAAGTTCATCTTATGAACTCATATATATATCTAGACTGCCTCTTTGGTAGCATCCTTGGTAACGACGTATTTTGCCTTTAATCGTCTAGTAAATCACGGTATGTAGCTTGGAACTCTTCAAAAATACCGTCCCTCCAGTGAGGGTAAAGACAATGCCTGCGACTGACATTCAATCGTCCTTATCACCCTGGAACCTTTCTAGTGATTCACCCCAGGATCGATTGATAATATCTCACTACAACTAGTGAGAATCCTAACATCCAATTAGATCTATCTCATAGATCCAAAACCTAGGATTTAGGAGGTATCGCTTTGATCCTATATGGAGAATTCTTGTGATAAGCGGAGATTGACCGAGCGTAGCATAGGAAACTCCTTTCCTATCAAGAGTATGTCATCCATGTACTCTACGAGGATCACCACCATACTCCCTACTACCTTTTTGTATATACAAGGTTCATCTACCATTTTGATGAAGTCAAACTCTTTGACTACCGCATCAAAACAGACGTTCCAACTCCGCGATACCTGCTTTATCACATAAAACATCTTGCACACGTTTCCGCTGCTCCCACTATCTACGAAGCCCTCTGGCTGTGTACTTATAGACGCTCTCTTCCAAAACATCATTTAGAAAAGCAGTCATGACACCCAACCGCCAGATATCGTAGTCATGGTATGAAGCCGTGGCAAGTAGGATCTGGATGGACTTAAGCATAGCTTTGAAAGTCTCAACTTTTCCATGTACACCAAGTAATCTTCTCAAGATATACTTGCTCTTGATGGGGATTTAACCCTTCAGATAAAGCAACCAAAGTCCATACTTTGTTGGTATATAAGGATTCCATCTCAGATCGCTAAGCATCCAGCCATTTTTACAGAGTCCCACTCCTGATGGCCAGCTCGAAACTAGTTGGGTCATCAGCTCATGATACAATCCTCACTCCCACTGTCATAGAGAAAACCGAAGTATCTCTCAGGTGGGTGAGGAACCCTACTAGATCGGCGGAGAGGCTGAGGTTCGTTGGAAACTATTGAATCCTTTGGTTCTACCAAATCATCAGCTGCAGTTTGTATAGTTGGAACCTTTCCAGTTCTACCCCATGACCAATAATTTTTTCATAAGAAATTCCCTTTCACAAAGGTGGCATGCTGAGAAACAAAACATCTTTTGTTCCTCGGTTTGGTAGAAGACATTCCCTTGTGAATGCTTGGGATATCCAACAAACTTCTACAGAACTGACTTTGCCTTGAGTTTGTCCGGATTTTGCTTTTAGACATAGGCCAGACAACCCCAAATCTTAACTTACTTAAGATATGGGCTCTTCCCATTCCATATCATATATGAAGTGGTGGGCAACTGATTTGATTGGAACCCTATTCAATAGGTGTGCAACTTCTCAAGTGCATAACCCTAAAAGAAAATAAGCAACTCAGTAGTACTCATCATAGAGCACACCATATCACATAGGGTGCGATTGCTCCGCCTCGATACACCGACGTGCTGTGGTGTATACGGAGGAGTAATGCTGAGAGAGAATCTCATTCTCCTTTAGAATAGTCCAGGAATCCCGTGCTCAAGTATTCTCCTCCTTGATCTTATCAAAGGACATAATACTTATACCCATTTTTGGTTCTCTACATCTAACTTATATTCATTGAATTTCTCAAAAGTTCCAGACTTATGTTTCAACAGGAACATATGTTCGGATCTTGAGAGATAATCAGTGAATGTAATGAAGTACAAAGAACCGATCTTGGCATGTGTAGACAGGGGACTTTCATACATCAGCATGTATCAATCCCAAGAGTTCATTAACTCTTTCTCTGTTTCTAATAAACGGAGCTGTGGTCATCTTATCTCTGTGACATGACCGGCAAGTTTCACAAGATGTAAATTCAAACTAATTTAAATATGCATCTATATGTAACTTCAGCTAGTTGGGTCGCATTGATATGACCTAGTCTACAATGCCTCAAGAAGGATTCGTTCATTTCTGAACTCTTCCTCTTATGTGTATTCTGTACGTTAAGAACTGTGGTTTGATTTAGAACGTCTATGCTTTTAGATAACGTGCCTGAACTGATCAACTCTTGATATAGGAAATGTTCAAAACATTATCCAACAATACAAAATTATATCCTTCTTTACTAATAAAGAGACTGATATGATATTGTATCTCAGGTTCGGTATCTAATAATATTCGTTCAGAATCAATGTATTTTGGTAATACTAGGTGATAACTGCCAACAAACTTGGCTGCAACACTTGCATCATTTCCAACTCTTGAAACTTATCACCCGTCCTCAGTTTTCTACCTATCTGTAGCCCATGTAACAAATTACATTTGCGGGATCCTGATCCGGTATCTCATACCCAGGACGTAAAGGATACTGAGAAACAGTTCTCGGTAATGAACACACCCGAAGAAGATGCATCAGCAAGCACTTTCTTCGTTTGGGTGGCACGGGAATTCTGGTAATCCCCTATTTCCTGCTCTGTCTTATAACAATTATAAGTTGGAGCGGGACCAACGTTCCTTAGCGCAGTATAACAAGCGGGTTCAGTCAATACATCCGTATTATTATCTTGATTAAGGCATGACATAGTCGCAACCAGGAGAGAGAGAGAAGAAAACACTCAGCGTGTGCATTTACAAGATTAGATTGGTTATCAATTTATTTAATCAGGATGTTGTAGGGTTCCTAGGCACACCCATGAGGTTCTACAACTGATCAACCATGTCCAATTTAAATTTTTATGTGCCGAGAAACTCTAAACTAGATCTTTAACTAGAGGATAGGCGAAAGACATACAAGTAAACAACTTTACTATAAAGTGAAAGTGACTACAACCTTTGTAGATCCGGTCCTCTACCTCTCTAGCTCCATGATGACGTCCCTCCGCTGCTATCATCGGATCCCGGACTCTAGCGATGACTTCGTCGGAGAAATGATCGGGCTAGGTCGTTGACTCCGATGCCGAAGATGATCTATGTCGAGGCAACTCAAGATCAAGCTCCATCTTCACTTGGTCATAGAATTTGTGAAGATAACACACTCTACTACATGTCAAGTGGTAGAGGATGAAGAAATAGGAAGTGGGTTCACTTTGGATTTGGATTTCTCACTCTTTTTCTCATGGCACCATTGGAGGTAGCAAGGTTTCTTCTTCTTGAAGAAGAAGAAGAAGAATAAGAAGAAGAAAGAATATGATAAGAATTATAAAATCAATTGATGAATAATAATAAATCAAGTGATCTTATCATAATGCAACCATGGGTAAGTTTAACTCATGTAGAGAATAAACTAGGGTTTAGGTAATGGCTAGGTTTAGGAAAGAAACAAAATGGTCAAAGCTTTTCAAAGCTTCATGAAGCTTCAAGTAAAAAAAAAAGTTAGCCACCATTTCATTTCTTGCCCAAAAATGAATAAAGAAAATAAGTAAAGATAACAAAACCCTAACCATTAACCTAAACATGGTTTAAATCAAACATACACCCAAGTCTGCATGTATCATCAAACATGATACAAACTAGTGCACAAAAATATATCATATATACAATGTGCACAAACAAGTGAGAAAATCCATCTTAAGTGAACAAATATTAGTTAATGTAAAGTAATATATCAAATATATAATTATACATCAAATCATTAAATCAACACTTGATTTAATGATTCGGTCATATCGCATATAACCGACTAATATCAAGTGTATCAATGTATCGAATCAACACTTGATTCGGTAACCCGGCTATATCATATATAACCGTCCAATGATACAAATCGCGAGAATGGAATACAGTATCACATACTGGTATTATTCTCGGTCCCGTACATATCTCATATGCGCTCCTATTTCGTTTCGCTTGAGCCAGGAAACCTCTGTGTAGGACTCTAAAGACTCGTCAATACGCCGGCAGCAGGTGATGATCATATCAAACACCCACAAGCCGCAAGCGGTCTGCTAAACGTAACGGCCACCCGGGTATTGAGCGATCAGAAGATCAACGAGCAAGCCCGCTCACACTCCTGTGAATCCAACCAGCAACACTTACCGTACAGTCCGGTCTGTTCGTCTGATATGTCGCATATCTCGCCTAGGGGTGGTAAACGTCAGACCCCAGTAGCTCGATAAGTCATGCCGATGTAAGGTCCATAACAAGCACGAAACTATTGATAACACTTACCAGTAAATCAGTGCAACCCTGGCTAGGGATTTCCAGTTATGGCCAGTCGAGCATAGCACAACATCAACCCCCAATACCGGGAGAGACGAATCCCCTCCTATCGCCCATTGCCTCCATGTGAATCGGGACTGTACCCAAAAACCACCTGTTTGCACGACTCAGTAGGGCCGTAGTAGGGTGGAAATCAAAGCACAGTGGGAGACACACAAGACTCTATGACGATCTCGGGTCAACAGACTAAGCCGTACCAGTGTCACCAGAGAACTGCCATCTGACGTGAGGTATAATACCATCTGGGAGTTCTCGGCGAGTCCGTTCAGTGTACCCAGTCACCACTGAGCACCCGCATACCATCTCTGATGTCAAACACCAATGGATATAGGATCATCCATCGCCCATCACATAGGTCGAGAGGATATACGCTAGTCTACTCTGGAATATCGATGCCCCGTCTCGATATTCCCACGACTAGGAACATTGAAGGATGTACTCATGGACCACCCAGGCCCCACCAGTATGATCTACATCATATTCCTGGAAGTCGAGTACACATCCTAAGGGCTTTATCAACATGTAATAGAGAGACAGCAAGTATACATGTTAAGATAAAGAGCAACCAGATAGCGTACTATCATGTCGAGCAAGAAAGTCCTACCTATATATGTCCCAGCATCCACTACAATATACATCCTATGTACAGTAATGGCCTCTAGGGCATACATATAACTAACAATCTCCCACTTGCACTAGGGCCATCTGTAGCAGTGGTTGCAGTATCTAATACTCAACCATCCCATAAAAGTCTCTCTTTAGGAATAGGCCTTTATGAGTGGATCCGCCGTGTTGTCCTCTGAGTCTACTCTCCTAACCTCAATCACCCTGGAGAACAACTATCTCCATGATCAGGTGATGCTGCCTCAGAATATGTCTGGGTCACTGATAGGATCGGGGTTCCTGGGCCAAAGCCACACTTCCATTGTCACACAATGGTAGGAACCTAGTTCATCTCATGAATCAATATACACCCAAACTGCCTCTTTGGTAGTATCTATGACAGCGATGTTACCAGCCTTTATCGTCTAGTTTGCACGGTATCTAGCTTGGAACTCTTCCAACATACCGTCCCTCCACTGAGGGTAAAGATAATGCCTGCGACTGACATTCAGTCGACCTTATCACCCTGGAACCTTTCCAGTGATTCTCCACAGATCAACTGATACCATCTCACTACAACTAGTGAGAATCCTAACATCCATTTAGATCTATCTCATAGATCCAAAACCCAGGATTTAGGGGGTATCATTTTGATCCTATATGGAGAATCCATGTGATAAGTGGAGATTGACCGAGCGTAGCATAGGAAACTCTTTTCCTATCAAGAGTATGTTGTCCACGTACTCTACGAGGATCACCACCTTACTCTCTACTACCGTTTTGTATATACAAGGTTCATCTACCATTTTGATGAAGTCAAACTCTTTGACTATCGCATCAAAACAGACGTTCCAACTCCGCGATGCCTGCTTTATTTTTTAAAGCACCTTGTACACGTTTTCGCTGCTCCCACTGTCTACGAAGCCCTCTGGCTGTGTACTTATAGACGTTATCTTCTAAATTAGTATTTAGAAAAGCAGTCATGACACCCAACCATCAGATATCGTAGTCATAGTATGTAGCTATGGCAAGTAGGATCCGGATGGACTTAAGCATAGCCATTGGAAAATGTTTCATCATATCCACGCCTGGTCGATGACGAGAACCTTTAACAAGTCTAGCTTTGAAAGTCTCAACTTTTCCATCTACACCAAGTAATCTTCTCAAGATATACTTGCTCCTGATGGGGATTTAACCATTCAGATTTAGCATCCAAAGTCCATACTTTGTTGGTGTATAAGGATTCCATCTCAGATCGATAAACATCCAGCCATTCTTACAGAGTCTCATTCTTGATGGCCAGCTCGAAACTAGTTGGGTCATCATCTCATGATGCAATCCTCGCTCCCACTGTCATAGAGAAACCGAAGTAACTCTCAGGTGGGTGAGGAACCTTACTAGATCGGCGGAGAGGTTGAGGTTCATTGGTTGCTATTGAATCCTTTGGTTCTACCAAATCAGCAGCTGCAGTTTGTATAGCTGGAAATCTTTCCGGTTCTACCTCATGTCCACTTACTTCTTCACAAGAAATTCCCTTTCATAAAGGTGGCATGCTGAGAAACAAAACATTTTTGTTCCTCGGTTATGTAGAAGATATTCCCTTACGAATTCTTGGGATATCCAACAAACTTCCACAGAACTGACTTTGCCTCGAGCTTGTCCGGATTATGCCTTTCAGACATAGGCCGGACAACCCCAAATCTTAACTTACTTAAGAGATAGGCTCTTCCCAAACCATATCTTATATGGAGTGGTAGGCACTGATTTGATTCGAACCTAATTCAATAGGTATGCGGCTTCTCAAGTGCATAACCCCTTAAAAGAAATAGGTAACTCAGTAATACTCATCATAGAGCACACCATGTCATATAGGGTGCGATTGCTCCGCCCCGATACACCGTTGTGCTGTGGTATAATCAGAGGAGTAACACCGAGAGAGAATCTCATTCTCCTTTAGAATAATCCAGGAATTCTATGCACATGTATTCTCCTCCCTGATCTTATCATAGGACATAATACTTATACCTGGTTTTTGGTTCTCTATTTCAAACTTATATTCTGTGAATATCTTAAAAGGTTCGGACTTGTGTTTCAACAGGAACATATGTCTGAATCTTGAGAGATTATCAGAGAATGTAATGAAATACAAAGAACCGGTCCTGGCATGTGTAGACAGGGGACCTTACATACATCATCATGTATCAGTCCGAAGAGTTCACCAACTCTTTCTCTGTTTCCATTAAACAGAGCTATGGTCATCTAATTTTTGCGACATGATTGACAAGTTTCACAAGATGTAAATTCAAACTGATTTAAATATGCATCTAAAATGTAACTTAAACTAGTCGGGTCACATTGATATGACCTAGTCTACAATACCTCAAGAAGAATTCGTTCATGAACTCTTCCTCTTGTGTGTGTTCTGTATACTAGGAACTGTAGTTTGATTTAGAATGGCAATGCTTTTAGATAACGTGCCTGAACCGATCAACTCTTGATATAGGAAATGTTCAAAACATTATCCAACAATACAAAATTTTATCATTTCTTTACTAATAAAGAGACCGATATGATTTCGTATATCAGGTTCGGTATCTAATAGCATTTGTTCAAAATCAATGTATTGGTAATACAGGGTGACAGTGACCAACAGACTTGGCTGCAACACTTGCCCCGTTTTCTGTCTCATGAAACTTATCATCCGTTCTCAGTTCTCTACCTTTCTGTAGCCCTATGTAACGGATTCCATTTGCGGGATCCTGATCCGGTATTAAATACCCAGGACGTAGAGGACACTGAGAAACAGTTCTTTATAATGAACACACCCGAAGGAGATGCATCATATGCACTTTCTTCGTTTGGGCGGCATAGGAATTCTGGTATTCCCCTATTTCCTGCTCTGTCTTATAACAATTATAAGTTGGAGCGGGACCAACGTTCCCCAGCTCAGTATAACAAGCGGGTTCGGTCAATACATCCATATTATTATCTTGATTAAGGCGTGATATGGTCGCTGCCTGGAGAGAGAGAGAAGAAAACACTCTGCGTGCGCTCTTGCAAGATTAGATTGGTTATTTATTTTATCTAATCAGGATATCTCTCACTGTTTTTATCAAATCTTCTTTCAAACCCTAAAAGGAAAGACTAGCCGGGATTAATTACACTCTATAAGTTCGCCAATCTTTCAGCCAGGCCAGTGTCGGTACTTTGAGGGAGGTTCCCCGTGCTTTCGCACGGACCTAATTAAAGTAAATCTCGTTTTTCCAGAGGCGTAACCCCGTTGACACCTTTCTAGACACCTACTTGATCGGCTAATTGTAAAATGCAAAACTCTCCCAGGAGTAACAATTACTCGCAGTGGGTATCGGGATCCAACTATCATATAGAAGGTATGCAATCTCATTGCAAATTTCAACACTTGAAATTCCCGATAAAGGTTTTTACCCCTAGCACCTATGACCTTAACTATGGTCAACAAATCATAAGCACTAGTCAAGTTCTACCCGTCATTTCGTGATTAATTAGACCCACCCACATGACCCTTAACTAAGGTCAACAAAGTCACGTGACTGTCCTAACTAATCACATCATATGCGGTGTAGGAAGACATCACTTAGCTACCGTACACTGTGCCTTGACTATGGTCAACAAACACAGCACGAATACTAAGTACTCTACTTCTTAAAATGACGGAGGGCTGCGAATGGTTTTTATGAAAACCTTTAACGCTTTGAACTTGATCTCGTTATGGAATCAAATGGTTTTTAAATGGAATGTTTTTGAGGCTTTTCTAGTTTTGCTAAAGGGGTCACTCCCGGTGAAGGGATCGTCGGCCCTTTCCTCATCGAATAAGGTGCAGGATATATCATATATACCGCTGTGCAAAGCAGAAACTATAGAAGCAATCAAAAGACAAACCGAGGGTTGTAGCATCTGCCAGTTATTGCTAAAGGAGTCACTCCCGGTGAAGGGATCTCGGTCCTTTCCTTATCGAATAAGGTGCAGGATGTTCTACAAGGAACACCGCGATGCAAAGCAAGAACTGTAGCTACCTATTTTATTTTGAAATTCGATTCCACAACATCTTTTAGGTTTATTTTCTTTCATTAATCTCATTAATGAATGTCCCATTATTTAAGTCCATTTAAACATCACAGATAAATATAACGTACGCTTATGCCATCCGCATTCGCCTCGATGTCCCGTTTGCACCGTTAGGTTAGGTAACTAACGGCAGAGCGGGGCAGGGCTAGCGCGGGTGTAAAACATAAGCAACGTCTATATAATATATCATATATACTATATACAATATCTATCTGAACATATCACATGATCACATCACAGATAACGCAGCAGAAAATATCATATGAAATATTGGATATACTAGGACGTCCATGTTTTCAATACGAGCCAGTATAAAACACGGATTCCACGGTCGCGATGAATAGCCAATCCCACACCCCTAGACCCCTACAAGAGCGGCAAGCAACCCTACCAATTCTAGGGTTAGGAGACCCGGACTCGACTCCTCGAGATGGTCTCCCACTGGACCCTAGAACCCGGTTACTTGTACTCCCCTCCTTGGGTCTATCCTAATGTGGAAAAGTAAATAATATACATCAACGGTGACATCTTCCGCAACCTGGAAGTGCCCCAATAAAAGAATATTACATACAAGTTTTTTTACATGAATAAAAATGAAAAACACTCATCTCACATAAACCCCCCGGCTATTCAAACACGACGATCCAATATAACATATCCAGCAACACATAACATCACATGTCATCAACGTAAGTAAACATGAGTATCCCAATTGTCATTGACATATAGCAACGAAACCGGCGATATCACGTATTACACTTACGGTCACAGAAAAGAAAGTGTAAAACTACAACTGTTGGAATCCGCAAACGCTTTAGACATCGCATGCCTAAACAAATGAATTCCTTAGACATCGCATGCCTAACAATTATAAACCCCGCATTTTAGTCTCATTATCGAAAACTCTTTTCAATATCAAGTCGGGCAATTCAACAAGATTCCCGACATCTAAAACGAACGCTCGTCGCAAACTTTAGTAGACGGCCGCACCCCCGATGCCGTCGACGAAGTGCACCAAGGCGGAACACCGCTGCCACGAGCACCCGAACGGATGCTTTCGGCGACGGGGTTCTCCTACAGTCACTTGGTCGAGGCTAAGGGGTGTAGCTGTCTATTAAGTTTACCGGCGAGTATCCGCGTATGCTACGTGATTGCGACGGACTTTTGATCATATCAAAATCCCGTGGCAACCAATCAAGTGAGACTAAAATGCTATGTTTATAACATCCAAATTAGTTATCTCATAACTACTTGTGGATTCCAAATATTGTATCACATTCCAGATAAATAGAAAATGTTAAACTTTCCGATCGAACAATCAAACACCCAAGTTCTCCCGAAACAACTCAACACATGAAATAAGTTTAAAAACATTCACTTCATGCCTCAGTACCAACGGTCCAGCCGTAGAAGGGTCAAGCCAACGCCTCACATGTGGCACGCCGTACTGCCCGAAGCCCTAAGGTTCAAAGAGCAGTTCAAGATGGTCACATAATCGAGTTAAGGTTTGTTGTCTTCTAGAGGGACCATCGCGTTACTTGCACTACTTAGAACGTCATTAAACTACGAAAAAATCCAACAATTGGAAATTTCCCGGCAGGGGAAAAGTGGGTATTTATATCCGGTCGAACAATCTAACATGTTCTAAAATAATCCGGATAAACACATAGACAAAGTTAGACAATCCGATCAAATCTACGAACTCCCAAAACAACCCAGAAAACTCAACTCTTGAGTACAGATTAAAAATTCCTAGAAAAAACAACACTACAATATAGGAATTACCGTGCAAAATTCAATGAAGGATGCTGCCGTACGGCTGCGGAACAGGCGCACGAGCCATGCTCGTGCCGCGGTTCCGCGGCGGTTTGATTGAATTGGGCTCTCGTTTTGCATATTAACTCCTAGAAAACCCTGCTGATTTTTCTGCATATTTTTAATTCACAAAAATCCCAGTTTTGAAAAAATGTACAGAGAAGGGTTTTGGATTAGGGTTTCGGGTTCGATAGGGTTTCTAACTTCGTCTACTCATCGCCTAAGGCTCTAGCTAGGCTCTGATACCACTGTAGGGTTCTTAGGCACACCCATGAGGTTCTACAACTGATCAACCATGTCCAATTTAAATTTTTATGTGCTGAGAAACTCTAAACTAGATCGTTAACTAGAGGATAGGCGAAAGACATACAAGTAAACAACTTTACTATAAAGTGAAAGTGACTACAATCTTTGTAGATCCAGTCCTCCACCTCTCTAGCTCCATGATGACGTCCCTCCGCTGCGATCATCGGATCCCGGACTCTAGCGATGGCTTCGTCGGAGAAATCATCGGGCTAGGTCATTGACTCCGATGCCGAAGATGATCTACGTCGAGGCAACTCAAGATCAAGCTCCATCTTCACTTGGTCATAGAACTTGTGAAGATAGCACACTCTACTACATGGCAAGTGGTAGAGGATGAAGAAATAGGAAGTGGGTTCACTTTGGATTTGGATTTCTCACTCTTTTTCTCATGGCACCATTGGAGGTAGCAAGGTTTCTTCTTCTTGAAGAAGAAGAAGAAGAAAGAATATGATAAGAATTATAAAATCAATTGATGAATAATAATAAATCAAGTGATCTTATCATAATGCAACCATGGGTAAGTTTAACTCATGTAGAGAATAAACTAGGGTTTAGGTAATGGTTAGGTTTAGGAAAGAAACAAAATGGTCAAAGCTTTTCAAAGCTTCATGAAGCTTCAAGTAAAAAACAAAGTTAGCCACCATTTCATTTCTTGCCCAAAAATGAATAAAGAAAATAAGTAAAGATAACAAAACCCTAACCATTAACCTAAACATGGTTTAAATCAAACATACACCCAAGTTTGCATGTATCATCAAACATGATACAAACTAGTGCACAAAAATATATCATATATACAATGTGCACAAACAAGTGAGAAAATCCATCTTAAGTGAACAAATACTAGTTAATGTAAAGTAATATATCAAATATATAATTATACATCAAATCATTAAATCAACACTTGATTTAATGATCCGGTCATATCGCATATAACCGACTAATATCAAGTGTATCAATGTACCGAATCAACACTTGATTCGGTAACCCGGCTATATCATATATAACCGTCCAATGATACAAATCGCGAGAATGGAATACAATATCACATACTGGTATTATTCTCGGTCCCGCACATATCTCATATGCTCTCCTATTTCGTTTCGCTTGAGCCAGGAAACCTCTGTGTAGGACTCTAAAGACTCGTCAATATGCCGGCAGCAGGTGATGATCATATCAAACACCCACAAGCCGCAAGCGGTCTGCTAAACGTAATGGCCACCCGGGTATTGAGCGATCAGAAGATCAACGAGCAAGCCCGCTCACACTCCTGTGTATCCAACCAGCAACACTTACCGTACAGTCCGGTCTGTTCGTCTGATATGTCGCATATCTCTCCTAGGGGTGGTAAACGTCAGACCCCAGTAGCTCGATAAGTCATGCCGATGTAAGGTCCATAACAAGCACGAAACTACTGATAACACTTACCAGTAAATCAGTGCAACCCTGGCCAGGTATTTCCAGTTATGGCCAGTCGAGCATAGCACAACATCAACCCCTAATACCGGGAGAGACGAATTCCCTCCTATCGCTCATTGCCTCCATGTGAATCGGGACTGTACCAGAAAACCACCTGTTTGCACGTCTCAGTAGAGCCGTGGTAAGGTGGAAATCAAAGCACAGTGGGAGACACACAAGACTCTATGACGATCTCGGGTCAACAGACTAAGCTGTACCAGTGTCACCAGAGAACTGCCATCTGACGTGAGGTATAATACCATCTGGGAGTTCTCGGCGAGTCCGTTCAGTGTACCCAGTCACCACTGAGCACCCGCATACCATCTCTGATGTCAAACACCAATGGATATGGGATCATCCATCGCCCATCACATGGGTCGAGAGGATATACGCTAGTTTACTTTGGAATATCGATGCCCCGTCTCGATATTCCCACGACTAGGAACATTGAAGGATGTAATTATGATCTACATCATATTCCTGGAAGTCGAGTACACATCCTAAGGGCTTTATCAACATGTAATAGAGAGACAGCAAGTATACATGTTAAGATAAAGAGCAACCAGATAGCGTACTATCATGTCGAGCAAGAAAGTCCTACCTATATATGTCCCAGCATCCACTACAATATACATCCTATGTACAGTAATGGCCTCTAGGGCATACATATAACTAACAGATGTCTCCCACTGTTTTAGTCAAATCTTCCTTCAAACCCTAAAAGGAAAGACTAGCCGGGATTAATTACACCCTACAAGTTTGCCAATCTTTCAGTCAGGCCAGTGCCGGTACTTTGAGGGAGGTTCCCCGTGCTTTCGCACGGACCTAGTTAAAGTAAACCTCGTTTTCCCAGGGGTGTAACCGCGTTAACACCTTTCTAGACACCTAGTTGATCGGCTAATTGTAATGTGTAAAACTCTCCTAGGAGTAACTCTTACTCGCAGCGGGTATCGGGATCTAACTATCTCATAGAAGGTATGCAATCTCATTGCAAATTTCAACACTTGAAATTCCCAATAATATTTTACTGTAGGGTTACTAGGCACTCTCACAAGGGTCTATAAGGCATCGACCATGCCCGATTTAAAATTTAGACGTGCCGAACAACCCTAACCAAGATCTTTAAACTAGAGATTAGGCGAAACAAAGCATGTTAAATACTTTAACATCTAAGAGTTAGAGATTACAACCTTTATAGTCCAGTCCTTCACTTATAAAGCTCCGTGTTGAGATCCCTTCGTTGCGATCATCGAGTACCCGGACTGTAGAGAGGCTCCACGAAGAGAAAGATTCAAGCTTGCTTCCGATCTTCGATAACAAAGATGATCTACCTTGAAGTTTCTTTAACACAAGCTCTCATTCACTAATGAAGTGAACACCCTAATCTAAATGGCTAGGATAGATTAGGATGATGAAGTAGGATTTTAGCTCTCATTTGTTTTCTTTTACTCACTCAAAATCATCACTAAGCAAAAAGCTAGAAAGCTTTCAAGGAAGAAGAAGAAGAATCAATTTACTTTGTGATGAATAATGAATTGTGGTGAGGTTAGAATTGCAACCATGGGTTAAGTATGATAACTTAACCTATGTAGAGACTTAACCATGGTCATGGGATGGGTTGGGTTAATAAATATCATAATAAATATCTTTACAAATATCTTTAGCAAGAAACAAAAGAAAAACCTTTTAGAAGCTTCTAGAAAATATTAACCCAAATCAAACCTTAATCATGTTTAATCTCCACTAATCATGTTGCATTAATAAGCCTAACATGTTACAATATTATATATCACATATACAATATTTATTGTAACAAAATAAAATAATACAATTAACATATATCGCACATATATCAATGTATTACCCGAGTGAGAAAAAGAATCTTTTAGTGAGCTTATATTAGTTAATGTAATTTAATATATCAAATATATAATTATACATTAAATTATTGAATCAACACTTGATCCGATAATCCGGCTATTTCACAAATAACCAACTAATATTATCTGTATCAGTTCATCGAATCAACACTTGATCCGATGATCCGGCTATATCACATATACCCGGCCGATATCTCATATCGCGAGAATTTAATACAGTATCACATACACGTATTGTTCTCGGTCCCGCACATATCACATATGTGCTCCTACTCCGTTTTGCCTGAGCCAATAAATCTCTGTGTAGGACTCTAAAGAATCGTCAATACGCCGACAGTAGGTGATGATCATATCAAACACCCACAAGCTGCAAGCGGTCAGCTAAACATAACAGCCACCCAGGTATTGAGCGATCAGAAGATCAACAAGCAAGCCTGTACTTTCTCCCGTGAATCCAATCAGTAACACTCCCGTACAGTCCGGTCTCTTTGTCTGATTTGTCGCATATCTCGCCTAGGGGTGGTAAACGTCAAACCCCAGTAGCTTGATAAGTCGTGTCGATATGAGCTCTATAACAGTTCGAGAAACTACTGATAACACTTACCAGTAAATCTCAGCAACCCTGGCCAGGGATTTCCAGTTATAGCTAATCGAACACAGCGCAACATCAACTCCCTATACCGGGAGAGACGAATCCCCTCCTATCGCTCATTACCTCCATGTGATTCGGGACTTTACCCAAAAGCCACCTTTTTGCACGCCCTCTTGGACGTGGTATGATGGAAATCAAAGCACAGTGGGAATCACACAAGTCTCTATGATGATCTCGGATCTACAGACTAACCTGTACCTGTGTCACCAGAGAACTGCCATGTGACGTGAGGTATAATACCATCTGGGAGTTCTCGGCGAGTTCGTCCAGCGTACCCAGTCTCTACTGAGCACCCGTACACCATCCTTGATGTCAAACACCGATGGATATGGGATCATCCATCGCCCATCATATGGGTCAAGATGCGTATACGCTAGTCTACTCTGGTGTATCGATGCCCTGTCTCGATATACCCTCGACTAGGAACAGTTATAGGATGTACTCGTCGACTACCGTGGCCCCACTAGTATGATCTCATCATAGTCCTAGTAGTTGAGTACAATCCTAAGGGCTTTATCAACATGTAACATAGAGACAATCAGAGTACATGTTAAGATAAAGAGCAACCAGATAGCGTACTATCATGTCGAGCAAGAAAGTCCTCCCTATATATGTCCAAGCATCCACTACAATATACATCGTATGTACAGTAATGGCCTCTAGGGCATAAATATAACTAATAATCTCCCACTTGCACTGGGGCCATCTGTTGTGGTATCGCATACCCAACAATCAGCTGTGGTTGAAGTATCTCATACTCAACAATCCCATAAAAAGACTCTACTGGGAAATAGGCCTTTGCGAGTGGATCCGTGCTGTTGTCCTCTGTGTCTACTCTCCTAACCTCGATCTCCCTGGAGATCAACCATCTCCATGATCAGGTGATACCGCCTAAGAATTATATCTGGATTTCAGATGGGACGGGGGTTTCTTGGCATAAGCCACAACTCCATTGTCACACAATGGTAGGAACGAAATTCATCTCATGAACTCATATATATCCAGATTGCCTCTTTGGTAGCATCCTTGGTAACGATGTATCTTGCCTTTAATCGTCTAGTAAGTCACGGTATCTAGCTTGGAACTCTTCCAACATACCGTCCCTCCACTGAGGGTAAAGACTATGCCGGCGACTGACATTCAGTCGTCCTTATCACTCTGGAACCATTCCAGTGATTCTCCCCAGGATCTATTGATACCATCTCACTACAACTAGTGAGAATCCTAACATCCAATTAGATTTATCTCATAGATCCAAAACCTAGGATTTAGGAGGTATCAACTTGATCCTATATGGAGAATCCTTGTGATAAGTGGAGATTGACCGAGCGTAGCCTAGGAAACTCCTTCCCTATCAAGAGTATGTCATCCACGTACTCTACGAGGATCACCACCATACTCCCTACTACCTTTTTGTATATACAAGGTTCATCTACCATTTTGATGAAGTCAAACTCTTTGACTACCTCATCAAAATAGTCGTTCCAACTCCGCGATGCCTGATTTATCACATAAAACATCTTTCTCACGTTTCCGCTGCTCCCACTGTCTATGAAGCCCTCTGGCTGTGTACTTATAGACGCTTTCTTCCAAATCATCATTTATAAAAGCAGTCATGATACCCAACCGCTTGATATCGTAGTCATGATATGTAGCCGTGGCAAGTAGGATCTGGATGGACTTTAAGCATAACTTTGAAAGTCTCAACTTTTCCATGTACACCAAGTAATCTTCTCAAGATATACTTTCTCCTGATGGGGATTTAACCCTTCAGATAAAGCAACCAAAGTCCATACTTTGTTGGTGTATAAGGATTCCATCTCAGATCGCTAAGCATCCAGCTATTCTTACAGAGTCCCACTTCTGATGGTCAGCTCGAAACTAGTTGGGTCATCATCTCATGATGCAATCCTCACTCCCACTGTCATAGAGAAAACCGAAGTATCTCTCAGGTGGATGAGGAACCCTACTAGATCGGCGGAGAGGCCGAGGTTCGTTGGAAACTCTTGAATCCTTTGGTTCTATCAAATCATCAGCTGCAGTTTGTATAGCTGGAACTCCTTCCAGTTCTATCTCATGACCAATAATTTCTTCACAAGAAATTCCCTTTCACAAAGGTGGCATGCTGAGAAACAAAATATCTTTTGTTCCTCGGTTTGGTAAAAGATATTCCCTTGCGAATGCTTGGGATATCCAACAAACTTCCACAGAACTGACTTTGCCTCGAGCTTGTCCGGATTTTGCTTTTAGACATAGGTCGGACAACCCCAAATCTTAACATACTTAAGATATGGGCTCTTCCTATTCCATATCACATATGAAGTGGTAGGTAACTGATTTGATTGGAACCCTATTCAATAGGTATGCAGCTTCACAACTGCATAACTCCCAAAAGGAAATAGGAAACTCAATAGTACTCATCATAGAGCGCACCATATCAAATAGGGTGTGATTTCTCCGCCCCGATACACCGATGTGCTGTGGTGTATACGGAGGAGTAATGCAGAGAGAGAATCTTATTCTCCTTTAGAATAGTCCAGGAATTCCGTGCTTAAGTATACTCCTCCTTGATCACATCAAAGGAGATAATACTTATACCCACTTTTTGGTTTTCTACTTCTGACTTATATTCTGTGATTATCTCAAAATTTTCGGACTTGTGTTTCAACAGGAACATATTCTGAATCTTGAGAGATCATCAGTGAATGTAATGAAGTACAAAGAACCGGTCCTGGTATGTGTAGACAGGGGACCTTCATACATCAGCATGTATCAATCCCTAGTGTTCACTAACTCTTTCTCTGTTTCCAATAAACGGAGCTGTGGTCATCTTATCTTAGTGACATGACTGGCAAGTTTTACAAGATGTAAATCCAAACTAATTTAAATATGCATCTTTATGTAACTTCAGCTAGTCGGGTCGCATTGATATGACCTAGTCTACAATACCTCAAGAAGGATTCGTTCATTTCTGAACTCTTCCTCTTATGTGTGTTCTGTATATTAAGAACTGTGGTTTGATTTAGAACGTCTATGCTTTTAGATAACGTGCCTGAACCGATCAACACTTGATATAGGAAATGTTCAAAACATTATCCAACAATACAAAGTTATATCCTTCTTTACTAATAAAGAAACTGATATGATGTTGTATATAAGGTTCGGTATCTAATAACATTCGTTCAGAATCAATGTATTCTGGTAATACAGGGTGTTAACTACCAACAGACTTGGCTGCAACACTTGCACCATTTCTATCTAATGAAATTTATCACCCGTTCTCAGTTCTCTACCTATCTGTAGCCCATGTAACAAATTACATATGTGGGATCCTGATCCGGTATCAAATACCCAGGACGTAAAAGATATTGAGAAACAGTTTTGTGTAATAAACACACCCGAAGAAGATGTATCAACTTGTACTTTCTTCGTTTGGGCGGCACGGGAATTCTGGTAATCCCCTATTTCCTGCTCTGTCTTATAACAATTATAAGTAGGAGCGGGACCAACGTTCCCTTGCGCAGTATAACAAGCGGGTTCGGTCAATACATCCATATTATTATCTTGATTAAGGCGTGACATAGTCGCAATCAAGAGAGAGAGAGAAGAAAACACTCAGCGTATGCTCTTGCAAGATTAGATTGGTTATTAATATATTTAATCAGGATGTCTCCCACTGTTTTAGTCAAATCTTCCTTCAAACCCTAAAAGGAAAGACTAGCCGGGATTAATTACACCCTACAAGTTTGCCAATCTTTCAGCCAGGCCAGTGCCGGTACTTTGAGGGAGGTTCCCCGTGCTTTTGCACGGACCTAATTAAAATAAACCTCGTTTTCCCAGAGGTGTAACCCCGTTGACACCTTTTTAGACACATACTTGATCGGCTAATTGTAATGTGTAAAACTCTCCCAGGAGTAACTCTTACTCGCAGCGGGTATCGGGATCCAACTATCTCATAGAAGGTATGCAATCTCATTGCAAATTTCAACACTTGAAATTCCCAATAATATTTTACCCCTAGCGTCCTATGACCTTGACAGTGGTCAATAAACCATAGGCTGCTAGTCAAGTTCAACCCGTCATTTCCTGATTGAAGTAAACCCACCCGCACGACCCTTGACAGAGGTCAACAAGGTCGCACGACTACCCTAAATCAATCACATCATATGTTTATACAGATAAGCACTAATCAGCTACTGCACACTACGCCTTGACAGAGATCAACAAACATAGTACGAATACTAAATACTACTTATCTGAAATGACGGAGGGCTACGACAGGTTTTTAAGAAAACCCTTTGCGTAATGAACTTGATATCGTTGTAGAATCGAATGATTTTAAATGGAGTGTTTTTAAGGCTTTTCTAGTTTCGCTAAAGAGGTCATTCCCGGTGAAGGGATCGTCGGCTCTTTCCTCATCGAATAAGGTGCAGGATATTTCACAAATATCACTATGCAAAGCAAGAACTATAGAAACAATCAAAAGACAAACCGAGTTTGTAGCATCTGCTAGTTTTGCTAAAGAGGCCACTCCCGGTGAGGGGATCTCGGCTCTTTCCTTATCGAATAAGGTGCTGGATGTTCTACAAGGAACACCGCTATGCAAAGCAAGAACTAGAGCTACCAGTTTTGAAACAAGTTTCTACAACATCTTTAGGTTTCTTTTTAGTTTCATTAATCTCATTAATGAAGTCCCATTTTATTATGCTTCACAAGCATCACATTTGAAATGAAATCTGCAATATAACATATATCTCATATATATAATATAAACATTCGTCTCAGGCAGTAATATGATCTCATCACAGAACATTGCAGCAGAAGAACATATATGAAATATTGGATATACTAAGAGGTCCGTATTTTAATACGAGCCTGTATAAAACACAGATTCCACGGTCGCGATGAATAGCCAAACCCACATCCCTAGACCCCTACGAGAGTGGCAAGCAACGCTGCCAATTCTAGGGTTAAGAGACCCGGTCTCAACTCCTCGAGATGGTCTCCCACTGGACCGTAGAACCCGGTTACTTGTGCTCCCCGCCTTGGGTCTACTTAATGCGGAAAAAGTAAATAATATACAATGGTGAAATCATCCTCAGCCCGAAAATGCCCCAATAAAAGAATATTACATACAAATGAATTTTACATGAATGAAAAAGAAAAATTCTCATCTCACATAAAACCCCGGCTATTCACAACACGACGATTCAATATAACATATCACAACAACACATAATATTTCATATCATCAACGTAAGCAAGTATGCGTATCCGATTGTCGTTGATGTATAGCAACGAAACCGGCGATACACCACATACTACGCTTACGGTCGCAGAAAAGAAAGTGTAAAACTACAACAGTTGGAATCCACAACCTGCTTAGACATCGCATGCCTAACCAAATGAATTCCTTTGACATCGCATGCTTAACAATTATAAACCCCGCATTTTAGTCTCATTATCGAAAAGTCTTTTCAATATCAAGTCGGGCAATTCAACAAGATTCCCGATATCCTGATCGAATGCTCGTCGCAAACTTTAGTAGACGTCGCATGTTCATACCATAATTTTGCATTATTATATTCCCCATTCTTATTCATTTTACAAATAAACAGGTGCTTTTGACCCATGTCTGCTACATAGTTGCAGGTTACAGATTCTCGGGACAAAAAACAGTGAAAAAGACAAAGGACGATGCAAAAGTGAGACTACGGCCGATAAATGGTGGAATCTTGATTGTGCCCACATTTTGGGGAATATTGAAGATCAATTAACAAGTTCACAAAGAACAAACGCAGCGCAAGGTTCAAGACTTCGTCATGAAGCAATGGTAAAAGTCTACTACATTATTCACTGGAGAGATCTGGAAGGAATCTAGAAGCCAATCTGAGGAAACAACTGAAGAAAATAGAAGTAAAATTGCAACAGACCAAGCCTAGAAAATTACAGACAGCAAGCTCTCCATACGCCGCGGTTCCACGGCCAAACCATGCTCTTTTCCGCGGTTCCGCGGCCGTCTAATACCCGTGTCGGTGGAAAACGTGTCGGTGCGCTGGCGGGCGTTGACTAGGTCTTTTTCTTAGGGGGTATTTTTGTAATAGCAGATATGACGCGATTGTAACCTAGGGTTTCTATGAATCTATAAATAGAACCCTAAAAACCTTTTTTGAGGTCATGCCTCTTTTCATTTCATAAATTCAGATCTGTAATTCTTGTGTTGATGTTTGGAGAGAGCCATCAATAAAATTAGTAAGTTTTCTAATTCATTGCCTTAGTTTACTTTTAATTATTTGCCCTAATTAAATAGTTAGAATGTTTTTCAATTCCCTAATGAGCGAGTAGTCTCCTCGCTTGTTAGGGTTAGCTTTAGGGAAAGGCTTGAGAGAAGAAATCCCCCTTTCTTGCCCCATCAAACATAATAATTAGAACTCCATGCATACATACACACACCGTTCCCTGCGGCACCTTACCTGTCACGACCCAAAATTGGCCCGTGACGGCCCTAATACTACGCAACGCCTAAAGACGTAACGCAGTAAAAGAAAGCCAAAACCCAGAAATCTAAACCAAGAAAATACGGAAAGATAATATAAGTTTTTGAAACATTTGAAATCGCAACCCAAATTCTTTAAAAGTCCTACTTTATTCTTAAAATTTTGGCAACACCCCTTTTTGTAAAAACTAACCCAAGATGAATACAACACAAATATACGACGCCGTAGCGAAGAAATAAGACAAAAGAGAGAAAGCTGAATATAAAAGACAACAAATCCACAAATAATATACAATATCGTCCTCACCAAGTCTCTAAGTCAACAACATAATAGTAGATGGAGAGTACAAGATACAACGAATGTACAATACAAAATACAAATAACCACCAAAACCTACCTAAGCAAAATAGTACTGTGAGCTGATGCGGTATCTGTAGCAAAAGATGATAGCTGAATAGCTGAATAGCCTGCCTCGACTACTCTGGGGAACAACCTGAAACACCTGTGGCACAACGGGGGTGAGTTGCCAACTCGTGAATAGTAGATAACATATGCAGGTAATCGCAGGAATGTACGTACAGCATGAATCTAAGATATGCGATTACAGTAATAACATGTCATGTGAATGCAGAATAATGGAAAGTACACTAGCAGGTACAATCAATATGTGAAGCAATAGTAACATGACAATAGTATGCAATAACCATGCAATAGGGATATGAGAATGTAGATATGCAACTATCATAAGGGTACACTAACAGGTACTACCAATATATGAAACTGTGCATAAAATAGATAAGTGTGAGGTATGGGGTGGAATATGTCATTTCCACGGAAACCTGACATCGTGGCAGGATCACAATCCATCAAGACACTCAAATCCACAATTCCTCAAATCAGCCCCCAAACTGGGCTCTCACATCATATAAGTCTCACATCACCTCAATGTACAATATCGAATAGCTCTCCTATATCTCGAATGTACAAATCAACAATCTCTTTCATATCCAATATCCAATCTCAATGAATCACCTATATCCCAAGTCGAATCTCAAGTAAGTTTCTAACATCCTAAATATATATATGCAGAAATAAATATGATGGGGTCAATACACATATATTAGCGTCCCACTCCACTAATACTGGTGTAAGGGTATATATAACAACGGCTAAATCTCCTGTTATATATACAAAGGTATTAAAAGAAATATCATGAAAACAATGTGCCAAGTGTTAGTTATAAGTATGCCCTAGACGCCATTACTGTACATAGGATGTATATTGTAGTGGATGCTGGGACATATATAGGGATGACTTTCTTGCTCGACATGATAGTATGCTATCTGGTTGCTCTTTATCTTAACATGTATACTTTCCGTCTCTCTCTTGCATGTTGATAAAGCCCTTAGGATGTGTACTCGACTTCCAGGACTATGATGTAGATCGTACTAGTGGGGCCTGGGTAGTTCATGAGTACATCCTTCAATGTTCCTAGTCGTGGGAATATCGAGAATGGGCATTGATATTCCAGAGTAGACTAGCGTATATCTTCTCGACCCATGTGATGGGCGATGGATGATCCCATATCCATTGGTGTTTGACATCAGAGATGGTATGCGGGTGCTCAGTGGAGACTGGGTACACTGAACGGACTCGCCGAGAACTCCCAGATGGTATTATACCTCACGTCAGATGGCAGTTCTCTGGTGACACTAGTACAGCTTAGTCTGTTGACCCGAGATCGTCATAGAGTCTTGTGTGTCTCCCACTGTGATTTGATTTCCACCCTACCACGGCTCTACTGAGTTGTGCAAACAGGTGGTTTTTGGGTACAGTCCTGATTCACATGGAGGCAATGAGCGATAGGAGGGGATTCGTCTCTCCCGGTATTGGGGGTTGATGTTGCGCTATGCTCGACTGGCCATAACCGGAAATCCCTGGCCAGGGTTATAGTGATATACTGGTAAGAGTTATCAGTAGTTTCACGCTTGTTATGGACCTTATATCGGCATGACTTATCAAGCTACTGGGGTCTGACGTTTACCACCCCTAGGCGAGATATGCGACATATCAGACGAACAGACCGGACTGTACGGTAAGTGTTACTGGTTGGATTCATAGGAGTGTGAGCGGGCTTGCTTGTTGATCTTCTGATCGCTCAATACCCGGGTGGCCGTTACGTTTAGAAGACCGCTTGCGGCTTGTGGGTGTTTGATATGATCATCACCTACTGCCGGCGTATTGACGAGTCTTTAGAGTCCTACACAGAGGTTTCCTGGCTCAAGCGAAACGAAATAGGAGTGCATATGAGATTTGTGCGGGACCGAGAATAATACCAGTATGTGATATTGAATTCTATTCTCGCGATTTGTATCATCGGGCGGTTATATGTGATATAGCCGGGTTACCGAATCAAGTGTTGATTCGATACATTGATACACTTGATACTAGTCGGTTATATGCGGTATGACCGAATCATTAAATCAAGTGTTGATTTAATGATTTAATGTATAATTATATATTTGATATATTACTTTACATTAACTAGTATTTGTTCACTTAAGATTGATTTTCTCACTTGATGTGCACAAGTTGTATATGTGATATATGTTTGTGCACTAGTTTGTATCATGTTTGATGATACATGCAAAGTTGGGTGTGTGTATGGATTATACCATGTTTAGGTTATAGGTTTAGTTTTTTATTTAATTTATTTAATTTATGTAAAATAAAATGGTGGCTTACTTTGTCTTTGCTTGAAGCTTCATGAAGCTTTCAAGCATCTTTGACAAAGTCCACCCTTTTGTTTTACATAAGATTTTCCTTAACCTAACCTTTAACTTAAACTTGAGTTTAGTCTCTACAAAGGTTAATCTCACCCATGGTTGCAAGATGATAACTTCACTTGATTATTCTTTTCATATAATTCTTTTTCATTCTTTTCTTCTTCTTCTTCATGAAGAAAAGAAAAACTCTTCTTGAAAATTCCAAGTGATGAAATCAAGTGAGAAATCTAAATACAAAGTGAACCCACTTCCTATTTCTTCATCCTCTACCACTTGCCATGTAGTAGAGTGTGTTATCTTCATAAGTTTCATGACCAAGTGAAGATGGAGCTTGAGTTAGAGTTGCCTCGACGTAGATCATCTTCGGCATCGAAGTCAACGACCTAGCCCGCTCATTTCTCCGACGAAACCATCACTAGAGTCCGGGATTCCGATGATCGCAGTGGAGGGACGTCTTCACGGAGCTAAAAAAGTGGAGGACCGGATCTACAAAGGTTGTATTTCCATTCACTTAGTAGTAAAGTTGTTTGCTTGCTTTTTCTTTCGTCTATCTTCTAGTTAACGATCTAGGTTAGGCTTTCTCGGCACCTTAATTTTTTGAATTTGGCATGGTTGATGCCTTGTGAAACCTCTTGGGTGTGCCTAGGAACCCTACAGTGGTATCAGAGCCTAGCTAGAGTTTTAGGCAAAGTGTAGACGAAGTTAGAGATCCGATCGAACCCCGAAACCCCGATCAAAACCCTTCTCTGTACATTTTTCCAAACTCTGGATTTTTGTGAATTAAAAATACTCAGAAAATTAAGCAGGAAAATCTAAGAATTAATGTGAAGTACGGACCCCTAACTCAAAAATTTGACCGCGGAACAGCGGCCAAACCAAGGGTTTGGCGGAGGTTCCGCGGCCAAAATTGTGAATTAGTCCCTCAAACTTCACATATTTATTCTTAGGTCCTTTCTTGACATTTTTTTCTAGGAAATTTTTAATTCCACTCAAGTGTTGAGTTTTCTAGGGTTTTATTGGGGACTCGTTAATTCGATCGGATAATTTAACTTCGTTTATGTTTTTCCGGATATTTTAGAAACTGTTAAAAAGGTCGACCGGATATAAATACCCATTTTTTCCCCTGCCGGGAAATTTCCAAGTGTTGGATTTTTCCGTGGTTTAAGGACGTTCTAAGTAGTGCAAGTAACGCGATGGATCCTCTAGAAGACAACAAACCTTAACTCGATTATGTGACTGTCTTGAACTGCCCTTTGAACCTTAGGGTTTGGGGCAGTACGATGTGCCACATGTGAGGCGTTGGCTTGACCCTTCTACTGCTGGACCGTTGGTACTGTGGTATGAAGTGAATGTTTTTAAACTTATTTCATGTGTTGAGCTGTTTCGGGAAAACTTGGGTGTTTGATTGTTCGATCGGAAAGTTTAACATTTTCTATTTATCTGGAATTTGATACAATATTTGGAATCCACAAATAGTTCTGAGATAACTGATTTGAATATTATAAACATAGCAGTTTAGTCTCACTTGATCGGTTGCCACGGAATTTTGATGCGATCAAAAATCCGTCGCAATCACGTAGCGTACGCGGATACTCGCCGGGTAAACTTAATAGACAGCTACACCCCATAGCCCCGACCAAGTGACTGTAGGAGAACCCCGTCGCCGAAAGCATCCGTTCGGGTGCTCACGGCAGCGGTGTTCCGCCTTGGTGCACTTCGTCGACGGTATCGGGGGTGCGGCCGTCTACTAAAGTTTGCGACGAGCATTCGATCAAAATGTCGGGAATTTTGTTGAATTGCCCGACTTGATATTGAAAAGTGTTTTCGATAATGAGACTAAAATGCAGGGTTTATAATTGTTAGGCATGCGATGTCTAAGGAATTCATTTGGTTAGGCATGCGATGTCTATATAGGTTGCGGATTCCAACTGTTGTAGTTTTACACTTTCTTTTCTGTGACCGTAAGTGTAATATGTGATATCGCCGGTTTCGTTGCTATATGTCAACGACAATTGGGATGGGTATATTTACTTACGTTGATGACATGTGATGTTATGTGTTGCTGGATATGTTATATTGGATCGTCGTGTTTGAATAGCCGGGGGTTTTTATGTGAGATGCGTGTTTTTCATTTTCATTCATGTAAAAACTTGTATGTAATATTCTTTTAATTGGGGCACTCCAGGTTGCGGAAGATGTCACCATTGTATATTATTTACTTTTCCGCATTAGGATAGACCCAAGGAGGAGAGCACAAATAACCGGGTTCTAGGGTCCAGTGGGAGACCATCTCGAGAAGTCGAGTCCGGGTCTCCTAACCCTAGAATTGGTAGGGTTGTTTGCCGCTCTCGTAGGGGTCTATGGGTATGGGGTTGGCTATTCATCCCGACCGTGGAATCCGTGTTTTATTCAGGCTCAAAATAAAACACGGAAGTCCTAGTATATCCAATAATTCATATGATATTTTTCTGCTGCGTTATCTGTGATGTGATCATGTGATTTGTTCAGATAGATATTGTATATAGTATATATGATATATTATATCTACGTTGCTTATGTTTTACACCCACGTTAGCCTTGCCTCGCTCTGGCGTTAGTTACCTAACCTAACGGTGCAGACGGGACATCGAGGCGAATGCGGATGGCATAAGAGTACGTTATATTTATCTGTGATGTTTAGGTGGACTTAAATGATGGGACATTCATTAATGAGATTAATGAAAGAAAATAAACCTAAAAGATGTTGTGGAATCGAATTTCTTAAAATCAGGTAGCTACAGTTCTTTCTTTGCATCGCGGTGTTCCTTGTAGAACATCCTGCACCTTATTCGATGAGGAAAGGGCCGAGATCCCTTCACCGGGAGTGACCCCTTTAGCAATAACTGGCAGATGCTACAACCCTCGGTTTGTTTTTTGATTGCTTCTATAGTTTTTGCTTTGCACAGCGGTATATATGATATATCCTGCACCTTATTCGATGAGGAAAGGGCCGACGATCCCTTCACCGGGAGTGACCCCTTTAGCAAAACTAGAAAAGCCTCAAATACACTCCATTTAAAAACCATTTGATTCCGCAACGAGATCAAGTTCAAAGCGTTAAAGGTTTGATTAAAAACCATCCGCACCCCTCCGTCATTTTAGGAAGTAGAGTACTTAGTATTCGTGCTGTGTTTGTTGACCATAGTCAAGGCACAGTATACGGTAGCTAAGTGATGTCTTCCTACACTGCATATGATGCGATTAGTTAGGATAGTCGCGTGACTTTGTTGACCTTAGTTAAGGGTCATATGGGTGGGTCTAATTAATCACGAAATGACGGGTAGAACTTGACCAGTGCTTATGATTTGTTGACCATAGTGAAGGTCATAAGTGCTAGGGGTAAAAACCAACATCGGGAGTTTCAAGTGTTGAAATTTGCAATGAGATTGCATACCTTCTATATGATAGTCGGATCCCGATACCCACTGTGAGTAATTGTTACTTCTAGGAGAGTTTTGCACTTTGCAATTAGCCGATCAAGTAGGTGTCTAGAAAGGTGTCAATGGGGTGACGCCCCTGGGAAAACGAGGTTTATTTTAATTAGGTCCGTGCGAAAGCATGGGGAACCTCCCTCTAAGTACCGACACTGGCCTGGCTGAAAGATTGGCGAATTTGTAGAGTGTAATTAATCCCGGCTAGTCTTTCCTTTTAAGGTTTGAAGGAAGATTTGATAAAAACAGTGGGAGCCATCATGATTAGATAAAATAAATAACCAATCTAATCTTGCAAGAGCGCACGCAGAGTGTTTTCTTCTCTCTCTCTCTAAGTAGCGACCATGTCACGCCTTAATCAAGATAATAATATGGATGTATTGACCGAACCCACTTGTTATACTGAGCTGGGGAACGTTGGTCCCGCTCCAACTTATAATTGTTATAAGACAGAGCAGGAAATAGAGGAATACCAGGATTCCCATGCCGCCCAAACGAAGAAAGTGCATGAGATGCATCTACTTCGGGTGTGTTCATTACAAAGAACTGCTTCTCTGTGTCCTCTACGTCCTGGGTATTTGATGCCAGATCAGGATCCCAGATATATAATTAGTTACATAGGGCTACAGAAAGGTAGAGAACTGAGAACGGGTGATAAGTTTCATGAGACAGAAAACGGTGCAAGTGTTGCAGCCAAGTCTGTTGGTCACTATCACCCTGTATTTCCAAATACATTGATTCTGAACAAATGCTATTAGATACCGAACCTGATATACAAAATCATATCAATCTCTTTATTTAGTAAAGAAAGGATATAATTTTGTATTGTTGAATATTGTTTTGAACATTTCAAAAGTTGATCGGTTCAGGCACGTTATCTAAAAGCATTGACGTTCTAAATCAAACTACAGTTCCTAATATATGGAACACACACAAGATGAAGAGTTCAGAAATGAACGAATCCTTCTTGAGGCATTGTAGACTAGGTCATATCAATGCGACCCGACTGGCTGAAGTTACATTTAGATGCATATTTAAATTAGTTTGAATTTATATCTTATGAAACTTGCCAGTCATGTCACAAAGATTAGATGACCATAGCTCTGTTTATTGTAAACAGAGAAAGTGTTAGTAAACTCTTGGGACTGATACATGATGATGTATGTAAGGTCCCCTGTTTGCACATTCCAGGATCGGTTCTTTGTACTTCATTACATTCTATGATGATCTCTCAAGATTCAGCCATATGTTCCTGTTGAAACATAAGTCCGAAGCTTTTGAGATATTCACAGAATAAAAGTTAGAAGTAGAGAACCAAATTACGGGTATAAGTATTATGTCCTATGATAAAGATCAGGGAGGAGAATACTTGTGCATAGAATTCCTGTACTATTCTAAAAGGGAATGAGATTCTCTCTCCGTATTACTCCTCTGAATATACCACAGCACAACGGTGTATCGGGGCGGAGCAATCGCACCATATTAGATATGGTGTGCTCTATGATGAGTACTACTGAGTTACCTATTTCTTTTAAGGGGTTATGCACTTGAGAAGCTGCATGCCTATTGAACTAGGTTCGAATCAGATCACTGCCTACCACTCCATATAAGATATGGTATGGGAAGAGCCTATCTCTTAAGTAAGTTAAGATTTGGGATTGTCCGGCCTATGTCAAAAGCAAAATCCGGACAAGATCGAGGCAATGTCAGTTCTGTACAACTGGAAATGTTCCAACTATACAAACTGCAGCTGATAATTTGATAGAACCAAAGGATTCAGTAGATTCCAACGAACCTCAGCCTCTCCGCCGATCTAGTAGGGTTCCTCACCCACCTGAGAGTTACTTCGGTTTCTCTATGACAGTGGGAGCGAGGATTGCATCATGAGATGATGACCCAACTAGTTTCGAGCAGGCCATCAAGAGTAGGGACTCTGTAAGAATGGCTGGATGCTTAGCGATCTGAGATGGAATTCATGTACACCAACAAAGTATGGACTTTGGTTGCTATATCTGAAGGGTTAAATCCCCATCAGGAGCAAGTATATCTTGAGAAGATTACTTGGTGTAGATGGAAAAGTTGAGACTTTCAAAGCTAGACTTGTTAAAGGTTTTCGTCATCGACCAGGCGTGGATAATGATGAAATCTTTTCCAGTAGCTATGCTTAAGTCCATCCAGATCCTACTTGCCATTTCTACATACCATGACTACGATATCTGGTGGTTGGGTGTCATGACTGCTTTTCTAAATACTGATTTAGAAGAGAACGTCTATAAGAACACAGCCAGAGGGCTTCGTAAACAGTGGGAGCAGCGGAAACGTGTGCAAGTTGCTTTACAAGATAAAGCAGGCATCGCGGAGTTGGAACGTCTGTTTTGATGTGGTAGTCAAAAAGTTTGACTTCATCAAAATGGTAGATGAACTTTGTATATACAAAACGGTAGTAGAGAGTAAGGTGGTCATCCTCGTATTGTACGTGGACAACATACTCTTGATAGAAAAAAAGTTTCCTATGCTGCGCACGGTCAATCTCCTCTTATTACATGGATTCTCTATATAGGATCAAAGTTGATACCTCCTAAATCCTGGGATTTGGGTCTATGAGATAGATCTAAATGGATGTTAGGATTCTCACTAGCTGTAGTAAGATAGTATCAATCGATCCTGGGGAGAATCACTGGAAAAGTTCCAGGATGATAAGGACGACTGAATGTCAGTCGCAGGCATTGTCTTTACCCTCAGTAGAGGGACGGTATGTTGGAAGAGTTCCAAGCAGAGATACCGTGGCAGACTAGACGATAAAGGCTGGTAACATCGCTATTAAAGATACTACCAAAGAGGAAGTTTGGGTGTATATTGGTTCATAAGATGAACTAGGTTCCTACCATTGTGTGACAATGGAAGTGTGGCTTTGGCCCAGGAACCCTGGTCCCATCAGTGACCCAGACATATTCTGAGGCAGCATCACCTGATCATGGAGATAGATGATCTCCAAGGTGATCGAGGTTGGGAGAGTTGACTCAGAGGACAACACGGAGAATCCACTCACAAAGGCCTTTTCCCAAAGAGAGACTTTTATGGGATGGTTGAGTATTAGATACTACATCCACTGCTACAGATGGCCCTAGTGCAAGTGGGAGATTGTTAGTTATATGTATACCCTAGAGGCCATTACTGTACATAAGATGTATATTGTAGTGGATGCTGGGACATATATAGGGAGGACTTTCTTGCTCGACATGATAGTATGCTATCTGGTTGCTCTTTATCTTAACATGTATACTTTCTGTCTCTCTGTTGAATGTTGATAAAGCCCTTCAGATGTGTACTCGACTTCCAGGACTATGATGTAGATCGTACTAGTGGGGCTTGGGTAGTCCATGAGTACATCCTTCAATGTTCCTAGTCATGGGAATATCGAGAATGGGCATCGATATTCCAGAGTAGACTAGCGTATATCTTCTCGACCCATGTGATGGGCGATGGATGATCCCATATCCATTGGTGTTTGACATCAGAGATGGTATGCGGGTGCTCAGTGGAGATTGGGTACACTGAACGGACTCGCCGAGAACTCCCAGATGGTATTATACCTCACGTCAGATGGCAGTTCTCTGGTGACACTGGTACAGCTTAGTCTGTTGACCCGAGATCATCATAGAGTCTTGTGTGTCTCCCACTGTGCTTTGATTTCCACCCTACCACGGCTCTACTGAGTTGTGCAAACATGTAGTTTTTGGGTACAGTCCCGATTCACATGGAGGCAATGAGCGATAGGAGGGGATTCGTCTCTCCCGGTATTGGGGGTTGATGTTGCGCTATGCTCGACTGGCCATAACCGGAAATCCCTGGCCAGGGTTGCAATGATATACTGGTAAGAGTTATCAGTAGTTTCACGCTTGTTATGGACCTTACATCGGCATGACTTATCAAGTTACTGGGGTCTGACGTTTACCACCCCTAGGCGAGATATGCGACATATCAGACGAACAGACCGGACTGTACGGTAAGTGTTACTGGTTGGATTCACAGGAGTGTGAGCGGGCTTGCTCGTTGATCTTCTGATCGCTCAATACCCGGGTGGCCATTACGTTTAGCAGACCGCTTGCGGCTTGTGGGTGTTTGATATGATCATCACCTACTGCCGGCGTATTGACGAGTCTTTAGAGTCCTAGACAGAGGTTTCCTGGCTCAAGCGAAAAGAAATAGGAGCGCATATGAGATATGTGCGGGACCGAGAATAATACCAGTATGTGATACTAAATTCTATTCTCGCGATTTGTATCATCGGACGGTTTTATGTGATATAGCCGGGTTACCGAATCAAGTGTTGATTCGATACATTGATACACTTGATACTAGTCGGTTATATACGACATGACCGAATCATTAAATCAAGTGTTGATTTAATGATTTAATGTATAATTATATATTTGATATATTACTTTACATTAACTAGTATTTGTTCACTTAAGATTGATTTTCTCACTTGATGTGCACAAGTTGTATATGTGATATATGTTTGTGCACTAGTTTGTATCATGTTTGATGATACATGCAAAGTTGGGTGTGTGTATGGATTATACCATGTTTAGGTTAAAGGTTTAGTTTTTTATTTAATTTATTTAATTTATGTAAAATAAAATGGTGGCTTACTTTGTCTTTGCTTGAAGCTTCATGAAGCTTTCAAGCATTTTTGACAAAGTCCACCCTTTTGTTTTACATAAGATTTTCCTTAACCTAACCTTTAACTTAAACTTGAGTTTAGTCTCTACAAAGGTTAATCTCACCCATGGTTGCAAGATGATAACTTCACTTGATTATTCTTTTCATATAATTCTTTTTCATTCTTTTCTTCTTCTTCTTCATGAAGAAAAGAAAAACTCTTCTTGAAAATTCCAAGTGATGAAATCAAGTGAGAAATCCAAATCCAAAGTGAACCCACTTTCTATTTCTTCATCCTCTACCACTTGCCATGTAGTAGAGTGTGTTATCTTTACAAGTTTCATAACCAAGTGATGATGGAGCTTGAGTTAGAGTTGCCTCGACGTAGATCATCTTCGGCAACGAAGTCAACGACCTAGCCCATTCATTTCTCCGACGAAAGCATCACTAGAGTCCGGGATTCCGATGATCGCAGCGGAGGGACGTCTTCACAGAGCTAAAGAAGTGGAGGACCGGATCTACAAAGGTTGTATTTCCATTCACTTAGTAGCAAAGTTGTTTGCTTGCTTTTTCTTTCGCCTATCCTCTAGTTAACGATCTATGTTACGGTTTCTCGGCACCTAAATTTTTTGAATTTGGCATGGTTGATGCCTTGTGGAACCTCTTGGGTGTGCCTAGGAACCCTACACCAAGCATCGGCACAGAAATCCTGATAGGTTCGTATCATACGCTGTCCTGAAAGCACGAGTGCCTAGCTCTGACCCTCGCCTTTCGACGTATGCTTACGTGCATGACTTCCAACGGTATTTCCATGATCCCCGCCGAGTCATTGATACTGTCACCGGATGGTATGGTTCCCCTGCCGGGCTCATCGGCTCATAGCACATCGACATCCCTTTCTTGCCTCGGGGTACCTCCGGGCCCCACCATGTACCCTCTACGGCCTCGACGCCTCCTCATAGGGGTATATATAATCAGCACCGATAAAACCCATGGTGGATGCGCAAATATCATATCAAGGAAACCGGGTTTTTCAATGTATGCATAATTTCATGAACTCCCGCGGTTCCCAAATCCAGAAAACATTATGTAAAATCCAAATAATAATGCGCAATCCAGGAATAAATATATACGATATATCTGAAATGCGAGCATATAACAGAGAATATGTAGCTGAAACCAGATGTATGCGAAACCAATAAGGTACAACTAAGTAACATCAGTAAAGGTAAATATGTGACCGCAACTGATTATGTGTGTAACATACATGTGTAGCAATGTATATGCATCTACCTATAAGAACTGATGTCGTATACCCCCTGGGTATAAGTAAAATATGTAGGATATCCCCCCGGTATAAGTAAAACATGTGCAAGGTATACCTGTAGCTGTATCGCAAGGTGTATATGTACCTATCACTAAAAGTATGATACACTATAGGTATACCGATAAGCTAGATGTCATGTGATAAGCAATAGTATCTATAATGGTTAGTGTGTGACATGGCAATTATTGACGGTGTGTGTGTAGCATACAATCCGTGCTCGTGCAACATGAACCGTCAATAATGTGTGCAGTGCCCTACGGCTACTAGTCACAGTACAACTATATCTAAGTAAATAGGGTAAAGGCGCAATTCTATCAATGATGTAGAATATGCGACAAGTATTAGAATCCTAGCCCAGACGCATAACGTCATGCAGGCGATTCCCCTATAGATGTTAAATCTACTCACCTACGCTCCACGCTAGGTGAATCCTACCATCTGCTCCCCGCTGTAGCAGTGTCCGTAGTCCCTGCCTGCAAACCTGCAAATAAGACACAAAAATCATATATAAGCCAAATATCTCGCAAAACACGATATCGAACCCAAACGAGAAACTCGCGTATCGAACTAAACGCGCGTGTGCACGATACGCTAAAACGTGTGTATACGCGTCTAAAACTACCGCGACACGCCGCGATACGCTGGATCACAGAACGCACTCACGTATCGCGCAAACAAACGGACATGCAAAATGATATATTGTCCCAGATTTTCCTACAGGCCAAATCTTACAAAACTATACATGCCAAAACACTAGATAACGCACCAGAGAACCCTAGCCAAGACCCCACACCCCAGACCCCTACTTGGCCACAATTTACGGCCAAACCAAATAAATCTGCGGCCTGGAAATTGAATGAGGGGCTCGTGTTCTGGTGGTGTGTTCTAGACCTAGTGAGCATGCTCCAGTATTCTCAAATTTATTCTGAAGGGTCCGGATCAATAGCAGATCTCAGATTGCCAAAATATCGCATAAAAACGACAATTTTCACTAAAAAGGAAACCCTATGGTATTTTAGTGTAATTCAGGGTTAAGCTCAGTTAAGGTGACCCTAAGAACACTTAAATGGATAGGGTTAACTAACACAATCATCATATAACCAAACTTCCACACAAAACACCATAATCTAGCACTAAACTAGCTATTTAACACTAATCGAAGCTAATCGATGCACAACTTAAGCAACTAGGGGATTGGGTTAAGAAGTATACCCTGAAGAACCCTAGAGAGCAGGAGAAGAAGTGTATGGAGAAGATGAGGGGTTGCTACTGCTGCTGGGGCTCCTGTTGCTGTTGCCAGATGCTGCTGCTGCTAAGCTGATGCTGCTTGCTGTTGCTTCTAGTATTGCTGCTGCTGATGGCTGCTGGTGTGAGTGTGTGTGTGTGTGTGTTTGTGAGAGAGAGTGAGAAAGAATGAGATAAGAAAATGAGAGGGAGAATGAGTGAACAACCATGACCCCTCCCCCTTCCCACTCTCTTTCCTCATTAATGAGGCATGGTTCACACATGCTCCCATTCCCTCTCTCTCTCACACAAAGTCAACATTCAACCCCAAAATAAAACCCTTTTAAAATTCATTTTCAATTTAAAACAACCATGCACACTATTAAACCCAAAAGCACCTAAACAATATTTATTAACTTAAAGAGAATGGGTTAATCCATCATGCTTGCTAATCATGGTCTAACCTCATCTCTAAACCCTAGTTTACATGCACAAGTGTGTGTGTGCCTAGAAAAATTCTAATAAAATATTCATTAAATAGGATAAAATAATTAAAAACCAAATTGGTAAACTTTTTATTAAAAACTATATATATAAAATATAATTAGCTACAAACATGTTCTAAGGTGTTACAATCTCCCCCCGTAAAAGAAATTCGTCCCTTAATTTAAAAATATACTAAGCGTACCTTCAAAGAGAAGATTACAACTCCCAAATCTCGCTCGCAGCCTCCCAAGTGACTATCTCACTATACGGCTACGCCCAAGAAAAACCCTTCACAGATGGCAAGACCCTTGACCGACGTTTCTCCACCCGCCGGGCCATTTACACACATGGCTGCCGGTGAGCGAAACGATCGCGTCCAAGCCAAATGGTCTGGTGCCAAATCATGTGAGAAAGGTCAAGAAGGTAATTGTAGAGTATCATCACAAGGAATACGGGGTGAAAATCCAACAATCTGGGCGGAAGTGCCAAATTAAAGGCAAAGAAACTAACTCGCTTATAGGATCTTAAAAGGACCTAAAATCCTGGGATAAGCTTCCCAAAATCCAACACGTCATTCATCGGAAAGTCCATAGGAATACATGATCTGTCCCTGCGATCTCGAGTCTATGACCAACACAGTCGGCGTAAGACCTCTGTTCGCAATGGACAATTTCCATCCTGACCTAACATAACTGGACCATCTCCGAAGTCTCTAGACTAGCTGGGGTCCAAAGTCCTACTTACGCAGAGTCAGAAAAACAACAGACTGGTGATTGACACGACCTAACCCCTAAACCTAAAGGTGGCCAATTGGAGTGTCTCCTGATAACGGCTATCGAAGGAGAACCCTAATGATGGCGAGTGACGATCCCCAACCGCCGACAACAATCAACACAACACACAACTTTAACGAAAACAACTGAGCACATTGAGTATAACCGGATGACAAGAATCCAAATGGAGTCACACCCTGACTAAACTTGGGTAGAAACCATAACGAAATTCGTGACGATCTGCTCCCACTCCTACTTCGGAAAGGTTAAAGATTGCAACTCTCCAGCCGGCCTCAGATGCTCAACCCAAACACACAACAAGACAGACACCTTGAAACAAAACCTAAAACTTCTCTTTACATCCCTGTCCACCCGTAACTATCTCACAAGTCACGCTAAATGTTGGTGGAACTTGAATGCATAAAGAGAGTTGACAGATGTGCATGTTCTAGGATTACACGTCTCTACCCGATGATACCAGGTACACAAATGCGTCCCTAACTTAGCACACCATTGTCACAAATCAAGGTCTCTGAATCATTACCCAGCCGAGTATGCTCAGGTATCACTGACGAACGAGCATCGGCGGGCAGTGTCTCTCGAAAACGATTCAAGGAAAGTGGTCGGGCGCGGACATGAGCAAGCTGTCCCCTCCGTAGAGACGAACTAAAGCTGTACTCGACGATCACACAAGAACTGTAAATCTGCAGAAGACTATCACAACAATCAAAATCCGCTGCAGGAAGATGTACATTAAGCTCTAGTGGTCCGTGGAAAATCTGACACGACTCTCGAACAAGTAGTGTCTCCAAATCTCCAACGCAAAACCACCGCGGCCATCTCCAGATCATGAGTGGAATATCCTTCTTGTACTTCCTCCAAATGTAGGGAAGCAAAAGCGATAACTTTATAGTGTCACCTCAGTACACACTCGAGCCCACTCAAGAAACATTACAGTTAAACAACAAGGTCGCCCGAGCCAGAAAACAAGGAAAGAACTGATGCAGTTGTTAACCAAATCTCCAACTGCCAAAAAATCCGCACACATGCCTCAGTCCACAGAAAAGAAATCTCCATCTCAGTCAATTCAGTCGACGGTGCAACACTACTCTAGTAATCCTGCACGAAACGGCGGTAAAACCTGCTAAGCCCAAAAATCTGCGGATCTCCGTCCTGCACACAAATCTAGGCCTAAACTGTATGGCCACGATCTCCCTCGGAACCATACAAAACCGTCTCCCGTGACTACAAAACCTACGAGTCAACACAAACAAGCCTGAAGAAACACTCCAAGAATCTAGCAACCGCTGGGCTCTCCCAGTATCTGCATAACAAATCCTCAAGTGCCGCTCCTGTCCCTCAAGACACATTAAATAGACCAGAACGTCGTAAATAACACAACAACACTGGTCGAGGAACGGCCTGAAGAAATCTGGTTCATCATACCTACGAATGCTGCTAGGGCACCAGGGAATCCAACGACTCACAAAAACACACAAAACCCGTCGCACGCATAAGGCAGTCTTCGGAATGCCATCACCCCGAATCCGCAATAATGATGACCTGATCCCAAACAAACTTAGAAAATGTCTCGCACTCTGGAGCTGATCGAAGAAATCGTCACGGCGAGGTGAAGGATACCTATCCGCACCGTAAGCCGGTTCAATTGACGATCCGTCGATACACAACCTCAAACTGCCGTCTTCCTCCTCGACGAACAGAAATAGGAGCTTTCAAAAGCGAAACACTCTGAAGCACAAAACTCCCTAACAAATAACTCTGCAACTGATCCTTAAGCTCCCTAAGCTTCGCCGGCTTATCCGGAACAACGTCGGAAAAACTCTCGCACGAAAGGAACCCAGTCCAACAATCCCACTGTGGCTCCGGTATCATGAATGAACGCCAAGAATCCACGACATCTCCTCAGTAGCCGGCTAGCGAAAAAGGCTGAATTCAAGCTGTGAGAGGCGGCACAACTATCCACCCGCACAACAAGAACTGACCTGCCGAGAAAAACAAACCTGACTGTTTCCTCACGGTAGTCCACAGACGCCTAACACGTAACTAAACAGTCCATGCCCAGGAGAACGTCAAATCCAACATCTCTAGAAGGATCAAAACGATGGACGAATCTCTATCTCCTATCCGATTGGCACACAACTGAATACGTGTCGCGCAACAAAAGAATCGCTGACAGAAGTTAGCACAACTATGACTAATCTACCCAACCACAGTACAAGCATGAAAAACAAACGAATACATCAAAGAAAATATAAATTAAGGGTACCTGAAAACTCCACATTGGACGTCTGCGCGTCCCGATGAGTAGAAGCAAACTCCTGTGTCTGCCCTCTACACGCAGCTGGATGAACTCCTCTGGTAGACTGAGCCCTTTGAGCAAATCTTCCACGTCCACGGCCTCTCTGATGACGATCCTGACGAGGTTCTAAAGAACAATCCCTGACGAAGTGCTGAAGGCTCCCGCATCGAAAACATCCACGCGCTGACTGCTGACCATCCTGGGGATGAGAGCTGAACGACTGTCCTCGTCCTAAGCCTCTGCTACTCCCGCGACGGCCACGAAATCTGTCTCGATGACCAAACCTCTGTCTCTGGGCTGGTACACTGGTACGAGTCCTCCACTGTCCTGGAACTCTCTGAGCCTCTGGAATATGCGCCTCATCAACTGGAGCTACAACCACTGGTGCTATGTAGGTGACGGACTGCTGCATGCTGATCGCATGTGACAACTGAGTAACAGGGGTGACAACCTCCTGTCGTAGCTCCCGAACGACCTCAACCAATGAACTCATCATCTGGCGGAAGTCCTGCATCTCTGCCAAAAGCCTATCAATAGTATATGTCGTAGGCTGATCCGTCTGCACCTGTGTAACTAGAGTGCCATCCTGGTCAGTACTCGTCTCACCCGAGCCAACTCTGACCTTGGCCCTAGCTGCATCATTCTGAGTCCCATAGTCATCGGCGGTAAGGCTATAAATAGATATAAGATTCGATGAGAATAAGGAATCGAATCTTAATGATATGAATGTTAGTTGTATGTATGCCCTAGAGGCCAGTATTGTACAGATGATGTATATTATATTGGATGCTTGGACATATATAGAGATGACTTTCTTGCTCGACATGATAGTATGCTATCTGGTTGCTTTTTATCTTAACATGTATACCAGTCTCTTTATACTGTCTTATAGTTACATGTTGGTAAAGCCCTTAGGATTTGTACTTGACTACCTGGACTATGATGCAGATCATACTAGTGGGGACATGGTAGTCCATAAGTACATCCTTCAAGGTCCCTAGTCGTGGGTGTATCGAGACGGGGCATCGATATACCAGTGTAGACTAGCGTATACGCTTCTCGACCCATGTGATGGGCGATGGATGATCCCATATCCATTGGTGTTTGACATCAGAGATGGTATACGGGTGCTCAGTGGAGACTGAGTACACTGGACGGACTCGCCGAGAACTCCCAGATGGTATTATACCTCACGTCAGATGGCAGTTCTCAGGTGACACTTGTACAGATTAGTCTGTAGACCCGAGATCGTCATAGAGTCTTATGTGATTCCCACTATGCTTTGATCTCCACCTTACCACGTCCATGAGGGCGTGCAAAACGGTGGTCTTTGGGCACAGTCCCAAGTCACATGGAGGCAATGAGCGATAGTAGGGGTTTCGTCTCTCCCGGTATTGGGGGTTGATGTTGCGCATGCTCGATTGGCCGTAGCAGGGAAGTCCCTGGTCAGGGCTGATCAGAGATTTGCTGGTAAGTGTTACCAGTAGTTTCTCGACCCGTTATGAGCCTCACATCGGCACGACTTATCGGGTTATTGGGTTCTGACGTTTACCACCCCTAGACTTGATATGCGACATATCAGACGAAGAGACCGGACTGTATGGTAAGTGTTACTGGTCGGATTCACAGGAGTGTGAGCGGGCTAGCTCGTCGATCTTCTGATCGCTCAATACCCGGGTGGCCGTTACGTTTAGCAGACCGCTTGCGGCTTGTGGGTGCTTGATATGATCATCATCTGCTACCGGCGTATTGACGAGTCTTTAGAGTCCTACACAGAGGTTTCCTAGCTCAAGCGAAACGAAATAGGAGTGCATATGAGATATGTGCGGGACCGAGAATAATGCGTGTATGTGATACCGTATTTGATTCTCGCGATTAATGTTTCGATTGGTTGTATGAGATATGACCTAGTTATCGAATCATTGATTCGATAAATCGATGCATTGAATACTAGTCGGTTATGTGCGACATGACCGGATCATTGAATCAAGTGTTGATTTAATGATTTAATGTATAATTATATATTTGATATATTACTTTGCATTAACTAGTATTGGTTCATTTTAAACGGATTTTTCTCACTTGATTTACACATTGTATATGTGATATACTTTTGTGCACATATTTGTATCATGTTTGATGATACTTGATCATATGGTTAAGTGTATAGGATTAAACCATAGTTAACTTGAGATTAGGGTTTTAATTATGCATTTATTCATTTATTTGTTTATTCATTTATTTGGATAAACTTTAAGATGAAAATGGTGACAATTTTTGTTTCATATTGAAGTTTCATGAAGCTTTGACTTTGCTAACCATTCTTGTCTTCATGCTTAACCCTAACCCACTCAAATGACCATGGTTTATTCTCTACACTTAACCCTAGTTAAAGTTATGATAAGTTTGTATTTTCTTTTCATTTTTAAAATAAGACTTATCATAACTAGCTTGATCATCTTCTTCTTCTAAAAAGAAAAAGCTTGCTACTTTAATGGCAACTTGAGTTCTAGTGAGAGAAATCCAATTCTAAAGTGAACCCACCTCCTATTTCTTCACCCTCTACCTCTTGCCAAGTTGTTTTGGGTGTTTTCTTCACAAGTTTCACAACTTTGTGAAGTCGGAGCTTGAGCTTGTGCAACCTTGACGTAGATCGTCTTTGACACGAAGCCGACGACCTATTCCGCACGTTTCTCCGATGAAGCCGTCACGAGAGTCCAAGGTTCAAGATGGACAGCGAGAGGACGCCCTCGTGGAGCTAAGGAAGTGGGTATCCGGATCTACAAAGGTTGTAGCATCCTAACTTTTAGTTAATTTGTTAACTAGATTATCTTTTCGCCTAAACATCTAGTCTAAGATCCGTAGTCTAGGGTTTCTCGGCACCATTTTTTTTAAATTGGCATGTTCGATGCCTTGTGAGACCTTACTAGAGTGCCAAGGAACCTTTCAATGAATCATCAAGGAAGGAATTTCAAACAATTTGTACTTAGGTCACTTTAGGCGAAGTATCGCATCGTGGGTATGCTGCAGACATACACACACTACGTTACTTTGCTTAAGCTACCTACTCCATCATACTAAGGTCATCCTACACTCCGAAAGGTAAAACCTAGCGCTCTGATACCAACTTTGTCACGACCCAAAATTGGCCCGTGATGGCCCTAATACTACGCAACGCCTAAAGACGTAACGCAGTAAAAGAAAGCCAAAACATAGAAATCTAAACCAAGAAAATACGGAAAGATAATATAAGTTTTTGAAACATTTAAAATCGCAACCCAAATTCTTTAAAAGTCCTACTTTATTTCTTTAAAATTTTGGCAACACCCCTTTTTGTAAAAACTAACCCAAGATGAATACAACACAAATATATGACGCCGTAGCGAAGAAATAAGACAAAAGAGAGAAAGCTGAATATAAAAGACAACAAATCCACAAATAATATACAATATCGTCCTCACCAAGTCTCTAAGTCAACAACATAATAGTAGATGGAGAGTACAAGATACAACGAATGTACAATACAAAATACAGATAACCACCAAAACCCACTTAAGCAAAATAGTACTGTGAGCTGATGCGGTATTTGTAGCAAAAGATGATAGCTGAATAGCTGAATAGCCTGCCTCGACTACTCTGGGGAACAACCTGAAACACCTGTGGCACAACGGGGGTGAGTTGCCAACTCGTGAATAGTAGATAACATATGCAGGTAATCGCTGGAATGTACGTACAGCATGAATCTAAGATATGCAATTACAGTAATAACATGTCATGTGAATGCAGAATAATGGAAAGTACACTAGCAGGTACAATCAATATGTGAATCAATAGTAACATGACAATAGTATGCAATAACCATGCAATAGGGATATGAGAATGTAGATATGCAACTATCATAAGGGTATACTAACAGGTACTACCAATATATGAAACTGTGCATAAAATAGATAAGTGTGAGGTATGGGGTAGAATATGTCATTTCCACGGAAACCTGACATCGTGGCAGGATCACAATCCATCAAGACACTCAAATCCACAATTCCTCAAATCAGCCCCCAAACTGGGCTCTCACATCATATAAGTCTCACATCACCTCAATGTACAATATCGAATAGCTCTCCTATATCTCAAATGTACAAATCAACAATCTCTTTCATATCCAATATCCAATCTCAATGAATCACCTATATCCTAAGTCGAATCTCAAGTAAGTTTCTAACATCCTAAATATATATATGCAGAAATAAATATGATGGGGTCAATACACATATATTAGCGTCCCACTCCACTAATAGTGGTGTAAGGGTATATATAACAATGGCTAAATCCCCTGTTATATATACAAAGGTATTAAAAGAAATATCATGAAAACAATGTGCCAAGTATCGACACAGAAATCCTGATAGGTACGTATCATACGCTGTCCTGAAAGCACGAGTGCCTAGCTCTGACCCTCGCCTTTCGACGTATGCTTTCGTGCATGACTCCCAACGGTATCTCCATGATCCCCGCCGAGTCATTGGTACTGTCACCGGATGGTATGGTTCCCCTGCCGGGCTCATCGGCTCATAGCACATCGACATCCCTTTCTTGCCCCGGGGTATCTCTGGGCCCCACCATGTACCCTCTACGGCCTCGACGCCTCCTCGTACGGGTATATATAATCAGTACCGATAAAACTGTAACATTTCAAAAAAATAAAATATTATTTTTGGGAATTTTCATAATTTTTTAATAGTCGGTATAATTAAATACCGATAAATAGTGAAAATTCCGGAGAAAAAATTTAGAAATCCTAAAATAGGGTATTTTGTGGAAATATGTCATTTTAAGTTTTTATGGTTAAGTATATGTTATTTTTGTGTTAATTGCGATTGAAGATTGCTAACCGGATTTTTTTGGCTTTTGTGCAATGTGCACATAACATTTCCACACCTATCGCATTTGGTTCACGTTTTGGACTCATGGTGGCCTAGGGTTGAACCATGTTTAGATGACCATGGTGAGTTTTAAACCTTTAGGCTAAGTTATGTGGGTTAATCAGGGTTGGTTTGGTTCATGGTGAATGGGATGATGAGAGTTAACTCATCTCATTTCAAAACTTTGGTTTGCCTCTCAAACACACACATACCAACCTGTCTAAACCAGACATATACACCCACACATCAGCTACCCTAGCTGCTGCTACAAGCTGCAACACCATCAGCCTCACATCCAATATCAACAGCGCATTTTTAGCCACCAGAACAGCAGCTACATCGGCACAAATTCAGCAGCTGATGTAAACATCAGCCTATCCATCATGACACTTCAGCCCCATATCTGATCTACATCAGCCCCTAACACTTTTTCAGCCCCCATAGCTGACTTGCACACCCCATCATGATGTTTCAGCCCCCATAGCTGACCTACACACTCACTTCAGCCTCCATCAACGCATCAACTGCTGATACACAACATCAGCCACTAAATTCAGCTGAAAACATGCATCACTTCAGCACATTCAGCTCCCTCTAGCTGACCTACACACCCTCATCATGATCCTTCAGCCTCCATAGCTGACCAACACACCCCCCATCATGACTTATCAGCCCCAATAGCTGACTTCAGCCACAAAACAGCCCCCTCCCTACACCTACAGCTACACTAGCAGCTGAAACCATGCACTTCAGCCCATTGTATCAGCCTTTAACCAACCCACACCCTCATCACACCACATCACAATGCACCATTTATACCCCCCTCAAGTGTTGCAGCTGCGACAGCAACACATAGAGAGAAGAAAAAAGAGAAGAGAAAGAAAACCAAGAGAGAGAGAGAGAGTTGCAAGCAGCAGCTGCAGAAAAAGCATCAGCAATGGTCTCAAGTCTTTTGTGTGCCCATTCTACTGCTCTTATTCTGGGTACCAGGATGAGCTTTTGTGGGGAGCAGCTAGGCTACACAAGGCAACTAGAAACCTAACTTTTCTTGACTACATACAAGTCAATGGTCAGACCCTTGGAGCTGATGAATCCGACAACACATTTGGCTGGGACAACAAGCATGTGGGGGCCAGGATTTTGCTATCTAAGGCATTTTTAGTTCAAAATGTGAAGTCCCTTCATGATTACAAAGGCCATGCAGACAATTTCATCTGCTCTTTGATCCCTGGAGCTCCTTTCTCTTCAACACAATACACACCAGGTGGGGTTCTGTTTAAAATGAGTGATAGCAACATGCAATATGTGACATCAACATCTTTCCTTCTCCTAACTTATGCCAAGTACTTGACATTCTCTCAAAAGTTTGTTACCTGTGGTGGAGTCACCATTACACCTAATAAACTCCGCAACATCGCCAAACGACAGGTGGACTACCTCCTAGGTGACAATCCGTTACGGTTTTCGTACATGGTCGGGTACCCCCGCGACGATCCGAGGCGATACAGAAGATGGAAGTGACATCGACACCGACACGAAGGATTAAGGTGAGTAGATTTATATCTACGGGGAGAAGTCGGGTGGATGGCGTATAGCACCCCCGCAGTCCGTGGTGATGTATACGGATACGTATACACAATTTCAATTATTATATGTTGTTTGGGAAATTACTGATGTTTAGGATGGATAATTGGTGGACTTGATGATTTAGTATTGCGGACCCTAGGTAGTGGGTGCACTACATATACCTATACACACTCATACTTGCATACATCCTTATTTCATATGTGGTTATGGGATCCTATATTGTCATGTGTTCATATGGGCATGGGACCATGTGCTCACATGCAGATTTGAGGATGATACATGGGATTGAGATGAGTCGATGATATTTGATCCGAGGTTATGATATCGATGATATGGTAAAATTCGTATTTGAGATAAGTCTTGATGCTTTAGCGTATTTTGGATGATGATGCCATATGAATAGTGATATATGTATAAAATGATCGACGTGTGATTATGATACGAGATGATATGATATGATATGACAAGATATTTATGATAGGCCGCCTTGGGCGAGGTATACTCCTTGAGATGATATGTGCTGATGATATCGATTTATACGGGATTGTTGACCAGTAGTCAGATCATGATTATAGTGATGATTTTAGCATTGTACTAGACGTAGGTCAGTACCCGGATTACGATATTTGATAAAGAGAATAGCAGATGAATGATATGATGAATGTGATATTGACCCGTACCCAGATTTGGGGATGCCGTAAGACGGATTTACGTACGAGCTATATTTGATGTTTGATCCGCCCTCTTGACTTGGGAATAACCGATTATAGAGATATGGTATCAGATGTAATATTATCTAGGCGAGATCACCGACTATATATATATATTTATATATATCGACTCAGAGGTTAGGCGGTTTCCCTTACCTGCAGTTAGCTTATTAGCTCAGCCTAATTGTTGGCATAGTTGTATGACTCTTAAAAAATTAGATGCAGTTCAGTTATCATTGTGTTTTAGCACTCAGCTCCCGCATATTATTGTTGTTACTCTGCATCGCATACTTATTGTGATTCATATTCCATTATTGATATCATGCTGTTAGGACACCAGCACCATTACCGATGATGCGTATGTTCACATACACTTACTTGCCAGCTCACACACATCTTCATCGGTAATTGCCATGTCACTACACAGTAGTATTATTGCATCAGGATATAACCCTTGTATGTGCATACTATTATTCCATGTTGCATGACATACTGTTATACTTGCATTCCATTTATATGTCACATACATCATGCTTCCTGATTATACGCATTGAGATATGTTGTTTCTATGTTATTTCTGGATTTGGGAACCGTGGGTATTTCAAAGAGATTATGTAAATGTTTTAAAAACCGGTTATCCTTGATATGATATTTCTATGCGTCCACCATGTGTTTTCTCGGTGCTGAGAGTTGTAGGGTTTCTAGGCACCCTAATGAGGTCACGCAAGGCATCGATCATGCCAATTTCAAAAAATCTAGGTGCCGAGAAACCCGACTACGGATCGTCGGCTAGAAATCTAGGCGAAAATGCAAACTAGTTAACACTTAACTAAGGGAATACGGAAATACAACCTTTGTAGATCCGGTGCTCCATCTCCACGGCTCCGCAATGAAGTCCTCTCCGTTGTCCAAATCGAAATCCGGGCTCTAGCGTCGGCTTCATCGGAGAAATGGCGAGCTAGGTCGTCGATGTCCATGCCGAAGATGATCTACGTCGAAGCATCGCTAGATCAAGCTCCAACTTCACCAAGTGATGAAACTTGTGAAGAAAACACACTCTACTACTTGGCAAGAGGTAGAGGATGAAGAAATAGGAAGTGGGTAGACTTTAGAATTGGGTTTCTCACTTTATTTCATCAATCACCATTGATGAAGAAAGGTTTTCTTCCATGAAGAAGATGAAGAAGAAGAAGCTAGTATTATGATAAGATAATTAAAATCAAAAGAAAAAAGAATCCTTATCATAATTCCAACCATAGTTAGGTGTATAGAATAGACTAGGGTTAGTGAATGGTTAGGTTAAGGAGATGAAGACAAAATGGTCAAAGTTGAATGAAGCTTCAAGAAACTTCATGAATCAATGCAACCATTTTGTTTTCTTCTCTCTTTATTAATCCAAAATAAATAGATAAATTATTGGATAAATAAATAAAAACCTAACCATATACTTAACCATAGGTTTAATTCTTTACACTTAACCAAAGCAAACATGTATCATTAAACAAGATACAATCAATTGCACAAAAAGTATATCACATATACAATGTGTACATCCGAGTGAGAATATCCATTTAAAGTGAACCGATACTAGTTAATGTAAAGTAATATATCAAATAAATAATTATACATTAAATCATTAAATCAACACTTGATTCAATGATCCGGTCATGTCGAACATAACCGACTAGTATTCAATGTATCGACTTATCGAATCAACGCTTGAATCGATAACTAGGTTATATCGCATACAACCATTCGATACATTCATCGCGAGAATGGAATACGGTATCACATACACGCATTATTCTCGGTCCCGCACATATCTCATATGCGCTCCTATTTCGTTTCGCTTGAGCCAGGAAACCTCTGTGTAGGACTCTAAAGACTCGTCAATACGCCGGCAGCAGGTGATGATCATATCAAACACCCACAAGCCGCAAGTGGTCTGCTAAACGTAACGGCCACCCGGGTATTGAGCGATCAGAAGATCGACGAGCAAGCCCGCTCACACTCCAGTGAATCCAACCAGTAACACTACCGTACAGTCCGGTCTCGTCGTCTGATATGTCGCATATCTCGCCTAGGGGTGGTAAACGTCAGACCCCAATAGCTCGATAAGTCGTGTCGATATGAGGTCTATAACAATTCGAGAAACTACTGGTAACACTTACCAGTAAATCTCAGCAACCCTGGCCAGGGATTTCCTGTTATAGCCAATCGAACACTGCGCAACATCAACTCCCTATACCGGGAGAGACGAATCCCCTCCTATCGCTCATTGCCTCCATGTGACTCGGGACTGTACCCAAAAACCACCGTTTTGCACGCCCTCTTGGACGTGGTAAGATGGAAATCAAAGCACAGTGGGAACCACACAAGACTCTATGACGATCTCGGGTCAACAGACTACTCTGTACCAGTGTCACCAGAGAACTGCCATCTGACGTAAGGTATAATACCATCCGGGAGTTCTCGGCGAGTCCGTCCAGTGTACCCAGTCTCTACTGAGCACTCGTATATCATCTCTGATGTCAAACACCAATGGATATGGGATCATCCATCGCCCATCTGTATGGGTCGAGAAGGTATACGCTAGTCTACTCTGGTATATTGATGCCCCATCTCGATATGCCCACGACTAGGGACTTTGAAGGATGTACTTATGGACTACCCTGTCCCCACTAGTATGATCCGCATCATAGTCCAGGTAGTCAAGTACACATCCTAAGGGCTTTACCAACATGTATCAGAGAGACAATCAATGTACACGTTAAGGTAAAGAGCAACCAGATAGCATACTATCATGTCGAGCAAGAAAGTCCTCCCTATATATGTCCCAGCATCCACTACAATATACATCCAATGTACAGTAATGGCCTCTAGGGCATACATATAACTAACAATCTCCCACTTGCACTAGGGCCATCTGTAGCAGTGGTTGTAGTATCTCATACTCAACCATCCCATAAAAGTCTCTCTCTGGGAATAGGCCTTCATGAGTGGATCCGCCGTGTTGTCCTCTGAGTCTACTCTCCAAACCTCGATCACCCTGGAGATCAACCATCTCCATGATCAGGTGATACTGCCTTAGAATATGTCTGGATCACTGATGGGACCGGCGTTCCTTGGCATAAGCCACAACTCCATTGTCATACAGTGGGAGGAACATAGTTCATCTCATGAACCAATATACACCCAAACAGCCTCTTTGGTAGCATCTTTAGTAGCGATGTATCCTGCCTTTATCGTCTAGTATGCCACGGTTTCTAGCTTGGAACTCTTCCAACATACCGTCCCTTTACTGAGGGTAAAGACATTGCCTGCGACTGACATTCAGTCGTCTTTATCACCCTGGAACCCTTCCAGTGATTCTCCCCAGGATCGATTGATACCATCTCACTACAACTAGTGAGTATTCTAACACCCAAATAATATCTATCTCATAGATGAAAACTCAGGATTTAGGAGGTATCATCTTGATCCTATGTGGAGAATCATTGTGATAAGCGGAGATTGATCGAGCGTAGCATAGGAAACTCCTTCCCTATCAAGAGTATGTCATCCACGTACTCTACGAGGATCGTCACCATACTCCCTACTACCTTTTTGTTTATACAAGGTTCATCTACCATTTTGATGATGTCAACTTCTTTGACTAATTCATCAAAACAGATGTTCCAACTCCGCGATGCCTGCTTTATCCTATAAAGCATCTTGCACACGTTTCCGCTGCTCCCACTGTCTACGAGGCCCTCTGGCTGTGTACTTATAGACGCACTCTTCTAAAACATCATTTAGAAAAGCAGTCATGACACCCAACTGCCAGATATCGTAGTCATGGTATGTAGCCGTGGCAAGTAGTATCTGGATGGACCTAAGCATAGGTACTGAAAAAGGTTTCATCATTATCCACACCTGGTCAATGATACAAACTTTTAACAAGCCTAGCTTCGAAAGTCTCAACCTTTCCATGTACACCAAGTAATCTTCTCAAGATATACTTGCTACTGATGGGGATTTAACCCTTCAGATATAGCAACCAAAGTCCATACTTTGTTGGTGTATAAGGATTCCATCTCAGATCACTAAGCATCCAGCCATTCTTACAGAGTCTTACTCCTGATGGCCAGCTCGAAACTAGTTGGGTCATCATCTCATGATGCAATCCTCGTTCCCATTGTCATAGAGAAACCGAAGTATCTCTCGGGTGGGTGAGGAACCCTACTAGATCGGCGGAGAGGCTGAGGTTCGTTGGAATCTACTGAATCCCTCGGTTCTACCAAATCATCTGCTGTAGTTTGTATAGCTGGAACCTTTCCAGTTCTACATTACAGACTTTGCCTCGAGCTTGTCCAGATTTTGCTTTTAGACATAGGCCGGACAACCCCAAATCTTAACTGGCTTAAGACATGGGCTCTTCCCATACCATATCACATATGAAGTGGTAGGTAACTGATTTGATTCGAACCTTATTCAATAGGTATGCAGCTTCTCAAGTGCATAACTTCCAAAAAGGAAATAGGTAACTCAGTAGTATTCATCATAGAGCACACCATATCAAATAGGGTGTATCTGCTCTGCCCCAACATACCATCGTGCAATGGTGTATACGGAGGAGTAATGCTGAGAGAGAATCTCATTCTCCTTTAGAATAATCCAGGAATTCTGTGCTCAAGTATTCTCCTCCTTGATCTCATCAAAGGACATAATACTCATACCGGTATCTTGGTTCTCTACTTCTCACTTATATTCTGTGAATATCTTAAAAGGTTCGGACTTGTGTTTCAACAGGAACATAGGTCTGAATCTCGAAAGATCATTAGAGAATGTAATGAAGAAAAAGAACCAGTCCTAGCATGTGTAGACAGGGGACCTACATACATCAACATGTATCATCCCAAGAGTTCATTAACTCTTTCTCTGTTTCCAGTAAACGGAGCTATGGCCATCTTATCTTTGTGACATGACTGGCAAGTTTCACAAGATGTAAATTCAAACTGATTTAAATATGCATCTAAATGTACCTTCAGCCAGTCGGGTCGCATTGATATGACCTAGTCTACAATGCCTCAAGAAGAATTCGTTCATTTTTGAACTCTTCCTCTTGTGTGTGTTCTGTATACTAAGAACTGTAGTTTGATTTAGAACATTAATGTTTTTAGATAACGTGCCTGAACCGATCAACTTTTGATATAGGAAATTTTCAAAACATTATCCAACAGTACAAAATTTTATCATTCTTTACTAATAAAGAGACTGATATGATTTTGTATATCAGGTTCGGTATCTAATAACATTCGTTCAGAATCAATGTATTACAATACAGGGTGACAGTGACCAACAGACTTGGCTGCAACACTTGCCCCGTTTTCTGCCTCATGAAACTTATCACCCGTTCTCAGTTTTTCTACCCTTTTGTAGCCCTATGTAACAGATTACATATCTGGGATCCTGATCCGGTATCATATACCAAGGATGCGGAGGATACTGAGAAACAGTTCTGTATAATGAACACACCCGAAGATGATGCATCTCATGCACTTTCTTCGTTTGGGCGGTCACGGGAAATCTGGTATTCCCCAATTTCCTGCTCTGTCTTATAACAATTATAAGTTGGAGCGGGACCAACGTTCCCCAGCTCAGTATAACAAGCGGGTTCGGTCAATAATCCGTTTTATTATCTTGATTAAGGCGTGACATGGTCGCTACCAGGAGAGAGAGAGAAGAAAACACTCAGCGTGCGCTCTTGCAAGAATAGATTAGTTATTATTTTATCTAATCAGGATGGCTCCCACTGCTTTTTATCAAATCTTCCTTCAAACCCTAAAAGGAAAGACTAGCCGGGATTAATTACACACTACAAGTTCGCCAATCTTTCAGCCAGGCCAGTGTCGGTACTTTGAGGGAGGTCCCTCGTGCTTTCGCACGAACCTAATTAATGTAAACCTCGTTTTCCCAGAGGCGTAATCTCGTTAACACCTTTCTAGACACCTACTTGATCGGCTAATTGTAATGTGTAAAACTCTCCCAGGAGTAACAATTACTCGCAGCGGGTATCGGGATCCAACTATCTCATAGAAGGTATGCAATCTTATTGCAAATTTCAACACTTGAAATTCCCGATAATATTTTGCCCCGAACGATCTATGACCTTGACAAGGTCAACAAACCATAGACCGCAAGTCAAGTTCAACCCGTCATTTCTTGATTGAATCAAACCCACCCGCACGACCCTTGACAAGGTCAACAAGGCCGCACGACTACCCTAACCCAATCTGCATCATATGCATAAGCAGATAAATACTGGTTAGCTACCGCACACTGCACCTTGACAAGGTCAACAAACGCAGCACGAATACTAAACAGGATTTATCTGAAATGACGGAGGGCTACGACAGGTTTTTCTGAAAACCTATTGCGTAATGAACTTGATATCGTTATAGAATCAAATGATTTTAAAATGGAGTGCTTTTGAGGCTTTTCTAGTTTTGCTAAAGGAGTCACTCCCGGTGAAGGGATCGTCGGTCCTTTCCTCGTCGAATGAGGTGCGGGATATATCATATATATCACTGTGCAAAGCAAAAACACTTAAAAGCTATCAAAAGACAAACCGAGTGTGTAGTATCTGCCAGTTATTGCTAAAGGAGTCACTCCCGGTGAAGGGATCTCGGTCCTTTCCTTATCGAATAAGGTGCAGGATATATCATATATACCGCTGTGCAAAGCAAGAACTGTAGCTACCTGTTTTATTTTGAAATTCGATTCTACAACATCTTAGGTTTCTTTTATTTCATTAATCTCATTAATGAAGTCCCATCATTTAAATACCTAAACATCACAGATAAATACGACGTACACTTATGCCATCCGCATTCGCCTCGATGTCCCCTCGTGCACCGTTAGGTTAGGTAACTAACGGCAGAGCGGGGCAGGGCTAGTGCGGGTGTAAAACATAAGTAACGTCTATATAATATATCATATATACTATATACTGTATCTATCACAGAACATCACATGATCACATCACAGATATCGCAGCAGAAGAATCATATGAAATATTGGATATACTAGGACATCCGTGTTTTCAATACGAGCCAGTATAAAACATGGATTCCACGGTCGCGATGAATAGCCAAACCCACACCCCTAGACCCCTACGAGAGCGGCAAGCAACCCTACCAATTCTGGAGTTAGCAGACCCGGACTCGACTCCTCGAGTTGGTCTCCCACTGGACTCCAGAACCCGGTTACTTGTGCCCTCCTCCTTGGGTCTATCCTAGTGCGGAAAAGTAAATAATATACAAAGGGTGACAACTTCCGCAACCTGGAAGCACCACAATAAAAGAATATTACATACAAGTTTTTACATGAATGAAAATGAAAAACACTCATCTCACATAAAAACCCCCGGCTATTCAAACACGACGATCCAATATAACATATCCAGCAACACATAACATCACATGTCATCAACGTAAGTAAATATGCGCATCCCAATTGTCGTTGACATATAGCAACGAAACCGGCGATATCACATATTACGCTTACGGTCACAGAAAAGAAAGTGTAAAACTACAACAGTTGGAATCCGCAACCACCTCAGACATCGCATGCCTGACCAAATGAATTTCTTAGACATCGCATGCCTAACTATTATAAACCCCGCATTTTAGTCTCATTATCGAAAACACTTTTCAATACCAAGTCGGGCAATTCAACAAGATTCCCGACATCCTGATCGAATGCTCGTCGCAAACTTCAGTAGGCGGCCGCACCCCCGACACCGTCGACGAAGTGCACCAAGGCGGAACACTGCTGCCGCGAGCACCCGAACGGATGTTTTCGGCGACGGGGTTCTCCTACAGTCACTTGGTCGGGGCTATGGGGTGAGGCTGTCTATTAAGTTTACCCGGCGAGTATCCGCGTACGCTACGTGATTGCAACGGACTTTTGATCACATCAAAATTCCGTGGCAACCGATCAAGTGAGACTAAACCGCTATGTTTATAACATTCATTCAGTTATCTCATAACTCTTTGTGAATTCCAATTATTGTATCACATTCCAGATAAATAGAAAAATGCTAAACTTTTCGATCGAACAATCGAACACCCAAGTTTTCCCGATACAGCTCAACACATGAAATAAGTCTAAAAACATTCAGTTCGTGCCTCAGTACCAACGGTCCAGCCGTAGAAGGGTCAAGCCAACGCCTCACATGTGGCACGCCGTACTGCCCCAAACCCGAAGGTTCAAAGGGCAGTTCAAGATGGTCACATAATCGAGTTAAGGTTTGTTGTCTTCTAGAGGGACCATCGCTTTACTTGCACTACTTAGAACGTCTTTAAACCATGGAAAAAATCCAACACTTAGAAATTTCCCGACAGGGGAAAAATTAGGTATTTATATCCAGTCGAACTTTTTAACAGTTTCTAAAATATCCGGAAAAACATAAACGAAGTTAAATTATCCGATCAAATTAACGAATCCCCAATAAAACCCTAGAAAACTCAACACCTGAGTGGAATTAAAAAATTCACAAAACAAAATGCCAAGAAAGGACCTAAGAATAAATATATGAAATTTGAGGGACTAAGTCCAAATTTGGGCCGCGTAAGCGCCGCCAAACCCCTGTTTTGGCCGCGGTTCCGCGCTCCAATTATTGAATTAGTCAACCAAACTTCACAGTAATTCTTAGTTTTTCCTGCTTATTTTTCTGCATATTTTTAATTCACAAAATTCAACAGTTTTTAAAAATGTACAGAGAGCGATTTTGCTTGGGGTTTCGCGGTTCGATCGGATCTCTAACTTCGTCTACCGCTCGCCTAAGGCTCTAGCTAGGCTCTGATACCACTGTAGGGTTCCTAGGCACCCTAATGAGGTCACACAAGGCATCGATCATGCCAATTTCAAAAAATCTAGGTGCCGAGAGACCCGACTACGGATCGTCGGTTAGAAATCTAGGCGAAAATGCAAACTAGTTAACACTTAACTAAGGGAATACGGAAATACAACCTTTATAGATCCGGTGCTCCACCTCCACGGCTCCGCAATGAAGTCCTCTCCGCTGTCCAAATCGAAATCCGGGCTCTAGCGTCGGCTTCATCGGAGAAATGGCGAGCTAGGTCGTCGATGTCCATGCCGAAGATGATCTACGTCGAAGCATCGCTAGATCAAGCTCCAACTTCACCAAGTGATGAAACTTGTGAAGAAAACACACTCTACTACTTGGCAAGAGGTAGAGGATAAATAAATAGGAAGTGGGTAGACTTTAGAATTGGGTTTCTCACTTTATTTCATCAATCACCATTGATGAAGAAAGGTTTTCTTCCATGAAGAAGATGAAGAAGACGAAGCTAGTATTATGATAAGATAATTAAAATCAACAGAAAAAAGAATCCTTATCATAATTCCAACCATAGTTAGGTGTAGAGAATAGACTAGGGTTAGTGAATGGTTAGGTTAAGGAGACGAAGACAAAATGGTCAAAGTTGAATGAAGCTTCAAGAAACTTCATGAATCAATGCAACCATTTTGTTTTCTTCTCTCTTTATTAATCCAAAATAAATAGATAAATTATTGGATAAATAAATAAAAACCTAACCATATACTTAACCATAGGTTTAATTCTTCACACTTAACCAAAGCAAACATGTATCATCAAACATGATACAATCAATTGCACAAAAAGTATATCACATATACAATGTGCACATCCGAGTGAGAATATCCATTTAAAGTGAACCGATACTAGTTAATGTAAAGTAATATATCAAATATATAATTATACATTAAATCATTAAATCAACACTTGATTCAATGATCCGGTCATGTCGAACATAACCGACTAGTATTCAATGTATCGACTTATCGAATCAACGCTTGAATCGATAACTAGGTTATATCGCATACAACCATTCGATACATTCATCGCGAGAATGGAATACGGTATAACATACATGCATTATTCTCGGTCCCGCACATATCTCATATGCGCTCCTATTTCGTTTCGCTTGAGCCAGGAAACCTCTGTGTAGGACTCTAAAGACTCGTCAATACGCCGGCAGCAGGTGATGATCATATCAAACACCCACAAGCTGCAAGCGGTCTGCTAAACGTAACGGCCACCCGGGTATTGAGCGATCAGAAGATCGACGAGCAAGCCCGCTCACACTCCAGTGAATCCAACCAGTAACACTACCGTACAGTCCGGTCTCGTCGTCTGATATGTCGCATATCTCGCCTAGGGGTGGTAAACGTCAGACCCCAATAGCTCGATAAGTCGTGTCGATATGAGGTCTATAACAATTCGAGAAACTACTGGTAACACTTACCAGTAAATCTCAGCAACCCTGGCCAGGGATTTCCTGTTATAGCCAATCGAACACTGCGCAACATCAACTCCCTATACCGGGAGAGACGAATCCCCTCCTATCTCTCATTGCCTCCATGTGACTCGGGACTGTACCCAAAAACCACCGTTTTGCACGCCCTCTTGGACGTGGTAAGATGGAAATCAAAGCACAGTGGGAACCACACAAGACTCTATGACGATCTCGGGTCAACAGACTACTCTGTACCAGTGTCACCAGAGAACTGCCATCTGACGTAAGGTATAATACCATCTGGGAGTTCTCGGCGAGTCCGTCCAGTGTACCCAGTCTCTACTGAGCACCCGTATATCATCTCTGATGTCAAACACCAATGGATATGGGATCATCCATCGCCCATCTGTATGGGTCGAGAAGGTATACGCTAGTCTACTCTGGTATATCGATGCCCCGTCTCGATATGCCCACGACTAGGGACTTTGAAGGATGTACTTATGGACTACCCTGTCCCCACTAGTATGATCCGCATCATAGTCCAGGTAGTCAAGTACACATCCTAAGGGCTTTACCAACATGTATCAGAGAGACAATCAATGTACACGTTAAGGTAAAGAGCAACCAGATAGCATACTATCATGTCGAGCAAGAAAGTCCTCCCTATATATGTCCCAGCATCCACTACAATATACATCCAATGTACAGTAATGGCCTCTAGGGCATACATATAACTAACAAGAGTGACATGTGAAACCCGAATCGAGGAGGCGGATGAGACCGATTGCGGGTACATGGTGGACCCGGTGCGGTACCCTGAGGCAAGAAGATCGTAGGAGATGGCGTTGAGCCTGGCAGGGGAGCACTACCGACCGGTGATATTACCCGACGCGTCGGATATCCGGAGGATACCGTCGTGGTCATGAGATGGATGGTAGGGGCCGATCTGGACTGACGGCGCCCTAGATTTTGTGATTTAGACATTGAGATTTCGAGATATTGAGGTACAGAGATTGTGATACAGAGGTATCGAGATACTGAGACTTATGTTTTGTGCCGATGCTAGGCACTGTTTATGCTGTTTTCATTTGTGATACCTCATTTTAAAAATACAGAAATCTCACGAATTATGAAAGCAGTTTTCTTCAGTACATGCATTCTGTTTCATGCATTCATACATCATCTATATGATATATTGCCACATGATGCACTGACATGGATATATGGGATTACACTTGGGTTAGATATTTACACTAGCCATGGTTAGAGATTACTGGTTATATATTTGAGGATTATATATTATGATCGTATGACCTAGGATTGCGTCATACATGCGATTTTCTGTTCGTAGATCTTTTTCTACTCACGAGTTGGCAACTCACCCCCGTTGTGCCCCAGTTTCTTGCAGGTGTTGCCGTATGGATTTCATTACGGCTTTGCGGGCACTGTACCTTTCGGGTGACTTGCTAGTAGGTGGGTTATTTGTATCGTACCCATCATTATACATTGTATAATATATTCAGTTGTATCTAGAAGATCCATCAACCAAAACATGTATTTATTTGAGATAGAGACCAGGGATGTTATTCTTTCGACCGTAGAGTCGCGCGTTATATTTTTATGGATTTCATACTGGTTGGAGTTCCCTTTTCTGTTGTGATCCTTGCCTTTAGGCGTTGTATATTATGTTGCTTACAGGTTGATTCACATATGGTTTTTCCTATACTCTACTACTTCTCTTGGTTTGGATTTCTGGGTTTCGGCTTACTTAGAATACGTACGTCTTGAGACGTTCGTAGTCTAAGTGCCGGTCATGTTCCGTAATTTCGGGTCGTGACAAAGTTGGTATCAGAGCGTTAGGTTTTTACCGTCGGAGCGTAGGATGACCCTTGGTTGATGGAATAGGTGACTAAAGTAGAGTGACGTACCGTGGGTATGTTCCGCGGCATCTTTACGACACGCCACTCCACTTAAGGAGCCTTAGGATGTACATTTCCCTATTCAGTATCATATTCATTCCTGATCTAGCCTCATCAGTACCAGTATGGTTTTGCTGCCATGATTACGGGCAGGAAGAGCTACGGCTAGAGTTGCGGTCAGCATGAGCTTGTCACGAATGAGGACTGACCAGGGCGTGATTCCGGCGACACACGATTGCAGAGGTTTGTCTTTGTTTGTATTTTGCGCCACAAGCGTGGGATGGATCGCCGTATGAGATTACTCGGACGTGCAGCTTAGCACTAGAGGATTGAGCCACCGGTAGAGGCCAATCAGACTTTGATGACCGTTGGTGTATTGCTTGCTCATAATGATTGAGGCACGGTTCAGTGTACAGACGAGTGAGCTAGTTGTTACTGCGAACGATGGGATATTGCCCAGATGTTGGAGCTATTGCAGTACGAGATTGTACTAAGAGATGATAGAAGGTCACTAGTCACCGAGGATGAATGACTAGGACATGTGGATTGTTCGCTACCCCGATGCGAGGTCATCAGATAGATTGATTCCAGTTAGAGACGACTTCACGCGGAGACGTTGAGAGTCGACAGAGACGATCGAATGTCAGCAACCTATTATTCTAAGTTTAAAGGATTCGGAAGAACATGCAGGCAATTCTATGGACCCTCTAGAAGAATGAAACCCTAACTCGACTTAATGACCGTGTGAAAGCCTTTGAACCTTAGGGTTTGCGGCAGTTCTGCGGCGCCATTAGTGAGGCTTGGGTTTGCCTTTCTACGGCTGGACCACCGATGCTGTGGTATGTATGCGATACTATTATACTGTACCCAAGATGTTGAGATCTTAGGGGACTATGAGGTTTTGACGAATCGATCAGATGGCTCGACTTAATTCGGATGGTAGATGGTGAGATGCATTTCTTGGGAAACTCCAGATACGAGGATAGCCGTTGGAGCTCAGTCCATGCAGCCACGGCGAGACGAGTCTGAAGCAGTCGACATTAGAGAAAAGTAGAGTAAGAGGTTCATACAAGATCTAGATAAGATGACGTTCCACTCCGCCGACATCAGTGATGCGGTAGGCATGCCTATGCATTATACTTGGATGTACCTTCCAGAAGGAGTCGCGATGAGTATGCAGCCATTCCAGAACAAGAAGCAGATATAGTAAGGACGATGACTTCTGGACAGTTAAGCAGAGACGAGATTTGGAAGAGACCGTGAGCAGGATTCCTTTCAGGACACTGCTGCAATGATATTTACACACAGGATCGGATGTGTCACGTGCATTCAGAGAGCCATAGGCCGACGCCAGTGACATACTGCTTTACGAGTGATCGCGATGATTAACCGAGAAATGACCAGAGAGTGCCAAAACGGAATCGTCCCCGTTAGCACACCTGACAGGGCCGATGAGCCGATGGATCGTGAGATTGGTAATCTACAGAGAAGACTTGGACCCAGGAGTGGTCATGTTATGCACACCAGCATGCCAGATTTCAGGATCGTCGACGAGATATGCTATGAGTGATCACGACAGTTGGCCAGAGATTCTTGGAGGATGTGCTTGAGCGGAACTATTCCGCCATACTTTGATGATTGAGGAATTACGATTTTTGCACAGTTGTTGCATTTGATATCATTTTCGAGCCTTAGTTTCACATGTTTGTGATTTTATGGGTTTTAGACATTGGAGTTGATTTTGTGCGTATATACACACACGATTTGGTTTTTGCACTCGGTATAGTTCACGTATGCTTACAGTGTAATGATTCGTATTTCGTGCACTTGGATGCACTGGACTTTGATTTCGATGGTGATGCTCGATATTTGTTTCGTGCATGATGGATGTACCGGATTTGGATTTTTAGCACATGTTGGGCGCAAGTTATGAGATGCGATTTGGTGCACACCAGATGCACTAAACCGAGATTCTTCGTGCATGTCAGATGCACCAGATTTTGCGGTCAGGCACACGCGTTGCCTATGACAGATGTTGCGTGCACACCCGTTGCGCCTTGATGTCGTTTTGTACACCTGCTTGGCACAGGTATGGGTTTTGATTTCCGTGCGCACCGGACGCACAGGGTTTTTATATGCACATTTTTGGGATTGATTTCTTATGGAGCAGTACGTTTTTATGATATTTGCTATGTGTTTTCGTACTGAGCAGGACTAGTCAGAGGACGATGCTTGGGTATATTTTGCATGCATTGATAGATTTCAAAGGGATTTCCAAAAGCGAGCTATAGTCTCATTATTTACATACGTGTCCGATATGACACAAGACATTTAAAATGAGGAAACCCTTCTAAATTGTTTTCAAAACGGCGGAACGTACATAGTAAACAAAAGATATATACGTATATGGTTATTTTCTTACAACAGACGTCCGCCCCTGTGCAGTGTTATACGCATTGCACATCGAATTTGAAGACTTGGCATGCATTCCCTTCAGATATTTACATGTACGGATTTGGTATTCACATGCATAGTTCCGATTTATAGCGTATCGGTTTTGCTTTGGATTTGGCATTCGTGTTTTCACCTTGACTCCGATGATTGCGAGATGCTTGACGGAGTTTTGACTTCGAGTTATCTGCTCGTTACTCATGCGCATATATTGCGCTATGATGCCTTTATGTATTGATGATTTCGGAGCTCCGTTGACTTGGACATTTATTTGAAATGTTTTAGAATTGGGAGGTTTAAATTTAAATTCGGGGACCGAATTTCTTTAAGGGGGGAAGACTGTAACATTTCAAAAAAATAAAATATTATTTTTGGGAATTTTCATAATTTTTTAATAGTCGGTATAATTAAATACCGATAAATAGTGAAAATTCCGGAGAAAAAATTTAGAAATCCTAAAATAGGGTATTTTGTGGAAATATGTCATTTTAAGTTTTTATGGTTAAGTATATGTTATTTTTGTGTTAATTGCGATTGAAGATTGCTAACCGGATTTTTTTGGCTTTTGTGCAATGTGCACATAACATTTCCACACCTGTCGCATTTGGTTCATGTTTTGGACTCATGGTGGCCTAGGGTTGAACCATGTTTAGATGACCATGGTGAGTTTTAAACCTATAGGCTAAGTTATGTGGGTTAATCAGGGTTGGTTTGGTTCATGGTGAATGGGATGATGAGAGTTAACTCATCTCATTTCAAAACTTTGGTTTGCCTCTCAAACACACACATACCAACCTGTCTAAACCAGACATATACACCCACACATCAGCTACCCTAGCTGCTGCTACAAGCTGCAACACCATCAGCCTCACATCCAATATCAACAGCGCATTTTTAGCCACCAGAACAGCAGCTACATCGGCACAAATTCAGCAGCTGATGTAAACATCAGCCTATCCATCATGACACTTCAGCCCCATATCTGATCTACATCAGCCCCTAACACTTTTTCAGCCCCCCATAGCTGACTTGCACACCCCATCATGATGTTTCAGCCCCCATAGCTGACCTACACACTCACTTCAACCTCCATCAACGCATCAACTGCTGATACACAACATCAGCCCCTAAATTCAGCTGAAAACATGCATCACTTCAGCACATTCAGCTCCCCCTAGCTGACCTACACACCCTCATCATGATCCTTCAGCCTCCATAGCTGACCAACACACCCCCCATCATGACTTATCAGCCCCAATAGCTGACTTCAGCCACAAAACAGCCCCCTCCCTACACCTACAGCTACACTAGCAGCTGAAACCATGCACTTCAGCCCATTGTATCAGCCTTTAACCAACCCACACCCTCATCACACCACATCACAATGCACCATTTATACCCCCCTCAAGTGTTGCAGCTGCTACTGCAACACATAGAGAGAAGAAAAAAGAGAAGAGAAAGAAAACCAAGAGAGAGAGAGTTGCAAGCAGCAGCTGCAGAAAAAGCATCAGCAATGGTCTCAAGTCTTTTGTGTGCCCATTCTACTGCTCTTATTCTGGGTACCAGGATGAGCTTTTGTGGGGAGCAGCTTGGCTACACAAGGCAACTAGAAACCCAACTTTTATTGACTACATACAAGTCAATGGTCAGACCCTTGGAGCTGATGAATCCGACAACACATTTGGCTGGGACAACAAGCATGTGGGGGCCAGGATTTTGCTATCTAAAGCATTTTTAGTTCAAAATGTGAAGTCCCTTCATGATTACAAAGGCCATGCAGACAATTTCATCTGCTCTTTGATCCCTGGAGCTCCTTTCTCTTCAACACAATACACACCAGGTGGGGTTCTGTTTAAAATGAGTGATAGCAACATGCAATATGTGACATCAACATCTTTCCTTCTCCTAACTTATGCCAAGTACTTGACATTCTCTCAAAAGTTTGTTACCTGTGGTGGAGTCACCATTACACCTAATAAACTCCGCACCATCGCCAAACGACAGGTGGACTACCTTTTAGGTGACAATCCGTTACGGTTGTCGTACATGGTCGGGTACCCCCGCGACGATCCGAGGCGATACAGAAGATGGAAGTGACATCGACACCGACACGAAGGATTAAGGTGAGTAGATTTATATCTACGGGGAGAAGTCGGGTGGATGGCGTATAGCACCCCCGCAGTCCGTGGTGATGTATACGGATGCGTATACACAATTTCAATTATTATATGTTGTTTGGGAAATTACTGATGTTTAGGATGGATAATTGGTAGACTTGATGATTTAGTATTGCGGACCCTAGGTAGTGGGTGCACTACACATACCTATACACACTCATACTTGCATACATCCTTATTTCATATGTGGTTATGGGATCCTATATTGTCATGTGTTCATATGGGCATGGGACCATGTGCTCACATGCAGATTTGAGGATGATACATGGGATTGAGATGAGTCGATGATATTTGATCCGAGGTTATGATATCGATGATATGGTAAAATTCGTATTTGAGATAAGTCTTGATGCATTAGCGTATTTTGGATGATGATGCCATATGAATAGTGATATATGTATAAAATGATCGACGTGTGATTATGATACGAGATGATATGATATGATATGACAAGATATTTATGATAGACCGCCTTGGGCGAGGTATACTCCTTGAGATGATATGTGCTGATGATATCGATTTATACGGGATTGTTGACCAGTAGTCATATCATGATTATAGTGATGATTTTAGCATTGTACTAGACGTAGGTCAGTACCCGGATTACGATATTTGATAAAGAGAATACCAGATGAATGATATGACGAATGTGATATTGACCCGTACCCAGATTTGGGGATGCCGTAAGACGGATTTACGTACGAGCTATATTTGATGTTTGATCCGCCCTCTTGACTTGGAAATAACCGATTATAGAGATATGGTATCAGATGTAATATTATCGAGGCGGGATCACCGACTATATATATATATTTATATATATCGACTCAGAGGTTAGGCGGTTTCCCTTACCTGCAGTTAGCTTATTAGCTCAGCCTAATTGCTGGCATAGCTTATGACTCTTATGACATTAGATGCAGTTCAGTTATCATTGTGTTTTAGCACTCAGCTCCCGCATATTATTGTTGTTACTCTGCATCGCATACTTATTGTGATTCATATTCCATTATTGATATCATGCTGTTAGGACACCAGCACCATTACCGATGATGCGTATATTCATATACACTTACTTGCCAGCTCACACACATCTTCATCGGTAATTGCCATGCCACTACACAGTAGTATTATTGCATCAGGATATAACCCTTGTATGTGCATACTATTATTCCATGTTGCATGACATACTGTTATACTTGCATTCCATTTATATGTCACATACATCATGCTTCCTGATTATACGCATTGAGATATGTTGTTTTTATGTTATTTCTGGATTTGGGAACCGTGAGTATTTCAAAGAGATTATGTAAATGTTTTAAAAACCGGTTATCCTTGATATGATATTTCAGTGCGTCCACCATGTGTTTTCTCGGTGCTGAGAGTGACATGTGAAATCCGAATCGAGGAGGTGGATGAGACCGATTGCGGGTACATGGTGGACCCGGTGTCGTACCCCGAGGCAAGAAGATCGCAGGAGATGGCGTTGAGCCTGGCAGGGGAGCACTACCGACCGGTGATATTACCCGACGCGTCGGATATCCGGAGGATACCGTCGTGGTCATGAGATGGATGGTAGGGGCCGATCTGGACTCACGGCGCCCTAGATTTTGTGATTTAGACATTGAGATTTCGAGATATTGAGGTACGGAGATTGTGATACAGAGGTATCGAGATACTGAGACTTATGTTTTGTGCCGATGCTAGGCACTGTTTATGCTGTTTTCATTTGTGATACCTCATTTTAAAAATACAGAAATCTCACGAATTATGAAAGCAGTTTTCTTCAGTACATGCATTCTGTTTCATGCATTCATACATCATCTATATGATATATTGCCACATGATGCACTGACATGGATATATGGGATTACACTTGGGTTAGATATTTACACTAGCCATGGTTAAAGATTACTGGTTATATATTTGAGGATTGTATATCATGATCGTATGACCTAGGATTGCGTCATACATGCGATTTTCTGTTCGTAGATCTTTTTCTACTCACGAGTTGGCAACTCACCCCCGTTGTGCCCCAGTTTCTTGCAGGTGTTGCCGTACGGATTTCATTACGGATTTGCGGGCACTGTACCTTTTGGGTGACTTGCTAGTAGGTGGGTTATTTGTATCGTACCCATCTTTATACATTGTATAATATATTCAGTTGTATCTAGAAGATCCATCAACCAAAACATGTATTTATTTGAGATAGAGACCAGGGATGTTATTCTTTCGACCGTAGAGTCGCGCGTTATATTTCTATGAATTTCATACTGGTTGGAGTTCCCTTTTCTGTTGTGATCCTCGCCTTTAGGCGTTGTATATTATGTTGCTTACAGGTTGATTCACATATGGTTTTTCCTATACTCTACTACTTCTCTTGATTTGGATTTCTGGGTTTCGGCTTACTTAGAATATGTACGTCTTGAGACGTTCGTAGTCTAAGTGCCGGTCATGTTCCGTAATTTCGGGTCGTGACAAAAACCCATGGTGGATGCGCAAATATCATATCAAGGAAACCGGGTTTTTCAATGTATGCATAATTTCATGAACTCCCGCGGTTCCCAAATCCAGAAAATATCATGTAAAATCCAAATAATAATGCGCAATCCAGGAATAAATATATACGATATATCTGAAATGCGAGCATATAACAGAGAATACGTAGCTGAAACCAGATGTATGCGAAACCAATAAGGTACAGCTAAGTAACATCAGTAAAGGTAAATATGTGACTGCAACTGAATATGTGTGTAACATACATGTGTAGCAATGTATAGGTATCTACCTATAAGAACTGATGTCGTATACCCCCCTGGGTATAAGTAAAATATGTTGGATATCCCCCCGGTATAAGTAAAACATGTGCAAGGTATACCTGTAGCTGTATCGCAAGGTGTATATGTACCTATCACTAAAGGTATGATACACTATAGGTAAACCGATAAGCTAGATGTCATTTGTGATAAGCAATAGTATCTATAATGGTTAGTGTGTGACATGGCAATTATTGACGGTGTGTGTGTAGCATACAATCCGTGCTCGTGCAACATGAACCGTCAATAATGTGTGCAGTGCCCTACGGCTACTAGTCACAGTACAACTATATCTAAGTAAATAGGGTAAAGGCGCAATTTTAACAATGACGTAGAATATGCGACAATTATTAGAATCCTAGCCCAGACGCATAACGCCATGCGGGCGATTCCCCTGTAGATGTTAAATCTACTCACCTACGCTCCACGCTAGGTGAATCCTACCATCTGCTCCCCGCTGTAGCAGTGTCCGTAGTCCCTGCCTGCAAACCTGCAAATAAGACACAAAAATCATATATAAGCCAAATATCTTGCAAAACGCGATATCGAACCCAAACGAGAAACTCGCGTCGCGAACTAAACGCGCGTGTGCATGATACGCTAAAATGTGTGTATACGCGTCTAAAACTACCGTGACACGCCGCGATACACTGGATCACAGAACCCACTCGTGTATCGTGCAAACAAACGGACATGCAAAATGATATATTGCCCCAGATTTTCTTACAGGCCAAATCTTACAAAACTATACATGCCAAAACACTAGATAACACAGCAGAGAACCCTAGCCAAGACCCCAACACCCCAGACCCCTACTTGGCCACAATTTGCGGCCAAACCAAATAAATCTGCGGCCTGGAAATTGAATGAGGGGCTCGTGTTCTGGTGGTGTGTTCTAGACCTAGTGAGCATGCTCCAGTATTCTCAAATTTATTCTGAAGGGTCCGGGTCAATAGCAGATCTCAGATTGCCAAAATATCGCATAAAAACGACAATTTTCACTAAAAAGGAAACCCTATGGTATTTTAGTGTAATTCAGGGTTAAGCTCGGTTAAGGTGACCCTAACAACACTTAAATGGATAGGGTTAACTAACACAATCATCATATAACCAAACTTCCACACAAAACACCATAATCTGCACTAAACTAGCTATTTAACACTAATCGAAGCTAATTGATGCACAACTTAAACAACTAGGGGATTGGGTTAAGAAGTATACCCTGAAGAACCCTAGAGAGCTGGAGAAGAAGTGTATGAAGAAGATGAGGGGTTGCTACTGCTGCTGGGGCTCCTGTTGCTGTTGCCAGATGATGCTGCTGCTAAGCTGTTGCTGCTTGCTGCTGATGTTCTGCTGCTGCTGCTGCTTCTGGTATTGCTGCTGCTGATGGCTGCTGGTGTGAGTGTGTGTGTGTGTTTGTGAGAGAGAGTGAGAAAGAATGAGATAAGAAAATGAGAGGGAGAATGAGAGAACAACCATGACCCCTCCCCCTTCTCACTCTCTTTCCTCATTAATGAGGCATGGTTCACACCATGCTCCCATTCCCTCTCTCTCTCACACAAAGTCAACATTCAACCCTAAAATAAAACCCTTTTAAAATTCATTTTCAATTTAAAACAACCGTGCACACTATTAAACCCAAAAGCACCTAAACAATATTTATTAACTTAAAGAGAATGGGTTAATCCATCATGCTTGCTAATCATGGTCTAACCCCATCTCTAAACCCTAGTTTACATGCACAAGTGTGTGTGTGCCTAGAAAAATTCTAATAAAATATTCATTAAATAGGATAAAATAATTAAAAACCAAATTGGTAAACTTTTTATTAAAAACTATATATATAAAATATAATTATCTACAAACACGTTCTAAGGTGTTACATTACCCCTCGAGGTAACGGTGATACCGTAGTACAAATGACCGGTTGTGTATGTTTTCCATGGAGGTTAGGGTAATAATTGAGAAAGGAAGGACAAGAACCTAGAGGAAGAAACACCGTTTCTTCCCTATGGTACTAATCCCCTTTATTAATTATTACCATAACACCTAATAGATCTAAAATAGGATATTGAAAGTGGTGAGGAAACATTCAATTTCCCAACTTACCCTAAACCTAACCCTAGCAAGATTCTAGTTTTAATATAAATTTAGGTTTTAGAGATGATCCATTCACAACGTTTGGAATTAACTCGTTTGAGAAAATTAGAAAAGACACAACATCCCTGTAGACCGACCCGTACTCACCGGCTAGCTACCAAGCGACGCCATTCTTGATTGCGGTTAACATATATTTTTGATCTAAAAATCTCATTTAATCAAATGGCGCCGTTGCCGGGGATGGCGTAGTATTTTCTTTTTGCAATTTCGGGTTAATATAAATTAAAAAATCATAAAAACAGAAATAAAAAAAATAAAATATAAAAATTTTATCATTCTTTTATTGTTTGAAGGGTTTATCTTGTGAATTTTGCAGGAACAACGAAGAAGTTCGGATCTGGAAAAATCCAGAGATCAAAACAGAAAAAGGCAGATCTGAATAATAGAGGATTTTACCAACAGAACAACAGAAAAAAATTTAGGAACTGTGCCGTCGCCTCCACCGCAGAACCGCCGCAAAAGCTTGCTCCCGCCGCGTTTCCACGGCATCATCGTGACGTCAGAAAAATTTGGAGGGGTGATCTTGCTTCTCTACCGCGGAACTGCCGCGCGAAGCCCCCTGTGGCCGCGGAACCGCCGCGCCTTGATCTATTCAGCCCTTGGAAAATTTTCTGTTTGCTTCTTTTCTCTTTCCTCTGCAAATCCCAATATATCTTCTGTCAAATCTCCTGCAGGATTTTTTGCGCTAAAAAAAATCTCCCCCCTTCCAATAACTGATTTTGTGCAGGATTCTTTGCGCCGCGCTTAAAAAAAAATTTGATTGCAAGTGGTTGTTACTGTTTTGCATATTTTTAATCGGACTTTAAGAGGCTTGAGACTAATCCAGATTGGGTGGGGATTTCATCACCCTTCCCAGGACCCCAGAAATCACATAAGGCATATGCATTGACCAATATTTAATTAAAAAATACTAGACTCAGCCCTAAGGAAGTCGCGCTCAATAGGTCAGAGGACTAGTTGTAGGCATCGGCCGTTGATCCTAACCTGACTTTGCGATATCTAGGCAAGTGTGTCTAAGGCGAGTGGTTACTTAATTGGGCCACTACTTGTAGTGGAGAGCCTCCCATTCACCTGGCACTAACCTGGCCGCAATTGGCGGTGAAGAGACGGTTTGAGGTCCTATTTCTAGCCCTTTGGAACAGTTAGGAGCTGTCTAACTGACTTAGGTGACCCTAGATCTAGGCCTGATTGTGCATTTGTGGTTGATTGAAAGTGTGTCAAAGCCCTTTATCGAAAATCTTTTTTGCAAAAAATTCCAAATAAAGAGAAAAAGGAAAAAGGAATTTTTTTTTATATAAAAACTTGCAACACGTCGCTTAAAATCCGTGCACCCCACCACCACCCACTTTCTTCTCATTGACATTTTCTTACCCCTACATTCTGTTTTTCACCTTTTTGACTACACTACCTCTTTAGTTTATGTCCGTGTGGACTAGGGACACTAGCGCCTGATTAGTCCGTGTTTCGTTGGTACCGACCGACGAAGCTTTCGACTCCGAAGTCGAAATTCCTTCCACTTCCTTACCTTCACCTTCAAATTCTTCTTTCGAAGGTATGTCGGGATATAATCCTAACAACACCTTACCCACGGGACTGATTCCACCTCCGTTAGGTGCGAATAACCCGAAACACCCGCCTGTTGAAGCGCCCTAACGAATCGCGCTCCAGGATCTCTTCTACCCTGTCCGCACCGCCTTACCTTCCTGTCTTTCGCTCCCACCGGCAAATGGGGACAATTTTGAGATAAAACCCCACTTCATCAATATGCTGCCAAAATTTCACGGATTGGAACCCGAAGATGCCTATATCTTTATCAACAAATTCCAAAACGTTTGTGCCATGATGAAGACAACCCAATTATCAGATGATGCTATAAGGCTAAGGGTCATTCTTTTCACCTTATGTGACTTAGCCAAGAAGTGGTTATACAGCACACTATCACATTCAATTAGAAATTGGGACGAGTTTGTTAAAGCTTTTCTTAAAAAGTTTTATCCTCATCACAAGACCGCGAGAATTCGCAATGAGATTATACAATTTTCCCAGCTTCCTTCCGAACCATTTTGGAAGTGTTTTGAAAGATTCAAAGACCTACTTGTTCAATGCCCTCACCATGGGATCGAAAATTGGAAACTTTGCCAAACATTATACGAGGGACTGAACCCGGCAACGAAGCAGTTGCTAGAAACCATTTGTCAAGGTCACTTTCTAACCAAATCTAGTGAGGAAGCGCGGCAGTTTCTCGAGGATCTTGCTGAACAAACACTTCAGTGGGAAAGCACCAAGACCACCTCATCTTCTTCTATTGGTCAATCTACGGTATGCATACATCAATTAGATATGTCAATTGCTATGAAGGCCGAAATGGCCGCACTTACGAAAAAGCTAGAAGCCATTGAGACCAAAATCTCATCGCCTTCTCCTGCCCCTGCTTTATCCCCACGAACTGTTTGTGCTTGTTGTTCGGATCCATCACACCTTACTAAAGAGTGTCCTTACAATCCACCTGTTCAAGGACAAGATCAAGTCAATGCTGCCTTTCAGCAACGACAAAGAAATGATCCTTACTCTTCGACCTATAATCCGGGTTGGAGGAGTCACCCAAATTTTGTTTGGAATCAAAATCAACAATTCCAAGGAAACAACAACTTTCAAAAGCCTCCTCCTCCACAACAACAAGCACCCTAACAAACTCAATACCAGCAACCTTTCCAACCACAACTTTATCCAAATCAAACGAACAATTTTGTGCCTAACAATTTTTACCCTCAAAACAATTTTGTTCAACCAAATGATGATAAGGTTATCTCACTAGAAAAAAGTCTAGATGCGTTTCTCAAACAATCTACACAATCCGCAGCAAGGTTGGAGACTTCCATCCAGTCTTTGGTGCACAACAATGCTTCACACGATCTGTAGGGTACCTAGGCACGCTAATGAAGTTTCACAAGGCATCAACCATGCCAATTTCAAATTTTATGGGTGCCGAAAAACCCTAATACGGATCGTCGACTAGAATTCTAGGCGAAAAACGAAACTAGTTAACATCTTAACTAAAGGAGAGAGGCTACAACCTTTGTAGATCCGGTTCTCCACTTCCTTAGCTCCACGTATGCGTCCTCTCGCTGTCCATCTCGAATCCCGGACTCAATCGTCGGCTTCATCAGAGAAATGGACGGGCTAGGTCATCGGCTTCGTGCCGAAGATGATCTACGTCGAGGCATCACAAGTTCAAGCTCCAACTTCACCAAGTTGTGAAACTTGTAAAGAAAACACCCTATACTACTTGGCAAGAGGTAGAGGGTGAAGAAATAGGAGGTGGGTTCACTTTAGAATTGGATTTCTCACACTTTAGCTCAAGTTGCCATTAATGGACTTAAGCTTTTTCTTTTGAAGATGAAGAAGAAGAAGAAGCTAGAATATGATAAGTCTTTAAAATGAATAAGAAAATGAATACTTATCATAATGTAAACCATAGTTCAGTGTAGAGAATTGACTAAGGTTAGATGAATGGTTAGGGTTAAGCATGAAGACAAAATGGTCACTTTGGTCAAAGCTTCATGAAGCTTCAACAAGCTTCATGACAAAAGAAACCATTTTGTTTTCTATTATCTATTTCTCAAAAAAGAAAAGATAAATAATTAAGTGAAAATATGAAACCCTAACCATTCACTAAACATAGGTTTAATTCTTTACACTTAACCAAACGAGCAAGTATCATCAAACATGATACATCCATGTGCACAAAAGTATATCACATATACAACTTGCACATCAAGTGAGAAAATCCATTTAAAGTGAACCAATACTAGTTAATGCAAAGTAATATATCAAATATATAATTATACATTAAATCATTAAATCAACATTTGATTCAATGATCCGGTCATGTCGCACATAACCGACTAGTATCCAATGTATCGATTTATCGAATCAATGATTTGATAACTAGATCATATCGCATACAACCAATCGAAACATTCATCGCGAGAATGAAATGCGGTATCACATACTCGCATTATTCTCGGTCCCGCACATATCTCATATGCGCTCCTATTTCATTTCGCTTGAGCCAGGAAACCTCTGTGTAGGACTCTAAAGACTCGTCAATACGCCGGTAGCAGATGATGATCATATCAAGCACCCACAAGCCGCAAGCGGTCTGCTAAACGTAACGGCCATACGGGTATTGAGCGATCAAAAGATCGACGAGCTAGCCCGCTCACACTCCTGTGAATCCAACCAGTAACACTTACCGTACAGTCCGGTCTGTTCGTCTGATATGTCGCATATCAAGTCTAGGGGTGGTAAACGTCAGACCCCAATAACCGATAAGTCGTGCCGATGTGAGGCTCATAACGGGTCGAGAAAGTACTGGTAACACTTACCAGCGAATCTCTGATCAGCCCTGGCCAGGGACTTCCCTGTTACAGCCAATCGAGCACAGCGCAACATCAACCCCCAATACCGGGAGAGACGAAACCCCTCCTATCGCTCATCGCCTCCATGTGACTCGGGACTGTACCTAAAGACCACCGTTTTGCACGCCCTGATGGACGTGGTAAGGTGGAGATCAAAGCACAGTGGGAATCACACAAGACTCTATGACGATCTCGGGTCTACAGACTAACCAGTACAAGTGTCACCTGAGAACTGCCATCTGACGTGAGGTATAATACCATCTGGGAGTTCTCGGCGAGTCCGTCCAGTGTACCCAGTCTCCACTGAGCACACGTACACCATCTCTGATGTCAAACACCAATGGATATGGGATCATCCATCGCCCATCTCATGGGTCGAGAAGCGTATACGCTAGTCTACACTGGTATATCGATGCCCCGTCTCGATACACCCACGACTAGGGACCTTGAAGGATGTACCTATGGACTACCATGTCCCCACTAGTATGATCTACATCATAGTCCAGGTAGTCAAGTACACATCCTAAGGGCTTTATCAACATGTAACTATAAGACAGTTTAAAGAGACTAGTATACATGTTAAGATAAAGAGTAACCAGATAGCATACTATCATATCGAGCAAGAAAGTCATCTCTATATATGTCCAAGCATCCAATATAATATACATCATCTGTACAATACTGGCCTCTAAGGCATACATACAACTAACAATCTCCCACTTGCACTAGGGCCAGCTGCTGTAGTATCGCATACCGAGCATCTCGAAGAGTCTCTCAAACTGTATCTGGGGAATGGCCTTCGTGAGTGGATCCGCCGTGTTATTCTTCGTGTCGGCCCTCCTGACCTCGATCTCCCGGCGATCAACTATCTCCCAGATCAGGTGATACCGCCTCAGAATATGCCTGGATCGCTGATGGGACCTGGGTTCCTTGGCCAAAGCCACCCCTCCATTGTTATCGCAATACAAAGGTATTGGATGCTCAATGGATGGAACCACACCAAGTTCAGTAATGAACTTCTTAATCCAGACAGCCTCTTTGGCAGCATCGTTGGCAGCGATGTATTCAGCCTCCATCGTCGAGTCTGCCACGGTTTCCTGCTTGGAACTCTTCCAGCTGACCGCCCCTCCGTAAAGGGTAAAGACAAATCCCGACTGCGACTTAGAGTCGTCCTTATCACTCTGGAAGCTCGAATCGGTAAAGGACTCCACTTGGAGTTCTCCGTTACCATACACCAAGAGCATCTCTTTAGTCCTTCATAAGTACTTGAGAATGCTCTTCACAGCTGTCCAGTGACTCTCTCCAGGATCAGCTTGATACCTGCCCACTACACTTAGTGAGTATGCTACATCGGGTCTGGTACATAGCATCGCGTACATGATAGAGCCTACAGCCGAAGCATAGGGTATCCCTTGCATGCGAGCTCTCTCCAAATCAATCTTGGGAGACATCTCTTTGGAGAGAGTGACTCCAGAGATCGTGGGCAAATTCCCACGCTTGGATTCTTCCATACTAAACCTCTTTAGTATGGTGTCAATGTACTTGGATTGGGACAATCCCAATATCCGTTTGGATCTATCTCTATAGATCCTTATCCCCAATATGCAGGAGGCATCACCAAGATCTTTCATTGAGAATCTTTGTGATAAGAAGAGCTTGACCGATTGCAGCATAGGAATATCATTTCCTATCAAGAGTATGTCGTCCACGTACAATACGAGGAAGACAACCTTACTCTCTGCCACCTTCTTGTAAATACAAGGTTCATCTGGGTTTTTGACGAAATCAAACTCTTTGATAACGACGTCAAAGCAGATGTTCCAACTCCGCGATGCTTGCTTTAATCCATAAATGGATTTAAGCAGCTTGCACACCTTCCCGCTGCTCCCACTGTCTACGAAGCCCTCTGGCTGAGTCATGTACACGCACTCTTCTAAATCACCATTTAGAAAGGCGGTCTTAACATCCATTTGCCAGATTTCGTAGTCATGATACGCAGCGATGGCAAGCATGATCCGGATGGATTTAAGCATAGCCACTGGAGAAAAGGTTTCGTCATAGTCCACACCTGGTCTTTGACGAAAACCCTTTGCAACAAGTCTAGCTTTGAAAGTCTCCACTTTCCCATCTACACCAAGTTTTTTCTTGAAGATCCACTTGCTCCTAATGGGTTTTACCCCTTCAGGAGCAACTTCCAAAGTCCATACTTTGTTGGTGTACATGGATTCCATCTCGGACCGCATAGCATCCAGCCATTTCACTGAGTCCCTACTCGTGATGGCCTGCTCGAAGCTAGTTGGGTCATCATCCTCCATGATGCAATCCTCGCTCCCACCATCCATGAGAAAACCATAGTATCTCTCAGGTTGGCGAGGAACCCTACTAGATCGGCGGAGAGGCTGAGGTTCATTGGGAGCTACTGAATCTTCTGGTTCCACTAAATCTTCAGTTACAGTTTGTGTATCTGGAACCTCTTCCAGCTCTACCACTTTGCCACTAATTTCTTTTTCAAGGAATTCTTTTTCTAAAAAGGTGGCATGTTGAGCAACAAACACTTTTTGTTCCTCGCTGTGGTAGAAAAAATACCCATATGAATTTTTTGGATATCCCACAAACTTGCAGAGAACTGACCATGCCTCGAGCTTGTCCGGATTTTGTCTTTTGACATAGGCTGGACAACCCCATATCTTAACTCGTTTAAGATATGGCCTCTTCCCACTCCATATCTCATATGGTGTGGTAGGTACAGATTTAGATGGAACTTGATTCAACAGGTATGTTGCTGTCTCCAGCGCATATCCCCAGAAGGAAATAGGTAACTCAGCTGTGCTCATCATAGAGCACACCATATCTAATAGGGTGCGGTTCTTCCGTTCTGATACACCGTTGTGCTGTGGTGTATATGGAGGAGTCAGCTGAGAGAGAATCCCATTCTCTTTTAGGAAGTCCAGGAATTCATTGCTCAAGTATTCACCTCCTCGATCAGCTCGAAGGATTTTAATACTTTTTCCGGTTTGGTTTTCGACTTCTTGTTTATATTCTCTAAATTTCTCAAAAGCTTCTGATTTGTGTTTCATCAGGAACACATATCCGAATCTAGAGAGATCGTCAGTGAATGTAATGAAGTACGAAGAACCATCCCTGGTATGTGTAGACATGGGACCGCATACATCACTATGTATCAGTCCCAAGAGTTCGGTAACTCTTTTTCCGTGTCCCGTAAACGGAGTTTTGGTCATCTTGCCTTTGAGACATGATTGGCAAGTGTCATAAGATGAAAATTCGAATGGTTTCAAATATCCATCCTTATGCAACTTAGCTAGTCGTGTCGCATTGATGTGACCCAGTCTACAATGCCACAAGAAGGATTCGTTCAGTTCAGAACTCTTCCTCTTGTGTGTGTTTGTTATGCTCAGAACTGTTGATTGATTTAGAACATAAATGCCATTGCACAATGTGCCTGATCCAACCAACTTTTGGCCACGGAAAATGTTCATAACATTGTCCTGTAATACAAAATTATATCCCTCTTTACTCAATAAAGAAACCGATATAATGTTGCATATCAGGTTCGGCATGTAATAGCATTCGTTCAGAACCAATGTATTACCAGTTGGTAATGCAAGGTGATATTCCCCGACAGTCTTAGCTGCAACAATTGCACCATTTCCGACTCTAATGTCTTTATCACCTTCTCCAAGCTCTCTACCTTTCCTGAGCCCATGTAACTGATTACATATATGGGATCCTGACCCGGTATCTAATACCCAGGACGTGGAGCAAATGGAGAAACAGTTCTCTGTAACGAACACACCCGAAGAAAATGCATCAACATGTACTTTCTTCAATCGGGTGGCATGGGAATCTGGTATTCCCCTATATCCTGTTCTGTCCTATAACTCTTATAGGAAAGAAAGGAACCAACGTTCCCCAGCACAGTATAACATGCGGGTTCGGTCAATACATCCATATTATTATCTTGATTAAGGCATGAACTGGTCGCTACCTGGAGAGAGAGAGAAGAAAACACTTTAGCGTATGCTCGTGCAAGATCAGATTGGTTATTATCTTATCTGATCAGGATGGCTCCCACTGTTTTTTATCAAATCTTCCTTCAAACCCTAAAAGGAAAGACTAGCCGGGATTAATTACATACTACAAGTTCGCCAATCTTTCAGCCAGGCCAGTGTCGGTACTTTGAGGGAGGTCCCCCGTGCTTTCGCACGAACCTAATTAATGTAAACCTCTTTTTCCCAGAGGCGTAAGCTCGTTAACACCTTTCTAGACACCTACTTGATCGGCTAATTGTAATGTGTAAAACTCTCCCAGGATTAACTTTTACTCGCAGTGGGTATCGGGATCCAACTATCTCATAGAAGGTATGCAATCTCATTGCAAATTTCAACACTTGAAATTCCCGATAATATTTTGCCCCGAACGATCTATGACCTTGACAAGGTCAACAAACCATAGACCGCAAGTCAAGTTCAGCCCGTCATTTCTTAATTGAATCAAACCCACCCGCACGACCCTTGACAAGGTCAACAAGGCCGTACGACTACCCTAACCCAATCTGCATCATATGCATAAACAGATAAATACTGGTTTGCTACCGCACACTGCGCCTTGACAAGGTCAACAAACGCAGCACGAATACTAAACAGGACTTATCTGAAATGACGGAGGGCTAAGACAGGTTTTTCTGAAAACCTATTGCGTAATGAACTTGATATCGTTGTAGAATCAAATGATGTTTTGAAATGGAGAGATTTCGAGGCTTTTCTAGTTTAGCTAAAGGGGTCACTCCCGGTGAAGGGATCGTCGGCCCTTTCCTCGTCGAATGAGGTGCGGGATATATCATATATATCACTGTGCAAAGCAGAAACTATAGAAGCAATCAAAAGTCAAACCGAGTGTGTAGCATCAGCCAGTTATTGCTAAAGGAGTCACTCCCGGTGAAGGGATCTCGGACCTTTCCTCATCGAATAAGGTGCAGGATATATCACATATACCGCTGTACAAAGCAAGAACTGTAGCTATCTGTTTTATTTAAAATTTGATTCTACAACATCTTAGGTTTCTTTTTATTTCATTAATCACATTAATGAAGTCCTATCATTTATATACCTAAACATCACAGATAAATACGACGTACACTTATGCCATCCGCATTCGCCTCGATGTCCCCTCGTGCACCGTTATGTTAGGTAACTAACGACAGAGCGGGGCAGGGCTAGCGCGGGTGTAAAACATAAGTAACGTCTATATAATATATCATATATACTATATACTGTATCTATCACAGAACATCACATGATCACATCACAGATAACGCAGCAGAAAATATCATATGAAATATTGGATATACTAGGACGTCTGTGTTTTCAATACGAGCCAGTATAAAACACGGATTCCACGGTCATGACGAATAGCCAATCCGACACCCCTAGACCCCTACGAGAGCGGCAAGCAACCCTACCAATTCTAGGGTTAGGAGACCCGGACTCGACTCCTCGAGATGGTCTCCCACTGGACCCTAGAACCCGGTTACTTGTGCTCCCCTCCTTGGGTCTATCCTAATGCGGAAAAGTAAATAATATACAAAAGGTGAGAACTTCTGCAACCTGGAAGTGTCCCAATAAAAGAATATTACATACAAGTTTTTACATGAATGAAAATGAAAAGCACTCATCTCACATAAAAACCCCCGGCTATTCAAACACGACGATCCAATATAACATATCCAGCAACACATAACATCACATGTCATCAACGTAAGTAAATATGCGCATCCCAATTGTCGTTGACATATAGCAACGAAACCGGCGATATCACATATTATACTTACGGTCACAGAAAAGAAAGTGTAAAACTACAACAGTTGGAATCCGCAACCTCTTTAGACATCGCATGCCTAATCAAATGAAATACTTAGACATCACATGCCTAACAATTATAAACCCCGCATTTTAGTCCCATTATCGAAAACTCTTTTCAATATCAAGTGAGACTAAACCGCTAGATTTATAACATTCATTCAGCTATCTCATAACTGTTTGTGAATTCCAATTATTGTATCCCATTCCGGATAAATAGAAAATATTAAACTTTTCGATCGAACATTCGAACACCCAAGTTTTCCCGAAACCGATCAACACATGAAATAAGTTCAAAGACATTCACTTCATGCCTCAGTACCAACGGTCCAGCCGTAGAAGGGTCAGGCCAACGCCTTACATGTGGCACGCCGTACTGCCCCAAACCCGAAGGTTCAAAGGGCAGTTCAAGACGGTCACATAATCGAGTTAAGGTTTGTTGTCTTCTAGAGGGACCATCGCATTACTTGCACTACTTAGAACGTCCTTAAACCACAGAAAAATCCAACACTTGGAAATTTTGTGGCAGGGGAAAAGTTGGGTATTTATATCCGGTCGAACTTTTTAACATATTCAAAAATTATCCGGAAGCCACATAGACAAAATCTGATAATCCGATCGAATCATCGAACTCCCAAAACACCCCTGAAAACTCAACTCTTGAGTGATATTTAAAAATACCCAAAGAACTCAGCACTGAATAAAGGGAGTTACTGTGCAAAATTGGGTGGGTGACGTCATCATACGGCCGCGGAACCGCCGCAGAAGCCAGACTTCTCCCGCGGTTCCGCCGCACTTTTGAGGAATCATGAACACGTGTTGCACAATAATTCTTAGGATTCCCTGCTGATTTTACTGCATATTTTTAATTTGGAAAAAACCCAGTTTTTGAAAAATGTACAGAGAGCTATTTTGGGTTTAGGGTTTCGGTTCGATCGGGTTTCAAACGTCGTCTACACTTCGCCTAAGGCTCTAGCTAGGCTCTGATACCACTGTAGGGTTCCTAGACACGCTAATGAAGTCTCACAAGGCATCAACCATGCCAATTTCAAATTTTATGGGTGCCGAGAAACCCTAATACGGATCGTCGACTAGAATTCTAGGCGAAAAACGAAACTAGTTAACATCTTAACTAAAGGAGAGAGGCTACAACCTTTGTAGATCCGGTTCTCCACTTCCTTAGCTCCACGTATGCGTCCTCTCGCTGTCCATCTTGAATCCCGGACTCAATCGTCGGCTTCATCAGAGAAATGGGCGGGCTAGGTCGTCGGCTTCGTGCCGAAGATGATCTACGTCGAGGCATCACAAGTTCAAGCTCCAACTTCACCAAGTTGTGAAACTTGTGAAGAAAATACCCTATACTACTTGGCAAGAGGTAGAGGGTGAAGAAATAGGAGGTGGGTTCACTTTAGAATTGGATTTCTCACACTTTAGCTCAAGTTGCCATTAATGGACTTAAGCTTTTTCTTTTGAAGATGAAGAAGAAGATGAAGCTAGAATATGATAAGTCTTTAAAATGAATAAGAAAATGAATACTTATCATAATGTAAACCATGGTTAGGTGTAGAGAATTGACTAAGGTTAGATGAATGGTTAGGGTTAAGCATGAAGACAAAATGGTCACTTTGGTCAAAGCTTCATGAAGCTTCAACAAGCTTCATGACAAAAGAAACCATTTTGTTTTCTATTATCTATTTCTCAAAAAAGAAAAGATAAATAATTAAGTGAAAATATGAAACCCTAACCATTCACTAAACATAAGTTTAATTCTTTACACTTAACCAAATGAGCAAGTATCATCAAACATGATACATCCATGTGCACAAAAGTATATCACATATACAACTTGCACATCAAGTGAGAAAATCCATTTAAAGTGAACCAATACTAGTTAATGCAAAGTAATATATCAAATATATAATTATACATTAAATCATTAAATCAACATTTGATTCAATGATCCGGTCATGTCGCACATAACCGACTAGTATCCAATGTATCGATTTATCAAATCAATGATTCGATAACTAGATCATATCGCATACAACCAATCGAAACATTCATCGCGAGAATGAAATGCGGTATCACATACTCGCATTATTCTCGGTCCCGCACATATCTCATATGCGCTCCTATTTCGTTTCGCTTGAGCCAGGAAACCTCTGTGTAGGACTCTAAAGACTCGTCAATACGCCGGTAGCAGATGATGATCATATCAAGCACCCACAAGCCGCAAGCGGTCTGCTAAACGTAACGGCCATACGGGTATTGAGCGATCAGAAGATCGACGAGCTAGCCCGCTCACACTCCTGTGAATCCAACCAGTAACACTTACCGTACAGTCCGGTCTGTTCGTCTGATATGTCGCATATCAAGTCTAGAGGTGGTAAACGTTAGACCCTAATAACCGATAAGTCATGCCGATGTGAGGCTCATAACGGGTCGAGAAAGTACTGGTAACACTTACCAGCAAATCTCTGATCAGCCCTGGCCAGGGACTTCCCTGTTACAGCCAATCGAGCACAGCGCAACATCAACCCCCAATACCGGGAGAGACGAAACCCCTCCTATCGCTCATCGCCTCCATGTGACTCGGGACTGTACCTAAAGACCACCGTTTTGCACGCCCTCATGGACGTGGTAAGGTGGAGATCAAAGCACAGTGGGAATCACACAAGACTCTATGACGATCTCGGGTCTACAGACTAACCAGTACAAGTGTCACCTGAGAACTGCCATCTGACGTGAGGTATAATACCATCTGGGAGTTCTCGGCGAGTCCGTCCAGTGTACCCAGTCTCCACTGAGCACCCGTACACCATCTCTGATGTCAAACACCAATGGATATGGGATCATCCATCGCCCATCTCATGGGTCGAGAAGCATATACGCTAGTCTACACTGGTATATCGATGCCCCGTCTCGATACACCCACGACTAGGGACCTTGAAGGATGTACCTATGGACTACCATGTCCCCACTAGTATGATCTGCATCATAGTCCAGGTAGTCAAGTACACATCCTAAGGGCTTTATCAACATGTAACTATAAGACAGTTTAAAGAGACTAGTATACATGTTAAGATAAAGAGTAACCAGATAGCATACTATCATATCGAGCAAGAAACTCATCTCTATATATGTCCAAGCATCCAATATAATATACATCATCTGTACAATACTGGCCTCTAGGGCATACATACAACTAACACAATCAAAGCATCAAATCTATTGAGGCACAAATTGCACAACTAACTGCTGTGTTGAGCGAGAGAGAAAAGGGAAAGCTTCCATCTCAACCATTGCCAAATCCTGGTCACACACACAACTCAAATGTCGCATATGAATATCAAAATCATAATGTAAATGTGGTGACCACGTTGAGACCTGGAAGAGTGTTGCAAAATAACATGGTTATTAGTGATGACACCCCCGCCGGTGGTTCTTCTTCTTCTTCTCCATCCTCTTCTTCTTCACCTTCATCTTCTTCGCTAGAGCCTATTCTTCATTCTTCAAAAGGCTCTTCTTCTTCTAATCCGAACGGACCCACTTCTCACTTCACGAACACACCCACACTGGGATCCGTTCCAACTCCACATTCTACTCCACAGACATTGGACTCAACAGATTTTCAAAATGCTCCATTTCCAAATAGGTTGAGTCCCAATAAACCAACTCCACAAATGGAGAAGATTTTGGAGTTATTTAAACAGGTTAGCATAAATATACCTCTCTTGGATGCAATCCTACAAATCCCTTAGTACGCGAAAATCTTAAAGGGCTTATGCTCCTCGAAGAGAAAGTCTCAAATACCCAAGAAAGTGCTAGTGGCTAGTGCAGTGAGCAATGCTATTAATCAACCTCAACTCTTACCCCAAAAACGAAAGGACCCTGGCTGTCCTCCAATTTCAATAACAATTGGGGATAAGAACATCAATTGAGCACTTTTAGATCTTGGGTCTAGTGTTAACCTGCTTCCCTACTCCGTGTACGAGCAATTAGGGGTTGGAGAGTTGAAACCCACTCGTTGTACTCTCCAAATGGCTGATCGATCAATCACCCATCCTTAGGGTGAGTTAGAGGATGTGTTGATCAAAGTAGGGGATTTCATATTCCCCGTTGATTTTATTGTTATGGACACACAACCTGTTGCTAACCCACGGAACCAAATTCCGGTGATCCTCGGTCGACCATTTTTGGCCACTTCCAATGCCGTAATAAATTGTCGCAATAGCTCCATGACTCTATCCTTCGGTAAGATGTCTAGTGAGTTTAATATTTACAAGATAGGATGTTTGCCCCCCTCCCCCGTGCCTAAAACTAGTACACGAGAAGTTTGCTCTATTCATGAAATCACGCAGGAGGATTACGAGCTTGAAAGATTTCTGTTTGATGACAACAGTTTTGACGCCACTAGTGCGTCCCTCCTTGAATCTACCACAGTTGACATAACCGATATTGATTATGAATGTTTCACATTTTCGGATGATTTTGACGACTCACCGCCTGAATATGAGTCCTTTGAATTTTTGGATGAGTTAGTTGAACCAACCGATTCGGTTGTTTGCAGTGATTTCGAATCAGTGTTGGAGTCCTTTGAGTTCGAGGTAGATTCCCCAATTTTACCTTTGATTGTTTCGCCTCCGAAACTCGAACTAAAGCCCTTGCCGTCTCACCTTAAATATGCTTACCTAGGTGAGAATGAGACCTTTCCCGTTATCATATCAGCCTCTCTAGCCCTCGAGCAAGAGAAAGCCCTTTTAATGGTCTTACAAGATAAGCGGCAAGCTTTCGGCTGGACTATGGCGGACATCGAGGAGATTAGTTCCCTCATAATTGAATATCATATGCATATGATGGATGATGCCAAGTCGATAAAGGATCCACAGAAACATCTTGGGGATAGTGTGGATAGTCAATCTCCTCCTTTAGAAGTTGAACCACCCCCTTTTCTTTCAATAAGCTACGGGAATTCCAATATTCCACTGATTGCTGATCATTCACATTCTCGTTTTGATTCATCATCACCTCCTATCTATTCACTTCCACACTTTCCATACCACCACTTCTATCTTCCCCAATTCTTTTTGGATCGGTACAACTTGTTCTTCTACCAACCGATACTCTATACAGATAAATGTTTCAACTGGTTGGTGTTGACGTTTGGTCTTTACAAAGTTTGGCAATGACGTTTAACATTGTTTCAATGAAGTTTGGGGGGGGCTTTCTGTATATATAATTTTTTTTTTCTTTTAACAATAAATTTTTTTTTATAAATAAATAAACAGGGAAGTGCCGACATTCTCAACTCTCTTGGTGTAGCATGACAGTGAGGTCACTGTCAAGTTTAAGTTTGGGGGTATGCTCGGTAAGGTTTCTTCCTTCGCATTCATATGCACATTTTTTTTTCATTTGCATACTTATTTTAAAACCCACAAAAAATTGAAAAATTTCAAAAAAAATTTATAAAAATTAATGTATTCAATTTTGGCCATAATTGACTTGAGTTTGACAAATAAGTTAACTAGCTATGAACAACTAGATCTTAGACTTGGTAAATTAAAAATCCTAAAAATAACCTTTCTTAAAATTTAACTGTAGAAAGTATATGTCTTTGTAGTTTATTTAGAAATAGGCAAATTTCGAGTTGATTTCTTGGGCTAAGTTAAAACAAAGCAAAAGTATTGATATTTTTATTAGAGTATAAGTTTGAAAAATAATTCCTAGCTTAAGTCTAAATTTTGAAAATATATATCCTATAAATTGCACAAACACGCACCTTGAAACTTAGAATAGTAGGAGAGACCTTGAAATGCTCTTGTCTTAAGTCCTTAATACGAAGAAAAATAAAATAAAAAATAAAAGTGTGAATAAAGAGATAATAAAAAAAATGAACACTGGTTTTTGTGATTACTTAAGGCTGAATAAATAGAAAAAATATTTAGCGAGGGTGCTTCATCGCCTAGTGCCTTAGACCAACTGGTTTGGGAGTCACTGCTAAAGCCTTAGGTGTTACAAGACTAGGAATTGCGCTTTATTGTGCATACACATTTTGTAATCGGTTGTTGGTACCTCAAGAAGTATTAACGATCGCATGAAGGATGTGTGAGCGAAATTCATCTAAAAATTCACCTATTAAGAAGTGCTTTGGACGACGGACAAGAGTATGATAGCTTGATTTGAATTTCCAAGTGTAGGGGTGATATATACACACACGTAGGGGTATGTGATTGGGGTTTAGATAAGAGATGGGAATGAAGAATAAGACTTATATCTTTAATAGAGATGATAAAAATTCCTAAGTTGAGATGGAACCCTAGAAGGAAAACTTAAGAGATGCCAAAAGCTAAGTAAATTCACAAGAACATATATAATCTTAAGTTAAATGATAAGGAAGCGTGAAGAATATGGGTGGATAATTTACGAGTCGAAGATAATAGAGTTCTTGTTAGAAAACCTAATTGGAGAATAAAAGTCAATGGGCCTAATTGATAGGATTTTATGGGTAGTATCCGCTGAAAACCCTCAGGAGACAACACTCCTCCTACTAGGGACACCTAGAGGTTTAACGGCTTGTTGCACGAGCTCAGTGCAATCGCGATTCCCTGCGAATGTGAGGATAGGATTTTGTTGAGAATAAAACTAGGTTTGCTCGAGGACAAGCAAAAGATAAGTTTGGGGGTATTGTTCATACCATAATTTTGCATTATTATATTCCCCATTCTTATTCATTTTACAAATAAACAGGTTCTTTTGACCCATGTCTGCTATATAGTTGTAGGTTACAGATTCTCGGGACAAAAAACAGTGAAAAAGACAAAAGACGATGCAAAAGTGAGACTACGACCGATAAATGGTGGAATCTTGATTGTGCCCACATCTTGAGGAACATTGAAGATCAATTAACAAGTTCATAAAGAACAAAGGCAATGCAAGGTTCAAGACTTCGTCACGAAGCAACGGTAAAAGTCCACTACATTATTCACTGGAGAGATCTGGAAGGAATCTAGAAGCCAATCTGAGGAAACAACTGAAGAAAATAGAAGTAAAATTGCAACAGATCAAGCCCATAAAATTACAGACAGCAAGCTCTCCATACGGTCGCGGTTCCGCGGCCGTCTAATACCCGTGTCGGTGGAAAACGTGTCGGTGCGCTGGCGGGCGTTGACTAGGTCTTTTTCTTAGGGGGTATTTTTGTAAAAGCAGATATGACGCGATTGTAACGTAGGGTTTCTATGAATCTATAAATAGAACCCTAAAAACCTTTTTTGAGGTCATGCATCTTTTCATTTCATAAATTCAGATCTGTAATTCCTGTGTTGATGTTTGGAGAGAGCCATCAATAAAATTAGTAAGTTTTCTAATTCATTGCCTTAGTTTACTTTTAATTATTTGCCCTAGTTAAATAGTTAGAATGTTTTTCAATTCCCTAATGAGCGAGTAGTCTCCTCGCTTGTTAGGGTTAGCTTTAGGGAAAGGCTTGAGAGATGAAATCTCTCACCCCTTTCTTGCCCCATCACACATAATAATTAGAACTCCATGCATACATACACACACCGTTCCCTGCGGCACCTTACCCCTCGAGGTAACGGTGATACCGTAGTATAAATGACTGGTTGTGTATGTTTTCCATGGAGGTTAGGGTAATAATTGAGAAAGGAAGGACAATAACCTAGAGGAAGAAACACCGTTTCTTCCCGATGGTATTAATCCCCTTTATTAATTATTACCTAACACCTAATAGATCTAAAATAGGGCATTGAAAGCGGTGAGGAAACATTCAATTTCCTAACTTACCCTAAACCTAACCCTAGCAAGATTCTAGTTTTAATATAAATTTAGGTTTTAGAGATAATCTATTCATAACGTTTGGAATTAACTCGTTTGAGCAAATTAGAAAAGACACAACATCCCTGTGGACCGACCCGTACTCACCGGCTAGCTACCAAGCGACGCCGTTCTTGATTGCGGTTAACATATATTTTTGATCTAAAAATCTCATTTAATCACCGCACCCCCGATGCCGTCGACGAAGTGCACTAAGGCGGAACACCGCTGCCGCGAGCACCCGAACGGATGCTTTTGGCGACGGGGTTCTCCTACAGTCACTTGGTCGGGGCTATGGGGCGTGGTTATCTATTAAGTTTACCCGGCGAGTATCCGCGTACGCTACATGATTGCGACGGACTTTTGATCGCATCAAAATCCCGTGGCAACCGATCATCTGAGACTGAAGTGCTAGATTTATAACATTCAAATTAGTTATCTCATAACTACTTGTGGATTCCAAATATTGTATCACATTCCAGAAAAATAGACAGTGTTAAACTTTCCGATCGAATAAACAAACACCTAAGATTTCCCAAATAGCTCAACACTTGAGCGGAGTTCAAAAAGTATCCATCACATGCCACAGTACCAATGGTCCAGCCGTAGAAGGGTCAAGCCAACGCCTCACATATGGAAACGCTGTACTGCCCCAAACCCTAAGGTTCAGAGACGGTTCAGACGGTCACATAATCGACTTAAGGTTTGTTGTCTTCTAGAGGGTCCATCGCGTTAGTTGCACGATTTTCTAAAAGTTTCAAACTCGAGAAAAAATCCAACTTTTGAAAATTTTCCGACAGGCGAAAAAGTGAGTTATTGTTATCCGTTCGAACTTTTTAACACGTTCTAAAATTATCCGGAAAAACTTAAACGAAGTTAAATTATCCGATCGAATCAACGAGTCCCCAATACAACCCAGAAAACTCAACACTTGAGTATAATTAAAAATTCCCAGAAGAATCAGGAAGTACCTACGGATATTACTGTGTCAAAAACAAACCCTGTTGCTACAGTTTGGCGGCGGAACCGCCGCGCAAGCCATAGTACGGCCGCGGTTCCGCGGCGCATTAATGGAATTGGAGGCACGTGTTGCACAGTAATTCTTGTATTTCCCTGCTGATTTTTTTGAGTATTTTTAATATGAAAAAAATTAACATTTTTGAAAAATTTCCAGAAACTAGGTTTTACGGGTATTCGGAGTTCGATCGGACTTTAAACTTCATTTAGACTTCGGCTAAAGCTCTAGCTTGGCTTTGATACCACTGCAGGGTTACCAGGCACTCTCACAAGGGTCTATAAGGCATCAACCATGCCCGATTTAAAATTTAGACGTGCCGAACAACCCTAACAAAGATCTTTAAACTAGAGATTAGGCGAAACAAAGCATGTTAAACACTTTAACATCTAAGAGTTAGGGATTACAACCTTTGTAGTCCGGTCCTTCACTTCTAAAGCTCCGTGTTGAGGTCCTTTCGCTGCGATCATTGAGTACCTGGACTGTAGAGAGGCTCCACGAAGAGAAAGATGCAACCTTACTTCCGATCTTCGATAACAAAGATGATCTACCTTGAAGTTTTTTTAACACAAGCTCTCACTCACTAATGAAGTGAACACCCTGATCTAAATGGCTAGGATAGCTTAGGATTATGAAGTAGGATTTTAGCTCTCATTTGTTTTCTTTTACTCACTCAAAATAATCACTAAGCAAAAAGCTAGAAAGCTTTCAAGGAAGAAGAAGAAGAATCAATTTACTTTGTGATGAATAATGAATTGTGGTGAGGTTAGAATTGCAACCATGGGTTAAGTATGATAACTTAACCCATGTAGAGACTTAACCATGGTCATTGGTTGGGTTAATAAATATCATAACAAATATCTTTACAAATATCTTTAGCAAGAAACAAAAGAAAAACCTTCTAGAAGCTTCAAGAAAATATTAAACCAAATCAAACCTTAATCATGTTTAATCTCCACTAATCATGTTGGATTAATAACCCTAACATGTTACAATATTATATATCACATATACAATATTTATTGTAACAAAATAAAATAATACAATTAACATATATCGCATATATATCAATGTATTACCCGAGTGAGAAAAAGAATCTTTTAGTGAGCTTATATTAGTTAATGTAATTTAATATATCAAATATATAATTATATATTAAATTATCGAATCAACACTTTATCCGATAATCCGGCTATTTCACAAATAACCGACTAATATTATCTGTATCAGCTCATCGAATCAACACTTGATCCGATGACCCGGCTATATCACATATACCCGGCCGATATCTCAGATCGCGAGAATCTAATACGGTATCACATACACGTATTGTTCTCGGTCCCGCACATATCACATATGTACTCCTACTCCGTTTTGCCTGAGCCAAGAAACCTCTGTGTAGGACTCTAAAGAATCGTCAATACGCCGGCAGTAGGTGATGAACATATCAAACACCCACAAGATGCAAGCGGTCAGCTAAACGTAACAGCCACCCAGGTATTGAGCGATTAGAAGATCAATAAGCAAGCCTGTACTTTCTCCCGTGAATCCAATCAGTAACACTCCCGTACAGTTCGGTCTCTTCGTCTGATATGTCGCATATCTCGCCTAGGGGTGGTAAACGTCAGACCCCAGTAGCTTGATAAGTCGTGTCCATATGAGGTCTATAACAGTTCGAGAAACTACTGATAACACTTACCAGTAAATCTCAGCAACCCTGGCCAGGGATTTCCAGTTATAGCCAATCGAACACAGCGCAACATCAACTCCCTATACCGGGAGAGACGAATCCCCTCCTATCATTCATTGCCTCCATGTGATTCGGGACTGTACCCAAAAGCCACCTTTTTGCATGCCCTCTTGGATGTGGTATGATGGAAATCAAAGCACAATGGGAATCACACAAGACTCTATGACGATCTTGGGTCTACAGACTAACCTGTACCAGTGTCACCAGAGAACTGCCATTTGACGTAAGGTATAATACCATCTGGGAGTTCTCGGTGAGTCCGTCCAGTGTACCCAGTCTCTACTGAGCACCCGTATACCATCCTTGATGTCAAACACCGATGGATATGGGATCATCCATCGCCCATCATATGGGTCAAGATGCGTATACGCTAGTCTACTCTGGTGTATCGATGTCCTGTCTCGATACACCCTCGACTAGGAACAGTTATAGGATGTACTCGTCGACTACCGTGGCCCCACTAGTATGATCTCATCATAGTCCCAGTAGTCGAGTACAATCCTAAGGGCTTTATCAACATGTAATATAGAGACAATCAGAGTACATGTTAAGATAAAGAGCAACCAGATAGCGTACTATCATGTCGAGTAAGAAAGTCCTCCCTATATATGTCCAAGCATCCACTACAATATACATCGTATGTACAGTAATGGCCTCTAGGGCATACATATAGCTAACATTTACCCCTAGCGTCCTATGACCTTGACGGAGGCCAAACTACCCATAGTCCGCTAGTCAAGTTCAACCCGTCATTTTCTGATTGAATTAAACCCACCCGCACGACCCTTGACGGAGGCCAAACTACACCGTACGAATACCCTAATCCAATCGCATCGTATGCTAGCAGATAAGCACTAGTTAGCTACCGTACACTACGCCTTGACGGAGGCCAAACTACCGCAGCACGAATACTAAGTAGTGCATATCTGAAATGACGGAGGGCTACGCAGGTTTTTAAGAAAACCATGAGCGTAATGAACTTGATATCGTTGTAGAATCGAGTGATTTTAAATGGAATATTTTTGAGGCCTTTTCTTGTTTTGCTAAAGAGGTCACTCTCGGTGAAGGGATCTTTGGCTCTTTCCTCATCGAATAAGGTGCAGGATATTTCACAAATACCAATATGCAAAACAAAAACTATAGAGACAATCAAAAAGACAAACCGAGTTTGTAGCATCTGCTAGTTTCGCTAAAGAGGTCACTCTCGGTGAAGAGATCTCGGCTCTTTCCTTATCGAATAAGGTGCTGGATGTTCTACAAGGAACACCGCTATGCAAAGCAAGAACTAGAGCTACCAGTTTTTAAACAAGTTTTTACAACATCTTTAGGTTTCTTTTATTTCATTAATCTCATTAATGAAGTCCCATTTTAATTATGCTTCACAAGCATCACATTTGAAACGAAATCTGCAATATAACATATATCTCATATATATAATATAAACATTCGTCTCAGGCAGTAATATGATCTCATCACAGCACATTGCAGCAGAAGAACATATATGAAATATTAGATATACTAGGAGGTCCGTGTTTTAATACGAGCCTGTATAAAACACGGATTCCACGGTCGCGATGAATAGCCAAACCCATATCCCTAGACCCCTACGAGAGCAGCAAGCAACAATGCCAATTCTAGGGTTAGGAGACCCGGTCTCGACGCCTCGAGATGGTCTCCCACTGGACCCTAGAACCCGGTTACTTATGCTTCCCGCCTTGGGTCTACCTAATGCGGAAAAGTAAATAATATACAATGGTGACATCATCCTCAGCCCGGAAGTGCCCCAATAAAAGAATATTACATACAAATGAATTTTACATGAATGAAAAAGAAAAACTCTCATCTCACATAAAACCCCCGGCTATTCAAACACGACGATCCAATATAACATATCACAGCAACACATAATATCTCATATCATCAACGTAAGTAAATATGCGTATCCCAATTGTCGTTGATGTATAGCAACGAAACCGACGAAACACCACATATTACACTTACGGTCGCAGAAAAAAATGTAAAACTACAACAGTTGGAATCCGCAACCTCCTTAGACATCGCATGCCTCACCAAATGAATTCCTTAGACATCGCATGCCTAACAATTATAAACCCCGCATTTTAGTCTCATTATCGAAAACACTTTTCAATATCAAGTCCGGCAATTCAACAAGATTTCCTTCATCCTGATCGAATGCTCGTCGCAAACTTTAGTAGACGGCCGCACCCCCGATGCCGTCGACGAAGTGCACTAAGGCGGAACACCGCTGTCGCGAGCACCCGAACGGATGCTTTTGGAGATGGGGTTCTCCTACAGTCACTTGGTCGGGCTTTGGGGCGTGGCTGTCTATTAAGTTTACCCGGCGAGTATCCGCGTACGCTACGTGATTGCGACGGACTTTTGATCACATCAAAATCCCGTGGCAACCGATCATTTGAGACTGAACTGCTAGATTTATAACATTCAAATTAGTTATCTCATAACTACTTGTGCATTCCAAATATTGTATCACATTCCGGATAAATAGATAATGTTAAACTTTCCGATCGAATAAACAAACACCCAAGATTTCCCAAATAGCTCAACACTTGAGCGGAGTTCAAAAAATATCCATCACATGCCACAGTACCAATGGTCCAGCCGTAGAATGGTCAAGCCAACGCCTCACATGTGGCAACGCCGTACTGCCCCAAACCCTAAGGTTCAGAGGCGATTCAGACGGTCACATAATCGAGTTAAGGTTTGTGTTCTTCTAGAGGGTCCACCACGTTACTTGCACGATTTTCCGAAAGTTTCAAACTCGAGAAAAAATCCAACTTTTGAAAATTTTCCGACAGGGGAAAAAGTGAGTTATTGATATCCGTTCAAACTTTTTAACACGTTCTAAAATTATCCGGAAAAAACTTAAACGAAGTTAAACTTTTCGATCGAATCAATGAGTTCCCAATACAACCCAGAAAACTCAACACTTGAGTATAAATTAAAAATTCCCAGAAGTATCAGGAAGTACCTACGGATGTTACTGTGCAAAACTCAAACCATAATGCTACTGTTTGGCCGCGGAACCACCGCGCAAGCCATGGTACGGCCGCGGTTCTGTGGCGCTTTAATTGTATTGGAGTCTCGTTTTTCACAGTAATTCCTAAAATACCCTGCTGATTTTTTTGAGTAATTTTAATATGAAAAAATCAACATTTTTGAAAAATTTCCAGAAACTAGGATTTTACGGGTATTTGGAGTTCGATCGGACTTTAAACTTCGTCTAGACTTCGCCTAAAGCTCTAGCTTGGCTTTGATACCACTATAGGGTTACTAGGCACTCTCACAAGGGTCTACAAGGTATCAACCATGCCCGATTTAAAATTTAGACGTGCCGAACAACCCTAACCAAGATCTTTAAACTAGAGATTAGGAGAAACAAAGCATGTTAAACACTTTAACATCTAAGAGTTTGGGATTACAACCTTTGTAGTCTGGTCCTTCACTTCTAAAGCTCTGTGTTGAGGTCCCTTCGCTGCGATCATCGAGTATCCGGACTCTCGAAAAGCTCCACGAAGAGAAAGATGCAAGCTTGCTTCCGATCTTCGATAACTAAGACGATCTACCTTGAAGTTTCTTTAACACAAGCTCTCACTCACTAAATGAAGTGAACACCCTAATCAAAATGGCAAGGATAGATTAGGATGATGAAGTAGAATTTTAGTTCTCATTTATTATCAAATTCTCACTCTAATTCATCACAAAATGAAAACCTAGAAAGCTTTTTCAAAGCTCAAGGAAGAAGAAGAAGAATGGAAACCTTTTGTGATGAATAATGAAAGTAGTGTGAGGTTAGAAATGCAACCATGGTTCAAGTGAGAAGACTTAACCATTGCAGAGAATGAATCATAGTTAAGGGTTTGGGTTTGGTTAAGGAAATATCTACACAAAATATCTTTACAAGAAAACAAAAGTAAAGCTTCTAGAAGCTACTAGAAGGCTTAACCCTAATCCAAACCCTAACCATGTTTAAACTCCACAAAACATGTTGCATTTGTAACCTTAACTTGTTACAATATTATATATCACATATATAATATTTATTATAACAATATAAAATAATACAATTAACATATATCGCATATATATCAATATATTACCCGAGTGAGAAAATGAATCTTTTAGTGAGTTTATATTAGTTAATGTAATTTAAAATATCAAATATATAATTATACATTAAATTATCGAATCAACACTTTATCCGATAATCCGGCTATTTCACAAATAACCGACTAATATAATCTGAATCTGTTCATCGAATCAACACTTGATCCGATGACCCGGCTATATCACATATACCCGGCCGATATCTCATATCGTGAGAATCTAATATGGTATCACATGCACGTATTGTTCTCGGTCCCGCACATATCATATATGTGCTCCTACTCCGTTTTGCCTGAGCCAGGAAATCTCTGTGTAGAACTCTAAAGAATCGTCAATACGCTGGCAGTAGGTGATGATCATATCAAACACCCACATGCTGTAAGCGGTCAGCTAAATGTAATAGCCACCTAGGTATTGAGCGATCAGAAGATCAACAAGCAAGCCTGTACATTCTCCCATGAATCCAATCAGTAACACTCCCATACAGTCCGGTCTCTTCGTCTGATATATCGCATATCTTGCCTAGGGGTGGTAAACGTCAGACCCCAGTAGCTTGATAAGTCATGTCGATATGAGGTCTATAACAGTTCGAGAAACTACTGATAACATTTACCAGTAAATCTCAGCAACCCTGGCCAGGGATTTCTAGTTATAGCCAATCGAACACAGCGCAACATTAACTCCCTATACCGGGAGAGACGAAACCCCTCCTATCGCTCATTGCCTCCATGTGATTCGGGACTGTACCCAAAAGCCACCTTTTTGCACGTCCGCTTGGACGTGGTATGATGGAAATCAAAGCACAGTGGGAATCACACAAGACTCTATGACGATCTCGGATCTACAGACTAACCTTTACCAGTGTCACCAGAGAACTGCCATCTGACGTGGTGTATGATACCATCTAGGAGTTCTCAGTGAGTCCGTCCAGTGTACCCAGTCTCTACTGAGCACCCGTACACCATCCATGATCTTAAACACCGATGGATATGGGATCATCCATCGCCCATCATTTGGGTCAAGATGCGTATACGCTAGTCTACTCTGGTGTATCGATGCCCTGTCTCAATACACTCTCGACTAGGAACAGTTATATGATGTACTCGTCGACTACCGTGGCCCCACTAGTATGATCTCATCATAGTCCCAGTAGTCGAGTACATATCCTAAGGGCTTTATCAACATGTAACATAGAGACAATCAGAGTACATGTTAAGATAAAGAGCAACCAGATAGCGTACTATCATGTAGAGCAAGAAAGTCCTCCCTATATATGTCCAAGCATCCACTACAATATACATCGTATGTACAGTAATGGCCTCTAGGGCATACATATAATTAACAAGATTAAAAGATTCAACGTTTCCCTGAGAACGACCCGTACTCATCTCGGTCTAGCTACACGCGACACTGTTCTGATTGCGGTTAACTACATACTACTACATAAATCTAGACAAATCAAATGGCGCCGTTGCCGGAGATATGTGCGTAATTTTTTATTCTTACTATTTGTGTTGAATTCTTATTCGATCATTATCATAAACAAAACAAAACTGCAAATTGTATATTTAACGATTATTGTGTGAATTTTGCAAGGGGATCTGGAGTCGGAGACTTGAGGAAACAGAAAGCCAGAGACATTCATCAAGATCCAGAGGAGTACAGGAAGCCACATAGCAAAAATCATCAAAAGATTCCTTCAAAGCACGGCGGAAGCGCGGAAGAAAGGCTATTTTAGCGGCGGATCCGCGGCTTAAGTGAGGAATTAGGGTTCCAAACTTCTCTGGTGAAATTTTCAACTCATTCTCTCTCCTCTGAAATCCAATAAAATATCTTTTCTGCAGGATTCTTTGCAAAATATCGCCGCTCAAAAATCTTTTTGCAAAGTTTTGTTATTGGTTTGTTATTTCATATTTTAATACGGATTTTAAGGGGCAAGACCAAAATTCAGATTAGGTGTAGATTTCATCACCCTTCCTAAGCCCCACAAATCACAACACGAGCATCCGCATCAACCCTACATTAATTTAAAAAATATCTAGACAAGACTTTAAGGACTGTCGCGCTCAATAAGGACAGAGGAAGGTCGTGGGTAATCTATCACTTATCCGCATTACTTTTGTGGTGTCTAGGCAAGTGTGCCGAAGGCAAGTGGTTACTTAATTAGGTCCGCTATTTTCGGTGATTCATATAGCGGATACCTTCCACTTACCTGGCACTTACCTGGCCACAAAAGTAGTAAAGAGGTGGTAGAGGATTGATCCTGCGGCTTGTCCTTTGGAAGTCTAGGAGCGGTCTAGATACTTGACCTAGGTAACCTTAGTTCTAGGGCTGTTTGTGTATTTTTGTGATTTGTTTTAAAGTCCCACTTTTTTTCAAAAAAAAAAAAACAAACCAATTTTAAATCACACACACGCTGCCACTTGTGCTAGACCCGCTTAGTGCATGCTCGGCTGGACACGGGATTCTAGTGCCCGTCTTGTCCGCGTTCCTGCTATCGACTCCGATGTCGGTACTTCTTCATTTTCTTTTTCCCTACCACCCACCACATCGACCGAGATGGACGGTACTCCATCAAATTATAATACCACTCTGCGACCGCCCGTAGGTGAGCAGAATCAACCGCGCATTTCTCTCCAAGAGAGATGCTATCATATCCGTGGTCCACTTCCTACTTGTCTATCCATTCCACCAGCCAACGGGGATAATTTTGAAATTAAACCCCACTACATCAACCTGTTGCCCAAATTTCACGGGCTCGAGTCTGAAGACGCGTACGTTTTCATCACTAAATTCGAAAACGTATGCGCAATGATGGGTACGTCACAACTGTCTGTGGATGCTATGCGCTTGCGTCTTCTCCCATTCACTTTATGCGACTTGGCAGAAAAGTGGCTTTATAATACTGCCGCGCACTTTATCACTAATTGGGATGAATTTGTAATAGCATTTCTTAAGAAGTTTTACCCAAACCATAAGACCGCCCATGTTAGGAGCGAGATCAACCAGTTGAGCCAGCTTCCCAATGAACCATTTTGGAAGTGCTTTGAACGTTTCAAGGATCTGCTTATCCAATGTCCTCATCATGGAATACAAAGATAGGATTTGTGCCGAATTATATATGAGGGTATTAATCCAGTGACAAAGCAGATGCTTGAAACAAATTGTCAATGCAATTTCATGTCTAAAGATGATGGTGAAGCTTGGAAATATCTGGAAGACCTCGCTGAAAACACTTTGCAGTGGGAAAGCGTAAGACCACCTTCATCTAGGGGAGGTATTCATCAGCTCGATATTTCCATCGCAGTAAAAGCCGAAATGGCAGCGATGCAGAAGAAACTCGACGCTATAGAGAACAAATTCTCATTAGTCTCCCTAAATCAGGTAACGCTTCCCAAGACAGTGTGTGGTTGCTGTTCAGATCCTTCACACTTGACGGAAGAATGTCTTATGAATGCACCGTTTCAAGGTCACGAGCAAACTATTGCTGCTTTTCAGCAGCGACCTAGAAACGATCCTTATTCTTCCACGTATAATCAAGAATGGAGGAATCATCTTAACTTTGCTTGAAACCAAAACCAACCCAAAATCAAAACCAGTTCCAAAGCAATTATCAAAAACCTCCTCCACAGCAACAGCAACCACAACCACAAAGTCAGCACCCCTTTCAATCACAAAATTTTCAAAATCCGGCCAACACTTCTGCACCGCAATTGGCCGGTACTGATAACTTTTCACTCGCATAAAATTTGGATTTGTTTATGAAACATACCATTCAAATGTCGGCTGATATGAAGTCTTCTATTGATATCATAAAGAAAGACTCCACCTCCCACTGTGAAAGTATTAAATCAATAGAAAACCAAATTGCACAGTTGAACGCCGCAATGAGTGCGAGAGAGAAAGGGAAACTCCCATCTCAACCCCTACCGAATCCTGTCCGCTCACAAAATCATAACGTGAGTGTCGTGATTACGTTGAGATGGGGAAAAGCGCTGAATAACCGAGTGTGTGAACAAGTTGATAACGTTAGTGATACCAATGAAACCCCATCTTCTACTTTTTCCCCTAATTCGTCTAATCTCCCACCTTCTTCCGAGCCTATTCTCCGTTTTTCCCAAGGCTCGAACCCTCTGCCCACTTCCACAAATCTATCTAAAACGATTCCCACTCCAATTCTGGGATCCATTCCATCCCTACAATCCTCTCCAATTTTGGACCCAAACCTTATTGATAAAGCACCATCCAAACAGGTTAAGGGGCAACAGACCAAGTCCACAAAAGGAGAAGATTGTGGAAATTTTTAAGCAAGTTAACATAAACACTCCTTTCCTAGATACTATTCAACAAGTTCCGTCTTATGCGAAAATCCTAAAGGACTTGTGCACTAGGAAGAGAAAAGTTCAAGTACCTAAAAAAGTTTTCCTTGCGAGTAATGTGAGCACTGCTTTTACACAACAACTACCCAAGAAACGAAAGGACCCCGGAAGTCCTATAATTTCTATTTCTATTGGGGGTAAAAATATCAATCGTGCTCTAATCGATTTAGGTCCTAGTGTTAACTTGCTTCCGTATTCTGTTTATGAGCAATTAGGGATCGGAGAGTTAAAACCGGCGCATTGCGCTCTTCAGATGGCCGATCGATCTATCATCCAACCTAGGGGTGAGCTAGAGGATATGTTAATCAAAGTCGGGGAATTTATATTTCCTGTGGACTTTATCGTTATAGATACACAACCTGTAGCGAACCCACGAAACCAAATTCCAGTGATTTTAGGTCGACCTTTTCTTGCGACTTCCAACGCTGTAATCAATTGCCGTAACGGCTCTATGAACCTATCCTTTGAGAAGATTTCAATTGAGCTTAACATTTACAAGTTGGGAAGTAAACCCTCCGAACCTTATGCTCATGTGTGTTTAGTCGAAACAATAGATTCCGACAGCAGTGAAATTGAAGAGCTTCACGATATTGATCTCGACTCCGCTATTACGTTGTTGTCCGGGTCAACATCTAACACTGATTATGAGCCTTTCATGGAGTCTGACGATCACTCCGTTTTTTCTGATGAGATTATTCTTCGGGGTATCGATGAAAGCTTTGAAGAAATTTTTGCTGAAGAACTCGCATTCTTAGAAAATATGGGTGTTGTGATGAATCAACCTCAACACAAGGAAGTTGAACCATCACCACTTCTTCTTATCGATAACAAGAATGCGTGTAATCCATCATCATTGTTTCCTCTTTACAAACCGAGATGTAAACTTTTTCCATTACACCTCTTATCTCCTCCCCACTTCTTCACGTCAATAGGCGACATGTTCTTCCACCAACTTTGGTGCTTCATCGATAAAATTTTTGAATGGTTGGTATTGACTTTTGGTCTTTGTAAGGCTTTACTTTGACCAATAACTTTAACCCCTCCCAATAATTTTAAATGCTTAATACGATTTTACTCAAATTTGGGGGGGGGGATATTTTGGCTCTTGAAATAAATTTTTTATAAGATTGTGAGCTAAAAAATAAGTTTGGGGGAGGATTTCACTTTTATTATTTCTTGTCCCCCTTTTCCTCTCAAGTCTACAGGTTTTTGAGCTTAACGGATGACATCAGTGAGGACACTGCTGTAAACAGTTTTGGGGGAGGTTTGTGCTTATTTATGCGTTACTTTGCATATTACTTTGCATAAGCACAAAATTTTTTTTGATAATAAAAGTTTGAAAGTGAAAATTTACATATGAAAGATAGGAATAGTTTGAGAAAAACAAGAAAGTTAGAGGTTTTCTTAAACAAAACTAGTAATAAGTAGTTATGAGCTGTTGTCCCAAGGGTTAGTAAGATGAAGGAAATTACTTATCTGAGGATAAAATAAGTCTGAAAAATAGTCCCTATTCTTGAAGCCAAACATTTGAACGTTGATACCCTACTGTACACACTTACACACATCTTAAAACTTGGGATAGTAGAGGATACCTTGAAATGCTCTTGTCTAAAAGCCTTAGTATGAAGGAAAATAAAATAAAATATATGTGGTGAAGAAAAAGAAAATGAACACTGGTTTTGCAATTGCCAAGGCAGCATAAAAAAATATAGCGAGGGTGCTTTATCACCTAGTGCCTTAGACCAACTGGTTTGTGAGTCACTGCTAAGCCTTAGGTGTTGCATGACGAGGAATTATACCTAATGCGCGAGCACATTTTGTAATCGGTCGATTAGTACCTCAAGAAGTATTAACGGTCGCATGAAGAATGTGTGAGCAATTTCATAAAAAAAAATTCACCAACTAAAAAGTACTTTGGAAGATGGACAAGAGTATGATTGCTTGAATTGAATTCTCCGAGTGTAGGGATGTCCAGTTCACACACGTAGGGGTATATGATCAATGTTTGGAGGAAAGATAGGGAGGAAAACTAAAGGCGATGTTTTATTGAGGGATGATGTGATTTCTAATATTTTTTCACGACCATTAAGATAGGGCTCATAGCAACTGAAAAACTGGTGTAGTTGAAAACACTTATTTTCAAGTTCTTTCTTTTATAGTTCTTATCTTTATATGTAACTTTCACCATCTCTCTTTTATTATAGGATTTTGTGGGTGTAATCCGCTGAAAACCCTTAGGAGACAACACTCCTCCTACTAGGGACACTTAGGGGTTTAACGGCTTGTTGCATGCGCTCAGTGCAATCGTATTGCCTACGAAAGTGTGCTTAGCTTTCTCCTTTCTTTTTCTCATTCTCTTGAATAAACTAGTTTTCTCGGGACGATCAAAAATAAGTTTGGGGGTATTTGTTCAGTTGATGAAACTGCACATTTAATATGACATTTTCCTACTATTTCTATATAATAAAAGGTGTTTATTATAATATATGATACATATGAGGGTTTATCTGTAAAATTACTATTTTCATATGTTTATATATTATAATTAATATTTTTTAGGAAAAAGTAAGCATATAATATCCATGTAACATTTGGCCCATTTAAATATGCTTACCATATTAATACCTTTGACCAATTCTTAATGGTTAAGTTAATATCTCAATAAAACAAACTCTACTAATATTGTTTGTTGAGTTATTGTGCAGAATTTTCAGGGCTGAAATCAAGGAAATTAAAGTTGGCAAATCAAATCTGCCGAAGATATTCAAGAAACTAATTCTGGCAGAAATGTAGAAAAGATTTTCAAAGTCTAGATACTCAAAAGATTACCAAGTGTTACAGATATGAAGCTACAAAAATTAGAGGCCATGATCTCACTAAAAGGGGGCGGATCCGCGGCCAAACTTATCCAATGGCCGCGGTTCCACCGCGGATTTGAAGAGTTGAGATATGGGATTTTGGTGGTTAGGATCCTAACAACTAGTTTCCATATTAGGAAACTAGGGTTCTGGCTCTGTGAGTATAAATAAGGACCGAGTGCCTCTTGGAAAAATCATCAAGCTGAAGAGATCACGAAGTCCACGCAGGCTCATGCATCCAGGCTGATCATCAACGGTTCATCTACTTCCTTAGAAGAGATCGAGAAGCAAACTAGCATTTTTTAATCATTTTCTAAGGGAAGAAAGTGTAAATGAATTTTGTTGATTAATAAAGGTAATTGTTTTCTTATTCTATCTCTTTGTAGTTTTAATATGATTTCCCTCTCCATCTTTTCTTCTCCCAACATGCGCGAGTAATTCTTCGCTTGTTAGGGTTCATGGGATTAGTAGGTTAATGGATGATGAAGATCCTTAAACTCTTTTTAAGTCCTATAAAGTTTATAAACTTTATCAAAAGAATAGTTAACATCCTAATTGGGCGCGCTATCAATTCATTGATAATCGCAACCACAATTAGAGATTAGATTAACAATTGTTTTCGTAAAGGCTTGATATGAACGGAGTTTCATGTCGAGATAGGGGTTAAGAGTGGGAACCCTTTTCTCTCCAGAAACCCTAATCTACATGCATCACTGTCGTTCTAGTTTTAAATCTATTAAAGGATAAAAAGATTAATCTTTAATTAATCATCCATAACTACTAAATCCCAAAAAACCTTACAAGCCCCCTTTTATTATTAAACCTACATCCGTAGTTAATCTAGATCTATATTTTGCATCAGTGTTTAGCGTAGATCTAGAACCTACAACCATCCTTCACCATTTTTTATTCTTCCTGCTTTCTTTCTCAACACGCCTAAAGTAAGATTAAAAGATTCAACGTTTTCCTGAGGACGGCCCGTACTCATCTCGGTCTAGCTACATGCGACACCATTCTGATTGCGGTTAACTACATACTACTACATAAATCTAGACAAATCATATGCTATCTGGTTTCCTTTATCTTAACATGTTCATTGGTATTATTATACCGTCTCTCATATACATATTGATAAATCCCTTAAGATGTTAGCTTGACTACCAGGACTATGATGCGGATTATACTACTGGGACCTGGGTAGTCCACAAGCACATCCTTCAATTGTTCTTAGTCGAGGGTATATCGAGACAGGGCATCGATACACCTGAGTAGACTAGTGTGTACGTTTCTTGACCCTGTATGGGGGTGATGGTTGATCCCATATCCATTGGTGTTTGACATCAAATATTGTACACATGTGCTCATTAGAGAATGGGTACACCGAACAGGACTAGCCGAGAACTCCTAGTTGGTATTATACCTATCTTCAGATAGCAGTTCTGTCACGACCCAAAAGAGCACGTGACTGGCCCTTGAACCATATGAAGTCTATAGGACTCCATCTGATCCAAGTAAGCCAAAAGCCCAGAAATCTAAAACCATTTTAAGAGTAAATAAAGAAAACTGGTTTTAAGAAGTGAAGAAAAACATGTTGAAGTCAAGGTTTTTAAATAACTAAGACGAATATGCATTTTTAAATAAAAAAGTAAAGTCTTTTCTAAAAATTTCGGCAGAGTTTCTTTTGTAAATACTGACCCCGAACGGGGTACAACAAGAACAATATATATACAGTGATAAAAGGCATCCCCAAGCGGGAGCTAGCTCTTCGTCAATTGACGGTCACAACCATGCAAGCAATATAATATACAACGCCGAATGGCGAGGATCAAATCCAAAAGAAACTCAATAAGCATGAAAACCGTAATACTGCTAAGCGCGACTCTAGGGTCGAAATAATACATCACTGGTGTCCAAGTCTGAAACAATATACAAGTTTTGGTTGATGGAATTCTAGATACAATGAATAATACAAGTACAATGGTGGTTCTTGATACAAAAGAACCCACCTACTAAATGCAATTCACCCGTAAGGAAGCAGTGTGCCAGAAATGCCGCAATGGAACCTGTACGGCAAAACCTGCAAGAACTGTGGCACAACGGGGGTGAGTTGCCAACTCGTGAATAGAGAATATCTACAAGCAGAAACCGAATGCATGACATAATCCTAGGTCAATACGATCAGATATATAAACTTCAAAGAATAAGCCTGAAGCATGATAAGATGGCAATGTAACATCTAATCATGTATGTAGTGCCAAGTACTCGTGCCAGTGTCTCAGGTAATAACATGTCATAAATGTAAGGTATGTCTGCATGAAGTAAATATGATGAAGTATCATAATGAATATCAATACACATATATTAGCGTCCCATTCCACTAATATTGGTGTAAGGGTATATATAACAGCGCCCTCATACCCTGTTATATATACAAATGAGGTGTGATCAATGTAGTCAAAGTCTGTATGTAATCAATGTCTGTATATATGTGGATCCCGTCCACCTGTCACCCAATGACAATAATCATCATGCATGCAAATATGAGGATATAATCAAAATCATGGAGATCATCATGAAACCTGTGCCTAGCATCGGCACGTAAATCCTCGTCCATATGGGGCTCCGTCTGCGGTATCGGCCCTCGGCCCCGGCAATACGGATCAGCCCATGTCCATCTCTCAACTCCGGTCGGTATCGTCCAGATATCCGCCAAGCTCAAATACAATCACCGGTAGGTAGTAGTCCCTCTGCCAGGCTCACCATCTACTACACAGCGAAATCGTTCTCGCCCCGGGGTACCATACCGGGTCCACCATGTACCCGCAATCGGCCTCATCCACCTCCTCGAATCGGGTTTCACATGTCGCTCTCAGCACCGAGAAAACATATGGTGGACGCACTGAAATATCATATCAAGGGTAACCGGGTTTTTAAAACAATTATATATTCTCTTTTGAAATACCCACGGTTCCCAAATCCAGAAATATCATGGAAACAACATATCTCAATGCGTATAATCAAAACATGATGTATGCGACATGTAAAGAAAGGTAAGCATATCAGAAGTCATGCAACATGGAATAGTAATATGCACATGTCAAGGGAAACCGCTCTTTTAAAACGAATCAGTTTTGAAGAATATCTTGCGGTTCCCAAATCTCTAATCAAGTCAGAATCATCTATGTATGTGTACAGGTATAAGTGTACAATATGCCATGCAAGAATCATATCATGAATGCAACAGTACTACAGTGTAATGGCATGGCAATTATCGATGATGAAGTGTGTGAGCCGGCAAATAGTGTACGTGGAACATACGCATCATTGATAATGGTGCTGGTGTCCTAACAGCATGATAGTAATATAGCAATGTGAATAGCATGAACATGCGGGAATCAAATAATCAACACCACAGTGAAGGATCTACATCAATATGAATATGTCATGCAGTTATGTCATTTGAAATAAGGCGAATCAGGATTTTTAGTAAAATAAGGGCTACGGTATTTTTAAGAAAGATACGTCCTTTGAAAAATACCCGTAGAATCCCTTTACTTGTCTTTTAAGATATTCCTGATTCATAGCTTTTGAAATAGGTATGACTCGGGTCTAGTCTAACATCTACTATGCAAACTACAGATCTAAGTATCAAGTCAATCGGGAGGGGTATGGAAACCACCTAAATCTGAGTCGATATATATATAGATATAATAGTCGGTGATCCCGCCTCAATAATATCGCGTACGATACAGTATATCGTAAGACATCCTCGAGTCATGAGTGCGGATCTATCATCAATATAGGCTCATATGATAAATCGTCGTACGACATCTCAATAGCTGGGTACGGGTCAATATCACATTATCTCACCACATATCAGGTATCACTATCATCATATCACATAATCTGGGGTACTGATCTAAGTCTAGTACAATCGATACCATCTATCACTGCATGTGTAAGCACATGTCCAAAGGCCCGCTAGAGATCACATGTCGTATCCCAACTACGAATCATATCAAATCACCGATCTCGCGGCACAATGCCCAAAATCATCGACTCATCTCCAATGTTATCCAATATCATCAAACACAGTGCAAGTATAATGAATATGCAAGGGTGTACGTGTAGGTGTAAATCTATTCTAGGGTTCGCGACTATGAACTACACTAGTTGCTTCTAACCCTAAACTATCCATAATACACCTAACTATTATAAATATATATAGTATATCAACTACGGACTGTAGGGGTGCTGTACGCCATCCACCCGACTTCCCCCTGTAGATATAATCTACTCACCTTGCGTCTTCATTTGTGGATGTTGCCACGCGCTTTCTTGTCGTCCCGAAATCTTCATGGGGTACCTACATATCAAAGTATTGTATATGCGCACTAAAACCAAATCAAAGCTAAAACGACACACGAAAACCAAAACGATACGCTATGGGACCTATAGATTAGAACCTATGGGTATGCCTTCCAAAACCATCAACCACCCTCGATATCGTCGTATAAACGCCAAATAGTCGAGGTAAAACACAATACACAAATTCAGATTTAAAAATACGGAATACGGAAACATGAATCCAAAACAACAACTAAGGAAATAGGCTCCAGATTTCACCCTAGGTCAAATTAGACAAATCTATACATGCCAGGGGTCTAAACTACAGATAAGGGAACACCAAAACCAAAACGAGCCAAAATAGGGTAGGTCTGGCCGTAAATTGAGCCAATATGATTAAATCTGTGGCCGGGTCAATGAGTTAGGGGTTAGGGTCTTGTGTGGTGGTTCTAGGGTGCCTACACATCTCACTGTCCAATCAATTTTATTTCAGAATGTCCCGGGTGATAGCAGATTGCAAAATACACTCCCAGATTTACAGTTTTCCCCGATATCGATTCCATAAATCCGTATTCTGGTTTCAACTCTCAGGTTTAGGTCTCAATTCATGCACTAGGGTGTTTGTATAGCCTCTACTGATCTCAATCTCACAACACAACTCTCAATTTCCCATAACCCTAACTAGGTTTTCCTCAAGTCCACAAAAACACACAATATCGGTTCAATCTAAATATGGGGTATAAGTAATGCATAAACTAAGCTAATGATCCAGAAATTATCTCATTTGGCAACTCAAGAATTTTCTTGAGTTGCCCCTAGTGGCCAAAATCCTTGCTTTCTTGGTCCAATGTGTAGATCTTGAGCTTGTGCACACTTTTAATGAAATGAGAGTGGGGTTTTGGTGTAGTTTTAGAGGTGATTTGGGGCTTGAAGAGGGGAGGGAGAATGAGGTGCAGGAGCAGCAGCAGCAATGGAAGAAGAAGGAGGGAAATGAGGGAAGGGAAATGGCTAAGTCCTAGGTCAAAGGAGACCATACCTCTCTCTCTCACCAAACCTCATATAATAATCCCTTATTCCATTTTCTTTTCTTTTCTTTTTCTCCAAAACCTTCTCACTAGAATAGTAACCCCAAAAGAAACATGGCAAGAAAAAAAATGTGACACAAGTGTAGAAAAAGATATGTGCATGTTTTGCACAAAATTGCTAAAAAAACCGATTAGCGATTTTTAATCGCGATTAGCACTAAATTATCATATAACTAATCATAAAAGCTCAAAAATAGCATAATTCCATAAAATATCCTATTTTATAATTTTCCATAATTTTTCCAAATTTTTTCCCATTTATTTGTATTTAATAATACCGAAATATTAAAATATTCAATAAAATAATATTAATTTATAAAAATTCCCCAAAATGGGGTAGGTCTGGCCGCAAATTGAGGCCAATAGGATTAAATTTGCGGCCGGGTCAATGAGTTAGGGGCTGGGGTCTTGTGTGGTGGTTCTAGGATGCCTGCATATCTCACTGTCCAATCAATTTTATTTCAGAATGTCCCGGGTGATAGCAGATTGCAAAATACACTCCCAGATTTACAGTTTTCCCCGATATCGATTCCATAAATCCGTATTCTGATTTCAACTCTCAGGTTTAGGTCTCAATTCATGCACTAGGGTGTTTGTATAGCCTCTACTGATCTCAATCTCACAACACAACTCTCAAATTCCCATAACCCTAACTAGGTTTTCCTCAAGTCCACAAAAACACACAATATCGGTTCAATCTAAATATGGGGTATAAGTAATGCATAAACTAAGCTAATGATTCAGAAATTACCTTATTTGGCAACTCAAGAATTTTCTTGAGTTGCCCCTAGTGGCCAAAATCCTTGCTTTCTTGGTCCAATGTGTAGATCTTGAGCTTGTGCACACTTTTAATGAAATGAGAGTGTGGTTTTGGTGTAGTTTTAGAGGTGATTTGGGGCTTGAAGAGGGGAGGGAGAATGAGGTGCAGGAGCAGCAGCAGCAATGGAAGAAGAAGGAGGGAAATGAGGGAAGGGAAATGGCTAAGTCCTAGGTCAAAGGAGACCATACCTCTCTCTCTCACCAAACCTCATATAATAATCCCTTATTCCATTTTCTTTTCTTTTCTTTTTCTCCAAAACCTTCTCACTAGAATAGTAACCCCAAAAGAAACATGGCAAGAAAAAAAATATGACACAAGTGTAGAAAAAGATATGTGCATGTTTTGCACAAAATTGCTAAAAAAACCGATTAGCGATTTTTAATCGCGATTAGCACTAAATTAGCATATAACTAATCATAAAAGCTCAAAAATGGCATAATTCCATAAAATACCCTATTTTAGAATTTTCCAAAATTTTTCCAAAATTTTTCCCATTTATTTGTATTTAATAATAACGAAATATTAAAATATTTAATAAAATAATATTAATTTATAAAAATTCCCAAAAAATAATATTTTTTTTTTGAAATGTTACAAGTTCTCCGGTGACACTGGTACAGGTTAGTCTGTAGACCTGAGATCGTCATAGAGTCTTGTGTGGCTCCCACCGTGCTTTGATTTCCTCCCTACCACGGCTCAAAGTAGTCGTGCAAACAGGTGGATTTTGGGTATAGTCCCGAGTCACATGGAGGTAATGAGCGATAGGAGGGGTTTCTTCTCTCCCGGTATTGGGAGTTGATGTTGCGCTATACTCGATTGGCTATAACAGTAAGTCCCTGGCCAGGGCTGTTGATGAGATTTACAGGTAAGTCTTATCAATAGTTACTCATACCGTTATATGCCTTACATCGACATGACTTATCAGTTATTGGGGTCTGACGATACCACCTCTAAACTCGATATGCGACATATCAGACGAAGAGACCGGACTGTCCGGTAAGTGTTACCTATAGGCTTCATAGGAGTTTGGACAAGCTTGCTTGTTGATCTTCTAATCGCTCAATACCTGGGTAGCCGTTACGTCCAGTTAGTACCGCTGACGGCTTGTGGGTGACTGATGTGTTCATCACCTACTGCTGGCGTATTGACGAGTCTTTAGAGTCCCACACAGAAGTTTTCTGGTTCAAGCAAAACGAAGTAGGGTACATATGTTGATATGTGCGGGGGCCTGATTAATACGAGTATGTGATACTGTATTTTAATCTGGCAGTTATTTGTCATCGGTTAGGTTATATGTGATATAACCAGATTTATCGAATCAAGTGTTGATTTGATAATATGATATATAAATAAATGTATTAGTCGGTTATATGTGATATAATCGGATTATTAAATCAAGAGTTGATTTAATAATTTGATATATATTATATTTGATATAATTATATATATTAACTAATATTAGTAGGTCACTAATTATTCTTCATTATATATATATATATATGTGTGTGAAGCATGGCATGGATTTTCTATTTTTTAGAAAATAGAAAATGAGGTGTAATATATGGAGATATTTGTGGAATGGGCAAGCATGGGATTTATCATTTGTTTATTGCTCTTGACTCACTATTCAAGCATGGTTGCAATTTCTTATTGCAATTTATTCCATACTTGAATAAGTGAGGTCAAAGGGGTTGCCATTCAACACTTGATTATTCACTTGAGTGATTTTTCTTTAGCTCCTTCTTGAGCTCATGAGATGAGTTCTAACATTCTCCATTTTCTTCATCTCATATTTTAAGCTCTAAACCCTCATATGTGATGTGAACCATAGAGCTTGAAACCCTAGTGATCATATAAAACTCCTACTTCACCATCCTACTGTAACGTTTTGAAAATCGTTTAGATGAAATTTCCGATAATCGGTAAAATAATAGGTGTTTTCTGTAAAAACCAGGAAATAATTATTTTTCCACATGAATTTAAATATACTTATTCTAGCTATGAAATTGCTAGTATTTGGTATTTAATTGGTCACTTATAAAATTTCGAGTTTACTAAAATATTTTCAGTAATTAACTATTTTAAATATTATTTTAAGCCTTCACTAATACATTTAATTAGTGATAATTACAAATTGGAATGGGTTAATTAGGCTTTAGTGAACCATGACACATTAAACCAAAATGTAACATGTTGATTTTAAGTTGAAATGAAATTTTCAAGATGGTTCTAGAAAATTATAGAAGAAGAGTTTAAAAATAAAAAGGAAATATTAAACAATGAAGCATGGTTTTAGATAATGGAGGTGTGAACTTTTATTGACTTCACAAACTCACCCACACCCTCTCTCCTCCCCTCTAATGCTGCTGGCCGAGCTATGAGGCTGCCCTCTCCCCAAAATTTTCCTACTTCAAAAGAAAAGAAAACAAAGAAATAAAAAGAAAAGAATAAAGAAAGAAGAATGATGCATGTTGACTTGTGATATGGGGGGTTTTCTTGAAACTTTCTACACTCATCTCACACACTCATCTCACGCCCTCCCATGGCCAAAAATTCCAGCTGCTGCCCTCCCCATTCTCCATCTCTTCTCTTCACAAAAAAATCACCATTTTCCATTAAAAATCCAAACAAAAACTCAAAAATTCAAAGCACAACCTTCATCCATTCTCCTTGGCCTACACTAGCTTGAATTCTTGGAGCAAGGAAGCAATTTAGAGGCTAAGTTGCAAGCTTGATTCAATTTTTGTTGAGGTAAATCCTAACCCTACTGTTTAATTGTTGGTTAAAAACTTTGAATCAACTTAATTTGATGTTTAATTATGGTTTTAAATTGAAAGTTTGAAATTCAAGAGAAGGGTTAAATTAAAGTTAGGGTTGTGATCATTGGTTCATGGTTGTGTGATGTATTTTAGTATCTTAAGATATGGAAAACTTAATCTTGTTGCTTGTTGTAAATTGTATATTTAATTTGTCCAAATTTCATAATTTTGCAAACTGGAATTTTGGGATTAATGGAAATAAGTGAGATTAAAATTTTATTTGGATTTGGGTGGCTTAATTAAGATATTTAGTGAGCATTGTGGCCTTTAGAATTGTTAAAATATCTAGATTTGAACTAAAATGGTAATTGTTGCTTACTAGGTTTTCGGAAAAATAGCTTTTAAAGTGAGTTTGTGGTTTTGGTGAATTATAACCTATTTCATATAATATATGATGTGTTGTGAACGTGCGACTGGTGCGTTTGGGTTTTTGGTTTGGTAGTTGCCACGTATAGTGATCCTAGTTGTGTTTTGTGGCGTTGTCGCGTCGCATTTCGTGCAGCAAGTGTGTGCGTGTCTAGTTAGTGCGCGTGATTAACCTGTATTGGTTGTGTCCGCGACTAATTATATATTTATTCTCTTTTTCCTTGTGTGCATTCCTAGGATCGGGTGCAGAGGCGTCGGATGTGGCGCGGAAATGACAGAGCTGAAATCGGATCAGATTAACCGAGGCGTCCAGGTGAGTAGATGTATATCTACGGGGGAAGTCGGGTGGATAGCGTATAGCACCCCCGCAAATTTCGTAGGATATGATATGTTTATATGATATATATATACCTATGTGGTGTTATGAGATGTGAATGCTTAGCAAGAAAGAGTTTAGGAGACCACGGATCGGATTTAGTGTTATTGGAGGAAAGTGATTTTATTTTAGTTTCTTAGTCGCGAAACCATAGAGTAAAGGTTGACACACACACATGCACACACGTGATATGTTTGGGTGTATATGTTATGTGTGTGTGTGTGTATAGATGCTTTGGGGTGTGTGTGTGTGTGTGTGTGTGTGTGTGTGTGTGTGTACATATACATATACGTATACAGGGATGATGAGCCCAGTATATGATACTTGGAGATGAGCCGATATGATCGGGCATTATGCCGTGAGTTGTGATATGTGATTTGGGTCGTGATATGATACGACATGATATTATAGCGGATCGTTGGGCGATGTGTTGTCATACACATGAGGATATATGTTTGATGATATGGGAATGTACTAGATTTTAGAACGGTACCCCTAATTCTTGATCTATCGATAATGATACTATATGGATAATCAGGTGTATGTGATATTTGACCCGTACCAGATTTTGGGATACTGTATGATGGATTTTACCGTATGAGTTATAGATATGATGATTGATCCGCACTTTTGACTCGAGGATGTCGTACTATGTATTTTACCGTACGTGACGCTATTGAGGTGGGATCACCGACTACTAGATATATCGACTCGGACTTTAGGCGGACTTTCTTTACCCTTTAGACTGGGCTTGAGTCATACTTATTTTCAAAACTAACGAATCATGAATATTTTAAAGACAGGCCGAGAGATACTACGGATTTTTCAAAAAGACGTATCTTTTCTCAAAGACCCCGCAGCCTCTATTTTTCTAAAACCACGATTCGTGCTATTTCAAACACCAAGAACTGTATGACTCGTATTTGGAAAGGTATATTCTTAAATGTTGCGGTTACTACATCTTTTCTTTATATTCATGTTGTTCTCGTCGCATTGCATGCTTATAAATGTGTTTCTTTAGTTATTATGAACCCTTGTTATCAGGACACCAGCACCATTATCGATGATGCGTATGCTCCACGTACACTTGCTTGCCGGCTAACACACATCATTATCGGTAATTTCCATGTCACGTACACATTAGAAAACATTACTTCATTTGTATAAATTGCTAGCTGGTAGTTTCAACATAGTACTAGTATGATTGCCTTCATATGCTAGTTTTTATATTGCATTTCTTACTCAGATACTTCATGCATTTATGCATTCATTCTGTTATGCAATATCGTGGGGCATTATGCCGATATTCACTGTTCACTGACTAATGATTTTGAGATTTTGGATCTTTCATGAGATTTCTGGTTTTAGGAAACTGTACGTGAATGTTTATAAACTTATGATAATTTTAAAAGAGAAAGATGCGGTATTCCTTGATATGATGAGTAGCGTCCACCATGATATTTTCTCGGTTCTGAGTTGGTTTTCGTGACCTGATTCAAGGAGGAGTATGAACCGTCTGCGGGTACATGGTGGACCCAGTGAGGTACCCAGGGCGAGAGCGATTTCATGGTGGATGATGAGCCTGGCAGGGGAGCACTACCTACCGGTGATTGTATTGGAAACTCTAAGGATATCCGGAGGATACCGTTCAGAGTTATGAGAGAGATGGTTATGGGCCGATCCGGACTGACGAAGCACATGGGCCGATCCTGACTATGTGGAGCCCGAGATTTGAGTATTATGTGTCGCTGTTGGACACTGATTTCGAGATGTTTTGAGTGCCGATGCTGGGCACTTGGGTTTTATCATGATTTGTGTGTCGTTGCTGGACACACGTTGGATTGATGCATTAGTACAAGTCATGCATCGATATATTATTACTCATGACATGGACACGAGTACTGTGATATCATACTTGTGATATACTGTCACCCTTGTTATAGTATTGTATATTTTATTGTATGACCTAGGAGAGAGTCATACATGTGATTTCTTCTCGGTGATGTTTTCTACTCACGAGTTGGCGACTCACTCCCATTGTGCCACAGTTTCTTGCAGGTTTGGCCATACAGGTTTCATTATGGCTTGCTGGCACACTGCTTCCTTCCGGGTTATTGCTTTGATAGGTGGGTTCACTTGCATCGTGACCACCGTTGCACTTTATATATTTCAGTTGTATCTAATAAACTCCATCAACCTGACTTGTATTATTTGATAGACTTAGAAGACCAATTGTATATTCTTTCGACCTTAGAGTCGCGCGCTTGTATTATTATGATTCTTCTATGTTTTTCTTAAGGTTGTTGGTTTTCTTTCTGAGTTTTGATCCTCTCCCTTCGGCGTTGTATATTATATTTCTTGCGTGATTATTTCCGCCAATTGGCGAAGAGCTAGCTCCCGCTTGGGGATGCCTTTATTCATTATTTATGTATTTCATGAGTTGTACCCGTTTGGGGGCCAGTATTTACAAAGGAGACTCTGCCGAAATTTTTGGAAAAATACGATGTTGCTTTTAAAATGTTTAATGCCACTTATTTTGTTAAAATCACTTGTTTTAAATAAGTTTTCCTTCACTCTCTTTTCAAATGGTTTAGATTTCTGGGTTTTTGGTTTACTTGAATTAGGTGGGGTCCTATAGACTTCACATGATTCAAGTGCCAGTCACGTGCCATTTCGGGTCTGACACCTACACTTCATTAGCACTCTAGTATAGTATGTTTCCTTCACTAAAGAGTTTAGTGAAGAGATAGTTTGGATTGGCGGACTTCGGGTGGATCATCTTCGGCACGAAGATCATCGGAGGAAGCTTGTTCATTCTGTTAGGAATATGTATGCCCTAGAGGCCATTTTTGTATATGTGATGTATATTATAGTGGATGCTTGGACATATATATAGAGGACATTCTTACTCGACATGATAGTATGCCATCAGGTTATCTTTATCTTAACATGTAGACTGGTATTTATACTGTATGTCTCTAACATGTTGATAAAGCCCTTAGGATATGTACTTGACTACCAGGACTATGATGAGATCATACTAGTGGGGCCAGGGTGGTCCAAAAGTACATCCTTTAATCAGTTCCTAGTCGAAGGAATATCGAGACTAGGGCATCGATATTCCAGAGTAGACTTGTATTGGCTATAGTGCCCTCAAGACAATTATCATAGTTGCGGACTTGTAATTATGATGATTGAGTGAGGACCTATACCGATAAAGCAGTCTTACTCAAGATGATAGTATGCTATCTGGTTTGCCTTTATCATCATGTTGATAGAGCCCATAGGATTCTTGCTTGACTGCCAGCATTATGATGGCGATCATATATGTGGGAGCTGGGGTCTATAAGCACATCCTTAAATGTCCCTAGTCGTAGGAGTATCGAGACCGGGCATCGATACTCCAGTGTAGACTAGTGTATACTGATCGAGACCCCGACGAGGGGCAGTGGCCAGGTCTCACAAGCCATTGGTGTTAGTTTGTTCACCTAAGATAGTATACAGGTGCTCATTAGGTTATGAGTACACTGGACGGACTCGCCGGGAACCTGCTAGTTGGTATTATACCTATTGTCAGATAGCAGTTCCCAGGTGACATGTGTACAGGTTAGTCTGTCGACCTGAGATCGTCATTTGTCTCGTGTGAGTTCCCACTGTGCTTTGATTACTACCCTACCACGGCTCAAAGGAGTCGTGCAAACAGGTTTTAGTTGGGTACAGTCCCGAGCCACATGGAGGCGGTGATCGGATCGTCGGGGATTCGTCTCTCCCGGTATTGGGGGTTGATGTCGCGTTGTGTACGGATGGCCATTACCATAAATCCGTGGCCACGGTGGACGGGAATTATCGATCCAGGATCGATAGTTTCTCAGGTGGTGATGGGGTTTCATACAGACACTAAATGTCGCGTTGTTAGGGGTCTGACTTTATCCACCCCCTTAGACTCGATATGCGATACTCTTAGACGAACAGACCGGACTGTACGGATATTCTCACTTTCAGGCTCAGTAGGGGTTCTGCATGAGTTTGCTCGTCGGCCTCCCTTTCTCTCAATACCTGGGTAGCCGTTACTTACAGCTAGTGCCGCTGACGTGCTTGTGGTTAAACCCACTGCCAGCGTATTGACGAGTCTTTAGAGTCCCACACAGAGGGTTTTCACGGTTCAGGCGACATGCTGTACATGGCGTATGTTAGTACATACAGGTGTCCGATTAAATTTGTGCATGCTGCGCAGACTTTAATCGGACGGTTGATAATACTAGCGGCTTAGGATTAAGCCGGATTATTAAATCAGGTTTTGATTTAATAATTTACATATGTATTTATATATATGTATTCTAGTATTATTGTTCGCTATTTATTTTCTCTCTTGGCTACTCGTATTTTTGTACGAATACACGTATATATATTTCGATACATGTACCGGGAAGTATTCCGTATTTTCTACGGAACAACTTCTAGAAGGTTCCACCTCATTTGTATGAATTTCTATTTATGGAAATTCATTTGTTTAACAAATGAGGTGGAAGGTATGAGGTGGCACAAGCATAGGTTTGTGCATGTTCATGGCATGGAACAAATTATGGTTGCTATTATTTTATTGTAAAAAGGAAAATGGGATTTTTTGATGGGAGAGAGAGAGGGGGCCGACCAATAATTTGAGGTGGGGGTTCATTTCATTTGGTTACATGATTTTATTACACATTAGCCCACTCTCTCACTCTCTCAAGTTCACAAACACTTAACCATTTTTGTTCATGCAAAAAACTTCATCACCTCCATTCATCTTCTATGGATGCTCTCTTGAGCTCATGGGTAGAGAGAAAATTGTAGTGACACTTTCATGCACCCCCACTCTTCATCGCTAGCGACTTGGAGCGTAAGTTATCTCGTTCGACGAGGTTGGAGCTTGCGCCGTTCCCTCGGGTGGATCATCGGAGATGGAGGAAGACCGGCAACCAAACATCATCAAAAGATCACTAGGAGCTTGGAATGAAGACCGAAAGACTCGAATCAACTCGGTATAACGATTCTAACTCTTAGTTAGTTTGCTAGTTTAGGGTTTAAGGTCGATCCGGGATTCGGGTAGCGGTAGCGCCAGTTTAGAAAAATTTTGTTCCGCATTTTGGCCGCGTTTCGATGGCCGGGGCGCTGCCGCAACCCTTCATGGTATCAGAGCAATCCTTTTAACCCTACTATCTTGTTTTGACATGCTTAAAAGATCGATCGACGGAAATTTCCGAAATCACGATTCCATTTTTGTGTTTGCTGTCGATTTTTAAAAGTGATCAAAAATATTTTCCAGTGGCTTAAAAATCCGTGCAGGCGATTTTATGGGTACAAAAAAAATTTGGGCTTCTTATCCCTCCAAATCGCCGCGGAACCGCCGCACTTACCCCCTATTGGCGGCGGATCTGCCGCCATTTAGTGGCGACGGGCTTCGAAATTTTTCCTGTAGCCCCATGACTTGGAATTGTGATTTTTGTAATATCCTGTTTGGGCCTAAGTTTTAGTGAAGTGTTGTTTTTGCTATTGGGGCCAAATTGGAATTTAGTCGATCGATATTTTAAGTGTGCGTTTAGCAGTACATACATTTCTATCTGCGACCATGAATGTCACTTTATCGGTAAACTCGTCTAATTGCTAAATGTCTTTTAGACGGGTTTGCGAACGTGACATTCACGTTGATGTTCTGTGTTGTGCTGTGATGTTAGTTAGATCGTCGTGATGGATAGCCAGTGGTGAAATGTTAGTACAGTTTAATTTCATTTGTACATTTGATATTGCGGGGCGAGCATCTGACATGTGGACTGCCGTCACTTCCTGTTTGTATATTATTCTTTTGGGGCACGACCGGGCTGAGGTCGATGTCACCCTTGTATATTATTTTATTTTCTGTACTAGGATTACCCTGCGGTGGAGTGCACGAATAGCCGGGTTCTAGAGGGCAACGGTCCGCATCACATGACGTTGAGACGGAGGGACCTTACTCTAGAATTAGCGGGCTATTCGCCGCACTCGTAGGGGGTATAGGTTGACCCAGGAGGGGTGCTCAAGTTACCGGATTCCGTGAAGTGCTGGGTGGCCCATTCACGTTGCTGAAGGGGCTGCCTCGCTTCTGGTTTTGCGGGTAACTTGCCGCGCTCGTAGGGGTTTAGGTTTTCATTGCACATAGTATCCACACGACAGGGAACGTCGGGTCTCACTTGCGGCTCAAGTGAAACCCGGGGCTCCAGATTATCCACCATTATGTGTTGCTTCTGTGATGTTTCTGTGATGTTGCTTTATATCATGCCTGGGACGAATGTTATATATATATTTATATATACTAGTAGATGTTGTATATGTTTTGCACCCGCGCTAGCCCAGTCCCCGCTCTGTCGTTAGCCCAGTCCCAGTGGCGAATGCGGATGGTATATACGTATATTTTATTTTCGTTCTTTTCTGGTGTGATTAATTGATGGGACTGCATAGATTCTTATCAATGCAAGGATAAAACAAACCTATATATGATGTTGTTGGAACCAAGTTTTAAAAAAAACTGACATTACAGACGTACACTTTTGCTTTGCATCGTGGTATTCATTTTGGAATATCCTGCACCTCATTCGACGAGGCAAGGGCCGAGATCCCTTCATCGGGAGTGACCCCTTGGGTAAAAGTTTGCGTCAACGTAATAACTTTACTATAGTCGATTATTTTTGCTTTGCATCGTGGTATTCAGTTTGGGATATCCTGCACCCCATTCGACGGGGAAAGAGCCGAGATCCCTTCATTGGGAGTGACCTCTTTAGCAAAAGTTTTCGCCACTATATTTTTATAAAACCACTTAGATTCCTTCAACGATATCAAGTTCATTACGTTAAAGGTTTTTTCGCCAAAAACCAGCCGTAGCCCTCCGTCATTTTAGATTAGTATTGCTTAGTATTCATGCTACGTATGTCGTGCATTGCCGAGGCGTAGTGTTCGGTAGCTCTGTAATGCTTTTCTGTTGCATAGATATGTGGATTGGTTAGGAAAGCCGTACAGTTATGTTGGCATTGTCAAGGACTCGTACGGGTGGGTTTAACGCAATCAAGATAATGATGGGTTGAACTTGACTAGGACTCTTTGATATGTTGGCATTGTCAAGGTCATTTGGGTCCTAGGGGTAAAAACACACATCGGGAGTTTCAAACATACAGGAAACTTGTCAGGCTTGCGCATACCTTCTGGAGTGTGATGACTTGAGTTGCTTCCATCAAGTTATCATGCGATGATACTTGGATCCCGATTCCCACTGATGAGTAGGATTACTCCTCGGGTGATTTCGACTAATTCTCCTTTTAGGTTTGGAGGAGAATTCGAGGAAACAGTGGGAGCCATCCTGATTAGATAAAGTGATTAACCATTCTGATCTAGGTTAGAGTGCACGCTGAGTGTTTCTTTTCTCTCTCTCTGGCTACGACTATGACTCGACCTTTGACAAAAAATCATGAAACCAAGTTAACCGAACCTTCTTAAAACACATTGACTTTTGGAATGTCACGGTGTCGCATACATCATTGCCACTTCTATATCACCTTTACATTTCTCCAGAACACCTCGTATCACTACGAACATCCACTTCCATTGGATAAATCCATCATATAGTTACATACGAACTCGAAGGAACTTTTTCAAGGATAGATTCTAGTTCTGGAGAGATTGAATAGGATTATTCGGTTGTCTTTTCTCTTTACCTTCTCTCAGGATGTGAGGGCTCCTAGGATTAGGGGAGGGTACACCTATTGAGCTTATTGGATAGTCTTCCTCCAGACCATAGGCAGGTGCCGAACGGTAAGGTAGGAAGAAAACCAACAAGCTTAACTGTGGTGTACAGAAGGTAATAAGTAAAGACATATAAAGGGATTAGAATAATGGCAAAGGAAATTGCGATCACCATCATTCACGACAAAAACAGTGTATACCCCTGCCACTCCTACATCCACTTTGCTTTTCTCTAGAACACTCCGTATCACTACAGATATCCACTTCCATTGGATAAGTCCATCGTATAGTTACATACGAACTCGAAGGAACTTTTTCGAGTATGGATTCTGGTTCTAGAGAGATTGAATAAGATTATTCGGTTGTCTTTTCTCTTTACCTTCTCTCAGGTTGTGAGGGCTCCTAGGATTAGGAGAGTACACCTATTACGCTTATTGGATAGTCTTCTTCCAAACCTTAGGCTGGTGCCGAAAGGTAGGGAATGAAGAAAACCAATTAGCGTAAAAGAGGTATATAGAAGGTAATAAGTAAAGACATAATAAAGGGATTGCAGAGAGGGTAGGAAAGTATATGGTTACTGTCGTGAATCAGGATAATGGAAGAGGCGTTACTAGGAATACCAGTTAACCCTTTTTAAACATTTTCATGTTTTAGTCTGACTGTGCGATGTTAATTGAAAATTGTTTTCCCAATTGGAATCTAACTCCAAGGTATGTATTAACCAGATCAGTTCTCACATCTGCATGTTATTGCGGATGGTGAGTGGGAGTAAGATATTGGGAATTAGGTGATTAGATCCTCATTATATCGGAATTCGTTGTAATTGGTGATATTTGAGGAAATCTCCTGGATTTTGCCGGATGGCAAATATTTGGCCTTGAATATCCGTTGTTATGCTCCAATTTCAAAATGATATATCTGTACATTTATTTTATAAAGTGAGATATAACTTTTTGATATTGTGTCTATGACATTTACCTATATCAGTTGGTGATTAGGTAAGGTGCATTCAACAGCGGTGTAACTTTTCTTAACCAGAGTACAGTTTTTCAACCTACGACGCATAGAGTTTGAGTTATTGGACTCAGGGGACCTATACAAAGTATTGTATGTTGTCCAGTGTCCGTTAGGACAATGGGGTTGGTACTCCTACTATATTTTGTTTACTTGTGACTTCTCCAGTTCTGGACAAGTATTTCGTTGAAATGCAAAGTCCAGATATTGAGAAGTTATAGATATAAGAATAAAGTAGAGAACCATTTATTAGAAATATCAGGATTCTTCGAAATAGTCGAAGATGTAGATACTTGTGTTTGGTATTCCGTTGATAGTAATGGTTTTGAGAACTTGCTTCTCTTTCGGGTTACTCATATATGGATGCACTCCTAAATGAGTAATGCTGATTGTCCTCTTTCCATTTGGTTGATATGCACTGGAGACAGCTACATGATTTTGAATCTGGTTTCAACTAAATTAGTGCTTTTGTTTCTATATCAGATATATATAGAATCAATTTATATCTTAACGATGTTGAGGTACAGGAAGTTGTCCGGCTGATGCTTAAAACTAGAATCCGGATAAACTCATGGCACGTTTCAGTAATGGCAGTTTGTGGGTTATCCCGGGCTTTGACGAGGGTTAACTTTCTACCATCAGGAAGATCGGTATTTATATTGTTCTTCACTCGCCACAGTTTTAGTAAAATGGATTTTTTCAGAAAAACAGAAGTGGGAGTATGGTAGAACTGGGAGTGATTCCAGAACCACAAACGATTACTGAAGATTTAATAGAACCTAACGATTCAATCAGTTTCGACGTTTTATTAGCCACTCCGCAGATTTTGGTGGGTAACCTCAGGCACCCGAGAGGTACTTCAATCTTCTCAAAGATGGTGACAGGGAGGTTCTTGTTTACCCAGACTTGCCATTGCTGCTGTTCTAGACTATAAGACCCGGCAGGAGGATGAGTATAGCGTCATTCTAAACTGGCTTTAGAAGTGCACGTGTATATGACTCTGCCAGAGGGTTGTTGTAGTCAGTGGGAGCAGCGGAACATAGCAGACAAGTTGCTTATGCCTATTTATAGACTAAAGCAGGTATAGCGGAAATACATCATCTATTTTTGATGTGACTGTCATAGGATTTGACTTCATCAGAATAGGAGATGGATCTTGTCACGCCCCGCTTCCCGGTGTACGGGCAAGGGGGCGCGGCAAGGCCCGCGACGTATTTACTCCGAAGTAAATACGCTAAGCGTGTCTAAGCAATATAAATAAAATGCACAAGAGAAAAAAATATATCAGCAACTTTATTCATTAACATTCTTTTACAGTACATGGAAAAGTAAATACATGGAATAAAGCGATGCCTAAACAATGGCATAACTGAAATAAAAGGTGCTGAATGGAAAAATGAAGCCTAGTGATCGTGCTGCTCAGTGGTCTGCTCCAAATGCTCCTGGTTGGTTTCGTGCTCCTTAGAGTCGGGCCCTCCTGACGACATTCCAAAGAAAGAATAGAAATAGGAATGCCGTCAGCGAACAATCGCTCGGTAAGTCTCAAAGAAAGAGGGAGAAATAGAATAGACAGGAAGGAAATATATCTATTATAATATTTGAATGTTATGTGGACGTAGTTATTTGTAGCTTGGTACAGAAGAATGCCAGTGTATACGAGAGGAGTCTCAGTTGAAAGGTTCCTAGGCACCCTAAAGAGGTCTCACAAGGCATCAACCATGCCATTTTCAAAAATTATGGGTGTCAAGAAACCCTAACACGGATCGTCGGCTAGAATTCTAGGTGAAAAACTAAACTAGTTAACATATTAACTAAAGGTTAGATGCTACAACCTTTGTAGATCCGGTTATCCTCTTCCTTGGCTCCACGTAGGCATCCTCTCGCTGTCCATCTCGATTCCCAAACTCGAACGTCGGCTTCACCGGAGAATAGGGCGGACTAGGTCGTCGGCTTCGTGCCGAAGATGATCTACGTCGAGGTATCGCAAGTTCAAGCTCCGACTTCATCAAGTGGTGAAACTTGTGAAGAAAACACTCAAAACAACTTGGCAAGAGGTAGAGGGTAAAAAATAGGAGGTGGGTTCACTTTAGAATTGGATTTCTCACTTTGGATCTTAAGTTGCCATTGATGGCATCAAGCTTTCTTCAAGAAGAAGATGATGAAGAAGAAAGAAAAGAATATGATAAGTTATTCAATAATAGAAAAGAAAATCAATACTTATCATATCCTAACTAGGGTTAAGTGTAGAGAATAGACCATGGTAAGTGGATGGGTTAGGGTTAAGCATGAAAACAAAATGGTCTCTTTGGTCAAAGCTTCATGAAGCTTCAACAAGCTCCATGACAAAAACAAACCATTTCATTTTCATTTATCCAATGAAATAAATAAAGAAATGAATAAATAAATGATAAGGCAAAACCCTAATTATCATTTAACCATGGCTTAATTCTTCACACTTAACCAAATGATCAAGTATCATCAAACATGATACATGTATGTGCACGAAAATATATCACATATACAACTTGCACATCAAGTGAGAAAATCCATATAAAGTGAACCAATACTAGTTAATGCAAAGTAATATATCAAATATATAATTATACATTAAATCATTAAATCAACATTTGATTCAATGATCCGGTCAAGTCGCACATAACCGACTAGTATCCAATGTATCGATTTATCGAATCAATGATTCGATAACTAGGTCATATCGAATATAACCAATCGATACATCCATCGCGAGAATGAAATACGGTATCACATACACGCATTATTCTCGGTCCCGCACATATCTCATATGCGCTCCTATTTCGTTTCGCTTGAACTAGGAAACCTCTGTGTAGGACTCTGAAGACTCGTCAATACGCCGGTAGCAGATGATGATCATACACCCACAAGCCGCAAGCGGTCTGCTAAACGTAACGGCCATCCGGGTATTGAGCGATCAGAAGATCGACGAGCTAGCCCGCTCACACTCCTGTGAATCCAACCAGTAACACTTATCGTACAGTCCGGTCTGTTCGTCTGATACGTCGCATATCAAGTCTAAGGGTGGTAAACGTCAGACCCCAATACTCGATAAGTCGTGCCGATGTGAGGCTCATAACGGGTCGAGAAACTACTGGTAACACTTACCAGCAAATCTCTGATCAGCCCTGGCCAGGGACTTCCCTGTTACGGCTAATCGAGCACAGCGCAACATCAACCCCCAATACCGGGAGAGACGAAACTCCTCCTATCGCTCATTGCCTCCATGTGACTCGGGACTGTACCCAAAGACCACCGTTTTGCACGCCCTCATGGACGTGGTAAGGTGGAGATCAAAGTACAGTGGGAATCACACAAGACTCTATGACGATCTCGGGTCTACAGACTAACCTGCACAAGTGTCACCTGAGAACTGCCATCTGACGTGAGGTATAATACCATCTGGGAGTTCTCGGCGAGTCCGTCCAGTGTACCCAGTCTCCACTGAGCACCCGTACACCATCTCTGATGTCAAACACCAATGGATATGGGATCATCCATCGCCCATCCCATGGGTCGAGAAGCGTATACGCTAGTCTACTCTGGTATATCGATGCCCCGTCTCGATACACCCACGACTAGGGACCTTGAAGGATGTACTTATGGACTACCATGTCCCCACTAGTATGATCTGCATCATAGTCCAGGTAGTCAAGTACACATCCTAAGGGCTTTACCAACATGTAACTATAAGACAGTATAAAGAGACAAGTGTACATGTTAAGATAAAGAGCAACCAGATAGCATACTATCATGTCGAGCAAGAAAGTCATCTCTATATATGTCCAAGCATCCAATATAATATACATAATCTATACAATACTGGCCTCTAGGGCATACATACAACTAACAATCTCCCACTTGCACTAGGGCCAGCTGCTGTAGTATCGCATACCGAGCATCCCGAAGAGTCTCTCAAACTGTATCTGGGGAATGGCCTTCGTGAGTGGATCCGCCGTGTTGTTCTTCGTGTCAACTCTCCTGACCTCGATCTCCCGGCGATCAACTATCTCCCGGATCAGGTGATACCGCCTCAGAATATGCCTGGATCGCTGATGGGACCTGGGTTCCTTGGCCAAAGCCACCGCTCCATTGTTATCGCAATACAAAGGTATTGGATGCTCAATGGATGGAACCACTCCAAGTTCAGTAATGAACTTCTTGATCCAGACAGCCTCTTTGGCAGTATCGTTGGCAGCGATGTATTCAGCCTCCATCATCGAATCTGCCACGGTTTCCTGCTTGGAACTCTTCCAGCTAACCGCCCCTCCGTAAAGGGTAAAGACAAAGCCCGACTGCGACTTAGAGTCGTCCTTATCACTCTGGAAGCTCGAATCGGTAAAGGACTCTACTTGGAGTTCTCCGTTACCATACACCAAGAACATATCTCTAGTCCTTCGCAAGTACTTGAGAATGTTCTTCACAGCTGTCCAGTGACTCTCTCCAGGATCTGCTTGATACCGACTCACTACACTTAGTGAGTATGCAACATCGGGTCTGGTACATAGCATCGCATACATGATAGAGCCTACTGCCGAAGCATAGGGTATCCCTTGCATGCGAGCTCTCTCCAAATCAGTCTTGGGAGACATCTCTTTGGAGAGAGTGAGTCCAGAGATCGTGGGCAAGTTCCCACGCTTGGATTCTTCCATACTAAACCTCTTTAGTATGGTGTCAATGTACCTGGATTGGGACAATCCCAAAATCTGTTTGGATCTATCTCTATAGATCCTTATTCCCAATATGCAGGAGGCATCACCAAGATCTTTCATTGAGAATCTTTGTGATAAGAAGAGCTTGACCGATTGCAGCATAGGAATATCATTTCCTATCAAGAGTATGTCGTCCACGTACAATACGAGGAAGACTACCTTATTCTCTGCCACCTTTTTGTAGATACAAGGTTCATCTGGATTTTTGACGAAATCAAACTCTTTGATAACGACGTCAAAGCAGATGTTCCAACTCCGCGATGCTTGCTTTAATCCATAAATGGATTTAAGCAGCTTGCACACCTTCCCGCTGCTCCCACTGTCTACGAAGCCCTCTGGCTGAGTCATGTACACGCACTCTTCCAAATCACCATTTAGAAAGGCGGTCTTAACATCCATTTGCCAGATTTCGTAATCATGATAAGCAGCGATGGCAAGCATGATCCGGATGGATTTAAGCATAGCCACTGGAGAAAAGGTTTCGTCATAGTCCACACCTGGTCTTTGACGAAAACCCTTTGCTATAAGTCTAGCTTTGAAAGTCTCCACTTTCCCATCTACACCAAGTTTCTTCTTGAAGATCCACTTGCTCCCAATGGGTTTTACCCCTTCAGGAGCAACGTCCAAAGTCCATACTTCGTTGGTGTACATGGATTCCATCTCGGACCGCATAGCATCCAGCCATTTCACTGAGTCCCCACTCGTGATGGCCTGCTCGAAGCTAGTTGGGTCATCATCCTCCATGATGCAATCCTCGCTCCCACCGTCCATGAGAAAACCGTAGTATCTCTCAGGTTGGCGAGGAACCCTACTAGATCGGCGGAGTGGCTGGGGTTCATCGGGAACTACAGAATCCTCTGGTTCTACCAAGTCTTCTGTTATAGTTTGTTCCGCTGGAACCTCTTCCAGTTCTACCTCAATGCCACCTATCTGTTTCATAAGAAAACCTTTTTCTAAGAAAGTGGCATGCCGAGAAACAAACACTTTTTGTTCCTCGGGATGGTAGAAGATATACCCCTGTGAATTTTTGGGATATCCTATAAACTTACATAAGACTGATCTTGCCTCGAGTTTGTCCGGATTTTGTCTTTTGACATAGGCTGGACAACCCCATATCTTAATGTAATTAAGATGTGGTCTCTTTCCTTTCCATATCTCATATGGAGTGGTAGACACTGATTTGGTAGGAACTCTATTCAATAGGTCCATGGCTGTCTCAAGCGCATATCCCCAGAAGGAAATAGGTAACTCAGCTGTGCTCATCATAGAGCGCACCATATCTAATAGGGTGCGGTTCCTCCGTTCTAATACACCGTTGTGCTGTGGTGTATATGGAGGAGTCAGCTGAGAGAGAATCCCATTCTCTTTTAGGAAGTCTAGGAATTCATTGCTCAAGTATTCACCTCCTCGATCAGATCGAAGGATTTTAATACTTTTTCCGGTTTGGTTTTCGACTTCTTGTTTATATTCTCTAAATTTCTCAAAAGCTTCTGATTTGTGTTTCATCAGGAACACATATCCGAATCTAGAGAGATCGTCAGTGAATGTAATGAAGTACGAAGAACCATCCCTGGCATGTGTAGACATGGGACCGCATACATCACTATGTATCAGTCCTAAGAGTTCGGTAACTCTTTCTCCGTGTCCCGTAAACGGAGTCTTGGTCATCTTGCCTTTGAGACATGACTGGCAGGTGTCATAAGATGAAAATTCAAACGGATTTAAATATCCATCTTTATGCAACTTAGCTAGTCGTGTCGCATTGATGTGACCCAGTCTACAATGCCACAAGAAGGATTCGTTGAGTTCAGAACTCTTCCTCTTGTGTGTGTTCGTTATGCTCAGAACTGTTGATTGATTTAGAACATAAATGCCATTGCATAACGTGTCTGATCCAACCAACTTTTGGTTACGGAAAATGTTCATAACATTGTCCTGTAATACAAAATTATATCCCTCTTTACTCAATAAAGAAACTGATATAATGTTGCATATCAGGTTCGGCATGTAATAGCATTCGTTCAGAACCAATGTATTACCAGTTGGTAATACAAGGTGATATTCCCCGACAGTCTTAGCTGCAACAATTGCACCATTTCTAACTCTTATGTCTTTATCACCTTCTCCAAGTTCTCTACCTTTTCTAAGCCCATGTAACTGATTACATATATAGGATCCTGACCCGGTATCCAATACCCAGGACGTAGAGCAAATGGAGAAACAGTTCTCAGTAACGAACACACCCGAAGAAAATGCATCATCATGTACTTTCTTCATTTGGGTGGCATGGGAATCCTGGTATTCCCCTATATCCTGTTCATTCCTATAACTCTTACAGGAAAGAACGGAACCAACGTTCCCCAGCACAGTATAACATGCGGGTTCGGTCAATACATCCATATTATTATCTTCATTAGGGCATGAAATGGTCGCTACCTGGAGAGAGAGAGAAGAAAACACTTTAGCGTATGCTCGTGCAAGATCAGATTGGTTATTATCTTATCTAATCAGGATGGCTCCCACTGCTTTTTATCAAATCTTCCTTCAAACCCTAAAAGGAAAGACTAGCCGGGATTAATTACACACTACAAGTTCGCCAATCTTTCAGCCAGGCCAGTGTCGGTACTTTGAGGGAGGTCCCCCGTGCTTTCGCACGAACCTAATTAATGTAAACCTCGTTTTCCCATAGGCGTAACCCCGTTGACACCTTTCTAGACACCTACTTGATCAGCTAATTGCAATGTGTAAAACTCTCCCAGGAGTAACTCTTACTCGCAGTGGGTATCGGGATCCAACTATCTCATAGAAGGTATGCAATCTCATTGCAAATTTCAACACTTGAAATTCCCGATAATGCTTTTGCCCCTAGCGTGCTATGACCTTGACGCATGCCAAACAACCCATAGTCCGCTAGTCAAGTTCAACCCGTACAATTCGTGATCGAATTAAACCCACCCGTACGACCCTTGACGCATTCCAAACAACGCCGTACGAATACCTTAATCCAATCGCATCTCATGCTGCAGATAAGTGATAATCATCTACCGTACACTACGCCTTGACGCATGCCAAACAACCGTAGCACGAATACTGAATATTACATATCTGAATTGACGGAGGGCTACGCAGGTTTTTCTAAAAACCATAAGCGTAATGAACTTGATATCGTTGTAGAATCGAATGAAGTTTTGAAATGGAGTGATTTTGAGGCTTTTCTAGTTTTGCTAAAGGAGTCACTCCCGGTGAAGGGATCTCGGTCATTTCCTCGTCGAATGAGGTGCGGGATATATCATATATATCGCTGTGCAAAGCAAAAACCTAAAAGCAGTCAAAAGCAAACCGAGTGTGTAGCATCTGCAAGTTATTGCTAAAGGAGTCACTCCCGGTGAAGGGATCTCGGTCCTTTCCTCATCGAATAAGGTGCAGGGTATATCATATATACCGCTGTGCAAAGCAAAAACTGTAGCTACCTGTTTTATTTTAAAATTCGATTCCACAACATCTTAGGTTTCTTATCTTTCATTAATCACATTAATGAAGTCCCATCATTTAAATACCTAAACATCACAGATAGATATGACGTACACTTATGCCATCCGCATTCGCCTCGATGTCCCCTCGTGCACCGTTAGGTTAGGTAACTAACGACAGAGCAGGGCAGGGCTAGCGCGGGTGTAAAACATAAGTAACGTCTATATAATATATCATATATACTATATACCATATCCATCACAGAATCACAACACAGATATCGCAGCAGAAGAAACATATGAAATATTGGATATACTAGGACGTCCGTGTTTTCAATACGAGCCAGTATAAAACACGGATTCTACGGTCGTGATGAATAGCCAATCCCACACCCCTAGACCCCTACGAGAGTGGCAAGCAACCCTGCCAATTCTAGGGTTAGGAGACCCGAACTCGACTCCTCGAGTTGGTCTCCCACTGGACCCCAGAACCCGGTTACTTGTGCTCCCCTCCTTGGGTCTATCATAATGCGGAAAAGTAAATAATATACAAAGGGTGACAACTTCCGCTACCTGGAAGTGCCCCAAATAAAAGAATATTACATACAAGTTTTTACATGAATGAAAATGAAAAACACTCATCTCACATAAAAAAAACCCCGGCTATTCGAACACGACGATCCAATATAACATATCCAGCAACACATAACATCACATGTCATCAACGTAAGTAAATATGCGCATCCCAATTGTCGTTGACATATAGCAACGAAACCGGCGATATCACATATTACACTTACGGCCACAGAAAAGAAAGTGTAAAACTACAATAATTGGAATCCGCAACTTCTTTAGACATCGCATGCCTAATCAAATGAAATACTTAGACATCACATGCCTAACAGATATAAATCCCGCATTTTAGTCTCATTATCGAAAACTCTTTTCAATATCATGTGGGACTAAACTGCTAGATTTATAACATTCATTCAGTTATCTCATAACTGTTTGTGAATTCCAATTATTGTATCACATTCCAGATAAACAGAAAATGTTAAACTTTCCGATCGAACAGTCGAATACCCAAGTTTTCCCGATACAGCTCAACACATGAAATAAGTCTAACAACATTCAGTTCGTGCCTCAGTACCAACGGTCCAGCCGTAGAAGGGTCAAGCCAACGCCTCACATGTGGCACGCCGTACTACCCCAAACCCGAAGGTTCAAAGGGCAGTTCAAGACGGTCACATAATCGAGTTAAGGTTTGTTGTCTTCTAGAGGGTCCATCGCGTTACTTGCACTACTTAGAACGTTGTTAAACTACGGAAAAATCCAACACTTAGAAAATTCCCGACAGGGGAAAAATTGGGTATTTATATCCGGTCGAACTTTTTAACATATTCTAAAAATTATCCGGAAATACACAAAGACGAAATTTGATAATCCGATCGAACTATCGAAGCTCCAAAACAACCCCAGAAAATGCAACTCATGAAAAAATATTAAAAACACCCAGAGAACTCAGCACTGTTAAATAAGAGTTACTGTGCAAAAATATAGGGATGACGTCATCAAGCCGCCGCGGAACTGCCGCCTAAGCTGGCTTAGGCCGCGATTCCGCCGCGCTTATCACTGTTCATTGGAAAAAATTTGCATCGTAATTCTTAGAATTCCTTGCTGAATTTTTTAAGCATTTTTAATATTGAAAAATCCTAAATTTTAGAAAAAGTACAGAGAGCATTTTTCGGGTTGGGTTTTCGGTTCGATCGGGTTTCAAATATCGTCTAGACTTCGCCTAAGGCTCTAGCTAGGCTCTGATACCAGTGAAAGGTTCCTAGGCACCCTAAAGAGGTCTCACAAGGCATCAACCATGCCATTTTCAAAAATTATGGGTGTCAAGAAACCCTAACACGGATCGTCGGCTAGAATTCTAGGTGAAAAACTAAACTAGTTAACATATTAACTAAAGGTTAGATGCTACAACCTTTGTAGATCCGGTTATCCTCTTCCTTGGCTCCACGTAGGCATCCTCTCGTTGTCCATCTCGATTCCCAAACTCGAACGTCGGCTTCACCGGAGAATAGGGCGGACTAGGTCGTCGGCTTCGTGCCGAAGATGATCTACGTCGAGGCATCGCAAGTTCAAGCTCTGACTTCATCAAGTGGTGAAACTTGTGAAGAAAACACCCAAAACAACTTGGCAAGAGGTAGAGGGTAAAGAAATAGGAGGTGGGTTCACTTTAGAATTGGATTTCTCGCTTTGGATCTCAAGTTGCCATTGATGGCATCAAGCTTTCTTCAAGAAGAAGATGATGAAGAAGAAAGAAAAGAATATGATAAGTTATTCAATAATAGAAAAGAAAATCAATACTTATCATATCCTAACTAGGGTTAAGTGTAGAGAATAGACCATGGTAAGTGGATGGGTTAGGGTTAAGCATGAAGACAAAATGGTCTCTTTGGTCAAAGCTTCATGAAGCTTCAACAAGCTCCATGACAAAAACAAACCATTTCATTTTCATTTATCCAATGAAATAAATAAAGAAATGAATAAATAAATGATAAGGCAAAACCCTAATTATCATTTAACCATGGCTTAATTCTTCACACTTAACCAAATGATCAAGTATCATCAAACATGATACATGTATGTGCACGAAAATATATCACATATACAACTTGCACATCAAGTGAGAAAATCCATATAAAGTGAACCAATACTAGTTAATGCAAAGTAATATATCAAATATATAATTATACATTAAATCATTAAATCAACATTTGATTCAATGATCCGGTCAAGTCGCACATAACCGACTAGTATCCAATGTATCGATTTATCGAATCAATGATTCGATAACTAGGTCATATCGAATATAACCAATCGATACATCCATCGCGAGAATGAAATACGGTATCACATACACGCATTATTCTCGGTCCCGCACATATCTCATATGCGCTCCTATTTCGTTTCGCTTGAACTAGGAAACCTCTGTGTAGGACTCTGAAGACTCGTCAATACGCCGGTAGCAGATGATGATCATATCAAGCACCCACAAGCCGCAAGCGGTCTGCTAAACGTAACGGCCATCCGGGTATTGAGCGATCAGAAGATCGACGAGCTAGCCCGCTCACACTCCTGTGAATCCAACCAGTAACACTTACCGTACAGTCCGGTCTGTTCGTCTGATACGTCGCATATCAAGTCTAGGGGTGGTAAACGTCAGACCCCAATACTCGATAAGTCGTGCCGATGTGAGGCTCATAACGGGTCGAGAAACTACTGGTAACACTTACCAGCAAATCTCTGATCAGCCCTGGCCAGGGACTTCCCTGTTACGGCTAATCGAGCACAGCGCAACATCAACCCCCAATACTGGGAGAGACGAAACCCCTCCTATCGCTCATTGCCTCCATGTGACTCGGGACTGTACCCAAATACCACCGTTTTGCACGCCCTCATGGACGTGGTAAGGTGGAGATCAAAGCACAGTGGGAATCACACAAGACTCTATGACGATCTCGGGTCTACAGACTAACCTGCACAAGTGTCACCTGAGAACTGCCATCTGACGTGAGGTATAATACCATCTGGGAGTTCTCGGCGAGTCCGTCCAGTGTACCCAGTCTCCACTGAGCACCCGTACACCATCTCTGATGTCAAACACCAATGGATATGGGATCATCCATCGCCCATCCCATGGGTCGAGAAGCGTATACGCTAGTCTACTCTGGTATATCGATGCCCCGTCTTGATACACCCACGACTAGGGACCTTGAAGGATGTACTTATGGACTACCATGTCCCCAGTAGTATGATCTGCATCATAGTCCAGGTAGTCAAGTACACATCCTAAGGGCTTTACCAACATGTAACTATAAGACAGTATAAAGAGACAAGTGTACATGTTAAGATAAAGAGCAACCAGATAGCTTACTATCATGTCGAGCAAGAAAGTTATCTCTATATATGTCCAAGCATCCAATATAATATACATAATCTGTACAATACTGGCCTCTAGGGCATACATACAACTAACATCAGTATACTAGAGACCAGAGGCAAATGGAAGTACAAGGAATAGACAGAATAAGAAAGTATCTTTTACAGTTGTATTATATTGTTATAATGTTATATTAACGCTGTTGTTTTGTAGCTTGGTATAGAAGAATGCCAATGTATACGAGGAGTCTCGTTAGACCAGAGACTATGGTGAACTGAATATAGAGTACAAGGTGTAGCTATTAAAGTTGTATTTATATTGTGCTAATGTTATATTAACGTTGTTGTTTGTAGCTTGGTACAGAAGGATGCCAGTGTATACGAGAGGAGTCTCACTTGCCAGAGACCAGGGCAAATGGAAGTACAAGGCTCCGTTATACAACCCGGAACAACGGCAATTGGATTCAGGTTAGGTGTCTTAATCTTACCGCCTCGTGCCACCTTTAACACCTTCCGTACCAATCTACCCCTTAAACCCCGCGATGTCTTGTTTGTATTGTTATCTTGTAAAATTGTATTGATTGTAAGATTGATTAACTGACTGACTGAAACTATGATATCAGGAAACGGTTATAACCGTAGAGTCATGTAAATGGAATACTGGGAAACATGTAAAAGGAATATCCATGGTTCGGTTCAGTCAAGTTATATAGATTGTTAACTGAATTCAAGGATTCATGTATTCATCTTAAGTTGGAATATAAAAGAATATAGAATGACTTGAATCATTTTCAAGTCAGAAATAGCCAGACTCTAACCCGAGTCAGACTAAAAGAAAGTAAATTGAAGTTCAATAATTGTTAGGGGCCTTATTGTAATTTATAAAACTTGAGGGGATTTTATGTAAAAAGTACTATTGTATATTTTTCAAAATACACCTCAAGTATTTATTATTCGTCTTTATAGTTATAATGAATGTGAATTTTATTTGTGTTATTCAAGTGAATATATCCTAATAAAAGTATTAATTGATTTATTTGAAATTCAAGGTATTTTAATGTAACTTTTAATCTTGTAATTTTAGAAAAAGATGGAAACTTGTTATTATAATAAAATGGATGTTTAAATGATAATTAAATATATATTAATACAAGAATAATTTCAAATAATATTTTAATTTCCAAAATCACATTTTTCTTAAATGCCGTATTTTAAACCCTTCGAGACCGAATGTTCCTTGCGGAGGTCTGAATCTCGCACTACTAGCCCGCGGGTGCACGATGAACCGTACTTTCCCTAACGAGTTTCCCAAAAGTGGGTTGTAGCGGCGCTTTGCTTAGGTTTAACAAATACTATTCATTTAAAAAAAACGGTTTTATAAATATAAGGTATTTATTTGTAAAAGAGTATAGTTTTCCGTATTTTAGTTGTTAGGGTTTCCTAAGCAAACTAGCCTATTTCTAAGGTCTAAACGATGAGTCATTAGAAGCCTCAAATCGTCTCTTCACCGCCAATTGTGGCCAGGTAAGTACAAGTGAGGAGGGAGGGATCCGCTCACGAATAGTGAGACGGGCCTTTTAAAGTTACCCAAGCTCACTTGCCTAGCGTAGACACCACAAAGTTAGTTTAGATAAACGATCGATGTTCATGACCTATCATGCTTTTATTTTAAAAGGTTTTATTTAGGATTGTGTACAACTTAAAGCTTTTAGAAAAGGTTTATAAAGAATATGGTATTTTAGTGAAAAGTCCTGTATTTTCGTATTCTATGTTTTGACGTTTATCAATTAGGGTTATATTTGTATGTGTGTAGAAGTAGGTCATTACCTCGTGAGTTTTCTAAGGTAAAATATGATAAAACACATCATATGTAAAGTTTATGGTATTTAAACGTAAAATGCAATAAAAGTTACATAACATGGTATTTGTTGTGAAATACCCAAATTAGCAAAAAATATAGTTTTAAATGTTTACCATTAATTTTAACAATATATAGAATTTAATATAAATTTTTCCATATTTTAATAATTATTAAACTAATTATCGATAGGTTTTATTAAACCGTAAAATAATTACTTTTATTCCGGCAAAAGTTGTCCCGGTCATGATAGTTGTCTTATGACTTATTTAAGTATGTCCAAGCATGAATTCATAGTTGTTTGTTATCCCGTGATTTTATCATGAGGGATAACTGCTAAAAGTTCATTATATTAACATGGTTTAATATCGATTTTAATCGTCAAAACTCGAAAAATAGATAAAGCAGTTAAATTTTTATAATTAGGTCCCTAAATATTTTTCACAGATAGATATTTTCATGATGAAGATAACAAGAGGTCAAGTGTTGAGAGATCTTACCTGAAATGATCTAGAAAAATGAAAGTCGGCGAGCGTCGGGTTGTACGAGAAAATCAATATCTTGAATCTGAGATTTTTCCTACCTTGGAGACTTATTCTAGAGTGTAGAAAACTCAAATAGGAAACTCTGGAAAGGTTTTCAGAATTTTGTGTCGAACAGATATTTTTTGAGGAATTTTACAAGTTCATGGCTATTTATAGGGATTTCTGGGATTAAAAAATTATTTTGCTACAGTAGCCGATCAGATCTGACCGTTGATTTGGTCAGATCTGACGGCCCACGGTTTACACGTGTGAACAGTGTCGGGGGTTGGTGTGGATGGTTTTTAACCGTTGGATCTTAATCTGACGGTCCAGATTAAAGGCAGATATATATATATATATATATATATATATATATATATATATATATATATTTATTTATTTTAATAATATATATAAATATATATATTATAATAAAAATTTGTCGGCAAGATCTGGACCGTTGATTTTTAAATCTGACGGTCCAGATTTATTTCAGCTTAATAAAATAAAATAAAATTATTTTTATTATTTAAAAATGTTTTATAAATTGTTTTTGGCTTCTAAAAATTATTTTAAAATAGTAAAAAATATTTTAAAAATCTGAAAAAATTATATAAAATGTATTTTGATATTTTATATCTTTTTCAACCAATAAAATTGTTTATTATAATTTAAAATTGTTTTAAAAATTATTTGTTGGGTTCTAAAAATTATTTTAAAATAGTAAAAATATTTTAAAAATCTGAAAAAATTATATAAAATGTATTTTGATATTTTATATGTTTTGCAACCAAATTTGGTCTAAAATAGATCTTCTCATCGGTTATAAAAAATTTTCCTTCGATTAAAATAAATATTTAAATTCTTAAAAATTCCCAAAAATTCCTAAAAATCATATTAATTCATTTTAAATACGGTAAAATATTTTTAAAGTGTTTTCTACTAATAGAAGCAGTAAAATAATTGTTTTGACATCGAGAAAAATTATAAAATATTTTTATTATGTATCTAAGGTTCACGGTCGTTACAGTCTACCCTCCTTAGAAAAATTTCGTCCTCAAAATTTATAAAAGGAAAGTGTAACAGATTCAAGGAAAGTTTGGTGACTAAAGTACTAGCAGTGTATGAAAAATAATAAGATGGTGCAAGTGTTTAAAAATGTGATTGAGTCTTACTAGTGTTATCTTGGTCAACTGTCTTGGCTTCTATGGCTGCTAAGGTGCTACAATGTGTTAAAAGTACTTGATAGTGTATGAAAAATGTGTGAAGGAATGAAAGGATGCGAAGGTTTTGGAAAAATTGTAAAAGAGGTGAGGGAATTTCGGGTTAGGAGGAATTCAAAGTTTATGAAATGATAAGATTCAAAAGGTATGAATTGTAAAGAATGTTTTAGTTGCCGGTTCTTGTGTTTTATATTGCTTAGGGTTCCATACAGCTCTGACCTGCATGGTAGTGTTCCATACAGCTCTGACCTGCATGGGCCGCCAACAAAACCTGTCACGCCCCGCTTCCCGGTGTACGGGCAAGGGGGCGCGGCGAGGCCCGCGACGTATTTACTCCGAAGTAAATACGCTAAGTGTGTCTAAGCAATATAAATAAAATGCACAAGAGAAAAAAATATATCAGCTATTTTATTCATTAACATTCTTTTACAGTACATGGAAAATTAAATACTTGGAATAAAGCGATGCCTAAACAATGGCATAACTGAAATAAAAGGTACTGAATGGAAAAGTGAAGCCTAGTGATCGTGCTGCTCAGTGGTCTGCTCCAAATGCTCCTGGTTGGTCTCGTGCTCCTTAGAGTCGGACCCTCCTGACGACATTCCAAAGAAAGAATAGAAATAGGAATGCCGTCAGCGAACAATCGCTCGGTAAGTCTCAAATAAAGAGGGAGAAATAAAATAGACAGGAAGGAAATATAGCTATTATAATATTTGATTGTTATGTGGACGTAGTTATTTGTAGCTTGGTACAGAAGAATGCCAGTGTATACGAGAGGAGTCTCAGTATACTAGAGACCAGAGGCAAATGGAAGTACAAGGAATAGACAGAATAAGAAAGTATCTTTTACAGTTGTATTATATTGTTATAATGTTATATTAACGCTGTTGTTTTGTAGCTTGGTATAGAAGAATGCCAATGTATACGAGAGGAGTCTCGTTAGACCAGAGACTATGGTGAACTGAATATAGAGAACAAAGTGTAGCTATTAAAGTTGTATTTATATTGTGCTAATGTTATATTAACGTTGTTATTTGTAGCTTGGTACAGAAGGATGCCAGTGTATACGAGAGGAGTCTCACTTGCCAGAGACAAGGGCAAATGGAAGTACAAGGCTCCGTTATACAACCCGGAACAACGGCAATTGGATTCAGGTTAGGTGTCTTAATCTTACCGTCTCGTGCCACCTTTAACACCTTCCGTACCAATCTACCCCTTAAACCCCGCGATGTCTTGTTTGTATTGTTATCTTGTAAAATTGTATTGATTGTAAGATTGATTAACTGACTGACTGAAACCATGATATCAGGAAACGGTTATAACCGTAGAGTCATGTAAATGGAATACTGGGAAACATGTAAAAGGAATATCCATGGTTCGGTTCAGTCAAGTTATATAGATTGTTAACTGAATTCAGGGATTCATGTATTCATCTTAAGTTGGAATATAAAAGAATATAGAATGACTTGAACCATTTTCAAGTCAGAAATAGCCAGACTCTAACCCGAGTCAGACTAAAAGAAAGTAAATTGAAGTTCAATAATTGTTAGGGGCCTTATTGTAATTTATAAAACTTGAGGGGATTTTATGTAAAAAGTACTATTGTATATTTTTCAAAATACACATCAAGTATTTATTATTCGTCTTTATAGTTATAATGAATGTGAATTTTATTTGTGTTATTCTAGTGAATATATCCTAATAAAAGTATTAATTGATTTATTTGAAATTCAAGGTATTTTAATGTAACTTTTAATCTTGTAATTTTAGAAAAAGATGGAAACTTGTTATTATAATAAAATGGATGTTTAAATGATAATTAAATATATATTAATACAAGAATAATTTCAAATAATATTTTAATTTCCAAAATCACATTTTTCTTAAATGCCGTATTTTAAACCCTTCGAGACTGAATGCTCCTTGCGGAGGTCTGAATCTCGCACTACTAGCCCGCGGGTGCACGATGAACCGTACTTTCCCTAACGAGTTCCCCAAAAGTGGGTTGTAGCGGCGCTTTGCTTAGGTTTAACAAATACTATCCATTTAAAAAAAACGGTTTTATAAATATAAGGTATTTATTTGTAAAAGAGTATAGTTTTCCGTATTTTAGTTGTTAGGGTTTCCTAAGCAAACTAGCCTATTTCTAAGGTCTAAACGATGAGTCATTAGAAGCCTCAAATCGTCTCTTCACCGCCAATTGTGGTCAGGTAAGTACAAGTGAGGAGGGAGGGATCCGCTCACGAATCGTGAGGCGGGCCTTTTAAAGTTACCCAAGCTCACTTGCTTAGCCTAGACACCACAAAGTTAGTTTAGATAAACGATCGATGTCCATGACCTATCGTGCTTTTATTTTAAAAGGTTTTATTTAGGATTGTGTACAACTTAAAACTTTTAGAAAAGGTTTATAAAGAATATGGTATTTTAGTGAAAAGTCCTGTATTTTCGTATTCTATATTTTGACGTTTATCAATTAGGGTTATATTTGTATGTGTATAGAGGTAGGTCATTACCTCGTGAGTTTTCTAAGGTAAAATATGATAAAACACATCATATGTAAAGTTTATGGTATTTAAACGTAAAATGCAATAAAAGTTACATAACATGGTATTTGTTGTGAAATACCCAAATTAGCAAAAAATATAGTTTTAAATGTTTACCATTAATTTTAACAATATATAGAATTTAATATAAATTTTTCCATATTTTAATAATTATTAAACTAATTATCGATAGGTTTTATTAAACCGTAAAATAATTACTTTTATTCCGGCAAAAGTTGTCCCGGTCATGATAGTTGTCTTATGACTTATTTAATTATGTTCAAGCATGAATTCATAGTTTTTTGTTATCCCGTGATTTTATCATGAGGGATAACTGCTAAAAGTTCATTATATTAACATGGTTTAATATCGATTTTAATCGTCAAAACTAGAAAAATAGATAAAGCAGTTAAATTTTTATAATTAGGTCCCTAAATATTTTTCACAGATATATATTTTCATGATGAAGATAACAAGAGGTCAAGTGTTGAGAGATCTTACCTGAAATGATCTTGAAAAATGAAAGTCTGCGAGCGTCGGGTTGTACGAGAAAATCAATATCTTGAATCTGAAATTTTTCCTACCTTGGAGACTTATTCTAGAGTGTAGAAAATTCAAATAGGAAGCTCTGGAAATTTTTTCAGAATTTTGTGTCGAACAGATATTTTTTGAGGAATTTTAGAATTTCATGACTATTTATACGGATTTCTGGGATTAAAAAATTATTTTGCTACAGTAGCCGATCAGATCTGACCGTTGATTTGGTCAGATCTGACGGCCCGCGGTTTACACGTGTGAACAGTGTCGGGGGTTGGTGTGGATAGTTTTTGACCGTTGGATTTTGATCTGACGGTCCAGATTAAAGGCAGATATATATATATATATATTTTAATAATATATATTATAATAAAAATCTGTCGGCAAGATCTGGACCGTTGATTTTTAAATCTGACGGTCCAGATTTATTTCAGCTTAATAAAATAAAATAAAATTATTTTTATTATTTAAAAATGTTTTATAAATTGTTTTTGGCTTCTAAAAAATTATTTAAAAATAGTAAAAAATATTTTAAAAATCTGAAAAAATTATATAAAATGTATTTTGATATTTTATATCTTTTTCAACCAATAAAATTATTTATTATAATATAAAATTGTTTTAAAAATTATTTGTTGGGTTCTAAAAATTATTTTAAAATAGTAAAAATATTTTAAAAATCTGAAAAAATTATATAAAATGTATTTTGATATTTTATATGTTTTGCAACCAAATTTAGTCTAAAATAGATCTTCTCATCGGTTATAAAAAATTTCCCTTCAATTAAAAAAAACATTTAAATTCTTAAAAATTCCTAAAAATCATATTAATTCATTTTAAATACGGTAAAATATTTTTAAAGTGTTTTCTACTAATAGGAGCAGTAAAATAATTGTTTTGACATCGAGAAAAATTATAAAATATTTTTATTATGTATCTAAGGTTCACGGTCGTTACAGTCTACCCTCCTTAGAAAAATTTCGTCCCCGAAATTTATAAAAGGAAAGTGTAACAGATTCAAGAAAAGTTTGGTGACTAAAGTACTAGCAGTGTATGAAAAATAATAAGGTGGTGCAAGTGTTTAAAAATGTGATTGAGTCTTACTAGTGTTACCTTGGTCAACTGTCTTGGCTTCTATGGCTGCTAAGGTGCTACAATGTGTTAGAAGTACTTGATAGTGTATGAAAAATGTGTGAAGGAATGAAAGGATGCGAAGGTTTTGGTAAAATTGTAAAAGAGGTGAGGGAATTTCGGGTTAGGAGGAATTCAAAGTTTATGAAATGATAAGATTCAGAAGGTATGAATTGTAAAGAATGTTTTAGTTGCCGGTTCTTGTGTTTTATATTGCTTAGGGTTCCATACAGCTCTGACCTGCATGGTAGTGTTCCATACAGCTCTGACCTGCATGGGCCGCCAACAAAACCTGTCACGCCCCGCTTCCCGGTGTACGGGCAAGGGGGCGCGGCGAGGCCCGCGACGTATTTACTCCGAAGTAAATACGCTAAGCGTGTCTAAGCAATATAAATAAAATGCACAAGAGAAAAAAATATATCAGCAACTTTATTCATTAACATTCTTTTACAGTACATGGAAAAGTAAATACATGGAATAAAGCGATGCCTAAACAATGACATAACTGAAATAAAAGGTACTGAATGGAAAAGTGAAGCCTAGTGATCGTGCTGCTCAGTGGTCTGCTCCAAATGCTCCTGGTTGGTCTCGTGCTCCTTAGAGTCGGGCCCTCCTGACGACATTCCAAAGAAAGAATAGAAATAGGAATGCCGTCAGCGAACAATCGCTCGGTAAGTCTCAAAGAAAGAGGGAGAAATAGAATAGACAGGAAGGAAATATATCTATTATAATATTTGATTGTTATGTAGACGTAGTTATTTGTTGCTTGGTACAGAAGAATGCCAGTGTATACGAGAGGAGTCTCAGTATACTAGAGATCAGAGGCAAATGGAAGTACAAGGAATAGACAGAATAAGAAAGTATCTTTTACAGTTGTATTATATTGTTATAATGTTATATTAACGCTGTTGTTTTGTAGCTTGGTATAGAAGAATGCCAATGTATACGAGAGGAGTCTCGTTGGACCAGAGACTATGGTGAACTGAATATAGAGTACAAGGTGTAGCTATTAAAGTTGTATTTATATTGTGCTAATGTTATATTAACGTTGTTGTTTATAGCTTGGTACAGAAGGATGCCAGTGTATACGAGAGGAGTCTCACTTGCCAGAGACCAGGGCAAATGGAAGTACAAGGCTCCGTTATACAACCCGGAACAACGGCAATTGGATTCAGGTTAGGTGTCTTAATCTTACCGTCTTGTGCCACCTTTAACACCTTCCGTACCAATCTACCCCTTAAACCCCGCGATGTTTTGTTTGTATTGTTATCTTGTAAAATTGTATTGATTGTAAGATTGATTAACTGACTGACTGAAACCATGATATCAGGAAACGGTTATAACCGTAGAGTCATGTAAATGGAATACTGGGAAACATGTAAAAGGAATATCCATGGTTCGGTTCAGTCAAGTTATATAGATTGTTAACTGAATTCAGGGATTCATGTATTCATCTTAAGTTGGAATATAAAAGAATATAGAATGACTTGAACCATTTTCAAGTCAGAAATAGCCAGACTCTAACCCGAGTCAGACTAAAAGAAAGTAAATTGAAGTTCAATAATTGTTAGGGGCCTTATTGTAATTTATAAAACTTGAGGGGATTTTATGTAAAAAGTACTATTGTATATTTTTCAAAATACACATCAAGTATTTATTATTCGTCTTTATAGTTATAATGAATGTGAATTTTATTTGTGTTATTCTAGTGAATATATCCTAATAAAAGTATTAATTGATTTATTTGAAATTCAAGGTATTTTAATGTAACTTTTAATCTTGTAATTTTAGAAAAAGATGGAAACTTATTATTATAATAAAATGGATGTTTAAATGATAATTAAATATATATTAATACAAGAATAATTTCAAATAATATTTTAATTTCCAAAATCACATTTTTCTTAAATGCCGTATTTTAAACCCTTCGAGACTGAATGCTCCTTGCGGAGGTCTGAATCTCGCACTACTAGCCCGCGGGTGCACGATGAACCGTACTTTCCCTAACGAGTTCCCCAAAAGTGGGTTGTAGCGGCGCTTTGCTTAGGTTTAACAAATACTATTCATTAAAAAAAAACGGTTTTATAAATATAAGGTATTTATTTGTAAAAGAGTATAGTTTTCCGTATTTTAGTTGTTAGGGTTTCCTAAGCAAACTAGCCTATTTCTAAGGTCTAAACGATGAGTCATTAGAAGCCTCAAATCGTCTCTTCACCGCCAATTGTGGTCAGGTAAGTACAAGTGAGGAGGGAGGGATCCGCTCACGAATCGTGAGGCGGGCCTTTTAAAGTTACCCAAGCTCACTTGCTTAGCCTAGACACCACAAAGTTAGTTTAGATAAACGATCGATGTCCATGACCTATCGTGCTTTTATTTTAAAAGGTTTTATTTAGGATTGTGTACAACTTAAAACTTTTAGAAAAGGTTTATAAAGAATATGGTATTTTAGTGAAAAGTCTTGTATTTTCGTATTCTATATTTTGACGTTTATCAATTAGCGTTATATTTGTATGTGTATAGAGGTAGGTCATTACCTCGTGAGTTTTCTAAGGTAAAATATGATAAAACACATCATATGTAAAGTTTATGGTATTTAAACGTAAAATGCAATAAAAGTTACATAACATGGTATTTGTTGTGAAATACCCAAATTAGCAAAAAATATAGTTTTAAATGTTTACCATTAATTTTAACAATATATAGAATTTAATATAAATTTTTCCATATTTTAATAATTATTAAACTAATTATCGATAGGTTTTATTAAACCGTAAAATAATTACTTTTATTCCGGCAAAAGTTGTCCCGGTCATGATAGTTGTCTTATGACTTATTTAATTATGTTCAAGCATGAATTCATAGTTGTTTGTTATCCTGTGATTTTATCATGAGGGATAACTGCTAAAAGTTCATTATATTAACATGGTTTAATATCGATTTTAATCGTCAAAACTCGAAAAATAGATAAAGCAGTTAAATTTTTATAATTAGGTCCCTAAATATTTTTCACAGATATATATTATCATGATGAAGATAACAAGAGGTCAAGTGTTGAGAGATCTTACCTGAAATGATCTTGAAAAATGAAAGTCGGTGAGCGTCGGGTTGTACGAGAAAATCAATATCTTGAATCTGAGATTTTTCCTACCTTGGAGACTTATTCTAGAGTGTAGAAAACTCAAATAGGAAGCTCTGGAAATTTTTTCAGAATTTTGTGTCGAACAGATATTTTTTGAGGAATTTTAGAATTTCATGACTATTTATACGGATTTCTGGGATTAAAAAATTATTTTGCTACAGTAGCCGATCAGATCTGACCGTTGATTTGGTCAGATCTGACGGCCCGCGGTTTACACGTGTGAACAGTGTCGGGGGTTGGTGTGGATGGTTTTTGACCGTTGGATTTTGATCTGACGGTCCAGATTAAAGGCAGATATATATATATTTATTTTAATAATATATATAAATATATATATTATAATAAAAATCTGTCGGCAAGATCTGGACCGTTGATTTTTAAATCTGACGGTCCAGATTTATTTCAGCTTAATAAAATAAAATAAAATTATTTTTATTATTTAAAAATGTTTTATAAATTATTTTTGGCTTCTAAAAAATTATTTAAAAATAGTAAAAAATATTTTAAAAATCTGAAAAAATTATATAAAATGTATTTTGATATTTTATATCTTTTTCAACCAATAAAATTATTTATTATAATTTAAAATTGTTTTAAAAATTATTTGTTGGGTTCTAAAAATTATTTTAAAATAGTAAAAATATTTTAAAAATCTGAAAAAATTATATAAAATGTATTTTGATATTTTATATGTTTTGCAACCAAATTTGGTCTAAAATAGATCTTCTCATCGGTTATAAAAAATTTCCCTTCGATTAAAAAAAACATTTAAATTCTTAAAAATTCCTAAAAATCATATTAATTCATTTTAAATACGGTAAAATATTTTTAAAGTGTTTTCTACTAATAGGAGCAGTAAAATAATTGTTTTGACATCGAGAAAAATTATAAAATATTTTTATTATGTATCTAAGGTTCACGGTCGTTACAGTCTACCCTCCTTAGAAAAATTTCGTCCTCGAAATTTATAAAAGGAAAGTGTAACAGATTCAAGAAAAGTTTGGTGACTAAAGTACTAGCAGTGTATGAAAAATAATAAGGTGGTGCAAGTGTTTAAAAATGTGATTGAGTCTTACTAGTGTTACCTTGGTCAACTGTCTTGGCTTCTATGGCTGCTAAGGTGCTACAATGTGTTAGAAGTACTTGATAGTGTATGAAAAATGTGTGAAGGAATGAAAGGATGCGAAGGTTTTGGTAAAATTATAAAAGAGGTGAGGGAATTTCGGGTTAGGAGGAATTCAAAGTTTATGAAATGATAAGATTCAGAAGGTATGAATTGTAAAGAATGTTTTAGTTGCCGATTCTTGTGTTTTATATTGCTTATGGTTCCATACAGCTCTGACCTGCATGGTAGTGTTCCATACAGCTCTGACCTGCATGGGCCGCCAACAAAACCTGTCACGTCCCGCTTCCCGGTGTACGGGCAAGGGGGCGCGGCGAGGCCCGCGACGTATTTACTCCGAAGTAAATACGCTAAGCGTGTCTAAGCAATATAAATAAAATGCACAAGAGAAAAAAATATATCAGCAACTTTATTCATTAACATTCTTTTACAGTACATGGAAAAGTAAATACATGGAATAAAGCGATGCCTAAACAGTGACATAACTGAAATAAAAGGTACTGAATGGAAAAGTGAAGCCTAGTGATCGTGCTGCTCAGTGGTCTGCTCCAAATGCTCCTGGTTGGTCTCGTGCTCCTTAGAGTCGGGCCCTCCTGACGACATTCCAAAGAAAGAATAGAAATAGGAATGCCGTCAGCGAACAATCGCTCGGTAAGTCTCAAAGAAAGAGGGAGAAATAGAATAGACAGGAAGGAAATATATCTATTATAATATTTGATTGTTATGTAGACGTAGTTATTTGTTGCTTGGTACAGAAGAATGCCAGTGTATACGAGAGGAGTCTCAGTATACTAGAGATCAGAGGCAAATGGAAGTACAAGGAATAGACAGAATAAGAAAGTATCTTTTACAGTTGTATTATATTGTTATAATGTTATATTAACGCTGTTGTTTTGTAGCTTGGTATAGAAGAATGCCAATGTATACGAGAGGAGTCTCGTTAGACCAGAGACTATGGTGAACTGAATATAGAGTACAAGGTGTAGCTATTAAAGTTGTATTTATATTGTGCTAATGTTATATTAACGTTGTTGTTTGTAGCTTGGTACAGAAGGATGCCAGTGTATACGAGAGGAGTCTCACTTGCCAGAGACCAGGGCAAATGGAAGTACAAGGCTCCGTTATACAACCCGGAACAACGGCAATTGGATTCAGGTTAGGTGTCTTAATCTTACCGTCTCGTGCCACCTTTAACACCTTCCGTACCAATCTACCCCTTAAACCCCGCGATGTTTTGTTTGTATTGTTATCTTGTAAAATTGTATTGATTGTAAGATTGATTAACTGACTGACTGAAACCATGATATCAGGAAACGGTTATAACCGTAGAGTCATGTAAATGGAATACTGGGAAACATGTAAAAGGAATATCCATGGTTCGGTTCAGTCAAGTTATATAGATTGTTAACTGAATTCAGGGATTCATGTATTCATCTTAAGTTGGAATATAAAAGAATATAAAATGACTTGAACCATTTTCAAGTCAGAAATAGCCAGACTCTAACCCGAGTCAGACTAAAAGAAAGTAAATTGAAGTTCAATAATTGTTAGGGGCCTTATTGTAATTTATAAAACTTGAGGGGATTTTATGTAAAAAGTACTATTGTATATTTTTCAAAATACACATCAAGTATTTATTATTCGTCTTTATAGTTATAATGAATGTGAATTTTATTTGTGTTATTCTAGTGAATATATCCTAATAAAAGTATTAATTGATTTATTTGAAATTCAAGGTATTTTAATGTAACTTTTAATCTTGTAATTTTAGAAAAAGATGGAAACTTATTATTATAATAAAATGGATGTTTAAATGATAATTAAATATATATTAATACAAGAATAATTTCAAATAATATTTTAATTTCCAAAATCACATTTTTCTTAAATGCCGTATTTTAAACCCTTCGAGACTGAATGCTCCTTGCGGAGGTCTGAATCTCGCACTACTAGCCCGCGGGTGCACGATGAACCGTACTTTCCCTAACGAGTTCCCCAAAAGTGGGTTGTAGCGGCGCTTTGCTTAGGTTTAAAAAATACTATTCATTTAAAAAAAACGGTTTTATAAATATAAGGTATTTATTTGTAAAAGAGTATAGTTTTCCGTATTTTAGTTGTTAGGGTTTCCTAAGCAAACTAGCCTATTTCTAAGGTCTAAACGATGAGTCATTAGAAGCCTCAAATCGTCTCTTCACCGCCAATTGTGGTCAGGTAAGTACAAGTGAGGAGGGAGGGATCCGCTCACGAATCGTGAGGCGGGCCTTTTAAAGTTACCCAAGCTCACTTCCTTAGCCTAGACACCACAAAGTTAGTTTAGATAAACGATCGATGTCCATGACCTATCGTGCTTTTATTTTAAAAGGTTTTATTTAGGATTGTGTACAACTTAAAACTTTTAGAAAAGGTTTATAAAGAATATGGTATTTTAGTGAAAAGTCCTGTATTTTCGTATTCTATGTTTTGACGTTTATCAATTAGGGTTATATTTGTATGTGTATAGAGGTAGGTCATTACCTCGTGAGTTTTCTAAGGTAAAATATGATAAAACACATCATATGTAAAGTTTATGGTATTTAAACGTAAAATGCAATAAAAGTTACATAACATGGTATTTGTTGTGAAATACCCAAATTAGCAAAAAATATAGTTTTAAATGTTTACCATTAATTTAACAATATATAGAATTTAATATAAATTTTTCCATATTTTAATAATTATTAAACTAATTATCGATAGGTTTTATTAAACCGTAAAATAATTACTTTTATTCCGGCAAAAGTTGTCCCGGTCATGATAGTTGTCTTATGACTTATTTAATTATGTTCAAGTATGAATTCATAGTTGTTTGTTATCCCGTGATTTTATCATGAGGGATAACTGCTAAAAGTTCATTATATTAACATGGTTTAATATCGATTTTAATCGTCAAAACTCGAAAAATAGATAAAGCAGTTAAATTTTTATAATTAGGTCCCTAAATATTTTTCACAGATATATATTTTCATGATGAAGATAACAAGAGGTCAAGTGTTTAGAGATCTTACCTGAAATGATCTAGAAAAATTAAAGTCGGCGAGCGTCGGGTTGTACGAGAAAATCAATATCTTGAATCTGAGATTTTTCCTATCTTGGAGACTTATTCTAGAGTGTAGAAAACTCAAATAGGAAGCTCTGGAAATTTTTTCAGAATTTTGTGTCGAACAGATATTTTTTGAGGAATTTTAGAATTTCATGACTATTTATACGGATTTCTGGGATTAAAAAATTATTTTGCTACAGTAGCCGATCAGATCTGACCGTTGATTTGGTCAGATCTGATGGCCCGCGGTTTACACGTGTGAACAGTGTCGGGGGTTGGTGTGGTTGGTTTTTGACCGTTGGATTTTGATCTGACGGTCCAGATTAAAGGCAGATATATATATATATATTTTAATAATATATATTATAATAAAAATCTGTCGGCAAGATCTGGACCGTTGATTTTTAAATCTGACGGTCCAGATTTATTTCAGCTTAATAAAATAAAATAAAATTATTTTTATTATTTAAAAATGTTTTATAAATTGTTTTTGGCTTCTAAAAAATTATTTAAAAATAGTAAAAAATATTTTAAAAATCTGAAAAAATTATATAAAATATATTTTGATATTTTATATCTTTTTCAACCAATAAAATTATTTATTATAATTTAAAATTGTTTTAAAAATTATTTGTTGGGTTCTAAAAATTTTTTTAAAATAGTAAAAATATTTTAAAAATCTGAAAAAATTATATAAAATGTATTTTGATATTTTATATGTTTTGCAACCAAATTTCGTCTAAAATAGATCTTCTCATCGGTTATAAAAAATTTCCCTTCGATTAAAAAAAACATTTAAATTCTTAAAAATTCCTAAAAATCATATTAATTCATTTTAAATACGGTAAAATATTTTTAAAGTGTTTTCTACTAATAGAAGCAGTAAAATAATTGTTTTGACATCGAGAAAAGTTATAAAATATTTTTATTATGTATCTAAGGTTCACGGTCGTTACAGTCTACCCTCCTTAGAAAAATTTCGTCCTCGAAATTTATAAAAGGAAAGTGTAACAGATTCAAGAAAAGTTTGGTGACTAAAGTACTAGCAGTGTATGAAAAATAATAAGGTGGTGCAAGTGTTTAAAAATGTGATTGAGTCTTACTAGTGTTACCTTGGTCAACTGTCTTGGCTTCTATGGCTGCTAAGGTGCTACAATGTGTTAGAAGTACTTGATAGTGTATGAAAAATGTGTGAAGGAATGAAAGGATGCGAAGGTTTTCGTAAAATTGTAAAAGAGGTGAGGGAATTTCGGGTTAGGAGGAATTCAAACTTTATGAAATGATAAGATTCAAAAGGTATGAATTGTAAAGAATGTTTTAGTTGCCGGTTCTTGTGTTTTATATTGCTTAGGGTTCCATACAGCTCTGACCTGCATGGTAGTGTTCCATACAGCTCTGACCTGCATGGGCCGCCAACAAAACCTGTCACGCCCCGCTTCCCGGTGTACGGGCAAGGGGGCGCGGCGAGGCCCGCGACGTATTTACTCCGAAGTAAATACGCTAAGCGTGTCTAAGCAATATAAATAAAATGCACAAGAGAAAAAAATATATCAGCAACTTTATTCATTAACATTCTTTTACAGTACATGGAAAAGTAAATACATGGAATAAAGCGATGCCTAAACAATGGCATAACTGAAATAAAAGGTACTGAATGGAAAAGTGAAGCCTAGTGATCATGCTGCTCAGTGGCCTGCTCCAAATACTCCTGGTTGGTCTCGTGCTCCTTAGAGTCGGGCCCTCCTGACGATATTCCAAAGAAAGAATAGAAATAGGAATGCCGTCAGCGAACAATCGCTCGGTAAGTCTCAAAGAAAGAGGGAGAAATAGAATAGACAGGAAGGAAATATATCTATTATAATATTTGATTGTTATGTGGACGTAGTTATTTGTAGTTTGGTACAGAAGAATGCCAGTGCATACGAGAGGAGTCTCAGTATACTAGAGACCAGAGGCAAATGGAAGTACAAGGAATAGACAGAATAAGAAAGTATCTTTTACAGTTGTATTATATTGTTATAATGTTATATTAACGCTGTTGTTTTGTAGCTTGGTATAGAAGAATGCCAATGTATACGAGAGGAGTCTCGTTAGACCAGAGACTATGGTGAACTGAATATAGAGTACAAGGTGTAGCTATTAAAGTTGTATTTATATTGTGCTAATGTTATATTAACGTTGTTGTTTGTAGCTTGGTACAGAAGGATGCCAGTGTATACGAGAGGAGTCTCACTTGCCAGAGACCAGGGCAAATGGAAGTACAAGGCTCCGTTATACAACCCGGAACAACGGCAATTGGATTCAGGTTAGGTGTCTTAATCTTACCGTCTTGTGCCACCTTTAACACCTTCCGTACCAATCTACCCCTTAAACCCCGCGATGTCTTGTTTGTATTGTTATCTTGTAAAATTGTATTGATTGTAAGATTGATTAACTGACTGACTGAAACCATGATATCAGGAAACGGTTATAACCGTAGAGTCATGTAAATGGTGTTAGTGTATATGCCCTAGAGGCCATTACTGTATCATACTAGTTTGTATATTACTTAATGGATGCTTGGGATATTCACCTTGTATATACAATCTTGCTCAAAATAGTAGTATGCTACTTGGTTTGTTTCTACTTCAATGTGTACTTGTGTTTATTTCAGTATATCACTTATACGCATTAGTGGAGCCCTTAGGATCTTTGCTTGATTACCAGCGTTGTGATGGCAGTCACACTAGTGGGGGCTGGGTAATCTATAAGCACATCCTTATACAGGTCCCTAGTCGCAGGACTATCGAGACAGGGCATCGATACTCCGGAGTAGACTAGCGTATGCGCTTCTCATCCCAGTGTGGGAGATGGTCTGTCCCACAGCCATCAGTACGTCGTACTGGAGATAGTATACGGGTGCTCGTTGGGTTACGAGTACACTGGACAGGACTCGTCGGGAACTGACAGGTTGGTATTATACCTATCGTCAGTTATCAGTTCCCAGGTGACATGAGTACAGCTTAGTCCGCTGACTTGACACTGGCACTTCGCCTCAAGTGTGTTCCCACTGCACTTTGATCACTACCCTACCACGGCTCAAAGGAGTCGTGCAAACGGGTGGCGGTTGGGTGCAGTCCCGAAGCATTTGGAGGCAGTGACGGTTAGACAGGATTCGTCTCTCCCGGTATTGGGGGTTGACATCGCGCTGTGTCTAGGAGAGCCATTACACGAGTAGTCCCTGGCCAGGGCAAACGAGATATACTGGTAGGTTTCCAGTGTTATCTCAGGGTGTTTTGGGCTTCGCTCCGGCACGACTTGTACCGCTATTGGGGGACTGACGATTACCACCCCCTAGGCCCGCCATGCGATGTATCAGACGAACAGACCGGACTGTACGGAGACTGTCACATTCAGACTCAGTAGGAGTTCAGATGGGGTTTCACCTCGTCAGCCTTCTTGTCGACATCTACCTGGGGACCGTTATGCACAGCTAGTGCCGCTTGCGGTCTGTGGTTAAACCCACTGCCAGCGTAGTGTCGAGTCTTTAGAGTCCCACACAGAGGGTATTCGCCTCTGGGCAAAACAGAGTAGAGGTCGCATGGTTTTGCGACAGGGTTCGTTCTCATCCGCGCACTTGTGCACGTTTGGAGTCCGGACGGATTATACTGGCAGGCTCTGGTTTGAGCCAGATACTGGTATGTGTTTTGGGGTTGCTTTTATATCTTGGTATTCTTGTTTTTCGGAACGAGAATGCAGGTGTGTATGCACAGTTGCTTGAGGAGGAGAATGAGGTTTTTCATTAGGGTTTCGGAACGGGTGCGTATGCACAGTTGACAGTCTTTATTTTCCAAACCCTAATGGATTTATTTATTATCTATTAATAATAATAATTAAATGAGAATTATGTTATGGTTGTTCTTTGTTGACTTGTTGACCTTGGTTGACTTGTTGACCATTGACCACTTTCATGCCTTCAAAAGTCTTCCTTGATTTATGCTTACATTTTTAAATGAAGCATGGTTGTGGTCATTCCAAACACTACCATCAACTATTCTCATTTTCAATTATTATCATTTAGATAATATTATTCTTTTGCATTATGGTTGCAAGAAGAGAAAATATAGCTCATTCTATCATTCTCATTCTCTCTCCTCTCTTCATCTTCTTCTTCCTCTAGTAAAGAGAAACCCTCTCATGAGTTGAGAATCCTTCTCTTTAAAAAGAAAAGCAAACCCTAGTCACTCTCTACTCACCCTAGGATCAAAGGATTAGCAAGCCGGAGATTCTAGTTCACTCCAAGTCCGAGAAAGAGCCCAAGGTTGAACCCTCGAGGTGGATCCATCTTCGACGGAAGAAGGCGACAAAAGAGAACCATCAACCTCTACAAGATTTCAAGAAGAAGGAGTTCAAGTTTAGGTATAACCCTCATCCGAGTAGCTAACTCCTTTTAGCGTATTTGCTAGTTTAGTTTAGACACGATCCCGACCTTGTTTAGTCCATGTTGCTTCTTGCACTAAAAATTTGATTTTTATACCGTTTCCGCCTCCCCGTAAGAACCGGGGGTCGCAATATGGACTTACAGTGGTATCAGAGCCTAACTAAACTTAAACTAGCTAGGTAGTAAAGTGTAACGAAGTTCGGAACCGAAAAAAATCACAAAACCGGAAAACTACAAAAACTGAGTTTCTGTTGAAATTTTTTTTGGTCAAAATGAAAAACTTTATACTCCTAAATTCATCTCAGGGTTTTGTTAGAACACCCATGAAAAACGATTCACCAATTCGTCTAAGCCGCCGCGCTTCCGCCGCGTGACCCTTCTTGGCCGCCGCGGAAGCGCCGCGGTTTGTTGTCTTTAGTGCGTCGTTTTTCGTGCAGTGTGTGTCTGTGTTGGTTTTGGGATTTTTAAAATATATTATATGTACCCAGATTTTCCAGAAAAGAAATTTCCTTTTGGGGTCCTATAATTCCGTATTTTTTTCCGAACTTCACTACACTTTGACTATGATGGTTATATCTGTGATGTTTGCTTGTATTGAACGTCGGCTAATCGCTATAAGACGATTAGTCGGGGTTATACAAGATCTGTAATGTGCTGGAATGTGTATATAAATATGTTGGATTGTCGCGGGTGAATAGCCGGGGGTTGTGAGACGAGAGTTTTCTTTTCTTGCAATTCATTGTAAATGTAAATTGATGTAATTATATTATTTGTTTGGCCGCACAACCGGGTCGGGGTTGTAGCCGTCATTGTATAATTCTTTTTACTGTTTTTGCTCCTAGGATAGACCCATGGAGGGGTGCACAAACTACCGAGGACTTGGCGGGTAGTTTGCCGCACCCGTAGGGGTCTTGGGTGGGGATTTGGCTATTCACCGCGACCGTGTTATCTGTTTTTGTTACAGGCTCGTACAAATTACAGATTGCTAGTATATCCAATGTATTTATCTGTGATCTGAAATGTCTATCATTGCTTTCTATTTAGGCGTTGCTTATGTTTTACAGACGCGCTAGCCCAGCCCCCGCTCTGTCGTTAGTTAAGTAACCTAACGGGTAATGACGGGGCCCCGTGGCGAATGCGAATGGCATAAGCGTACGTCATATTTTGGTTGTTTTCTGCAATGGTAGGATTAAATGATGGGACGCATTAAAAGTACTAATGCAAGAATATCACGCATTAAAAGAACTAATGCAAGATAATAAACCAAGTTTAAGTCGATGGAACACTTTCGAAAAACCACTCGGTTCTTTTCAAAACTAACTTTTAAATGCGGAGATTGAGCCACTCCTTCTAAAAGCTATCTCGTTCCATCGATTAAATCAAGTTCACTACGTTCACGGTTTCGCCAAAACCATCCGTAGCCCTCCATCATTTCAGTTAAATATTCGGTAGTATTCAAGCTATGTATTTTGACCTCACGCCAAGGCATAGTGATTGGTAGCTGCCGGATATTTATCTGTTGCATAGATAGAATGCGTTGGTTTGAGACAGTCGTGCTGCCATTTTGGCCTACGTCAAGGGTATGTACGGGTGGATTCAAATTAACCTGGATAATGATGGGACGAACTTGACATGTGACTTATGACATTTTGACCTCACGCCAAGGTCATAAGAGCATGGGGCAAAAATCCACATCGGGAGTTTCATAAGTACTGAAACTTGCTAGATTTGCATACCATTTGGAGTGTGATGATTATGGTAGGATTCCTTCATTTTCGTCACGCGATGATATTTGGATCCCGATCCTACTGTGAGTATATGCTACTCCTCGGGAAATTTCTCACTTAACGATCAATGCTATAAACCTAGTAGGTGCCTAGAAAGGTGTTAGCGGGGTTACGCCCCCAGGGAAAAGAGGTTCTTTAATTAAGGAACTTCGCGAAAGCGTTGGAAAACCTCCCTCGAAGTACCGACACCGGCCTGGCTGAACGGTTAAGCAAGTATTGTACGGTGGGATTGATCCTGACTAATTCTTCCTTTATGGTTTGAGGAGGGATTCGAGAAACAGTGGGAGCCATCCTGTTTAGACAAACTAAAAACCACTCTAAACTTGCAAGAGCATCATGCTGAGTGTTTCTTCTTCTCTCTCCTAATTGCAGCGACCAATCAACATGACTGGACTTAAGTTACTCCTAGATAAAAACAAGCTGACAGGGCCAAACTACAAAGATTGGCTCAGGAATGTCAAGATAGCAATCACTTATGACAAGCTGGGGTATCTTCTTACCACCAAAGCTCCCCCTGTCCCTGGTCCAACTTCCAGTATCGCGGATAAGGAAATCCGCAAGACTTGGGAGATTGATAGCGCGAAGGCCAAATGCCTCCTGCTTGCCTCGATGGACAACGAACATCAGAGGAGGCATGAGAATATGGACATGGAGTCCATATTGCTCCATACAAAAGAACTGTATGGAGAGCAATCACGTATCGCAAGATACGAAGCGTCGAAAAAGTTGTTTTCGACAAAGATGGCCGTCGGATCATCAGTAGCCGAGCACGTGCTAAAGATGATCGGCTACATTGAGGAGCTCGCTGACCTGGGGATCACATTGGAGAGTGAGCTATATACGGATTATAGTTCTCCAGTCCCTTCCTTCCACTTACGCCCAGTTTATACTGAACTTCAACCTACAAGAAAAAGAGGTTGAACTATCAGAGCTCCTCAACATGCTGAGGAGCGCAGAGGGCCACCCTACAGAAAAGTAGGGGATACATCCACTTTGTTTGTAGGAGGATCATCTTCTTCTAGGTCCAAGGCGAAAGCCAAGGGAAAGAAGAAGAAGGCCCCCGCCCAAACCAAGGGGCGGTGTTAGTAAAGTGGATACGAAGGGAAAAAGGTAAAGCAACAAAGATAGCGGGGAAGCTTGTGGATAAGGAAGAATGCTTCTTTTGTCATAAGAAAGGACACTGGAAGAATGATTGCAGGGCCCTGGAAGGCCAGAAACACAGGGAATTGAAGCAGGTTGCATCTTCAGCTTCAGGTGTGTATGTTATTGAAAACTGTCTTTCAATAAACTCTACTTCCTGGGTATTGGATACCGGATCAGGATCTCATATCTGTAATTCTTTGCAGCGTTGAGAAACCGTAGGGATTTGAAGGCAGGTGACATGACCCTCAGAGTTGCGAACGGAGCTAGCATGGATGCTAAAGCCGTGGGGGACCTATCACCTGGGAAATGTCCAGATGGACATGTTTTGGTTTTGCGTAATTGCTTTTTTGTACCCAACGCAACTTGTAATATCATTTATGTATCTTTAGTTTCTAAAGAAGGGTTATGAATTTGCGTTTGTAAGTAATGTTGTAAACATTCACCTTAATCAAGTATTGATTGGGTTCAGGTACTCTGAGTAATGGTATATACGTGTTGAACCAACCACAGATTTTCAATGTCCAGAATACACACAAAAGAAAGTCTCCAGAAATAAAAATCAGACTTTCTTATGGCATTGTAGATTGGGTCACATCAATGAGAGAAGGTTGACTAAGTTGCATACAGAAGGATATTTGAATGCGTTCGAATATCAATCATATGCCACTTGTCAATCTTGTCTCAAAGGAAAGATGACAAAGACTCCGTTTACTGGACATGGGAGTAAGAGCGAGCGAGCTCTTGGGACTCGTACACAGTGACGTGTGCGGTCCAATGTCTACACATGCCCGAAGCGGACATTCTTACTTCATTACCTTTACGGATGACTTCTCAAGGTACGGTTATGTCTTCTTAATGAAACATAAGTCCGAGGGCCTTTGGAAAATTCCAGGAGTATAAGAATGAAGTAGAGAAACAGACCGGCAAAAGTATTAAGATTCTAAGATCGGATCGAGGTGGAGGAATACTTAAGTGCCGAATTCCTGGACTATTTAAAAGAGAACGGAATTCTCTCTCAGCTTACTCCTCCATACACCCCGCAACATAACGGTGTATCGGAGAGACGGAACCCGCACCCTATTGGATATGGTGCGGTCCATGATGAGTAACGCTGAGTTACCGCGATCATTCTGGGGGTATGCGCTAGAATCAGCTGCGTACCTTTTGAACCGAGTTCCGACTAAGACTGTGCCTTCCACACCATATGAAATGTGGAGTGGGAAGAAACCCTATCTTCAATATC